>CM066171.1:64543210-65195710 GCA_033629205.1 Lithocarpus polystachyus
TGGACTAGTAAAACTGACCTTCCAACCCAAACATGAAAACTTAAATCTGCAAGACCTTCTCCCACTCAGCGTCTAATCTCATTCTTATGCAACCCAACTCCACTTTCCCACAATAAATTCACTCAAATAAACATAGGACTTATGACCCAGCCCAAATTAACAAAATCTATTTTCCATCTTTTACAAAGCTCTAGAAACAAGAACTGGGCCATGTATTATATTAGAGTTCCAGCTCATGAAATTGAAAAGAATGAGAATGTTTTCATCAATGGACATAATCAATTTGACACCAAGAAGTGAAGGTTACAAGAAATGCTGAGAAAAAGTACAAGTATGTATGTATGTTATCTTAAATGGACAAAGAGCAGGCTCTGATAATTGCCAGGACGACATACCATTTTCAAGTGCAAAGTTGAAGATTTTTTTGCGACATTCCAGTAATCAGAGTGGTTGGTGAGATAAATTTCCATTAATTAATTCAAGAAACATTAATCTAAAATATTTATTTTTTTTATAATTAACCTAAAATATTAAGATGTGACATTTAAGAGTAGGAAATGGAATATATTTGTAGTCCAGGAATAAGTACACTTACTAATCATCTCTATCATCTTCAGTGTCATCAGATTTCTTCATACTCAGGGACGTCAAAGTCGTCAGGTTCTTCACTCTCAGATTCGCCAAAGTCGTAAAAGTCTCCAGAGTCCGCAGAATCCTTCCTTTGGATGTATATATTATTGATTTTGATGTTTGGAACATGGGCAATCTGGAACCACTCAGCGCCGCTCCCTTCTGCACATCTTTTCTCTAAATTGCGGCAAAAATCAATGTGCAAATGTTTTAAATTGGTGAGGTGTAGATTGGGAAGATACATCAGCTTTTTGCAGTAGAAAAGAGACAGCTTTTGAAGACAAGAAAGATTGCCCAACCAATTAGGCAAAGCTTCCATTCCGTAAAAGTTCTGTATCTGCAGCTCTTCAAGGGCAGTGAAGGGTTGAATTTCGTTCGGGAGAGAGTTGAGTGCAGGACTCCCATGCAATAATAGCTTTTTGAGGGACGCGTACGAGCATTGAATGGAAGGATAACGCAGAATCGAGAAAGCATTCAAGTCACCGATTGCCAAAGTCTTTAAGTGGCCCTCTCGCTGCGAAAGCTTCAGTCTTTGATAAGAAGGAGAGTTGCTTAGTTTTAAATTAATAAGAGAATGAAATACTTCTCCTAAATCTGGAATTGATTTCAGATTCGAACAGTCCTCAATCTTCAAATATTGAAGGGATTTACAGAATTGTAGCCCACTGGGTAGTTCATCAATACCACAGATCATTATCACCAACTCTTGAATAACTGACGGGACACTTGGTAATGACCTCAGCATAGGACATTCATTTACTTCGAAATTCTGAAGGGAAGAGAAAGTGTGCAGTGATTCTGGAATTGATTTCAGATTTGGACAGGCCACAATCTTGAAATCTTGAAGAGATGTACAGAATTGAAGCCCGCTGGGTAGTTCATCAATACCACAGCCCATTATCACCAACTGTTGAATAACTGACGGGACACCGGGTAATGACCTCAGTTTCCCACACTTCAATAAGATCAACTCCTCAAGGCAAGGAAACACCTCATCTGCGGTTGTCAACTCCTTTGCATCCTTCCACTCTTCTAGGGTTTCCATCCACACCAATTTGAGTATTCTCAATGCCGGAAATAATTTTGTAGTAGTATTTCTGTAACTCCCATCTCTGTAACTATAAAACTCACTTCCTATACGCCTTACCGTCCACATTCCTCCCATTTCAAGAACCCTAAGACAGGGTAATTGCCCGAGAGTGGGAACTTCTTCACATTCCCCACAATATGTCAAATTGATCTCAATCAAATTGTGATATAGCAACGAACCAACCCATGATGGGAATTTCTTTCCTCCGTATGATTCGATTGTTAATCTTTTCAAATTTGGGTGAGGCTGGAGGCCTTCCAACACCTTTTCATCTTTATCACACTTGTCCTCTTCTCCTCTATTCCAACTCCAGAATAATCCCAACTTGAATATTTCCTTTTCTTTTAATTTTGCACTTTTGGCTTCTTCCTCATCTTCCACGTTCTCTAGATGGTATATGTTTATTTCTCCTCTGAGATTCTTTAAAGGTCCCAATTCTTTAATATGATAACCTTCATCTGGACCCACAATAAAAATTGGCAAGGTTTGAAGGCAAATCAACCGCCTCATATTCTTAGGAGTTTTATGGAAATTCTCGAACCCATTAATATGAATATGTCTTAACTTAATCAAATTACTTAGATCTTCTGGAAAAGAGAACTGTTTGACATAACCCCATATTTCAATTCTTAAAGTTTGCAAATTGTAGAGTTTGGTGATAGATTTTGGTAGTTCCTTAATTGTACTTTGGTAGATGTCAAGAAGCCTCAAATGTATTAATTGCTCAATTGAATCCGGTAACCCATGACTTGATAATTTTAAAACACGTAGGCATCTAAAATTTCGTAACATAATGTCAAAGATGAAATTTTTTGAAATTAACGTTCGCACTTTTATGAAATTATCTCCACTAAATGAAGTTCTTAGTGTTGTTTTGCTATCAAATCGGACAAACAAAGGTTGTATGCTACTAACATTATCCACGAGATCTCCCTCCAAGATTAGAGATTCAGATTTTGATATTAAGAGTGCAAAATCATGCACCAAATCATGCATTTTGCAACTAATAATATTACCGTAGTCATCCATTCTAGCATTTTGGAAAAAGGAAGTGGCCAACAAAATATTGAAATACATGTTACCAATATCTTCCATCACCATATTATCTTCTTTAGCTAGTTCAAAGAACCCTTCAGCCATCCAATACTGAATTACTTCATCCTTTTTCATGTCATAATCTTTAGGAAATATTGCACAATATGCGAAACATCGTTTTAAAGATGGTGTTGGAAGATGATCAAAGCATAACTTAAGCACAGGAAAGATTTCACTATTATCTTCATCTGACAAATCCCAAATTTTATTAGTCTGAATCTCTAGCCATTTGTTTTTATCACATTTAAAGCTCATTGTTCCCCCTAAAACTCTTGCAGCCAATGGAACCCCTCCACATCTTTTAGCAATTTCCCTGCCAATAACCTCCAAATCTAAATCTAATGGAATTCTTCCATTTGTGAATGATCTTTTCTTAAATATGGACCAACAATCATCTTTTGATAATTTTTCCAATTGATGTTCGGGATGTGTCTTCATAATTTCAACCACATTATCACTACGGGTTGTAACAACAATATTATTTCCTATGCTTGAACTATATTTTGACAAGTAACCCTTTAAAGAATCCCATTCCTCAAGATCTTCATCCTGCACATCATCAAGAATGAGAAGATATTTTATTGCCCTCAACTTTTCTGCACATATTTGAAGTAATTCATCATATTCTAAATCACTGAAGTCTTCTTCAAGAGATTTAAGAATCTTTCTTAAAATCCCTTCAACATCGAAATGTTTACCAACATTTACCCATGCTAGTACATCAAAATGTTTCTTTATTAGTTCATTGTTATACACAAGTTTTGCTAAAGTTGTCTTTCCAAGACCTGCCATACCCACTACAGGGAGAATAGAGATAACTTGTTGATTGCTTGAACTAATAAGTATGTTTACCATTTTTGTGACATCGTATTCTCTTCCTACAATTTCTGAATCATTGAGGAGGGGGTCTATATTCATGTCTAAGCTAATTTTGGGGTCTGAATTCACCAACTCCATTCTAAGACCAAAGCCAGCTACGTCATGCACAATTTTATCCAATAACTGTTTGATGGTCTTAATTTTATCAGGATTGCAAAATGAAAAGCTACACACCTGATCCACCATTAGATTTTGAATCTGTACCTCTTGCCAAAAACTTTCATAGCTAAACTCGTCTAGCACATTATCAGCATCATAAGCTACATCTCTAAGCTCCATTAGCCAGATCCTCACAGACTCTTCATTTGATTGCCTCTTTTGAGCATCATCTAACAAGAATTTAATCTTGAATAATGTTTCAAGAAGATTTTTCAACTCTGCCTTGAAGCTCGACTCAAAACCGATATACTCACTGGCATGTAGTGAAAACGCATTGGCTATTAGTCTGTCCACAACATCATTGAGGACAACTTCAGCCATATATTCTTCCTTACCCTGGAAAGAGAAAATAGTATGAAAAGGTTTGCAAAGGGTTAATTAAAAAGCATTGGTTTTATTAGAAATAAATAATTATGTATAGAGTTGGGACTAGATAATCACCTTATTTTTTAATTTTGAAGCCGAGGTTGATGCACTTTTAGGTTTTTTGTTGGTCCCTTGAGTTGCTTGAGCTTCTCTTTTTTTTTGAGTTATTGCTTGAGCTTTTTCTTGAACTTCTTGAGACACAGCATTACATGGCTTAATGTCATGACCTGGAACTCCAGCCAAGTGTGCTTTAATCCTTGATGCACCTCCGGCAAAATCTTGTCCACAAAAAGTACATTTGAAACGACCATTTACTTTCACAGCATATGCCCAGAATTGGTCTCTCTCTCTACCCATATTTCTTTTTCCTTGCAATAAATAATACAATATCAAAATCAGATATAATTTAGTTCAGATAAAATTTATAATATTATATAATAATCATATTTGCAAACTGTCTGTGTTAGTAACTGGTATCAGTTCTCAACAATTATCATCTATCCCTTCATGTTGTAACGACTACTGAACATGTACAATACATAAACGAAGGTGGCTCTTTCGGTTGTATCACAGGCTACGGAATTGGACCTAATATATTAATCCTAGAAGAGAAAATAATCTTCTATATATTCAGCTACTTTTCCGTATTGGTCTATCTTCCTGTTAATGGAAGATATCAAACTAAATTTATCCTCTTTGTTTTTTGAAGTCTGTATCATTTTCGATCATGTTAAGAAATAGTACAGCCCCCCCTCAGTCTTTGACTCTTTGTTAGTGGAGAAGACTAAAGATGGAAGAGCTTATTGTCTTTCGTTGTGTTAATTAAACTATTACTTCAGACAAGAAATAAAAGGAAATGGAAAAAGCAAAAAAAATAATAGTAAGAAAAAGGCATGTTAGAGTGCACTTACTGTACCAGTAGTAGCCAGCAAATAGGTAGATGCAGTCAATAATGGAGGTCAGGAAGAGGAAGAGGAAGAGAGAAACAGAGATAGATAAAGAAGGTAATAATAGACAGTGAAGAGCAAGAGATGGAAAAAAAATGTAATAGCGTGTGAACGATAAGAGGAAGAGACAAGACGATTGAGACGATAAGTGCGACCGTCGTTACGCGTAAAGAATATGGGCTGTGACTTTCAAGATGGGGTCCAGCCTTGAACAATTGTTTCCTCTGAATTAAAATTTGTTATCTATTTGATCTTTATAGATTATTTTAGGCTTAAATATAAAATTGACCCTTTTAACTTTTTTTCAGATTTTATTTCAATTCTCTAACTTTACTTTCATTCATTTCAATCTTCTAAGTTTTAGATTTATTCAATTAAGATTTTTTCATTAACTTTTGTTAAAAATTTTTGAAAAAAAAAATATGAAAAATATTTTTCAATCATTAATTGAATTTTTTTAATTAAAAAAATTTGAAGAAAATTTTATAAAATTGGAAAATTAACCCAACATATAACAAAAGTTGATAAAAAAGCCTTAATTGAATAAACTTGAAAGTTAGAGGATTGAAATGAACAAAAGTAAAACTAAAGGACTGAAATGAAATCTGAAGAAACTTAGAGGGTCAGTTTTGCATTTTATTCTTTATTTTAAACATTTTCAATCTTATTGTTTAAGAGTTGTTCAATTTTGTCCTTTCATTAATGGTTGTTAGCACTGTCACTATTAAATGTTAATCAACGTCGTAAATGCTTAAAGGCTAAATCAATCTCAAACTTAGGGTCCATTTGGTTAGAAGAGTAAAAAAGTAAGAGGATAAAAAATGGTAGGAGGATAGAAAAGATTTTATTTTTTCTTATTTTTGTTTGGTTGGAAGTAGAAAAGTGGAAGGATAAACAAAATGAGTTTGAATAAATTTACTCATATATCCTTATTAAAGAATAATGTCCAATTAAAACAAAAAAGAGGCAAATAACCACAAAAAAGAGCAATCACCCAAATTTATTATAAAAGAAAAATCATATCCCAAGAAAAATCATGTCTAGTTAAAAAATAAAATTAAAAAAAAAACTATCACGCGCAGACCCTAGAAAATTCAAAGAAAAAAAAAAGAAAAAAAGAAGGGCAATGACACTGCCTAGAAGAGGAAAAAAAAAAAAGCAAAAAAAAAAAAAAGGCAACGCTACTGCCCAGGGAGAAGAAAAAAAAAATAAAGGCAACTTGAAGGGCCCATGTGCACATGCACATGAGTATTTTTGCCAATCAAGAAAAAATTCATCCGCACCTAGTTTTCTTTCTATTTTGGAGAGAAAATATTTTAGTAGGCCCGAGGAGAAAATACCTGAGCCCCACCATATATTTTCCTTCCTTCTTACCTAACCAAACACACTCCAAAAAAGTTATCCTTCCCATTTTCTCTCTAAAATTTTTCATCCACCCTATTTCACCTCTAAACAAACACACCCTTAGAGAGAGTAATGGTCAATTAGAACTATTTTATTTATTTATTTTTGTTCCAATTTAAGAAAACAAAACATTAAAGCATCTCATTTTGTTAATTTTCTTTGGGTTTGGCTTATCTCCAATATTTTTTTAACTGGAATCTCCTTTCATTTTAATGAAAAACTGACACATCACCCACTAACGAAATAAAAGGTGGATATTAAAACCCACTACCACTTAACATTGTGTATTTAAAACAAAATGATACATTCAGTTAAAAAAGTACTAGAGGTAAGCCAAACTCATTTTCTTTTTATTCCTCTGTTTGTTTCAACATTAACGTTTTCTAGAAAATTGTTTATTTTCCAAAAAGCATTTTCTAGAAAATTATCTCATTTTTCGATGTTTGGTAACAATTTTGAAAATGAATTTGAGAATGTTTTCTTGTGTTTGGTATACAATTTTTTTTATTTATATTTCTTGTATAATTTAAAACATGTATATTATGTAAACCAACTAATGTAATCAATATAAATAAATAAAAACCAAGAATGAATTTGGTTTTCATACTAAAATTTTGACAATATATAGATACAATCAAAATTAATGCTGCAAATTTGTTCTCCTTTGTAAGTCGAAGCTATTGACCGATCAATGAGGGGGGGGAAAATCTAATCAAAGAACTATGTTACAGAGAGAAAAAGAAACATGATAAAAAGGGAGAGAGAGAGAGAGAGAGAGAGAGATCTATGGGAAGATGAGAGACCAGGGTTAGTGATAGTGAGGGTGTGAGGACTAAGGAGAGAAAAAGTAAAGGAAAGAGAGAAAGAGTGAAAGAGCTTACTGTGAGAGAGCGAAAACACCAAAAAATTATGTTTCTAGTGGCTACAGATAAAGATAATATTTATAGGAGATGCAACACGTGAGGAAGAGATTGTTTTCCAAAAAAAAATTTTGGAAAACAACCTATAGAAAACAAGCCTTAATTGTATTTTGTTAGTGTTTTCCATTGACTAAAGATAGTTTTCTATTGACCAGTTTTTTTTTTTTTTTTAGTGCTACCAAACACTAGAAAACGTAGAAAACTATTTTTACAGAAGGTTTTCCAGTGATACATTTTTTTTTTTTTTGGCAAACATAAAAAAAATTAATTAAGTCCTTGATTTTATTCTTTGTTTCCCAACTTGTAATTATTTTTCTTTATTTTTAGAATTTTATTTCTTGTTAGCACATATTTGGATTAAAAAAAAAAAACCAATAATTTGGTTCCTCAAAATTTAGATTCTTTATTAATTTTGCGTTGACTGCTCAAATTTAAACAATTCTACGTACTTTATAGTTTGGATTTGTTCTATATGATCCTTTTATCTAAAATGGTTTTTTTTTTTTTTTTGTAAGGATCTACGTACTTTTTTTTTATTCTTAGCAACAAAATGCGAATGCTAGAAGGAGTTTTTATATTCTTTAAATTTTTTATCATTATTAATTTAAACGGTTATATATACTTTCATAAAGGTGTGTATATATACTAACACACACTTAGGTTTTAAACTGAAAGCGAAACTTTCTTTTTTTAGGAGAACTAAAATCATAATTTGAGTTTAAAATGCATATGTGTATAAGTTTGTGTCTAATAGTCATTTGACTCATTTCCCATCCTTTCTCAAATGGCTATAATATCAAAAGGGAAAATTCTGTTACACATGCACTAATACACATAGGGGTGTCAATTCGGGTTAGCGTGTTGGGTTCGTGTCGTGTCGAGGTAGAGGCATTCGACTAATGGCTCAACCCTAACCTGACCCATTTAATAATCGTGTTATGATCCTTCAACCCTAGCCCGGCCTATTAATAAGGCAGGTTGACTTGACCCAACCCATTTGACCCGCTTAATAAACAAGTTGTGTTGAGTTGACACGAATGTAATGCAACCCATTTCAACATGCATAATACTAAATATAACATCCATTTAAAAATAATTTTTTTTACATCCCAAAAGTAGTGCATACACTTCAAGTTTTCAACCCATATTCAAAATAATATAGTTCAACAAAAATATAATATTCATTTAGAAATAAATTCTTTACTCTCCAAGATAAGTGCATACACTTCAACCCAAATTCAAAATAACATAGTTTAACAAAAATAAAATAACATAGTTCAACAAAAATATAATATCCATGGAACTCGCCAAATGCTAAATATCAATATTAAAAGAATTGGAGCAAACAGTAGGCTAATCCTGATTATGACTACGATTATCATCTATAGATTCTAGTTTATAAACTATCTTAATAAACCCACTTACAAGATGTGCAGACGATGTCCAACACTAGTACAAACACCAAAAAAAAAAAAAAAAACACGGCACAAGACAAAAGTTACGACTGTGGCCTTAATCAACAATTAATATATCTCATTTATTAATAACGGCACATGAGTTCAAAGTTTATAAAACAAAAACATTATGCAGAAAAAATTACTGCAGAATTTTAAAACACTAAGAAAACGGTTTTCTTTAATTCTAAAACTCACTAAACACATTAGAGAGAGAGCTAACTAGTTTGAGACTTTGAGTTTGAGAATTGGACGTGAGACTATAAGATAGTAGAGTGAGTAGTACGACTAAAATAAAAAAATAAAATTAGATATTTATAAGAAGGTTTAGAGATTTAGGGTTTGTAGGATGTAGAGATCTAGGGTTTGTAAAGTTTCAATTTCCAATTATATCCCTTGTAAGTTTTTTTAATTACTCACTTTTCTTTTTAAATTTAAAACATATGTTGGATATAAAAGGTATTTGAAAAATCTAAAATAAAATGAATATTTATTTGTTATACGAGTTAAATGGGTTGTGTGAGTCATTTCAGGTAAACACAAATAAATTGACGTGTCAAACGTGTCTATTGCGAGTTACGTGGGTTGACCCGCTTATGACATGTTTTTTATCGTGTCGCTTTCGGGTCGACCCGTTTATGACCCAAACCCATTAAGGCCTAACCCTAACCTGCAAAAATCCGTGTCGAGTTCGTATCGTGTTCGCGGGTTAAGGTCAAACATTGACACCCCTAAATACACACTATTGCACAACAAAAAATGAGACACATCTTGTGTTCAGTGGAGTAATACACTCAATCTTTTGCGTGTATTCATTCTCAAAAAAGAATCTTTTACGTGTATTAGCGAGTGTGTAATGAAACTACTTATATAGAAAATTTTCTCTTCTTAACATATTTCCTTTCAAATGTCAAATCTTAGTGTGAAAAGGGAAGTTTCGAGGGCTTTCCTATCCAAGTCATTTAAAGCACATGTGAACTGTGCTAAAATTTCAAGTTTTCAACCCACCACCACTGGCCAGTCTGGCCGAAAGAAGATGGGTTGTGTCTTTATCCAGGCTTGAACAAGCAGGACCAATACTCATAGAAAGCAGGAATTTTAGGTTATGTTTTGTAACCATTTTTGTTTTTTATTTTTAAAAACTTGTTTTTAGGAATATAAAGAAAAAAAAAAAACATTTTTCTTGTATTTTTTAAATCAAAAAAATGTTTGGTTAGCTGAAATTAAAAAGATAATTTTTTGAAAAAATAATATAAAATACTAAAATATATTGTTATTAGGATTTGAACTCTAATACCAACTCATTAAAAGAGACAGATTCATTAAATTAAATGTGTGTTTTCATTGACTTTTGAAAATTAGAAATTAAAAACAGCATTTTGCATGTTTTCAGTTTCCTTCACACATTGAGTTTTGAGAACAGTTTTTGTTTTCTGTTCATTTTGGGTTGTCAAACAAGTTTTTTAGTCTAAAAAATATAAAATTGTTTTTGGAAGTAAAAAATATGGTAAATTCCAGAAAACACCCCTGAGATTTGGGTTAATTACAATTAGGTCCAAGGTATTTTGAAAATGACCAATTTGGTCCTTAAAAGACAAAAATACCCTTACCCTGTTAACCCTCTTACCCTCCTCCGTTACACTTTTCTTTTCTTTTTTTTCTTTTTTTCTCAAGCAACCCATTACCCTATGTTTCCTCTCTTTTTCCTCATACCTCTCATTCTCTTCCCTCTCATCTCGCCTCTCTCTGCCTCTTTCATCGATCAAAGCCATGATTTGAACCGATCTCAGCCATGTTTTGAAGCCACATTGCCGATTTGAAGCCAGTCTGAAGCCAAACCGCCGATTTCAAGCTACACCGTCGTTCTCAAGCACCACAGTTGAAAGACGCCTCCACCACCAATTGTTGCCTCTCTTACCAGCTTGTTTTGATTTTAATCTAGTTGTGGCTTCTTCTTCTTCTTCTTCTTCTTCTTCTTCTTCTTCTTTTTTTGTGGTTTAGGTCGATCTGGTATTAGTGGATTGTGGTGGTTATGGGTTGTAATGGGTTGCTTTTCGCAGTTGTGGTTGAGGTGGTCGGTGGTGATTGGTTAATTTTGGTCGGTGGTTGATGGTGATGGTTGGTTTAATTTGGCTGGTGGTTGAGGGTTTTGGTGATGGTGGTGGGCTATAATCTGGAAGCGGTGAGCTGTGGGTGGTGGTGGGATGCTGCAGGGTGGTATCGTTATTGGGTTTTGTGTTTTTCTTTGGGTTTTATGGCCGGCAGTGGTTTTTAGTGGTGGTGGTGGTGGTTTCCGGTATGGGGTGGATTTGCAGTGGAGGTGTGTGGGTTCCGATGGGGGTAGTGGTTTGCTATAGGTTTTTTGGATTTGGGTCTTGATGCTACTGTTTTGGCTGTGAGGATCAAAGGAAGCACCGAGAGGGAGAGTGGGAGAGCAGGTGTGTGAGGGAGAAAGACATGTAACAGAGGGTTAAGAGGGTTAACTATGTAAGTTTTTTTTTTTTTTTTTTTTTTTTGTCTTTTAAGGACCAAATTGGTCATTTTTAAAATATCTTGAACCTAACTGTAAATAACCCAAACCTCAAGGGTGTTTTCTGGAATTTACCCTAAAAAATAAGGGAAAAAAATAGTTACCAAACATACCTTTAGAAACTATTTTCAAAAAATATGACAAAAACAAGTCATTTGCAATATGCATTTTGTGTAAGTTCCTTTTAATTAAAAATAATAGAAATCTAGCCAAGAGTTTTGTAATTCAACTAGCACCTAACAAAGATATCAAGAATTCAAATTTCTCTCAAGTATTAATAATAATAATAATAATAATAATAATAATAATAATAATAATAATTTGTGCACATGCATTTTGAGTTTAGAATCTTATTTAACCACCAAAAAAAAAAAAAAAACCATTATGTATCATAGTATCCTGACAAAAAACCCTACATAACAACTTATTTAACTTCTAACCGTAATAGATAAACATATTTTAATGAAGATGCTGAGATTTTACTAGTTGTTTCCTGCAAATATATATTTTGTTTCGGTGTTCACATGAATGATATTTTAATATATAAATTAGATCTAATGTAGAAATTACTTGATTTTGATTATCGTTACTTAAAATGTCAGACTATTGATCAAATTGCAATAAAGTATTGTGATTACAATCAGATTTAGAATTTGGTCGATTGAGATTAGGTTGAAGTATGGAAATATTATTCTCTCTGTTAAGTTGTGATTTACAACTAAGTTTTATGTTGGCTTTAATTCCATGTCAATTTTGATTGTTATTTTGTTCAATCATTTCCCTGTATTTTTGTGAGATTTAATGTAAAAGTTGTGTGTGAGAGTTTGGTGAAGAATTTGTGAAGAGGATTTCGCGACTAGCTCGTGACTACTGACCCGCAAAACGAGCCACATGAGAAGCACATGCTGGAATTTAAAGAATCTATGACAGGCTGTATTTCATGAGTCACTTCGCGACTCAGATCAAGTCGTGAGTGACCCGCGAAACTCTCTGCCTGATTATTTTTTAGTGTGCCTTTTCTTATTCCTTTACCAACACTATATAAACCCTCATTACCCACGAATTGTAAGAAGAACAAAGAGTCTTCGCAAGAAACTTTTGAAAAAGAAAACCCTAGCCAAACACTTGAGAGTTAGAGTTTGTTTACCCACAATTCTCTACATCATTTCTCTAAAGTTTTCATTTACTCCTACCTCTCCATTTACATATCCTTGAGAGGTTCTTAGTCTAAACACTTACCTCGCCCATTTTGAGTGTTGAGAGAAGTTTTGGTGCCTATGAAAAGTATTGAAAGAAGCCATTGAGTGGCGGATGCAATTGGGCAGAATTGCGGAATCCAGATAACTAGTGAAGACAAGATTTCGAGAAATCCGCTAGTAGCTAGAGCTTGGAGGGCTATAGTACATTGGGTAGCTTAGGCTTGGAGAATCTTTTTGATATTCGTGTACTTCAATTTATTCACTAGTGGATCGATTTTGGTTAAGAGGGTCGTGGAGAGGTTTTTTGCCGAGTACTTCAGTTTCCTCTTCGATAACACATCTCGATGTTATCTTGTATTTGCATATCTTTTTCCTACTCTTTAAGCTTTACATTTATCACTTATTGTACTTGCTTATGGTTTAAAGTAGTGTTCTGGCTTATTGCGTTTTATTTACTCTTATTCTGCATTTAAATAAGTTAAAGTAAAAGCAATTAAACCGTAATTTAAAATTGAGGATCTAAACAAGTATTAGTGTTTTCACACTAATTGTGCTTTCACTCTCCAAAGAGATTTTACAAAACTTTTCTTTAGACTTGTCTTTTCTAAAATGTAACAATCCAACCATTTGTTTATATGACTTGGACCAACTCTATAAAAGTAGTTGAGCCCAAAGTTCTCTTGGAAATAACTCTCTTTGATTTGAAATCATTTTGAGTGTTTGAATATTATATTATAAAGTATAAACATGAAAATATTGGTGAGCTCACTCACCGTTAAACACCACTCGCAAAAAGAAAAAAGAGAGGAGAGAAAAAGATAAAATGACTTAATGTAAGAGTATGTTTTATATTTAATTAAAAGATAAATGACTTAATGTGCGGTGGTAAGTTTTATATTTAACTAGCCACGAATTCGCGCGTTGCGCGTGATAATTATTTTTATAGTGATTTTATTAATTTTTTTTTTACAATTTAAACTAATCTAATAATGAGTAATGTATTTCGTAATTATATTTTTATTTATTATAGGAACAATAATAAATGTAATATAGGAACAATCCAAAACACCAAAAAAACGTAAACTAAAAAAATTTAATAAAACTTAACAATGATTAATTGAACCAATATTAGGATAAAATTATGTTTTTGATAATCTATTAAGGTTATTTTCTTTGCAGAAATTATAATTTCGGCAACCCAAAACATACTATCAAACAAACAATTATTAGCAAAATCTAAAAATTAAATTTCTATACATGCATTGTTACAAAATAATAATAATAAAAATAAAATTGCAAAAATTAAAATTTGTCACCTATTTGATTATTTTCGTTTGGCTAACATTTGCATTACTTTAAATGAATGGCATTATTGAGTACTTTTAATACAACTATTAAGAGTACCTTGTCCACTACATGTAACACCCGTCTCACTTAAATTTAATTTAACTGCTTCTAGAATGGATTTGATGAATTGGTTAATTTATTTTGGAGGAGATATTATTTTATATTATGATTTCTACAAAAATAATAATAATAATAATAATAATAATAATAATAATAATAATAGTAATAATAAGGGGTAGCGTGAATAGTTATTTTATGGTTTATTCAAATTTAACTTTTAGTCTCCTTATCAGTTAAGGAAAAGGATAAGAGGACTAAAACCTTATTATGAGTTATAGTGGGAATGAAAGTCTTGGAAGCTTATTTTAGTTTTTAGTGGGTTTTTAAATTTTTCGGCCCAAGTGAAAACAGCTTTATTATGATAGAAAATTAGGGTTTCCTGCGTGATAGTTAAAGAGAGAGACGCTAGATACTAAAGCTTCAGCGAAAAGAATTTCTGCCAAACTGACAAGACGACTTCAAGGTAATTTTTTTTTAGCAAACTGAATATAGATTGTGCGGTATCATAGATTAGGGATGCCTGTTGTCTTTCTCCACAAAAATAGAGTTTATATTATAATATTGCATAGGCATGATATCGCTAGGTGTTAGTAATGATTACTGGAAGTTCTACGTTATAATTTCATTAGGTGATAGGCATCTTTATATATATAAATATATATATATACACTTATATGTAGAGAGTAAAGAATTGAAAAATAAATATATATATTGATTGATGAGTCATACGACTTCATGTGATCTAATACCCCATTGAAATCGAATTCCCCTATATCCAATATACATACACTATCATGAGAGGTAAGTATTATTGGTGCTGGTGGATTATTTTGGATCTGGTGGTAATGATTTAATACTAATGGCCTTTGGTTAGAAACATTGTTAGGTTCTAATATGTAATTATGATATCTAAAGGGTCCATGTGTGATTTTGGAGAGGGATAGCACAAATGTTTATATAAAAAGTGTAAGTATGGCTTAACGCAGCAAAAATTATCTATTTGTGTATTAGGTTCAAGTGACATCAGCTTGGATAGTTGAGATCTATCGTGTCTTGGTGATTTGAGGTAAGTAAACTTCAGCACATGACGTCTCTCAGGACGTATATATATATATATATATATATATATATATAAATAAATAAATATATATATATATACTTGTGGTAAAAATATATTTATCTATATATATATAATTGCAAAAAGTGAAGTTCCAAAAACTTATACCATTGTTAGTGCTTTGCACATACTCGAATTTTATTATTTATTGTATATTATTATGAAACTGTATATGTCAAGAATGTTTCAAATGGTCACTAGACAGTCTGCAACCTTTGCCAACACAGGGTTAAGTGTTGGTCTTCGGCCGATGTAGTGTTAGTGTGGTGTGGTGCAGTGTTACTGTTGCTCTTTGGAGCTAGTGTTGCCTCTTTGAGGTTAGTGTTATTGTTCCCATGGGAATCACCCACCGAGTGTTTCGCAGCTTTTGTCTGTGTTTGACTAATACTATCCATATCGAACTACTGTTTTATTGCTACAGATCTTTGTAAGTGGAAAATTGTTTATTTTTCATAATAAATTGTTTCTACCTATTTAGTGTATATTGGCATATTAAGTGGTTATTATTTTATTTAATGATTACAGCGTTATAGTGAAATGTTTTATTTTAACAGTTTTATAGAATATATTATATTACTGTTTAAACTATTTGTAAATGTTTCGTGAAGACTATATATTGTCAGTGATACTAATGTTTTGTTTTGAAAGATATCCTCATGTTATGTAGTCTCTTATTGAGCCTCTAGCTCACCCCCTTTTTCCACCCCTTTCAGATTTGAGCAATGGAATGTCTTTTGATGGTAGATCAATGGAGCCTTAGATTGACGACTTCTTTTGGAGCTTTGATAGTTAGTGAATTATTTTAGTATATTTTTCTTAGGGACAATGAGTTTGACATTTGTGGAACTATTTTGAGATTGTATTTGGAGACTTTATTGTGAAGGATTTTGTATTTTTATGGATTTCATAGGAGAGTTGATGTTGGATAGAAGTTTATTTGTGGTTAATTAATTACGCTCTGTTCCATTATATTATTGTTGATTATTTCTAAAATAGGTTATGCATCTAAATCCTTGGTTTGGGTTTGAGGTGTTACACTACAAAAGATTAAAAAATAAATAAAAATTAGTAAAGTCTCATAGTTTAACATCTAAATTGAGCACTATAAAAAATCATGATATGTAACAGAATAAATATCAAATTATCCAAATCATGCTATGTAATAGAATAATATTATATTTTTATATGCTATATTTAATTCTTTAGACACAATAGGACAACATTTAACAATCAAAGAGAATAAAAAATTAAAAAAATAACAAAAACAACAATTTAAAAAACAAAACTAAATAGCATTAACCCAAAATAGAGTTTTAAAGAATATCAAAAAATTATCAACCTAAAGTAGAGATGCAAGAAAAAAAAATCTACCAAAAAATTTAGAGAGAGAGAGAGAGAGAGAGAGAGAACCTTTTTTTTTTTTTGTGGGGGAAAACTATGCATAGAATAGAAGAAATAGTGATAAATTTATAGTAAAATGGTGTGAGTAAGAAGAGACAAAAATAAAGGAAGATGAAGGGAAAGATGAAGAATGATATTAATGTAAATGGTAGTGGGGAGATGAAAAGGTAAGGGAGGGAGAAAGATTGAAGAAGTAGTGGGGAGATGAAATGGTAAGGGAGAGAGAAAATTTTGAGAAATGTAAATATTAAAAAAATAAATGTTAAAAACAATTATAGGAAAATTGAAAAGAAAAAAAAAACCCTAGGGCTTGAAAGGCTTCAACGTTTTGTTTTTTTTTTTTTTTTTTTTCCTTTCCTTTAAGCTGAAAAGGCTCACACAAAACCTTAAATCTGAACTGAAAAGGATTTGGGTTGAGCTTGATAGTTAAACTAAATAAATAAGAGGTGAGCTAAATTAATTATACAGATTTATTATAGGATGATAGTGGAAGTAAATAAATAATTAGTGGGCTGGATTTATTATAAGGTGATAGTGGAAGTAAATAAATAAGTAGTAGGCTGCATTTAACGGGCTGAAAATTGTAAAAACCATTTAAAAATTGTAGGACAAATTATATATTTTTTTAAAAAAGAATGACATGGCAGTTGAAATGGCGCAACGTGAGAGCAGCAGCATTAAACGCTACGCTTCAGCTTTTAGTAATATATAGATATAGATATAGATTAAAAGCATGTTTTTAATGTAAAAGTATAAATTGTAATGAATATAATAAATATATATAGTAGATTTTTAATATAATTAAAATTGATTAAAAAAATAACAAATTTTATTATTAAATAAAATTAAAATCTCTATATTGTAGTTACCACTTAAAATTGTGACTAAATTACA
Organism: Lithocarpus polystachyus; assembly: GCA_033629205.1. Classification (NCBI taxonomy): domain Eukaryota; kingdom Viridiplantae; phylum Streptophyta; class Magnoliopsida; order Fagales; family Fagaceae; genus Lithocarpus; species Lithocarpus polystachyus. The sequence continues at coordinate 64,560,703 of CM066171.1, forward strand.
CTTTTGATGCTTATAGTTTGAAATTATTATTATTTTAGTCTCTTAAGTTTTAGATTTTTCATTTTAGTCCAGCAATAAGTTTGACTTTTGTTTTCAAATGGTCATTGTGATCCAGTAAGTTTAATTATGATATAAATAATAAGATGGTTAGAGGGAGGGCATCAAATCTTATGATCACTAATCTCTCCCCTGATTCCTGATCACAAAATATGATTAGAAAATAGAACTGGTTGTCGTGAATTTGATAAAAATATGGATCTAGGTCACTGTCATGAGGGTACAAGTGAACCATGTGCACCTCACGTGCTTCAAAAGGCCTGTTGACACCCTATTTTGCAACCCGCATTTAACCTCACATGAAGGGTAAAAGGGTAATTTTGCCTTGAAATATGCATCTTGATTTTGGTCACTAGATTCTTAATCTCATTTCACCAAAATAATCTTGATGTTGTAACGATCAAATCGACTGGTCATAAGCCCTAATCGGACCATTAGATTGAAAGTTATCATCAAATCAAGTTTTAATGGCCAAGATGCATTATCACAAATTGAGTCCGACTATATGTGATTATGAACAATTGATTCCAATTAGTTATAATTATAATCAATTTGAGATTAATGATGTGTCATAATTTGATTAGTTAGGACTACATTTTATGGTGAGGTTGCATACACTTAATTAATTAGATAGATAAACATTAATTATTCAATGAGTAATTTGTGCAATTATCTTTTAATTAGGGTAAATTTGGAACCAATTAAGTCTGAAATGAGAGTGATTGGAGCCATTTAATGTTAATTGGGAGCTAATTTGGGACATATTAATATTAATTGTGCTGAAACCATTTTCTAACAAATGACCTCTGCTCACCATTTCATCAATATCTCTCAAAATATTTAGAATCTGTGAATGAGGTTAATTTTCCCAGAAACTAGACATTCGGGGCTTCAATTTGAGTACAAGAACGAGACAATTCTGATCAAAATCGAGTTAGATATGATTTTTCGAAGTTGGCTCTACATGCTGTTACAGCAGCTATGGAAAAACCGAATTTTGGCTTGCTCCTCACTCCCACCAATCTTTCCATTTAATGCACCAAATTTCCCCAAAGGCTAAAATGAGGTCTAAGTTCATGATTTTTTGTCAACCCTCATTAAATGGCCTTCCATTCATATTTCCTCGGCCACTACTATATAAACCCCTCCTCTCATTCATTCTAGGACAACACAAAAACCCCCTCTCTTCTCCTTTCTTGAGTTCTAGGAAGTTGAGTAGTCTTGTCATATCTTGGTCTTCTTGAGACTTAAGGTATTGAGTGAGACTCACTCTTTCTCTCCTAACTCTTCTTTTCCTCCACCTTTAGGACCTCTACCAAGAGTCTCCTCCTCCACCATATGAATCTTGCATGAAGGTATAATCTCTTTTCCTAACTTGTTTTTTGTGTTGCCATGATGGGAATTTAGGATTAAAGCATGATAGCAATCTTTTGAATTCCCTTGAACATGTTTGAATGCTCTTAATTGTTCTTCATATGTTCTTGGTTTTTCATCACATATTCATGCATTACACTAGTTTTAATCTTAAATTCACATCAAAAATATGAAAAACATGTTTGTTTCATAATTCTTTCAAATCCTTGAATCTAGGTTATCACCATTCACACACATTCACTAATATTTATTTTTCAATCCAAATTCAATACTTAATAAATTGAATTAGGGTTTATCACATGCACACACATTAAATTCAACATGTAAATTGATTGGCATATTAGATGATATGATATGAATGTTGGCCACCATAGTCTAGAAGACCGGTTTCGCCGGGTAAGGTGGGTGCCTAACACCTTCCTACCTTGTAACATAGCCTCCGAGCTTAGATCAAGGGTTAGTAGATCAAATGCTTATCCATGTAATTTTCAATTTCTAGATTGTAACTAGGAAACAAAGCCATGTACTTTATCTTAAATTGTATCTAAGACCAAAGCCATGTAATTTTCCTATGATCAATGTAATTTTAATTTTAAATTAATAAAATGAGGAATTTTTCAATTATGGTTTTCTTATTTTTCCAATAATTAAATAATTGGCGACTCTATTGTAAAACCCTTAATCTAAAGAGGAAAATATAACTAGTCGAACCTCCATTTTGAGAGGCAATAACACGACTCCACCCATTCACGTAGGTTTGGCCCAACACACTTAAAAAAGGGGGCTGGGGGCGCAGTCTCTCACAAGGCCATGCTTGGGACAAGCCATCTTCCCCATGCAGCAACATGGCCCATCAGCCTGGGTCCTGGTATGGTTTCACTTGCAGGCAAGCCTAGGCAAAATCATATAAATATATATATATATATAATAAAAAGATAATTATTTGTGTAACAACTTGGACGGTCCAGATTGAATATATTTTTAGCAGTTAATATGTTTTTAAAAAAAATTATAAACTGAGTCATGCTTCTGTTAGAATTATTGTTAAATTGTCACGATTTTTTAACCACTTAAACTTTTGGGACAATTACTAATTTATTATGGTATCATATCAGATGGTCCTTCCTCTGAGTGACAATGAACGTTGAGCCCATATTTCATGCATTAACCATAGATAAAATCATCTGTGTTCTTATACATACTCTAATCATCAAAAAACTTTCGATATGCACTGCATGTGATTAGCAAGTGGATTACAAAATTTAATTCTATGGTTGCTAGCTAGTACAGGTGCAGTGGCCTTTATTTCATTTGTTAGTTCTTGCCTGTTTTCTTTTTTTTGGTAAACAATTCTTGCCTGTTTTCTCTACTTTACTTGTTACTTCTTGTATCCCGGCGGTTAATCTTAATAACTAATTCTTTTAACCTTGGAATTGTATTTCTATGATGGCATGGTGTCCTACGATAAGCCCGGAGTTGTTGAAAGGGATATTAAGGACAAGGAGCACGAGGAGGATGACAAACCCGAAGTTGTTGAAAGGGGTGTTAAGGACAAGGAGCACAAGGAGGATGATATAGAAGAAGGGAAAGGTGGCTTTTTTGAAAAGGTGAAGGATTTCATTCATGACATTGGCGAGAAGATTGAAGGAGCTATTGGATTTGGGAAGCCAACTGCAGATGTGACAGGGCTTCACGTCCCTTCTATCAATCTTGAAAAAGCGGAGTTTGTCATTGAAATTCTCATAAAGAACCCAAATCCGGTTCCTATCCCTCTGATTGACATAAACTACTTGATTGAGAGTGATGGAAGGAAACTTATTTCAGGGTTGATCCCAGATGCTGGAACGATCAAAGCACATGGTGAGGAGACTGTCAAAATACCAGTTACTCTGATTTATGATGACATAAAAAACACATATGCTGATATTAAGTCTGTAAGCATCATTCCATATAGGATCAAGGTTGATCTCCTTGTGGATATGCCTGCTTTTGGAAGAATAACTCTACCACTTGAGAAAACTGGAGAGGTCCCTATACCTTACAAGCCTGATATTGATATTGAGAAAATAAAGTTTGACAGATTCTCCTTTGAATAAACTGTTGCAGTACTTCACTTGAAACTGGAAAATAAGAATGATTTTGACTTGGGGCTTAATGACCTAGACTGCGAGGTTTGGCTGTGTGATGAGAGCATTGGATCTGTAGACCTCCAAAAATCTGCATATCTTGTAAAAAATGGAATCACTTTCCCATCACCTTCAGGCCTAAGGACTTTGGCTCTGCACTTTGGGACATGATTAGAGGAAAAGGCACTGGTTACAGCATGAAAGGAAATATTAATGTGGATACACCCTTTGGATCAATGAAGCTGCCCATCACCAAGGAGGGTGGTACTACCTGTATCAAGAAGAACAAATGGCGGTGATGATGATGATGACGACGACGAGGTAAGTTAGGCCTGTAGCTCTCTACTAAGAGGCTTATAGATACATCTATTGATGTCTTATGCAATTTTTATTTTTATTTTCATTTTTATTAGTATGAAAGGGTGTACATGTTTTTACATGCATCATCTAAACAGTTCCCTCTTCTCTTTCGATGCTTTCTTCTGACAATATAGGCCTCTTCTTTCCATGTATTAGTTAAGAAAATGGTTGATTTACTTGGTGTCCATGGTTACAAGTGTGCAATGACCCAAGTTAATACCATCCAACAGTAGCATGCCAACTAGATTGATAAGCCATTTTAATGTTCTTATGCCAACTAGATTGATAAGCGATTTTAATGTTCTTATGCCAACTAGATTGATAAGTCATTTTAACGTTCTTATGCTTGCCCAAGAATTAAGCTGTGGCCTTGTGGGACTGCCATTAATTTTGTGGTGAGGAGGTGAGACACCAGAAGAAAGTTAAGCATTAGATGCGAAGGTATTCACAATGCTGTCCTATAAACAGTGTCTTTTGTGCATGTCAGAAGAAAAATAAGCGGTGCCTTGTTACCATCATTTTAATGGAACAAATGAAGGAATATTTGGATGCATATGTATACAAGTGTGTGCATTGACAATTTCCTAGTGACAAATACATGACAAACCCATAAATCTATATTGTCATGTAATAGTTTAATAGCTCCAAAAAGATGTGCATCAGGGATGTAGTTATGATGACAATAGCAACTCTACCGCAGAATGCCATTCACCTGGCGCATTGGCATCTGTCTCAAATTCACCCATATGAATTGGATTCATAACATCCCTGCCTAATTTTCATAACCTTCAAGATTAACATTTGGTGCATGCACCCCATTAGATTAGAGTTTACACTTATTTGGTTGCACCTAGGGAGAGGTAAGGAAAGGATAGTGAAAAAGAAAACAAAATATTTTCCCTTAGATTATTGTTACTTAATGTTCATAACAGACCAACGTGCGACTTAGCTATATTATGAAAATACTTATATGTTGCATTTTCTTGTGCCTGCAAAGTTGCGACGCTCATAAGCTTTTTACTTGTTGTGTGCAGGAATAGAGGCGACATTGGCAGGAGTGGTCATATTAGTAGCTGTGGTCTGTTTATCAGTAGTGGTTTATTAGAATAATAGATAAATAGGCACTTGAACTTGTGGTTTTTACATATAGCAGTGATGTACATCTCTTGCAAGGTGAAGTTTAGTAGTTTTATATATGTGTGTTTATGAATGTATTATTCTGATGGATATGAGGTCTGGTGCTCTTTAGCTTGCATGCCCACTCTATTGTTGAGATGTTTGAGCAGGAGATGAAATTGATGTCTTTCACTTGTGATATTGTTGATATTAATGAATCGACTTACCATAAGATGATACTAGAGTGCTTCATTTCTTTCAAACATATTTGCTTTTCTTTTCTTAATCTTTATATGCAGAAATATTGATGCAATTGTGGGTCACAGTCCTGTGTATGAGAGGGATGAGGCCATGGTGTATTAATATTATGTGATAGGCCAAGAGCCTTATATCTCGACTAACACATCCGTTTCTAACAAAGACGTGTAAGTTTCAAATCCCCTCATTCTCAACTATGAAATTATCCTATATATATATATATATATATATATATATATGACAGGTGAACTTCTCTGAGTGATTGAGTATTCTTCAACCATCAATTTTCGTGTGACTGATCATCCAGTACCTTTATTGCTTGTTACCCTATTGTTATTAGAGAAAACTGATGGTTGAAGAAAGGCCTATAATTCTTAGTTTGAGAGCGTGTCATGTTGGGAGTGTTTTGGTGATAGTAGTCAAAGTGGCTCGGCAAGCTTGTTCATATTTGTTTTAGAAAAGTAGTATTCTTTATCCGGGCTATTAGTTCAGGCTTGAGCTAAGAATCATCAATGAAAGAAACTTTGGGCCATGAGTATTCCTCAAATGGATTCCCTATACTCGACCTCCATGGTATAATTCTTTCTAGTGAAATATCATTACTTTTTCTCTTTTGATTATTGATTTAATTCTTATGTGGATTACTGGTTTCATATTCTTTTCGAGGTAAAGACTGGTAGAAATTGATTGATATATTTATGAGTAATTAAGCAGTTACAACATAGCTCTTAGAGCTGGTGGGGTTACCCAATGCCACTATCAACACTAATAAGAGCGTTCACAACAAGAGAGATATAATTGCTATAATGCCATTATAGCAACTAAAACACCAAAATGTAGCTAGTTTTGCCAAGCAACACACTGGCTCCCTTGTTCGTTCTTTGCTGTAGCTGTGCTCCATTCCAGTACTTGAAACAATCTGCGGTGCGTTCCTGCTTCTTTCAGTACTGGTTAAGGCATGGAGGCATAGACTAAGCCCTTATTCCAGATATGATGGAACTTAAAAGTTGAAAGTTGTGAATTATATTCTATAGATAATGATGGTTTTATTGCCCCTTATTTCTAAGGAGCCGGGAATGGGTGGCCCGTGGGAGATACTACTTAAAAAAGTCTCTTTTCACAGCCACACAAAAACAAAAATACAAAAAGAAAAAAGAGTGCTTCTCTTCGTTGAAAACCGGGCTACAGCCTACAGGCTACTGTAGATTGTAGAGCATTGAGTCGTCGAGTACCTTGTTTGTACATTGTTTGTTTGTTTTATCTTATTTCAGAGTGATAGAGCCATTTCAGATTTTACTTATGGATGGCAATGGGAGTATCGGGAGGGTTGGGGATTAGATCATGAGCGTCCCATCTAAACTTCAACTTCGGGGCAGGAAAAACTCATGATATAGGTCTAGTTTGGAGCGGGTTGAAGGAGATGTTTCACTAATCTTAATAAAATAGTTCCAACATTAATGAGATAAAGATAAAATATAAAGAGAAACAATTACTATATCTAGTATTAGGAGATAAGTAGAGAAAAGTGTTTGAAAGATAGTAATTGAATCATATATGTATAAAAAAATATATTATAACTAGGATATGTTTAAAAAATATATATTATATATCATAAGTGAGATGTGTATAAAAAAAAATATTATATGTATAAATCAAATAAATAAGTATTAGAAAAAATATGTATATATACATTCAGAGTGAGGCAGTGTAAGATAGGACAAGTGAGAAAAACCTGTCCTTGCCCCATCACCTCTTTTGGGTGAGGGAAATTATGGTAATTTATGTAATTCATATAGTAAAATGTGTAGTATTATTGGCATCACTCTTTTTTTTTTTATCCAAAATAAATATAATAAAAAGGCCCTTGGGGTTCGGGGCAATTACAAAAACATCCCCTAGGGTTTCAATTCTTCCTTCAAACCCCTTGAGGTTTTCACATATGCCAAATTGACCTCTGTAACTAATTTTCGTTAGCTCTTATGAATAGAAAAACCACATGATCATCACGTGATCACATTGATAAGACTTACCAACTTCTTTGCATCACTGGTCATGTGATTTTTCCGCCCATAAAAGCTAATGAAAGTTAGTCACATATGTCAATTTTGCAAATATGAAAACCTTATAGTTATGAGGAATAATTAAAACCCTTAAGAGTGTTGCAACTACCTAAAACCCGATTATTATTTTTGCATTTAAGCCTTTTTTTAGATGATAAATTGTAGCTTATTGGTTGTGGCTAGTTAAATTGGTTGAACAAATGCAGCTTCTTTCTCTTCTATATTGTGTTCGATAAAATTTAGGATTAATATATAATAAATTTTAAAGTTTTGTATAATTTTCTTAGTTGTAAAGTAAATTCCAAAATTTAACATGGCATCTTGAGTAAGTTCCTTTTAATAAAAAATAATGGAAATCTAGCGATGTAACTTAATTAGCACCTAACAGATATATCAAGAATTTAAATCCCTCTCAACTATTAATGTATAAAAAATTAATAATAAGAATCTATGCATTTGCATTTAGAGTTTAGAATCTTATTTAAGCACAAAAAAAAAAAAAAAAAAAAAAAACCTTTATATATCATAGCATTCTAACAAAAAATCTTACGTATCAACTTATTTACATTCTAACCGTAATAGATAAACATTTTTTTAATGAAGATGTTGAGATTTTACTAGTTGTTTCTTGCAAATATTATTGTAAGGACACGATTCGATCTGAAGCAAATGGTTTAGATGACAGCTCAATAAGCCCAAAACAATGAATTTGTTAGAGAGTAGGCCTGTTACTGAACATTCAATGAGTTCAGATGTTGATCACAATAGGCTAGTTAATATTAGGATGAACAAAACAAACAGTTTGAAAAAGAAAAGTGTTCATCGATCAAGTCCGAGGAAGGTATGTTCTAATATATTTCTCTTAGACTTGTACAAAAATTCTAGTTATAGGTACACAGTGATTTTTTCTCTGGTTTTTCTGATCATCCCCTTCTGTAATGGAGTCCTTCCCTTTTATATTCACTTTCCCTCTTTCATCTCAACCCTCTACATGTAAATCAGATTGATAATCTTGATATTTGTCCCATCAGCACTTTCCTGAAGTCTTTGTGGGTAGCTGTAAGGCTGAAAGTCACTGTTAGGCTGAAAGTCACTTTTCAGATTTTACTTCCACATTAATGCGGTCAGGGGGTTAGATGCAGAGCATTCAATGCGGTAGTAGCAGCTTTCTTCCCAGATATTTCTCAATTCTCTGTTGACTCATCTCTTTCTAACGCTTATCCTCCCCAGCACGATTGCCTACTGCCCAGTACTTGATGGGTGGTCGAACTTTAGGTCTCCACTCTATTGGCCGAGGACGGATTGCTCATCGGACAACATCTCCTGCTCATCATGACCAGACCTCTTCCTTGGCCCAATAATCTATTTGTCTTCACTAGTACTTATATGTTCTCAGGCTATTTGATGTCATCGGGCGTGGCCCACAGCCTAATATTCTTATCTGGGCCCTTCATCCCTACAATTATGTTTCGGTATTCACATGAATGATATTTCAATATATAAATTGGGTCTAATGTAGAATTTACTTGATTTTGATTTTAATTTTCGTTACTTATAAATGTCAGACTATTGATGAAATTGTAATAAAGTATTGTGATTACAATCAGATTTAGAATTTGGTCGATTGAGATTAGGCTGAAGTATGGAAATCCCATTCTCTCCAAAGAGATCCAACAAAACTTTTCTTTAGACTTGTCTTCCCTAAATATGTAACAGTCCAACCAATTGTTTATATGACTTGGACCAACTCTATAAAAGTAGTTGAGCCCAAAGTTCTCTCGGAAAATAACTTTCTTTGATTTTTTTTTTTTTTTTTTTTTTTTTGATAATCAACTTTCTTTGATTTGAAATCTTTTGAGTGTTTGAATATTATATAATAAAGTATAAACATGAAAATATTGGTGATTCCACTCACCGTTAAACACCACTCACAAAAAGAAAAAGAAAAAAGAAAAAAAAAAGAGTGAAAAAGATAAAATGAAAGAGAAAACTTTTTTTCTATTAAAAAAAAAAGAGAAAAAGAGAAAACTTTTTTCCTTTTATTTCTTCATTTATTTATTTTATTTGGTTTGCAAGTGATCATACGTGGGGCTTTATATACAATCAAACTGTTATATAAAATAACTCTATTTTTTTTTTAGTTACACGTAAGTTAATCTTTATTAACTCTTCCTACTGATAAGTTTTGTATTTAATTAAAAGCATGTTTTAATGTAAGAGTATAAATTGTAATGAATATAATAAATATATATATATATATATATATATACAATAGATTTTTAATATAATTAAAATTTATTAAGAGTATAAAGTGATGCTTATAGTTTGAGATTATTTTTATTTTAGTCTCTTAAGTTTAAAATTTTCATTTTAGTCCACTAATAAGTTTGACTTTGTTTTCAAATGGTCATTCTATTCATCTTTGTAACTAATCTAATCGCTAAGGAAAAAAAAACTTCTATTTGATACACAATTTTAAAACGGAATCAAACTTGATGAATTAAAAAGCAAAATCTCAAATCTAAGAGACCAGAATAAAAACAGTCAAATGGATCAATGGTGTCATTGAGCCTGAAATTATTTATGATATTGTGCTATGTTGGAGGCAACTACGGTAGATGGGACATGACCATTACTGACAGCCAGAAGCTGTATTTTTTTATGAATCAATTTCCTAGAACCATCGACTGAAGTACTAAGAAATTACAATCAAATGAATCATATTACCTTAAACCTTAATTCTGCAAACAATTTAAAATTTCACATAGATTAACATTTGTCATTATGTTCTCATTGTGATCCAGTAAGTTTAATTATGATATGAATAATACGTTGGTTAGAGGGGGGCATCAAATCTTATGATCACTAATCTCTCCCCTGATTCCTGATCACAAAATATGATTAGAAAATAGAACTGGTTGGCATGAATTTGATAAAAATATGGATTCATGTCACTGTCATGAGGGTACAAGGGAACCATGTGCACCTCACGTGCTTCAAAAGGCCATGCTTCAGACAAGCCATCTTCCCCATACAGCAACATGGCCCATCAGCCTGGGTCCTGGTATGGTTTCACCTGCAGGCAAGCCCAGGCAAAATCATATAAATATATATATATATATATATATATATATATAAAATAAAAAGATATGCGAAACCAACTTACATTGAATAAGGATTTCTTTTACCAAAAAATAAAAATAATAATAAGGATTTCAATTTTCTTAACATAACTTTTGCATCTATCACATATGATTGTCTTTACTCACCTAGTATATAATCCTGTATTATTAAAGAAGGTTCTTTTTGGGGTAGGGTAATTTGGATTCATTAAAAGAAAATTAAATCAAATATAGCAACATTTTTTTTTTGTTCATAATCTAATATGGTAAGATTTTTCAACCACTGAATATTTCTCGTATGGTCAAGATTGATTATTATTATTAATACCGAGGAGCCGAATCTAGAAAACAGGAACAAAATATGTGGTAAATTGAAATTTCCATGCTTCTTGTTGGGTATCCAATGTGAATGAGTTGCTTGTTCTAACTTGTTACTCGTGACCCGTTGAAGTTGAAAGTTAAAAGCCTTTCATGACTTAGAATACACCAAGTTATTCCAATCAATACAAAAATTAGTAGTGTAGGCGGAATTGATTACTTCTTTTGGTGCCAAGAGTTGATAACTCATAACACATAAATTAGTTATATTGGGTTGTTTACCAAACTGCTCAAACTGTACAACCACACCTAAGCTAACCAAAACTGCCTTTAAAATAGAGTAACTGCAAAACTGCCTTTAAAATAGAGTAACTGCACTGCACGGTACAATGCGGTGTGCGGTTCTATGTTAAGAAAACCGTATAAAATTGCACCGCACTGCACGTGCGTGAACACACACGTATATACTATTATAAAAGGTGAGTCATTTCACACCTAAAACTTTATTACGCCATTATTAATCGGTCCAAAATAAAGACAAATCATTCCAACATTTTAAAATTTGGCCCAAATTAAAGGAAAAACCAGCTTTGGGTTGGGTCAATTTAGTCCAAAACTAATATACCGCACATGTGATTGCAAAATTGAGATGCGGTGTAGCTACGGTTGTGGCCAAATTGCATAGTGCTCTACAGTGATAAAAATGGACTAAAATCACACCCCGGACCCTTTTTTTTCATCAAAAAAATAACTGTAGTTTCATACAATAAATAAAATGATTAGAATAAATTAATAAAAATAAGCTAATTAAAACACTCACCGAGTGTTGGGTGATTTATATCGCAACAAGGGAGGTGAACATTGGCATGATTAGGAATACTAGTTTTTGTCAACTGGTTTATAGTTGACCCATACGTAGCAGCCAAGCTGCACTTTTCTAAACACCCCTTAATTTGAGACTGCAACTTTTGGAAGCAGTCAATGGATTTCCATTTTTTTTTTTTTTTCTGACAAAATATATTGACGGTTGTGAAATATAGTGGCTAGTGGGAGAGGTGTCGTGTAATTGGAAGAGGAGTGGTTCCAAAACCTATGCCAAATTTGATATCATTTGTGATATTATAGGACAAAAGTAATTCTATTTTATTTATATGCCAAAAGCCGAAGATCAAGCTGTCTTTTAAGAACTACTATAATATAAGGTATTACTAGCTATTCTAAGTGATGGGGGGTTAGGTTAATGTTATAGTAATTATTATTTAGCTCCAATAATCATTCCATTTAAATGAGTAATGAGATAAATGTATCTTCGATGGGTCCTTCCTTTTATTGGCATTTCTTTCTTTCTTTCTTTCTTCAAAACTTTGTATAATTAAGAAATCCTCAAAATCTCAGCCCACAACATCAACTTGTGTTGGGTCTTGAAATCTTTTTGTCAACGTGTTGGAACAATTCTTGGCAGAAGAATGAACCTGATCTATCCACGTTTTTTGATTCACGAACCTGTCAAAATGCTGAATTTTATTTGCCTGACTACTGACTACTGACTGGTACGGTCTCGTGAATTTCATATTAAGGTGAAGACCAGTCGTGTGAATGGACTATGGAGCATTTGAAAGTGCAGTGTACATAGTGTGAATTTCAAGGATTATAATAGGAATTGTGTATGTAGGAGGAGGTGGAGGAGGAAGGAATTACAAAGTTGAATTTGCATTCCACAAGAAGATGCAATGTACTGCACTAAGAGGTCCACTTCACACATGCCTATGGCCTATGGTATGGATCTACTTGTGCCCTTTCACATAATCTATTCGACTTTACTCTTTTTTTTTTTTTTTTTTTTTTGAAGTAACATCGGATATAATATATTTCATAATTATTGATATGATCTGTTGTGATTAGAATAATATTATTTTTATTGGATCTAAAATTTATATTACTTTTATTATGCATTAATTACATTACAATACAATTGTTGACCCCCAAACTTGTTTTTGTATTATATATAAATTTAGTTGTGCACACTAGGTGTGTTTTTTTTTTCTTTTTTCTCAAAAAAAAAAAGGTGTGTTTTTTAAAGAACCACCACTACTACCACTAGGCGTTATTTCTTTATTTATTTCCCTAAAAAAAAGTAGAATTTGAATTATACATTTCATCCCATCAATCTAAGATGTCTTGCATTACCATTGTTTTGCCTTCTCATTTTTCCAGAGAAAATAAATATAATAATTCAGTCAGCCTATGATTTTGTTTGAAAAAAAAAATGTTAATAGACAAATGCAAATGCAAATGCAATATGCTTATCTTTTTAAGCCGACTTTCTAAAACAAAAAGATGCTTTGCTTCTAAAAAGAGATGCCCTTGGAATTAACGGAGACAATAGCCCCTTGACCCTTTCCTTAATTGCTTAATTTTTTTTAATTTAATTTAATTTTTTATTGCATTATCGTTATCTATATATATATTAAAAATCGAAGCCTCTGAAACTCCCACAATTTTTCACATCATCATTTTAATTTATAATTTTTTTTAATTTTTAAAACTAAATAGTGAGAGAGTCCTAACAGGAGTCTCGCTCCCTCTTTTTTTCTCATCATTTTAATTTATAAAAAATTTTAATTTGTTAAACTAAATAGTGAGAGAGTCCTAATAGGAGTCTCTCTCTTTTTTCCTTAATTCTAATAGGAGTCTTTTTTTTTTTCACGTGAGTCTTTTTTTTTTAACCTAAAGTGAGCCCTTAAATAAATAAATAAAAAACTAACGTGAGGTCTAATTTTTTAAAAAAAAATTTATTTTGTTTAATCCTAATTCTAACGTAAGTCTTTTAAAAAGTTAAAATTTTTAGTTTTATATTATATATAGATATTATTATCTATATATATATAAAACCGAGGCCTCTGAAACTCTCAAAATTTTCCACATCATCATTTCAATTTATAATTTTTTTTAATTTTTAAAACTAAATAGTGAGAGAATCCTAACAGGAGTCTCTCTCCCTCTTTTTTCCTCATCATTTTAATTTATAAAAAATTTTAATTTGTTAAACTAAATAGTGAGAGAGTCCTAATAGAAGTCTCTCTCTTTTTTCCTTAATCCTAATAGGAGTCTTTTTTTTTCACGTGAGTCTTTTTTTTTTAAAACCTAAAGTGAGCCTTAAAAAAAATAATAATGTGAGGTCTAATTTAAAAAAAATTATTTTTTAATCCTAATTCTAATGTAAGTCTTTCAAAAAGTTAAAATTTTTAGTTTTATATTATATATAGATAATAACAATAATGTAGCAAGCTCTAAGAATACGAGAATACAATTTGTAGATCTACTATCAAGATAACATAGATTAGATTGGTAGTGGATAGTAGATATAATTGCAGTTAAATATTATGTAAAGTTATTACCATAGAATAGCTCACGTCGAAATATGTTATGTGAAACCAATGATATAAAAGAAAAAGAATTTTTCTAAATCATTATATTGAAGAAATTAGTTATTTTCATTCATTTTCAAATTATACATTTTTAAAATTTAAGTCATATACTTTTAAGTAAAATAAGTACTTTTAATTTTTATTTAACTATCCCGTGCATCGCACGGGATAGCGACTAGTAACCTGAAAGATCAAAGATCTTCAAGAGTTTTGAAGTCTATCGCATGGAATTGTTTAAACGCAATTGTAGAAAACTGACACTTTTTAAAGGTAAACTTTGGGCGTATTTGGTTTTCACGTGAAATTCCACCTTTTTTATTTTTTTTTTATTATATGAATAATTAAGCTTTTCTCACAAAAGAAAACAAATATTTATTAGTGCTCATAAGTCACAAGTTCAAAAAGAACTAAGTCTATAAATGAACTAAACTATTTATAACCAACTAAAAGCTTACCTTGGGAAAAAGTCGTATTTATGTTCGCAAACAAATCAAGCTCAAGCTTAAATTTATGCTTCACTATTAATCAAGCTAAGTTCAAGCATAATACTATGTTTGTGATCAAGTTGGTGAATATAAGGCTTGATTAAACTATATATATATATATAATATTTTATTTTTATATGTATAATTGGTAAAAAAAATATTTATCTAGACTTGAGATTTGATTTTGTAAGTTTGTAAATAGGCTTATACGATATCAAATTATTATTTATAATTTATTGATAATACAATTTATCTATTCGTAAAAAAAAAATTATAAATTTATGAAGGGAGTAAATAACCTTAAGCTTGTTTGACAAAAAAAAAATTAACATATAAATTAGTAATAAAGTATTTTTTAACAAATAAGCAATTAATAAAGCGCATTGTGATGTAAATTAGTTCTACAACAACATATTTGACTTTAGTTTGGTTGCACACGTTTTGTGAGTTTTTAACCTTTTGCACCTAATTTGTGTAGATCCAAAATGTTCTGTTGCTTTTTAAAGCCAACTTTTGCTATTTTCAAACCTAATTTTCATTCAAGTTTTAGAAAATAAATCACCTAACAAATACAAGAACTAGCTAATATTTACACATTTTCGACAAATAAGCCAAGCCAATAAAAGCAGCAAATTATAGGTCCAAAGTCCAAACACCAAAACCAGAAGACAATGTCTATTTGCCTTACTAACAACTATAGACCAAACGTTGCACAACCATCAATCAATAGATACAAGTTTTGAATACCAAACCAAAGGACAATACAAACTGCTTGGACCACTACTATGGTTCACCTCATGTTCAATTATTAAAGACACTGAACATCCACTGATTTCCTTCTAAAATTATTAAAAACATTATATAGAACATTTTCAAATATGGTAAGCCTTTTAATTATGATAATTACATTCTTCAAGGATTCAAAATTTAGTACAACCAAGTAATGCCTAGAAATTTCATTTCAATGCATAGTAAATAGAATTATTATTATGTTAATAGATGAAGCCAAATTCTCCAAAAGAAATTTGAAGCCTTAGTGAGTGTTTGGATAGCGTTTTGCATCCATGTAACTTGTGCGTTTGGCTAAAAATTACCTGGGTCTCATGTTACTATTCACGAACCTCACAAAAAAATGAAAAACGCAGATGAATTATTTTATACTGTTCATGTTAATATTCAGTTGAAGCTATAGTACTTTCAGCCCAAAAAATCAGTTAACTTATAAATTATTTTGCTACAATACTTTCAACAAAAAATTTTCAATTTTCAGCAAAATAAGTGGTATTCAAATAAATCTAAATGGAGTAGTAAATACGCGACGAGACCTTAAATGGATGAGATAGAGACTTTGAACCTCAAACTCTAGAGAGTGTTTTGGCCAAAGAAAAATGGTTTAAAAAAAAAGTAATAAAATTGATGCATGAAGTCAAGGTTGACGGGGGACATGAAGTTATTCGAAAACAAGGTGGGAAACAATATGGACCCATTGCAAAAATGTTGTGGTGACATTGAATGGAATGATTTCATATTTGAATAAAAACTTTGATTTGGGCCCCTTAATGTGAATGACAAGCATAATAAAGTTGATGCTGGTGTTAGGCTTTTCTAGAGGGACACACAATTTCTAGAGAGAGATAATATTAAGAGAGAGAAAAGAAGTCTAGGGGTGAAGAACCTTGGGAGACACACTGCCCTCAGTTTCCAAAACCAGCAACTTGCATGTCAGCAACCCCACTTGAATTTGGAATTCACTGAACCCAACCCAAACCTCTACGCACACTCTCTCTCTCTCTCTGCTTAATAATAACAATAGTAATGATAATTATTCAAATACAGTGTAACAACCCAAGACTCATCAAAATTCATCCTTTTTCAAAAGGAGGTACAATTCTTTCTTTCTCACCATCCTCATTCTTCCTTATAACTTGCTTCTCCATTTCAAAGATAGCATCAAACCCAATTCTCCTTTTTTAAAATTTATTTATATGTTATGCTAGATAATGATAAATTTACAGTCTTTCTGCTATAGGCTTTTGAATATATAAGAGATCTCTAAGAGGAAGAGTTTGGGAGGGGGGGTTGAAATTTAGGGGCTGAGATGCAAAAAGTGGACAGGGGGGCTTCTCTATCTTGTTGTCTAATTTGGAAATTTTCTTACCATCATCACCACCAACAACAACAACATCAAAGGTTTCACCAGCCCTTTCAACATCACAGGTGTCAACCTATGCTTCTCTTTTGGGCTTCCTATGAATTCTGAGCTTGCTTGATCTCTTGCTATTTTGTTTGTGATCCCCTCACCAAGAACTAAATTTCATTTCTGGGTTTTCTTCTTATTCCTTTTTGCCTTAATTGTCCTAAGGCTTACATGGGAGTCGGTCAAATCCAAATCTTGGAGAAACCCTTCTTTTAGTTTCTATAAAATCGAATTTTCTTTAATCAAAGCTTCCTCTTTTGGTTCTAATATGAGTTCAGAAGTTTGAATCTTTGTAGTATGTATATGGCGTTGGTGGCTTCTTGATTTGATTGTCTATGCATGTTGTGTTTATAATTTGAGACAAATAACTTTGAATCTATATAATTTCTTTGTTTTTCAATATTGTGCTCTAAAGTCTAAACCTGTATGCGTTTGTAGCTTTATTTGACTCTTTCTTTGGTGGAATTAATTGAAATTTCTTGTGACTGATTGAATTTTTTCTTTTTTTCATGATTTTTCCTTAACCCAGCTGGATAATTGGGGACGACGTCTCATGGTTTGTGCATTGAAGTGAAGTTGTAATTCTTGTGGTACAGACAGATACTTGTGGTATTAATTAGAATTTAAAGATGGTTGCAACAGCTTTTTCTTAGACATAGTTTGAATTTGGGGTCCAATTTGCATTTTTAATTAGTGAAGCTTGTAAGTCTTGAACTTGGAATCAAAGCAGCATTAGTATCTACAAAAGGAAAACAAACTACATTGGGTTGTTGATGTGGAAGGATTACAATCTCAGCAGATTCTGTGAGTTCCTAGATTAGATTTGCATATATATTGAAGCTAAAAATATTTCCTATTGCACGTGTGCACCAGCACAATAACTAGTTTTGCGTATTTTTGAGTTTTGAGGTTCTTGAAGTTTGGACATTGCCCAAGAGAGGTGTCACTAAATTGAAACCATAGCAAATCTCAACAATTTGCAATCTGCATTGGTTCAATCTGATCTGGGGTGCTGGGAATTGGGGCGGTTTGGTGACTTTTAAATGAATTTTGAACTTCCTGTGGTGAATCTAAGATCGTCGAAAGGTTTGATTTATTTGCAAGATCATTCTACAAGTTGCAGCATTATGGATGTGAGAACAAGAAAGGTTTCTGCTACTCCTCTGGTTGAAGGAAAGAAAGCAGAATATCGTCAAAATCATCATCAAGGAAAGAAGATTGAAT
The DNA here is from genome assembly GCA_033629205.1 of Lithocarpus polystachyus. Lineage (NCBI taxonomy): Eukaryota > Viridiplantae > Streptophyta > Magnoliopsida > Fagales > Fagaceae > Lithocarpus > Lithocarpus polystachyus. Next base: position 64,578,828 of record CM066171.1, read on the forward strand.
TCCAACGCACTCTTTCACACGGTAAAGGAAGCGGCAGAAGATTGTTGCCTGCAAATTATTTCAGCTTGGAGTCCTTGCTTTTACTAGTTTGCCTTACAGTGTCTTTGCTGATCCTTCCTTTGATACTTCCACCATTGCCTCCACCACCTTTCATGTTGCTGCTGCTTCCTATTGGGATTCTAGCAGTGCTGATGGTTTTAGCTTTCATGCCTTCTAATGTGAGGGATATAACTTATACTTATGTGTAAATGCTGTTATAAACATGCACATCGCACCTCTTTCTTTTTACAAATTTTGTAATTCTCTTAATGTTCAAAAGAAAAAGATAAAACGGTTCTTTCATTTCTTATTCATTGTTTTCTTTTCCACACAACATCCCCGTCTCTGAATATCATTACGTTTCTTTTTTTTGGTCGATATTGCTTCAATTTCAAGGTACTTTCCATCATGGATGTTTTATTGAAACGGTTGTTTTTGTGAGAATTTATCCCAATTGACAGACTAACTATGCATTTCTTAAAGAGATTGTAGACTTATGATACACAAAGTTGTATTGATTTTTGTTCATGTTCATTCACTTGCGAGGAACAACTTGGCCTAATTTTTTGTTTTTTTTTGGTTTGAAAAGTACCATTAGGCCTAATTATTATGTGGCTAAACAAGTTGTAGTATCCGCAGTTTGGTAGACTATTTGGCTCCTATGAGTCGTTCCTACCTAAAAGTCTTTGGTCACAACTTACTGTTTATGCATAAAGAGGAGAATTATACTATTAACTTAAAATAGAAATTCTCCGCACACAGTTAAAAAGTACAGATCAAATAAACCTTTTTTTTTTTTTTTTTTTTTGATGGAAAGAGATACATTATATTCAGAATTTAGTTAAAACGGAGTACATCATGGGCACACGCGTGCACAATTAGGACATTCTGCTAGCCAAGCATGAGAGTCGTCAGCATGTAAAGCATGCTGATTGCTGAGCCAAGAAGTGTGCAGGGACATTTCCCTGCCTTTTAACATTTGAAATATCAAAGGTCCGAAAGTTTGGAGCTGAACAAGAATTCCATGGACAATATTCTGGATGGACGAGGAAGCCACAACTGAGCCTTGGATCGCCTTGCAAATGTTTAAAGAGTCACCCTCGAAGACTACCTCTCGAACACCGACATCAGCTCATGGAGTCCAAAAAAGGCTAATATTCAAAAGAAAAGAAATGTAGTGTAAGGACCGTATAGTCATATACGACTTGTCGTTCCTGCTAAGAAGCATCCTTACCGTCCAAATGCCTTACACAAAAGTTGGCTTCTAGTCATGACTCACGAGCTGTAAATGAGCCAAGTTGTTCATAAACAACTCATATTGGCTTGATAAAAAGTTTGTTCATATTTTGTTTATAAACGAACCAAACTTGAGCCTTTAATTTTAATCTTATTTAATAAAAGATTCGAACCCAAGCCAAAAAAATTATTTATGAATATGCTCATGAACAATATGGCTTAATAAAATAAAATAAGCGAGCTTGGGTTGGTTTATGAGCTTGACAATAAGATTGATATGAGCTTGAAAAATAAACTAATATCTTACTAAGCCTTTAATTAATTGGGTGTTGGGTTCACATGTATAAATTAAATAGGATTGATAATGTACTTGTATTGTATCACAAACTCAAAAGCTCAAGGCGAGCCAAATCGAGCTCAAGCTTCTAAACTATTTGACAAGCTCAAGCTCAAAAATAGTTTGTAAGCTTGGTTCAAGCTTAAGCCAAGCTTGAAAATTTTATATTTGTTGTCGAGTCAAGCTTAAACATTTAATACTCGACAAAGTTCAGCTTGTTTTTTGTCCTACAGTTGCCAAATATGTCTAATTTGTATCTTCCATTACCATTACAGTGGAGATCTACATTACATAATAAAAATTTATAACAATCCATCTACAATTCCACAATAAAGGCATGATTGATTATTCTAAGGAATATGTTGAAAAATGATAGGTCCAGAAGAGAAAGGGATTCTATGATAGACACTTCCATAGGAATGTCAATAGTTTTGGAGGACTTATTTTTTTTAATTTATTATTTTTAAGGATACAATCATACAACTATTTTAGTCCCCAATTATAAGTTATCTCAAAGAAGCATAAGAATAACTTTAATTAAGTTCAACAGGGATAACATTTTTCATGAGAACAAATGCTTTAGTTGATTAGGGAATTGGTAACCTCTACTCTAATTAATCTCCCCATCACCTATTTTTGCTTTTACAGGGGAGTGGTACCAAATGGTTAGGGCCACATGGGTCGGTTAGGAGGAGATCATGAATATGCTAAAAGTGACATCATAGTATGACGCATAAGAATCATATTCCACATGACACAGATATTCATATATACCCAAAATGTAATTTGGGTCAGTTGCATTGCATGCAGTGTTGTGTTGACTGAAAGTTAAAGGGAAATTCTAACCTCATATTATAATGGTGGAGGACTGGCCTCCTTTTAAGGAAAGGTAAGGCGCGCCAAAAGCCTTTCTTTTTTTTCTTTTTCTTTTTTTATTAGTATAAACTCATCAAATAGCTGGGAGGTAATCTTTCTTTCCCAATCATAAATATATATATATATATATATATATATATATTTCTGAAAAAGCTAATAATACATAGTGCAAGTTTCGTAGCAACTACCAAACCAATGGGTCCAATTAACTACAATTTCATAGATCTCCAATCCGCTTCATTTATGGCTATGATTCTCACCCCTCACGGCCACGGTCAAATACCCATGTGAAAAATCTTTTTCTTATTTTCTTTTGTATAGTCTACATTTTTAGGTGTTGAATTCATTTGTAAGACACTTCATAAAAATTTCAACGTCTGCCTCTAAACAAAGGTACCCTCCGGCCACGTGATAAATCTTTATTTTGTAAAAAATGAGTTTCTCCTTGAGAGAAAATATCTTGTGAAACATGCTTATACTTATAGATGAATGCCAATATTATTATCCCGTCTCATAAGATAATTTTTCTTTTTCCACTCCCTCGGATGATTTCAAAATCTTTTAAGTTGCAAAAATCGGACAGTAGAGAAGACAAACAAAATGAGAGATTGGAGGAATTGAAAACAAGAGGGGTGAGGGAGGGCACAGGAAGTCTATACTAGCCAATATACACACACCCATCATATTTCAACCCATTTGATAGTAGTTGCACTTTGTCTTACACGGTAGATCAACTTGCACTATCGTTATAGAGATAGTAGGTGCTATATAGAAAATGTGCAGGGAAACCTATAATATGAGCCAACCACAAATGATGGAAAGAAAATTTGACAAACTTCGATAGCTTCATCGCCTGATCCCCAGCTAAAATGTTATATTATTATTATCTATGGCACATATAGGTTGGTGACCAAAAAAAAAAAAAGGAGGAAGCAAAAAATCCAAAAGATAAAGAGGGCAAAAGCTTGCTAGGCAATGCTGGAGGTATGAACCAAAAATGGAGGAAGATGATGCTCCAAAACAGCCAGGAGTTCTCTGCCTTGGTTCACCTCTTCTAAGACCCCACCTCCAAGCCTACTCACTGCTTCAACAAGTTGACCTCTTAGCCTTTGGGATAACAAACACCCACCTGCCTTAATACATTCTCTATACAATGGCAGGTACGCAATTGCCAATCTCAGAGGCCCTGGAAGATCTCTTAAGCAAATAGGGGATCCACCCCACTTCAAAATCCTTACAATGTTCATGTAATGTTCACGTCCTTGCCTAAGTCCATCAAAGAAAGCCGACTCCGACCAATGCTCTCGAAGAAAAGACCTTAGTTCGGGGGCTACAGCCTCGTCATCAGACCTAGCGATACTGTCCGCAACAGAGTAAGTAGCTGCTGGATCACCTAAGAAGTCAGAACGGAGGAGAAATGCTACACCATCAAGGGACCCTCCGCTTCTTTCGCCAGCAGCCTTGAGAATCTCAATGCTGAGTGCTGCAAGGACGTGTTGAGGAACATGCGGGAGAAGATAGGCAGCAATATCTACTTGGCTGCTTGATGTGGCAGCCGTGAGGGCAAGACAAAGCTCCATGTCTCGGCAACCCCTTTTCACAAACCACTCAACAACCTGCCTACAACCTCTCTCGGCAGCTCTCATCAAAGGGCCCAAAAAAGCAATGGCATTACCCTCTTCCACCAGACATTCCATTGTGCCAATCTTGCAGTAGTGGGAAGCAAATCCCAAGGCGAGGTCAACATCAACATCCAAGCTGTTTCTTTGAGCAATCTACAGATAAATATCCCAGATTGACAAACAAAAATGAGAACTATGTCAGACAAGTGAACTATCATATCACAAACAGAACATATAGAGAAAACATACATAAATGATACATAATTTAGTGGATTTGAAGTATTGAAGGGTAAATTCCATGATCAAAGCTTTTCTCAGTGTGTGTATGTGTGGTCATGGACACAGGTATATAAAAAATATCCTGTTCAAGTAAATCAAAAAAGGTCAAGGACACCATTCAATACCTGAGACAGGTATTGCTTCCATGAAATAAATAATAAAGGTCTTGTACAAAAATATTTTTAATTAAAAGGGCATTTTTTAGATTGTGAATCACAAGCACCGTGGAGCACAGATACTACACAGCAGACCCACTAGATGGAGGAGATAACATTATTGTTAAAAAAATAATCAAAGTAAAGATTAGAAAATGGAGAACACAAGCCAAGTGCTGCCACGGTAACAGTCTTAAACTCAGCACTACATATTGTACTGTTAATGAACTCAGTCTGCACTTAATAGTTTTGCTTAAGTAATAGGGATGACAAGATCTAACACGATAGCTACAAAAACACATCTTGGATAGCCTACACAATCCTATAAACCCTTCAGAAATTGAAAGCAGAGCCATTTCTTTTATAAAAAGCAGGGCAGGATAATAAAAATCCATAAGAAGCTCAAGAGGCCACTGTACTTTTTAATTTGTCACTGCTTTTACATTCCTGGTAATCAACAAAAGGCTTCATCCGCACAAACTGTGAGATATCTTATCTTTCTCATGGTTATCTATGGTTTCCTTAACCCATCCCTGTTAATAGTTTCTTATAATTTTTTTTTGTAATAAGACTAATAGTTTCTTATAATTTGTGTGTTATTGCAGAATGACTTCCAATATTTTCCTCCCATGGCTTACCTTAACCCATCCTTATTAATAGTTTTTTTTTAACTCTGACTTTAGATTTGACATTACCCTCCATGCAGAAAGATCACCACTAATAGAGGATTTTAAACTTGTAGAGACTGAAGCCAAATCAGGAAATCTTGAATTTGAACACTTAATTCTCAAGAAAGGAAGTATCTAAAGATATTTATAACTACACACTCATGCATATAAACAAAGTGAAGTCATATTCACACAGAAACTGATGAGTTGAACCTAACAAAATACTCCCCCCCCCCCCCCAAAAAAAAAAAAAAACCAGCTAAAAGACAGAAAGAAAACTACATATCATCATGAAATATAAACATGACATTAGCAATACCTGCAATAAAATGCGCACAAGTTCTGTACTACCAAAACGAGAGGCTTCAAGGAAACACTGATTGACATTGTCTGCACCCCCCTCAACCAACATACCCAGCAATCCTTGGATTGCAGTTGCTGATATCCCAGATGCCCAACCAGGGTCAAATGAGCTAGAGAAAAGAGTAAGAGGAAAGCAAGCTGCATCAAAAGCCTCCGTGAAATCCTTCCCTGTAAGATGATTGCCAGCAAGATCTAAAAAAATCTTGAACGCAGATAACTGGAGTTGGATCTCAACGGCTGAGCTGTGGCTCACTCTATCCTTATTACCCTGGCAACGAGAATGGAAGCCTATACATTTCAGAGCCCATTCAGTAAACTTTTGAACCTTGGCACCAGCTTCTGCCTTCAAGACCTCATCTCCATTACACTCCTGAAGACGCTCATGCAACCTGATTGAAAACAAAATATGAAACATTATGACATGTAAATGGCATGCTATACATATCTGCATGAAAATCAGCATAACCAGTGACCATTATCTGTCACTTGAACTATAGAGCGAAAGGAGTGGGACTATTCTGTTGCATAGCAAGAAACTTACTAAAGTCCAGGTCCTCTCACTGACCAAATCTTTTAACAAAGAGTAACAGAGGTGCAGCTAATCAGTAAAGATCATGGCAAGGTTGTCAGCACATATGTTTGCATAAAATATATTAACCCCTTCTCAAAAGTTGGAAATAGATAATAGCTTTGGTATAATAATTGCCAACTTACACCAATCTGAGGTGGAATTTTACTCAAAGTTGTAATTCAAGGATTCTCAATATTGATTTTCCTTTTGGTTAACAAAAAAGGTCAATTCACAAATTATATGGAAAACTATCCACACTGTTAAGCAGATGTCCGAAGCCAAAGATACTACACGCACTGTTCTTTTATGGAAGCACATGAGAGTGGCAACATGTCTAACGTGTGGCAGAGTATTCTTGCAGCTAGGCCAGTTCTACAAGAAGGAAGCATATGGCAAGTGGGTGATGGACCTAACATTAATATTGTGAAAGATAAGAAGTTGCCCAGGTCGTCAACTATTAAGGCTTTATTCCCACCTACTAGTGGCACAGTGAGGAGAGTATGTAACCTTCGACTCCCAGAGACATGGTGGTGGAATGTAGAATTGGTGAAGCAATTATTTAGACCTGAATATGCTGATACTATCCTCACAATTCCATTAAGACGGTAAACTCTTTTGAATGCACACAAGGACAGGGTTACTCAGTCAAAAGTGCAAACCATGTAGTACGACAAATGCTAGGAGAGAAGAATGACGCTAAGAGCTCATCTGGTAGTGGGGATCTGATTATATGGAAGAATCTGTGGAGTTTAAATGTCCCAAACAAGGTTAAAATTTTTGGGTAAAGGGCATGAAGCAACATTCTCTCATCCAAGGATAACCTGGCAAAACGGAAGATGATCCAAGACACAACTTGTGACCTGTGCAAACAAGAGATGGAGATGGCTGTCTATACACTGTGGCAGTGTCCAGCTAAAAGGGCCATATGGATGGCAAGCAGAACAAAAATGCAGAAAATGGCTAGGGGGTATGCTTCCTTCAGAGAGCTGGTTTGGAACCCATTGGATTGCTTGGACCACTCGGAATTGGAAAATGTCTTCATGCATGTATGGTTGGTTTGGCATAATAGAAGTGGCTTTATCCAAGAAGGGCAAATTCAAGACCCCACTAAATTAGCAAATAAGGCAGTGGCTTATATTATGGAATACCAGGACTGCTGTAGGAAGAAGCATGGGGAGCAAGTGACTCAACCCTCTTGTTGATCACCACCAGAGGTGGGGGCACTATAAAGTTTCCTTCGATGGCGCTGTCTTCACGTGTCAGAAACGGTCAGGTGTGGGGGAGGCTATAAGAGATGAGCGGTGTAAGTTATGGGCCTTTGAGTGCGAAGACCAAAGGGATCACCAGTGTTGGATGGGGAGTAGGGCCAGTAGGCTGAAGCTTTGGCAGTTTGCAGAGCGGTGGAGTTTGCGCTGGAAATTGGTATTAGAGATGTTATGCTTGAAGGTGATGCCAGCTCACTCTTAGCGGCACTGAAACAAAAACAGCCCATTATTTCCAAGATAGGTAACATGCTCTACAAAGTGGAGAAGACGGGTATTTTTGCACAAGCATGGTCAACCATGTCAGGCAAGAAGGAAACCACATTGCGCACACCCTTGCGAAATTTGCTCACGATGTGGATTCTGAGTTAGGTTGGGCAGAGAAGACCCCGCCCTTTGTAGGCCATTATTTACAGATGGATGTACTCCCTTCTTAAGTTTAATAAAATCTAGTTATTGACTTGAAAAGAAAAAATTGTTGAATCTACTAATATACTCTAATTTCCTAACTTTTAAATGCATTCAAAACAAACAAGACAAAAAATTCACTAAAAAAATTTCCTCAAAATATTCAAGAGATTGAAATATATCAAATGACTGAGGTAGTGCTTGCTCTGGTTTTACAAAAAACTAAACAATCCTTCCATTTGTACAAATAAGGCTACTGAGAAGGGACAACAAGTATCAAATACAAAATGAGTTAAAATCAGAACATCCTTTTTTTTTATAATAAGTTAAAATCAGATTACACTAGATAAAATAGAATATGAAACACCAAATTAAAGCAAAATGGTCTTCAACACTAACAGACTAGTAGTCATTCAATGTAGAAGTAACAACAGGATGATCTTTTGGTTAAACACTTCTAAATCATTTCAAACGGTTGGTAAATTACACAACTATTGTCTCATCAACAGTATAAGAATATTACGCTTAGACATTTACCTTTGGGCCATAACAGTGACTGTATCTGCAAGACTCATTGTTCGACTTTGGCATGCAGAGACGCACGAAGCAAGAAATGACGTCCTAAGTGCAGCTCTTGTGAAGTCATAAGCACCATTTGCAATGATATTTTTAATCAATCCTGTTATCCCTTGAAGCTCTTGATGTGTGCTGAGGAACCAGATCGAGTCCAATGTCATGCACAAGGCATCATTAAGAGTTTGAGGATCTGCCAACTCGATCAACTTATCCGCAAGCTCCCAATCATGAGAACTTACTGCAGTCTGAAACAACCGACCCAGCTCGATTCTATCTTGTCTACTGAGCTTCTTCTCATCCCCAAATTTCTCATTCTTTTGAACCTCAGAATCTGTTGCAAACGCCCGAGATTTGAGGTTTTTGACACTGCAACAACAACCAGTGGACAATCTTGAGTCTTTCTTCACAAGGGGTCCTTCTCTACTGAATACAACATTACTTCCCTCACCTTGCTCCAACGTAAAATCCTGAATTTCATTCCTAGGACAATCAATTCCATTCACTTCGGTTTCCATTGCCACAAACATAGGGTCCTCAGAATTATTCTCCTGACTCCCCACTACAGATACCATCTCCTCTTCCAGCCTTTACCTTCAACACAATTCCTCTCTACCCTCCCTGATCAATTAAAAAAAAATTCTAATCAACTCTCCCAACAGCAGTAATCATAAAGGAAAATCCTGAAACAACTAGACTGCAAGAGAAAAAAAAAAATTCCCTCAGAATTCCAACTCCATCAAACCAACCCCAAATGGGTTCATCACAAAACTGAAAACCAAAAAATTTCCCCAATTACTCCCTCTCTCTCTGTCTCTTCTTCAAACCCAGCTACAATTAGCTCCAAATAAACAGAATGATAAGCAAAGTCCCCAATTGGCCCAAAAAAACCAAAAATTGAAAATGACCCAGAACCCAGTGAAATTAAGAAACAATAGCCCACTTACACGAAATGGCAAAAAAAGAAAAAGTGAAATTTGTAAACCAAAAGAGATAGATAGATAGATAGATAGATATGTATATCTTGTTCTTGTTCTTGTTGTTGAGAGACAATCCAATCCAATCCAATCCAAAATCAGTGATAGATAAGTATCAAATGGATCAAAAGAAACAGACCCATGAAAGAAGTGCAAATCTAACCTTCAATAGTACCATCAGACAAAGAAGGCATGGACATCAGGACCCACAATTCCAGAAAACCCTAACAAACAAACCCCCCCCCCTTTTTTTTTCTCTTCTCCTCCTCCTCCTTCAACTTCAATTTCAATATAAAATCCTCAGGAATTGAGAGAGATCCAGAACCAAACCTATAACACCAAAAACATTACAGTTAACAGACACAAACATTAACATATAAATAGTTAAACATGTAACCAATTGAACAAAACAAACAAACCAGAAACAATAAGACTCTGTTTGATATAAGGCGAGAAGATTAAGGAAAGAGAAATAACAAGATTAATTCTTTTTTTTTTCAAAGGCCAAAATAGGAAAAACCAAGTGAATACATAAATAGTAAAAGATTTTAAGAGGAGAGAGAGAAAGCAAAAGAAATGAATGAATAGACAGCAAACCTGAAAGTGTGAGAGAGAGAGAGAGAGAGAGAGAGAGAAAGAGAGAAACGGGGAATCAAAAACCCTCTGCCTCTGATGGCTTTTGAGATTATTTATTTGTTTATTTTAGAACAACCCACAGGTTTTCTGATATATAAAAAATATATATAAAAATATATAATAATAAAAAAAAAGATCTCTCTTACATTAAATTTTCAATAAATTTATAAATTTTAAAGGGTAGTTTTTGAGTAATGGGCATTTTTTGCCTTTACCCCAAGTATATGGATCTACTATTTTTTTTGTTGATTATTTATAATTACATAAGTTAATAAATTGTAAAATTTGGTATGAAAATAAGTGTGTTTATGATTTTTACTGTATAACTATTTTAGTGAAAGAAAAATGAAAGGTAGTGAATGAGAGATGTTTTTCAAATATGAGAAAATGATTATTATATAATAAATAATTCTTAGATATTCACATAGAACAAAAAAATAGTAATTTTTCATTCCACATTAATAATAAAATTTATTATAAAAGTAAGAAAAAAGAGTACCATTTTTTACTAAGAGTTTTTAGTATTTTAGCCTATTATAAAGTTTGGTTAAACAAAAAATGAGAGGAGTGGCAGGCTAGTGGCAACCTCATGAAAATGAGAGTCACCACAAAAGGGAGTTTGATCAATTGGGAGAGAGAATGGGACCCACACATGCAAACGAACCCTCCACTGCAATCATTACACATATTCTCTTTCTTAAGAGTTCACAGTTCACACACCTTCCATGCTCTCTCTCTCTCTCTCTCATCACTCTTCTTTTGTTTTTGTTTTCTTGTTTCCTTTGGCACCTTTCCTTCTTTCATTTATTGCTTAATGATTTAGGCACCTCCTCCTCACTATTTTTCATATGGGGTCAACAAAAATTATGTTTCACAAACTTAAAAAGACATAGGTGCCCCCTTCATGATGCTTCTTCTATGTTACCAAAACCAAATGACAAATGGCAGTGAGAGGAAGAATATTTTTTGGCGGTGTTAGTGATAGTGAAATGTTTGTGCTGCCTTCAAAATTTTATTGAGAAACAAAATGAAAAATAATAATAATAATACTAATTAATTTAGAATGTCAAAAGGCATTAGCTTTTTTTTTTAGGATTTCTTGGATGAATATGAGCACAACCATGGCCTATGGGCCATCTATGTTGCCAAATGGGCCAATTTTGTTTATTCCAATTAAACTTTTGGTGTTGTTGGGTCAGTGGTAATATAACTTTTGGTGCCTTGGTGGTGCCCGGTATTTGAGATTCGAATTTCAACTTAGAATAAGATTTCCTGTAATTTTTTTTTTAGTAAAACTGTAAAATAGTCTAATCTTTGTAGTCGTAAACTAAGATTATAGGCATTAGACACACACAACTAATATTGGATGAACATCTTTTTTTTTTTTTAGTAAATAATAATACTTATTAGAACACACACAAAACTAGTAATACTAGATATAAGACATTTTAGTATTAAAAAATCAAATAAAAATATAAGTATCACATATTCGAATAATGATTAAAAATAATTCAATGTTTTAACAGGAGGAGATCATTTTCCAAATGTTGGGGCCATTTATATCATCGTGACATGCTCCATATTTTGATAAATTAATGGTTAAACTTAAGTTCTTTGGGGTAATCAATTTTGGTACTCATCTAATGGCCAAAACTGTTGTGTTTTACATTAGGCTATTGTTTGCAAGCCAAACAAGTATATTTAGCAATATTAAATGAATAGATTTGTCTAGAGTCGTAAACAAGCCGAGCTTTTGTCGAGTATTAAATGTTCAAGCTCAGCTTGAACTTGAATCAAGTCTACAAAGTACAAACTATGTTTGAGCTTGAGCTTGTTAGATAATCCAAAAGCTTGAACTCATCTTGACTTGACTTGATTTAATAGTCAAACTGAGCTTGAGCTTAACATCAAGCTCTGTGGTGGGCATTTTTGTGCAGTATTGGGCTGGACTGCTTCCTGCCGTATTAGGCCTAAAGTGTTCTGGATCAGGGAGTTGAGACCGGTCCAATTGCAACCCACCTTAGTCTAGCTTGTGCACAAACCATACCCCGTTTACCAAGACTTTGATCACATGCCCATGGCAGGCAGAGATGCTAAAGTAATTACAGCAAGCAGATATACTAAAGATGGTAAAAAAGATTCGTTCACTATTTAGACAAAAGTAAATAATGGGTCATTGCAAGGAACGCATGTTTCGTGAAACGGCAACAAAAAATAAATACAGAAGAGGTGGTAACAAGCTTATTGAATCAAAATAAACATCAGTCTGCCGTGCTAAGTTACGCTACAGGGTCTAAGTCAAGAAGGAAGCTATTTCCTCAACGCGAATAATCTCTCTAGAGAAGAAATTAGTTGCTTTGAGAGAGCGGGCCTAAATGACTTATGCCCAGAGAAGTTCTTTGGCCGTTAGCAGAAAGCATAGGTTTGAGAGGGAGAGAGAGAATCAACCTATTTGGTGCATGCTTGCCACTATATTTTCTCTATCTTGTTTTTCCTCTATTCTCCCTAATTCTTTCTTTTTTTTCCTTTATCTTTTGATGTTTTTTTAGTTGTTGTGATTCTCTTCTTAGATGTTGCTATTGTCGTCCTCCTCCCTTCCGTGCACAGTGGGTGACCTTTATGTAATGCCTGTTGCGGTTAGATTTTACCATTTTAGCCTTTAACCGTCTTTGTCTGGTGTGAGTGTTCTTGCCGACCATTATTCATTGGTTAGTCACCTAGCTAGCACCACTTACCTGTGCTAGCCGCGCCACTCCACATCACCAGGAGAAGAAGACTATTTTGTTTGTTTGTTTGCCGTGGCATTCTTACCTACCACAGCGTGGGTTCTCTCTCTCTCTCCTCAATGGCATGCACCTAGTGGTCCCAACTTCTTTTTGGGCGGTATGTCATCCTAGTAAGACACTTCTCCCAAAAGAGCCTAAGCAAAAACCTCAAAATAAGTTTCCCTTCTCCCCACTGCCAGACCATGCCTTCTTACCTTTAACCTATGACCCACCACTTCCTGTATTGGCTGGGTACAAGCTAGTGGTGTTTGGGCCTTGCGCATGTCTCACTTCCATGTTCGTCCAAAATCTGTCTGCTGTTCATGCGTTTGCCGCGGTCTAAGGGTCCGTCTATCCGCTCTGCCGTTTGTCCTTGACTTCTTACGGCGTGGGCTGTTTTCCTAATTTTTCATTCTTTATGACTTGCTCCCTTAGGGGTTGGGTTTTGCCCAATTGTGGGCTTCCTCTCCTTCATGCCATTCTTCGTGCTTTATTCTTGTGGTCTTGCTATTCCTTCCTGTCACATCATTCTGCTATTTCTGCTGTGATGTCATCTAACCTAATCTTGTTGGGCCTCTTTGGGCCTGCCGTTTACTCTTTTCCCAATGACTAAGTATGGTCATTACTTGCGGGCTCTTGTGTCCCATTTGTTTCCTCTTGGGCATCCTTGGCCCATTTGCTTTCCTCGGACATCCTTGGCCCATTTGCTTTCCCCAGGCTTCCTTGGCCCTTTTTCCTAACTACGTATTCCCATGGGCTTTTACTAACTTCTTTGGGCTTCCCTAGCACAATTACCTTATTCCTCATCCTTGGGGCTCATGGGTTTGCCATTAAACCCCCACTTTCTTTGCTTGCATTACTTCGGGTTTGTTGTGGCCCATTCTCACTTTTCTACATCACATACTGCCCATGGGTTTGCTACTTTTCTTTTTCAGGTCTCTTTTAGGCCCATATGCTCCTCAAGGCCCATTTGTTGATTTCATGAGCCTGTGATCCATTATTCATGTTGCTTGGGCTTAATGGTTTTTCTATTCATTTACTAACTTTTTTCTGTCTGTGTTGCTGGGCTTCTTTTTCATGCTGGGCTCCCAAAATGAGCATCAACAAGCTCAAACTCAAGTTCAATATAAAAATTTTGAGTTTAAGATCCAAAACAAGTACATTGTCAAGCCTATATTAAACATATTATTAAACTCATTTGGTTTAAACTTTAAACGTGTGGTTCCAACTCCCAATTAATTAAAAGCTTAGTAAGATATTACTTTATTTTTTAAGATCATATCAAACTTATTACCAAGCCCATAATTTAGCCTAAGCTCAACATGTTTTTCATTAAGCCTTATTGTTTACAAGTTTGTTCATAAACAATTTATTATTATTATTATTATTATTATTATTATTATTATTATTATTATTATTATTTACTCTTGGGCTCAACTTGTTTATTAAACAAGCCTAGCTTTTTAGGCTTGGCCTTGACTCATCTATAAACAAAAAACACATGAACATGCTTTTTATTAAACCAAATCGAGTTGTTTATGAATGACTTAATTCATTTACAACCGTATATTCGTCACAACCTACGTAAAGTATATTAGCAGAAAATCCAAGACAATAAAAGTATTTAGCAATGTCATATACGGACATCTAATAATAAAAGAGGGTAGTCAAATAGAAAGGGATAGTAAGTAACATATCTTATCCGTACACGACTAAAAAGATAAAGATAACCGATTTGTACCTCTTTGCCAAAAACTAATGCAAATCACATGCAATAAATTATGGCGAATGATTCACCCTAGCAAGTATGACTTATAAGTTATAGCTACTACAAACAAATCTTAGTCCCCTATCACATTTGTAATGCACAAGAGGGAGGAAATACAAGCAAGCCAATATACACCAAAATTGTTTTGTGTGTTAGCGTTCTTTACATAATGTGCTTTCTTCTCCCCTTTTTCCTTTGCTCTCGTGCTCTTTTATGCCCCCAAAGTTAAGAGAGATAACTTGTGAGAATGGGTTAGTTTGTGAGATTGGATTTCTAGGTGTTGGGTAGTAGGTTATGGAAGCAACTAAATGTGGTAATGGGCTTTTAAGGATATTAAATTATTATGGGTTTACATTGAATAAGATAATTTGGTTGGTCTTTTATGGGTTGGTTTGTTTCTCTATGGTAAATGACCATCTCTAGATCTACTAAATATGATATATCAAGAATATAATCAACAATTAAGATCAATGTGGCGTTTTATGGGGATTTTTGGTTTAACAAGAACACCCTCATGCCCATAAAATAGAAGGAAATTTATACCTGAGTTTTGGCTGCTATATAATGGGTTATTCATGGACTTATGGGTCTTAGAATTTCTCCAAACCCATTTATAATATTTTGAGTATAGATTGATGAGAAATATATTTTTATTTAGTTGCTTAGTGAGACTATTAAAATAACTCAGCCTATGCGTTGTATAGCTCTTATAGGCTTGTGAGCATTTCAAACATATTTGTAATTCTACTCATGAGGCCCAAGAAAGGCTGCCAAAATCCCCTTTATGCCTTTCAAACCGCAACTCCCATATCTTGCTTTGCTAGAGAAAAGAGCACATATAAGCTTTGTCAATATATTTGAGCTTCATTGTATATATTATTTTTAAAAGGTATTTAACATGCCCATATTTCTAATGATTTCACATTCTCGAATCACTTTAGACCAAAAAACAACACACCCTCCATGGTTCATTACTAAACAAGTAAAAACTAAGGCTTTTCAAATGACTTATTGTATTTGTTTCCATATACCATATATAACTTCAAACATTTTTTTTTTTTTTTTTGGTATTTTCACTAACTCATTGAGACTTGAATTTTTTTTTCAAACATCATTTGAGTTATTTTCATCAAAGGCATAAATGTTTTAGATTGAAACAAAAAGAGCATAATTTGAGTTATTATTAGATTTGTTTTATTTGGAAGGGGTCATTGGGCCTGTAGGCATAGATTGAAGTACGTGCTAGATTCCAAACAAAAATGTTTGGGTTTAATTGTTCATACATTTATGTAGGACTGTGCAAAAGGAAACGAGAACCGACCTTCCCGATCGGCGTCGACCTTCCCGCACCGCCACTGTAACCGACCGACGGGGCTGATGTCGATGATCGGAACACGAAGGGACATCTGATGCCAATGCAGTGCAGTTATCGGAGTTGCAATCTCTCACCGATGAGGCGCCGAACCGAACCAATATATGCGAAATCGTGTATTAGTTTTTCAACTTTTGGATACGGCGTCGTTTTACTGAGTATGGATTTTAATTTTTTCCTCTAAAACGACGTTGTATTGGGTATTATTAAAAAAACAAAAACAAAAACAAAACGGCATCGTTTGTTTCTAGGTTTTCAGATTTCCCTCCCTATAATTATACTCTATTTCTCTCTCATAAAACTTAACTCTCTCTCTCTTTCGCCTCTCGCCGGACTGCCGCCTCATCGCCTCGTGTCTGATCTTGCACTGGCTCACTGCGGACAGGCGTCCACAGTCACTGGTAAGCCATCTTTGTGTCTTGGCCTCTTGGGTATCTTGTTATTTTTTTGGTTGTTTGTAGTACAAACTGTACATGCTGGGTTTGTGTTTCTTTGTGAATGTTTTCCTTACATCTACATGGGTTTGTCACGTTTGTGTTTCTACTTTCTTGTTATCTTTGTGTCCTGGCCCAGACTTTAGAGAACTAAGAATATAATGCGAAGGCAAAAGCTTTGTTGGGTTTTGATTAGTTTTTGGTCCACAGTGCTGTTGAGTGTTGACTCGTTTATCTTTTAGTGACTTTGTGTTTATGCCTTTTTGGTTATGCCATCTCATTGAAGTGGTGTGTTTACTGTTTATCCATTGACCAAACTAAATTGATGTCTCAAAACAATTTAGTGAGTGGACACATGTCAGATAGCTATTGTTCCATGTCAGATAGCTGTTAGGCAGTTTATTATGTCAGTCTCATTATTTCTTGCCAAGCTCTATTGCTATATATACAAAACAAAGTATTGTAATTGTTTTATGTAAGTTAAATGCAATTTCAGTTCATTCTCCCAAATCTTTTCTCTAATTTTGATATTTATCGGACACACATTCCAAAAAGGAAAACACCATTGTTCTTGAAAGCAGATTTGAAACTAGGTAGTAGCTTCTACTTTTGTCAACAGATTTGTTGAACAAAATTTTTTTTATGTGAACAGATTTTTTTTTATGTGAACATATTTTTTTGTTAATGTTTCAAATCAAACCGACCATACCGATCAAACCGAGTCGATCAAACCGCACTACTATAGGTCGGAATACCGACCCTAATCAGTATGCATCGGTTTCAATTATTACAAAACCGATTCCTATCAGTTCGGTAATAAATTTGAAAAAAAAATCGAGCCAACCGAACCGCGCACATCCCTATTTATAGGCCATTGGGGCTATAATATGGGCAGAGTCCAGTCAATGGAAAGTCATGAGCATAATAAAGCAGTAAAAAAAGAGGAAAAGATAAGGAAAAATCGGGTAGGTAAAGATGTTTAAGAAGCCATAAATAGTAAAAATGTGTCCCTGCTTCCTACAAAACAAAAAGATAAGCATAATAATCAAGATTTTTTTGTTTATTTATTTTTTTTAAGTTAGTTTCAATGTATGGCGTCTGCTCTTGATAATAGCTCTTTATCATCAGATCATGTCATCGATTGATTTTTAGTATAAATAGATATTAAATTTTAAATCTTTTATTCAATCATTGATATTTTTACCCGTTGAACTACCTTAAATTTGCATAATAGTCAATATCACAATGAGATGAATTAAAATTAAGTACGGTGTCAAAAGTAAAACATCCCATATACCCATAATCCATAATAATATAATATATATATATATATATATATATATAAAGCTTTTCCTCAATCAACAAACAAAGCATCTTTTTTTTCCATTTCTCTCTCGAATAATAGGACTGACTTGGCTCAGTGTGTGTAGTATATATAAAAAATCTTCATTATTCATTGACCTATTAAACTCAAAACCCTAACCCTTTCTCTCTCTGTGTTTTTGTGTTTGGATCTGAGATCGG
The DNA here is from genome assembly GCA_033629205.1 of Lithocarpus polystachyus. NCBI lineage: Eukaryota > Viridiplantae > Streptophyta > Magnoliopsida > Fagales > Fagaceae > Lithocarpus > Lithocarpus polystachyus. The sequence continues at coordinate 64,596,693 of CM066171.1, forward strand.
AATCTTGTCGCGATGGATGAAGAGTATGATGTGGTAGTGTTGGGTACTGGTCTCAAGGAATGCATTCTTAGCGGTCTTCTCTCCGTTGACGGCCTCAAGGTTCTCTTTTTCTCTCTCTTAATTCTTCATTTCTTTTCATTATTATGTCAATCTTCGATTATTGCTCGGTTTCTTCAATTAAGATCGCAATTGGGTTAATCGGATTTCTGATTTTGATCATCGATATCGGATCTACTTTCTATGATTCTGGCCTTTTGTTATCGCACTCTCAATAAGGATTTTTGTCATTTCTGAGTCTGATCCTTTCCTACTTTCCCACGCGATTGAAACGAAAGTGTTGTTTTGGATTAGATATAAACCTGTGATGGTTGCTCTTTTTTTATTAGGCAAAGACACCAATTAGATTTTGGTGTTTGCGGGATTCGAACTCAAATCATCCCTCATTTGGCAACAAGGGATTTTACCAGCTGAGCTAACTGCAATCCATGGTTGTATCCAGCTTAAGCACCAACTTTTTAAAATCAGATTGAAATATACAGCCTGGCAAAACAATTTATTAACTTTATCTACTCAAATTATAATATTGGGGTTTGATGTTAAATGCAAGATTCCCATTTCAATGAAAACAAACAAAATTAAGCAGACATTAAAAATTTAATCTGGGGACCGTTAGTGCTCCCTTATTATTATTATTATTATTTTTCTTTTGTAGTAGTAATAGTTTTCCCATTAGCAAGCAATGGGTTTATTAACAAACCTCATGTCACAGCTAAAATACAATTGTGCTGAGGTTGTCAACTCAATAACTTGCATCAAAGTGGGCTACCTAGGATTTTTCTTATTACTTATCTGAAAAGAAGGTGAAAAAAATGTGGACTACTTAGGAAGTCTATAGGTTGTTTGTGAGGTATGTTTGTCAATTCCGCAATTTCTTTTCACCATAGACGAGTAGAGGAGAAGGGAGACAATCTTCAGCCTGAATGTTGCTGATCCCTACTTCTTTTTTTGATTGGTAAGAAAAAAATATTATTGAAAATGGAATAGCAGGACAAATACATAGGGTTCATGGTAGTGAACAAAGAGTAAAAAGAAGCAAAAATTAACAAACAGCCGCTAAGCTATTCTGAGAGTCAAAAGAAAGTCCATAAGTGCAGAACATTCCAAGAGACCCCAACACTGAGACCAATCAAAGAGGGTCCGATGGCATAAATCTAACAACTGAGCCAAAGGGTTCCCAGTATCCTCAAAGGAACGCCGATTCCATTCAGTCCAAATAGTCCACATTATCGCTTATCCCTTCTTCATGACTATCAATTTTATTGGACTGCTTTGAGTTGTACCTTTGCACTAGAGTAAGTATCATTTGGTTAAGTGGAAGACTGTTTGTGTACCGGTTCATTATGGGGGTTTGGGTGTGCATAATTTGTTTTTATTTAATAAGTCTTTGTTGGGGAAGTGGTTGTGGAGCTATGGAAATGAATGCCTTGTGGTGAAGGGTAATAAAAGCTAAATATGGTAGTATGTGGGGGGTTGGTGCTCTAGGGGCCTTATGGGGTTGGTCTATGGAAATATATTAGAGAGGGGTGGTAAGACTTTTATTCTTTTATTATCTTTAAGGTGGGGGACGGTTCTTGTATTAAATTTTGCATGATCCTTGGCGCCAGGGGTTTCCTTTGGAAAGTAGCTTCCCAGAATTATACAATATTGCTAGTAACAAGGACGCTTTAGTGGCTGAATTGTTATCGTCCTAAGAGGCGAACTACCATTGGAATATCAGATTCACTTGACTGGTTCAAGATTAGGAGTTAGAATCGGTTGCCTCCTTTATGGGCCTCATATATTCAAGATCTTGGAGAAGTAGTGGGGTGGATAAAATGTGTTGGAAACTCTCTCCTAGGGGTGTTTTCGATATTCGTTCTTATTTTAGGGCCTTATGACCCACAAACTCCATTTGTTTTCCATAGAAAGCTTTTTGGAAATCAAAAGTGCCTCCAAAGGTTAGTTTCTTTATTTGGATAGCAGCTTTGGGGAAAATCTTAATAGTTGATAATCTAAGGAGGCAAAAAGTGGTGGCGATTAATTGGTGTTGCATGTGCAAGACAGCAAGAGGAAAGGGGAGACCGTTGAACACTTACTCCTACACTGCCAAGTAGCTCAAGAGTTGTGGAATATGGTGTGTACACTGTTTGGGGTTCATTGGGTTATGGCACGTAGTGTAGTGGAGCTTATAGCAAGTTGGTAGGCAAGTTTAATAGACTCCGAATTAAGGTATTTTGGAGAATAATCCGTCATTGTCTTATGTGGTTCATTTGGAGGGAACGGAATGCACGTATTTCTATGATGCACGGACGCGGCGCTAGAGGCGCCGCACCTGCGTCGGACATGGCGATGTGCGAGCGGCGCCGCTGCTCGCGCGTCGGGCCGCGTCTGCCACGTGGTTGATTTTTTTTTTTTTTCCGACTCGGGCCGACTCGCGCTAGCGCGGCTGCGATGCGGGCTGATTCGCCCGAAACCGGGCGGATTCACACCGACTCGGGCCGAAATGGCCGAAACAACCGATTCAAGCCGAAATTCAAAAAAAAAAAAAAAAAAAAAGGTGCAAAACGCACCGTATGAACTTATATACAAACCCTAAAACCTCAAATACTCACTTCAGCTCTTTGATTCACTTTTTAAGAAGAAAAATACTCTTACTCTCTCTACAACATCGAACACTCTCTCTCGCCTCATTGTTCTCTCTGATTCTTCCATGATGATGTTGGTGTTTGATTGTCTTGTTGATTATCTTTTATTTTGTTTTAGTTTCAAACTTGTGATTTGTATTTTAATTTCCGAACATCATGGAATGTTTTAGTTTCAATCTTGTGGGTTGTATTTAATTTATGAACATCATGTTTTAGTTATTATCTATTATTGCTCTTAAATTTGGTATATTTTTATATAATGTGAAAAAGTATGCTTAGCAATATATTAAAAATATAAATAAAAATATTTTTAATAATTTTTTAATCGCCGAGTCCCGCCGCACCCCCACCCACCTTTCTCAAAAATTGCCGAGTCCCGCACCTGCACCCACACCCGAGTCCCGAAACGCACCCGTGCTTCATAGACGTATTTTTTAAGGGATTGAAAGATCAATTCATGAGTTGAAGCTTTTAGCTTTTACCAAATGCTTCGGGTGTTTTTTCTCTCATTTCTTTACCTGATATGCTTGATTTTTGTACTTGCTTTGTTACTTAATTTTTTCAATGTTTCTTCTAGCACACGGCCTGTGTGCTTCTTTCTTCTGTATTTTCTTACATTTTTTTTCAATAAAGTTAATTACTTATCAAAAAAAAAAAAAAAAAAGGAGTACAAGGTCCCCCCCCCCCCCCCCCCCCAATTTAATACTGTTGGTTTAAAGCAGTGGACAAATATCATTTTGTCATATGCACCAAAGTAATTGATATTCATATCTTTTGAATCAGGTTCTGCACATGGATAGGAATGATTATTATGGAGGAGAGTCAACATCGCTTAATCTTATTCAGGTCTCATTTGAAAATTTATGAAGTCACATTTTAAGTCTGCAATTTTTTGTTGCTTCTTTATTTTTTAGAAGAGTATTTATTGACTGCTTTATTATTATTATTTTTTAATTTACAGCTCTGGAAGAGGTTCAGGGGAAATGATAAGCCTCCAGCTCATTTGGGCTCAAGTAGGGATTATAATGTTGACATGATACCAAAGGTTTGTGTTCACTTTCTTTTGTCATCTTTCTTTGTCACTTATAACTATTTTGTTCACCACCTGTGGCCATACAAGTTTTCTAATGTATTGAATAATTTTTGATTGGCTAGTTTATGATGGCAAACGGCACTCTTGTTCGTGTACTCATTCATACAGATGTTACTAAGTATTTGTACTTCAAAGCTGTTGATGGCAGCTTTGTCTACAATAAAGGAAAGGTATAATAATTTTCTTAAGATGTTGGAAAATGCATTTTACTTAGCTTTTATATATTTAATTGATCTTAACTTGATTTGGTGAGTAAATCCATGGTTATAGGTTCACAAGGTTCCAGCAACTGACATGGAGGCACTCAAATCCCCTCTGATGGGTATATTTGAAAAGCGCCGTGCTCGTAAGTTCTTCATTTATGTTCAAGATTATAATGAGACCGATCCCAAAACACATGATGGGATGGACTTGACTAGAGTGACAACTAGAGAACTGATAGCGTAAGCTCTTGCTCTTGCTCTTGCCTTTGCTGTACAGGTTTCTGTGTCTTGCATGCTGTCTTCTAATATTTGAATGTACAGTTTAGGCAGTTTCCATATGTTATTGTAAAAATCAAGTCCTTGGAGTTGGGGAATATGTTTGAGCTTTACTTCCTGTGGCTTGGCATTTTTTAGTTCTTTATAAAATGCAAATTTTATGCCCAAAAGAATTAGATCTCATCTATGTTTTTAAACGCATAAGTTTGAACCTGAAACTTTTAGAATTATTTAATTTAAGCAAATAAATGTGTAATGTGAAGTTGTTAAGTGGAACTAATAAATTTAAGACCAAACTATGCTTTGTGTCCTTGAAATATACAGTTGAATTAAAGATAGTCCCTAAAGAAGTTCAATGTACTTAAAATTTTTAATTTTGAGCAATGAAGTCATTTCATCAATAAAACTTATAATATTGTCATTGCAAATATGGATGATGAGGCAAACATTGAAATGAGCCACACCATTAATTATTGTAATGGCATGGTCATCAGTTTGGTGAACTTGGATCTTTTAAAATTTAGTGATAGAATTGAATTATGTGCTATATGTTAGGGATTGAAATTGTGCTCTAGCCTAAATTTAATTTCTTGTTTCCCGCAATTTACATGCTTTCTTTTATTTATTTAATCTCTTCAAAGAAAGGAAAGGTGACCTCAAATGATGGCATTGTTGATGATACTCATCTACTGAACCTAGTGAGCACCAGTTGCCCATTTACTTATTATACTGTTGAAATTTTCACAGAAAATATGGTCTGGATGACAACACTGTGGACTTTATCGGTCATGCATTAGCACTTCATAGAGATGATCGCTACCTTGATGAACCTGCATTAGATACCGTAAAGAGAATGAAGGTGAAAACTGCCTGGGGTTTATTTAGCTCCTTTCTATTTATTTTGTTTTTATATTTATTTTTAAACTTGGATTCTTGTAGTTGAAACTCTCATCAGCTTTGTATTGCACTTATTATTTTTTGGTTTCTTTGAACCATGTCATAGCTTTATGCGGAGTCTCTTGCACGTTTTCAAGGAGGCTCACCATACATTTATCCTTTGTATGGATTGGGAGAGCTCCCCCAGGTCTCATTCTAACACCCACCCCCCTCCCAAAAAAAAAAAAAAAAAAAAATTCCCCTTGTACTTGTTAACACTTAAAAAAAAAATTGTGTTTTTGGTTTTGGTTAGTCAATTGATGTCAATTTGATTTGTCCCTCAGGCATTTGCACGACTTAGTGCTGTTTATGGTGGGACATATATGTTGAACAAACCTGAGTGTAAGGTACATGTGCTTCATATCTTGTATTGACACTTTGTAGCTGCACTTGCCATATTATGGTGTATATGAGATTGTGGGTTAGATGCTGATTTTGATTGGACTTTGAATGCCAGGTGGAGTTCAATGAGGTAGGTCAAGTTCTTGGTGTCACATCAGAAGGGGAAACTGCTAGGTGCAAAAAAGTTGTCTGTGATCCTTCATACTTGCCCAACAAGGTAATAATCTTAATACTCCCACCCCTTTATTTTCTTTCCTTTTTTGAACTTCTCTGAGGTAAATGGTGAATTCTGGAAAAGATTTCTATAGTGGAACCTAAAATTTGTCTTTTAACACAGAAGACAATGAATTTTCCATGCCTTAACAGAAATCTCTTTGTATTTTAACAGGTTAGGAAGGTTGGTAGGGTTGCAAGGGCAATTGCCATAATGAGCCACCCAATCCCAAACACCAATGAGTCTCATTCAGTGCAGGTTATCCTGCCACAGAAACAGTTGGGTCGCAAGTCCGACATGTGAGTTCCGATACTGCGTTTCTGTTTTAATCCTTTCATATCTGCTGGGTTTTTGCTATATAGGAATGCATTTGTAGCACAAATCTGATAAATAGAACTGGGTATTCATCACTAATCTGGATGAGATGAAGTTTCCAATTGGGAATAGCTTATCTAGCTTTTTGCTGAAAGTGTGCTAAAGTATACTTGTATCTTGAAAAGAGTGAGAAAAAGTGGAAAAAAAATGAGGTTTTAAAAAGTTGTACATAAAAGCTAAAAGTTGAGCTTAGAAGCTGATGCCAAGCAAGGATGAAGTCCACCTTTCTACTGGGATTTGGGGAAACAAAAGCTAGGAGAGTGAAAATAATTTTGATTAAGAGTTGTTTTCTTTCAAACACGCAACCCACCACTTTTAGTAGGGGAACTTAGTACTTACCACATTACAATCTATCAGACGGTATTTTGATTCATTGCTAGTGGGAAATTGCAGGTTTGGATTGGGTCATCAATGAGCCTGGTATATAATTTCCATTTACTCTTTTTTTTCCATGTAGTCAACAATCATATCAAACTCAACCCATTTGTTTAGGATGGGACCAAACCTACCTTTTAATCTATTAATATATTTGCGTACATAATTACATATATACATGCATGATAAACAGTCACACACAAACACACACACCTCTACTGGCCTCGGCATGTGTGAACAGCATTGACATATTTTCTGATAACATCCCTGACTTATCTCTGGCAATTTATTCTTTGTATGGCTGGCTTAGCCCTTGCATCTCTTTCAACCATGAATACCCATTGGAGCTTGCTGGATCCAAGCCATCCTATCACTCTCCATATTTTTAATCTATTCATTACTTAAATGGGAATAGTGAACAAGGATAGACAGTGTGTTTGATGATTTGCCAATGAGCTCTAGCAGTTGGCTGCTGGCACCTCCTTTCCTTATAATTGCTAGGTGGAGGGTGAGGTTGTAGGTTGAAGACTCATTGGGTGTGTGTAACTTTCCAATAAACAAAAAGGAAGTATGCTTGATGATTTTTCAAATCTACTAGGACTAGATCTTTCTGCATTGTTATCATTTTTGATGACTATGGTGAAACCCTTCTCCACTTTCCCAATTGGTTTTTCTCGTAAGAGCACTGTTGGTATTATTCGCTAAGTTATTAGTTAAATCCCTGGTTCTGTCCCACTATGTCTATCTAAGGATGTTTTAACAACTATAATTTCAGCAGGAAAAATTCTGTGAGTAGCTTGTCTATGTTAGTGCTTTGTGAAATTAATATTGTATAATTTCATATCGATGTGGTGCCTAATTCCTCCTAATTGATATGGCTTTGTTGTGTGATTATACTTGCAAAAAGGTTTCTGTCTCTCTGTTTTATGTGATTTGATGTTTATTAGTTTTACTCTATATTTTACTGGTAAGGAGTGCCCTTAAGAGCATTTTTAACGTGAACACTTCATCCTACTACCGCACTATTACCACTTTACTATTCCTTAAACCACCAAAAAGGAAAAGAAGAAAGGCACTGAAACAAGTCCATGTTGGAGACTCCCAGATGCCATTAGAGCAATAGCTTGTCAATAGTTATTTATTCTGGTGCTCCTTTTCTTCACTTACGTTTTCTTGGGAGCTTGATTTTGTCATCCTTCTATGGTTGAGCAGGTATCTTTTCTGTTGCTCTTATTCTCACAACGTTGCTCCAAAGGGAAAATTTATTGCATTTGTTTCAACAGAGGCGGAGACTGATCATCCTGAGACTGAACTTAAGGCAGGAATTGACCTTCTAGGGCCTGTCGATGAGATATTCTTTGATATTTATGATAGATACGAACCAGTCAATGAACCGACCTTGGACAATTGCTTTATATCAACAGTAAGTTGATCTCTACAATTGTACATTGTAGCTTTTACTAACTGATGCAAGCTGAACAAGTCTGATCATCATGTTTGCAGAGTTATGATGCAACAACACACTTCGAGTCAACTGTCTTGGACGTACTCAACATGTATACCATGATAACTGGGAAGGTAGTGAATATTTTTTATCTTGCTAGCAACTGGTTCTTCTCCTTTTATAAGTCATCCTGCCATGTCCAAATTATTTCAAGGACGTGCTTAGTAATTATCTTTTATTTTAATAATTCATGATGCGACACACGTGTTTACCATAAAGGGGGGCACCTTTACATCAACAAAGGACCAAGTCAATGACAAATTTTAATTACAATGTTAATATAAAGTTTCATATTGAACTACTAGAAATGATGCATGATCAAGGTTAGATCATGAAAGGCTACCTTGGTGATTGGAAGATCAGGTCAAAATACTTAGTTTTCATCATACTGTCCAATATGATACATTTCTTACTGTAATATAAAGGATTCTAGAAAATAGGTTGTAAAAATCATTCCAGTGGCCATTAAAAATTATTATTTCAAAAAATGATTACAGATAAAAAGTGCTTGTTTCTCTAAATCGCTGGAACTGCATGAGCTACCCTGGCAATGTTTGACCTGATGTTTTTGAGCAGGTTCTTGACCTCAGCGTGGATTTAAGTGCTGCCAGTGCGGCAGAGGAGTGAGGATTGAGGAACACTTCACAGTTCTGCTTTGTTCCAACCTCCTTCAAGAGCGTTGAAGTTGCCAGTCACTTAATCAAAAAAGAGTGTTAAAAGTTCGCTAGTCACAGAACTGGCATTGGACTTGTGATTGTTTTCTCTTTCCGTCATAGACTACGTCTTATATGATAAAAAAGTGTTGTTTCATATGTACTTTGGTGGAACTTGATGTGTAGATTTATGATGTGCATTTGACTACTCACTTGTGGTGGCAGCTTCCAAATGAAACTTATTAATTTAATTACAATAGCATTTGTATAACATCCCAAAATGGATGGAGGCTCTTCTATCTGCCCTGTGTGGGTTACCGATAGCATTGCGTCCTAATAGGAATTGTCAATTGCCAGGGGAAAAATTAGGTTCTTCCGTAATCAAGCGATGATGGTCCTCAGTCCTCACTACCTTTGGAGTACTAATTTATGTGGTCAAAAACATATTGAGTGGCTACGATCAAGTTTATAGCTAATCTTTGTTAGCTACGTAATGACAATTTTAAAAAATAAATCCAAATTACATAATTCTACTCGTTGACATTTATAAAACTAGTGAGTACTGATTGTTATGTTGTTTCCAAGTTTTGGATCGAAATAACTTTCAATATTCTTTCAAAATAGAGAAAGGGAGAAAGGCAGCCAGAGAGTTTGAAAGCGAGAGAGAAAGGCAGCCAAAGAGTAGAGCTGCATTGTTATCTCTTTTGATATCGTTTTTAATAAAAATCAAATTGGAGATTGTTTTTATAATATGGGTTGAATGAGTTACAAATTTGAATGGTTAGAAATTTAAGGGTTTTTATTTTTTGTTTTTGAATGGGATTTTTGTTGAGTATTTTGTTTATTTGTTGTTGTTTGGCCTAATTTTTCTGTAATTTGAGTTAAACTTTAGGCTAAAATGTAAATTTTAAACTTTTAGTTTGATTGAAATTCATTTCAATCTTCTAACTTTACTTTTGTGTAATCAAGTCTTCTAAGTTTCATATTTATTCAATTTAGGTTTTTTGTCCAATTTCGTTAAATTTATTCAATTTAGGCTTTTTTGTCCAATTTTGTTAAAAAATTGCGATTAAGTATACAATTAACTAATAAAAAAAGATTTAATTTTTTAAAATTCTCACATAAAAAATCCATGAAATATTTTTATTAATTTTATATATTTTTTTTTCAAGTGAGAAAAATATTTTACAAAGACTCACTGAATACACCAGTGCCAAAATAGTCGTGTGAGATGGAATTTGGTTGGCAGCCTGAGAATTTTGCAGCAGCTGAGACAGAGACTAGACATGGAATAACTGGTACCTACAAAGAATGAATCATCATCCAAACTTTTTACCTCGATACGGCCCATCACCTCACCACTTTGTTCATCCAATCGTAACTTGTAGACCTTGAAATGGGTAGTATGTTGCAATGTATGATCTAAATTCCTTTGGACATAGAAGCGGTCTCTCCCATATGATGATTCCACAAGATATGCCCATTTAGAATATGTTGGAGGATCCATCTTTGGTGCAAGTATCTTTACCTTGCTTCTTCTTCTGCAATAACCATCTTTAGCATCGTAGCAAAAAATTAAGCCCCGATGAGTGACAGCATTGACTAGCCCCTTATAAAACGTGAAATTCCTCAGCTCATCTCTAAGTGACAAAGATTTATCACCAGCTTTAATAATCTTTAACGGGCCGTTTGGCAATGTTGTTCTAGTAATATTTTTATATTTTTTAAAAATATGTGTAAGTGAAAAAATGTGTGAAAATACATGTAGTATTGTTTAAAAACTGAAAACTGTTGTTTAAGTGCATGTACCAAACAAGCAAAGCCATAATCTTCTTCATTTGTGTAAGGATCAATAAACAAAGCATTTTTTTTTCATCTCTCTCTCAAATAATAGGACTAACTTAGCTCGAGTCTTTTGGCTAAATAATGCAAAATTTTAAATTTATTTGCGTTATAGGTACTGTTTGAAGTTATTTAGGAAATTGAGGAGAGAGAGAGAATTTCGGCAACTGTATTGCCGAAATTCAATCAAAAGTATGAGAGAGAAAGAGGAAAAGTGGGAGAGAGAAAAATTTGAATTTCGGCAATAACATTGCCGAAATTCTACTGCCCAATTTCTGCTACCCGCTTGAGTGCTCGAAGTGATTGTGAGGGGCGCCAAAAAAAAAAATTTTTTGCCCCCTCTATTATTATTGTTGTTATTTTGTGTTTATTTATTATTATCTAATTGTGTTTTTTTTTTTCAAGTATCATTCTATAATTTTCACGATTGTGTTAAGCATCTCAACTCTCTAATTAAACTTATGTATGTGCTTCGTTAATTTTGAAATTATTTAATATTATTTATGTTATTATTAGTATATGACCACCAAAATTGTAATAAATTGTATTATTGTGATCTTTTTATAATCAATTTTACTTTGTTATTATCAATTATTACATCTATTACTTGAAAAAAAAATATTGCATAATATGTTTGTTGGTTTATAATAAAGATATGTATGTGTTTCTCATAAATAAATAAAAAAAAGGATATGTATGCGTATTATTATTATTATTATTATTATTATAGGGGGGCAAAATTCCCCCCCCTAATTCGGCAATGCCATTGCCGAAATAGGGGGGCAAAAAAATTTCTTTTTTGGGCACCCCTCACAATCACTTGAAGTTCACAAAGCGCTTTTTCATGGGCAGAGAAATTGGGCAGTAGAATTTCGGTAATGTTATTGCCGAAATTCGAATTTTTCTCTCTTCCACTTTTCCTCTTTCTCTCTCATACTTTTGATTGAATTTCAGCAACACAGTTGGGCATCCTTAAAATTAAAGAATAACATGAGCATTTATTAGAGTTGGTAAAGATTAATTTACTACATGGGCATCCTTAAAATTAATCTTTACCCAATTTCTCTGCTCATGCTTAATCCAAGCGCACGGCCACGGCCTTGGACTGGAGTCAACCCAAAAGTCTTTTTAGGGGGTATTGTGCAGAGTAGACACCGGTGCGGATTGTATATAGTAAGTTAGCAACTTTTATGAATTATAATGGAAAATAGCATCTCGAGTTTTACAAACTCGAGATTCAATTTTAAAAAACCTCCATCGCCGTTGCACGCACTTGCTGACTGGACTTAAAAAACTGCCACACAGATCTCGAGTGTGAAAAACTCGATTTCTCCAAAATAAAAATCGAGTCTTTCAGACTCGAGTTTAGTCCAAAAATGGTAAAGGATATCGAGTATTAGAAAGTCGATATCCTCTGAAATGTGAAAAATAGAACTCGAGTCTTATAGACTCGAGTTCTACTGGGAAAAATGCTATATTACACGCACCAGATCAATTCAGTCTGAGATACAAACACACACACACACTGACCTAACTGATTGTAAGGCTCACCCCACACCACATTGCCTGTCACAACTCACCACATTGCATCTATCCCCACACCACATTAGCTCTCACAACTCCATTGCATCTCTCACTGCTCTTCTCCCTCAACAAATTCATATCTCAGGTAAGCACATGTGAAGATTTGAATGTCATTGTAGTTTTAGGTATTGGTTGTTGGGTGTGGGTGAATTTGACTATTTATTTTGTAGATAGTGTTAATAACTTAGTTTCTTACCAATATTGTCAATTATCAAACTTTGTTTTGTTAGTGTTATTTTCAAGTATTTATTTGCATGGTTTTTGTGATGAATGGGTATGAAATGAGTAGTGATTGAATTGTGATGAATGGGTATGAAATGACATGGTTTTTGTGATGAATGGGTATGATGGGTAGTGAACGGTTTTTGTGATGAATGGGTATGATGGGTAGTGAATGGTTTTTGTGATGAATGGGTATGATGGGTAGTGAATGGTTTTTGTGATGAATGGGTATGAAATGGGTAGTGAATGAATTATGAGGAATGGGTATGAAATGGAATGAGTGACTACCCCCTCTTTGAATTGTACTAAAATGGGTATGTCATTCATGCCTTTGAATGTGTAATGAAATTATTTTTTTTGCATTGGGTATGAAATGGGTATGTCATTCATGCCTTTGAATGTGTAATGAAATTATTTTTTTTGCATTGGGTATGAAATGGGTATGTAAATGTGGCAAATATGTAACATGATAAAACTCTTATTACTTTCACAAGGATTTTGCCTTATTTTGTTTGTATTGGGTATGAAGTGGATAATCTTAGCATGACAGAAAAATGATTTGAGTATGAAATGTTACTAAGATATATGAAATTCATACCAGTTGAATGAATTGGAATTTCTACGTTGTGTAGTTTGAATAGATAAAATGTTTGTTAACTAACATAGTAACTTGACTCTAACAGGTTTACAATGCCTGAAATTGATTTAATCCTATACTACGGTGGTCCGCTTAAGAATGCCAATGCGAACAAAGGATTGCCATTTGAAGGACCGGGTATAAAGTTATGTTATACCCAAATTGATCGTAGGTTGAAGACCCTCGATGAATTGAAGATGATAGTTATGGAAGAATTGTGTGCGAATCCTGCAGTACACAACATACAAATTACTTATCGTATGCCGCATGAAGTCTTGAAGCACCGGATTAATTACAAGTATATGGTGATAGAAACAAATAAACATGTAAAGATCATGTTTGACAAGTTGGAGAGAATACCTGAAGTCAGTGGTATTGAGTTGTACATACAGTTGGAGCCGCGTGCAGATGATGAAATCCAACAAACAGCCACAAGTTTACAGGTTACAGTTCCGGATGCTCAATATGGGTATTCTACACATGTAGAGGACGATGATGTTCATGCCAATAATGATGTTAATGCCGATGATGATGATGATGACGATGATGATGATGGTGATTATGATGATGATGACGATGATGACGATGATGACGACGACTACGTTGATGAGACTACTGCCATTAACGGTGAAGACTTTCCCGATAGAGATGACTTTGAAGAGCAGATTGATCGAGGGGACTTTGGGGACTTTGAGAGGGACTTTGGGGACTTCGAGAGGGACATTGATGATGATGAGACATTGGACGGTAGTGGACCTAATGCTGACAATGTTATTAGTGTCCTAAACATGGAGAATACAATCCCTGCCTACGCACCTCCTGCCTTGTCATTTTCTGCAAATACTTGAGAAAACATGGTTGATCCTTCACATGTTGAGATACCATTTGTGTCTACTTGGAGAGAGGGGATGAATTTGTACAAATGGTTGACTTTTGCTAATAAAGCAGAGGTGCAGCGCGTATTAATAAGTTCTGCTATGAATGAAAACAAACATTTTCTGATCAGTAGGTCGACGAAGACAAAACTCTGTGCCAAATGCGTGGATGAGTCATGCAAGTGGTATGTCTGTGCGGTCATGAGGCCCAATCTCCACGGACTTTGGATGATCACCGTGTATGTGGGTCCTCACACATGTATACCGACTGGGGTGCGGAATGATGGTAGAATGATGACTTGTAATTTTATTGCATCAGACATCCTTAAGAAGTTATGTGAGGATCACACTACCCCAATTAAGCATCTCAGGTCTATGATAGAGTCAAAATATAATGGCCAGAAGCCTTCTTACTACAAGGTATGGGATGCGAAACAGAAGGCGATTGGGAAGATGTTTGGGAATTGGGAAGAGTCTTACCAAAGGTTGCAAAAGTTGCTAATGGCATATATTGATCAGGATTCGACTACCCAGGTGTTCTATCGTACCAAACCCACCGGTGAAGATGACACATTAATTTTGCATTATGTGTTTTGGTCTTTCGGTCCAAGCATTAATGGATTCAAATATTGCAAGCCGGTTATTAGTATTGATGGGACCCATCTCTATGGTAAATATCAGGGGAAGTTGTTGGTCGCAATGGCAACCGACGCTAACAACAAGGTATTCCCTCTCGCCTTCGCTGTTGTGGATTGTGAGTCAGGGTCTAGTTGGAGTTGGTTTTTAAAATGTCTCAGAGATACGATTGGCCACGTGATACCTGAGGAAGGCATTTGCATAATTTCTGACCGACATCTCGGTATAAAAAACGCCATTGCAAACTGGCCTAGAGGGGATGATGGACAACCACGAGTATTTCATAGATATTGCCTGAGACATGTTGCTAGCAACTTCAACACACATTATCAGAACTCCACTCTAAAGTCAGCGGCGTTGAAAGCGGGATATGCTACTCAGGCAGTAAAATTTTATGCCATAATGGACTCCATTAAGCAGGTGGAAATTGAGGCCATTAGGAAGAAGAAGAAGGTGACGGGGAAGGATGGCAGGGAAAAGGATTTTCTTCCATACATATACCTAATGAGTGAGTCTGTGGATATGTGGACCCAGTCACATGATGGTGGGAGACGTTTTGGGGCAATGACAACCAATATATCAGAGTGCTTCAATGGTGTATTGAAAGGTGCACGGGGCCTTCCTATTGCCGCAATGGTTGAGTTCACTTGGTCCAAACTTGTTGAATATTTCCACGACCGAGACAAAGAAATTACGAATGAGTTGATGGAGGGTAAAAAATGGAGTACATATGCCTTCTCCACGTGGGAGGGAAATAGGCGTAAATCTGAGAAACACTATGTCAAGGCATTTAGCGCACAAGAGATGCGATATCAGGTAGTTACTTCACACAACACATGCAGCGCAGGAGGGGGAAACCACAGTTATGACGTTCGGTTACTGGAAAGAACATGTAGTTGTGGAAAATGGCAAAACATTGGGATCCCGTGTTCACATGTAATTCGAGTATGTGATGCGACACAAATTGATTCGACCATATATATTCACCCATGTTATAGTTTGAACTACGCCCGTAGCACTTACTCACACGCATTTGTGGTTCCTAAGTCACAGTCATTGTGGAGGGAACCCATGGGGCCAAAGTGGTTGCCTAATCCAGCATTGGTACGGGGCAAAGGTCGACCAGTGAAATCCAGAATAAGGAATGAGATGGATGGAGTGAGGAATAAAGATCGAGAACCGGGATGGCGGAGGGAGGATGCAGATTTGATAGAGAGTCAACCCAAGCATACATGTGGACTGTGTCATGCTTCCGGGCATAACCGCCGAAAATGTCCGCAGTCCCGTGGCGCTTCCACAAGCGGTCATGTTCCAAACTAGGTAGGTGACAAAAGGCAAAATGTTTTGGATTCGGGTGTTCATTCTATGTTTACGTAATATTTACTACCTTGTCTCCTAACAACCATCGTTTATGTTTTTCAGGGATGCTTACATGGACGACGTTTCATTATGCGGATTGCCGATCGTAGTAAAAGTGGCTACGTTGTATCGGCACAATTGTCTTTTTGGTTTTTGTTGACTGTACTTGTAATTCTCTATCCATTGTACTTCTATGAATATTGATTGTAATTTGAGTAATATGGTTAGAACTGCAAATTAAGCGTGGTTGTGCATGTTTAGAATGTCGATACATTGAAAATGGCTTTAGCTGTGATTTAAGTGCATTTCCACCGTAAAAGTATGTTTCCGCAAATAGCGTAACTGTTTCCATAGTTTGGTGTGTGTTGAGAACGTCTTTGGACGTGCTTGAAGTGCATTTGGGTTCCTTTGCTTCTCTGCCTCTCACCAAGTATTTGTGGATTACATTTTCAGCTTCTCTAGTTTCTCAGCAGGTGCACGTTGTTGTTTCTGGTTTGCCTACATGCCCAGGAAAAAAAAAAAAAATTCCCAGTGAAACTCGAGTTTCTGAAAGTCGAGTTCCACCAGTGTGAACACTCCCAAAGCAGAGTGTTCAATCTGCCTGAAACAGAGTATGCTCAACAGAAGGATGAGAAAAATTTTGCAGTGGAACTCGACTTTCAAAAAGTCGAGTTTCACTAGTGTGAACACTCCCGAAACAGAGTGTTCAATCTGCCTGAAACAGAGTATGCTCAACAAAAGGATGAAAAAAATTTTGCAGTGGATCTCGACTGTCATAAACTCGAGTTCCACTAGTGTGAACACTCCCGAAACAGAGTGTTCAATCTGCCTGAAACAGAGTATGCTCAACAAAGTAGGGAAAAAAAATGCTCAGTGGAACTCGAGTTTGAAAAACTCGAGTTTTACAGTGGAATTCGAGTTTCATAAACTCGAGTTCTACTGAAAAAATTTCCATTAAATCTCGAGTTTGAAAGCCTCATATTCAGATTATCTTTAAGCAAATCGAGTTTCAAACAGTCGATTTTCTTTCATATTTTTTTCCCAGTAAATCTCGGATCACCTGTAAGTAATCGAGTTTCAAACACTCGATTATCTCTAATAAAATTTTATATATAATTCATATAACATTACTTTTGCAATTTTAAGGGAAAAATTGCAAGTCAATTCCTTTTATTTCTTTGGATCAGCTAGAGGGTCAGTGCTTCCATGTAATATTCTTTCTTAAATTAAATCTCTAATGTCCATACTGCCATATGACTAATTAGTAATATTAGTTGGGTGGGTTACTGTCTGAAGGAGAAAAAATCAAGAAGAATAAAATAGAGAATAATGGGGAGGTTGTGGGTGGCAAAATAAATATGCTGAATGGAAATCCTCAAGACACGGTGGCAAAGTTATACCTGAATAAAGAAAAGGTTCCAAATCTCAATGCACGTAGGATCATCATTGTTAACAAACTGTGTCTTAAAATAAAACCAAACAGAACTCTGATAATAATCTCAGCAATCATGTTTGGTTTCAATCATCTCTAAAATAACAAGTGAAACCCACATATGAAATTGCTTGTCTCAATCATCTCTTAAACAACTTGCTTGTCTCATAATTGGAATACCGAGTCAAGATTACAATTATCATTTGAAATTGTGTCCTTACAGTCCATTTCTAAAAATGTTAGGGGAAACTAACAAAAAGAAGGAAATCAAAACAAAGTAACGGCCGAAATTGTCTATAATATGTTAGACCTGTACAATTAACCCAAAGCGAGTGCAACAAGTCTAGCTCAACCCAACTAAGGACATACGTGGAAATACCGAAGCATGTGTATGCATGGATAATATCAGGAACAAAGAGCAAGACAACCCCAAGAATAGTTTGTTAGTTAGTCACTATTTGTTGTACAATTAATTAGTTGGGTAACGAGACAATCTTGAGCTTTTGTTGATGCAAACTCGTCAATTCCGTATCTTCTTCTTTTGGAAGGCGAGTACCTCAAATCAAGTAAATTGTATCATAATGTATTTCAGTGCAAGGTCCACAAGGACCTGTATCACCCATCGCCCAGAAATTGTCCTGTACAACGAAACAAAAACAATGAACCAATTAGGTTTATTTTTAATAAAAAATCTGGTTTATATGGCACACAATTTGAATGAAAGTAAATGGAGAAGACTATTTTTCCCAACCTATAGAAGCGATCTTTAGGTAGTTTATAAACCTAAGAACGAAAGAAAGGTTTGAATGGAAGTTCCAAATAAATAGTAATAAACGAGGCTTATGGAGGTTGCCAAGCCCATTGAATGGCGTCAGATTTAAAGGCAAACATGTCATTAAATTATGAAGACCGCACAAGTTACTGGTTTAGTGATTATGCGTCTTGCTATGTGCCATTAAGTCAGTCCATACAAGAATCTGTCTCACACATGTAACTAGTCTACTCACCAGATGTCTTTGCCTTGCCATTAAACAGATCCAAACTAGAATCTGTCCCAAATGGTATTATATATATATATATATCTATACTTCTTGATGAACCGAAACTATTTGATCCATACTAGTAATACTTTGCTAGAAATCAATACTAGAATCAGAATGCATATCAAATAAATCTTTTGGCCTTGCTTCTGTGCATTTGGGTTTTTGTCTAACTGAGACTTCAAATGTAGTAAATTCATCAGAGATACAGGCTTAAATCATTAACTTTACAGCACTGCAAAGAGAATATATGAGAATGCATATACCCAGTATTTATATAGCTGCCTCTTCCATGACATTTCCCACTTTTGTTTTTAATTTATAAGTCCAGGATTGAAGCTAAGGCAGTATATATGGGCTGGGTAAATCATTTTTTCCTCTACCACCTTGTCCACAGCAGAAACCAACTAGTATTTTGCTAATACAAGTTTGATATTCCCAGTTTGAAAGAAAGATCTGGCTCTATTTCTTTCAGGCAGGTTTTAATTTATTTGCATGAACTAAACACAGACAAAACATTTAAGATATAGGAATCATAGAGTTGAAGCTGACCACTAAACCATGGAAAATGGGGTATGCATTCCCTTCGGAATCCCTTCTGGTGTTATGCCCTAGAACAAAGAGAGTCTGAACATGAAAATTCTCTGGTCTTGTGAACAAAGCTTCAACTATTTTGGCACACAATGGAAAGGAGTGACCGTCCAACTGTTCCTGGCTGTCAGATCTAGTGCTAGAGTAAGCATACTGCATAAAAAGTTCAACACGCTCAACTTCAATTATTCTGACTCTTGGATAACTACATTATGGGAAAATCAATAATAAAGTAGAGGATCCCAAACCATACATTTGGTGAAACATCTTCAAAGCCACCGACAAGATGCACCTGCATTCATTTCATTCTGCAGTCTTTTCAATCCATGTAATAGTAATTAAGATCAATAAACAAATGTCATTGTTGAGAAGCCAAAACTATAGAGAAATACAGAAAGTACATCCAACTCAGCATCCATATTGTGATCAACAACATGCAATAACATCTGGGAGAGGCCCATGTCCACAATATCTGGAGAATCCATATGAGAACTTGAGGTCCTGCACTTAAAAAAAAAAAAAAAAAAAAAAAAAAAAACAGAATGAAATGCAAAGAACCAAACGGAATAAAACTGTGATATTTTTAATTATTCTGTCTCCCACATATGATCAGTTCTTACATTCCATTTTTCTTGTTGCGAATAACAATGCCCACACAGGTTGTTGCTTCCTCAGTGCCAAGAAGCTTATCATATGAAAGGGGAAAACTGATGTTAAGAAGAAAGTTGGAAATAAAAATACTAAACGGCATTGAAGTACTCTATCAAGTGACAATTCATCGTACGAAAACATTTCTACCGTTGCTCTAAGGCTATTAAATTGTAAATTAAATTCATAAAACCATACAATTTTATATCCGAAATTCCAAATGGGACTATCTTACAGATTTATTTTTTGGAACACATACATCTACAAATGCAGGGTCAACAGTTCCATATTCTCTTTGGAACAGATAAACCCATTTATTCTTCGTCAATCTATCCATGCCAGACTCTTCATAAACTGAGAACTTCCTCTCTGGAATAGCCTTGAATGAATTTGCGGCAGATACCAAAATAGGGTCTTCCATCAAAGCAACCAGGGTATTTCCCTGTTCATAAGCACAAGTTTTTCTCATTTGTTAGTTATACACATAATCAGATGCTATTATGCAAGCATATTATTTGTCAGATAAAACCAAGAATTTACAATCCTACAGGAAAGATTCTTCTCAGAGAAAATGTAATTATTTCCAGAAGTATAAAATTTTGGTACAATTCATTAGTTGTTGTACCTTAGGTTCTTCAATTAAATTCAACCATGGCACTATACTATATTAATCAATACAGCACATCTTTTTGCAAAGACAATTAAATTCAACCATGTGGTTTCTTGGTCAATGCAATATAATGGTTGAATTTAATTGGAAAACCTAAGGTATAGTACCTAAGTTTTGTCATTTCCAGAATTATATTGCCATATTATGAAACCAAAATGGTGAAACACATTTACTTCCTTTTCATTCTCTTCAAGTATAAGAAATTTGAACCACATGAATGCTCTCACATGTACAACATCAACTACTCAACTAAGCCTGTCATCATTAAAGATGCTAAACACCAGAAGTTGGGAACCATAAGAAAGGCTAACTGAGGCTCCAATCTTGACATTACGCATCATATAAGAGCAAGTTGTAAGGTGGAGTTCCCCGCAATCGCATTTCTAATATTGGTAAGAAGTTTGATAATTGGTGCCTGTGTAAGAAGTTGCCAAGCCCATTGAATGGCGTCAGATTTAAAGTAATCCCCGAAGGACCAATTGCCAAGCATCTCAAAGAAGGTATGGTGGTAAGTGTCTTTCCCAACATCATCCAGATCATTGTGCTTTCCACCAACTCGAATGCACTCAGGAGACTGCAGAATCCATCCTTCCCATACTGCAATTACTACCAGTAGGACTCAATTTGGAGGTTCACACTAAGATGATACTCTAAATTCCAATGGAACAAAGGTACCCTTTCATTCCGAGATCTGAGGAACTCTCAAGTGAGCGCCACCCCCCCCCCCCCACCCCAAAAAAAAAAAAAAACCCTGAATTACCCATCAAGGATCTGTCAGAATTTAGCTTGTGCCATTTTATGGTCAGAAAGGGGAGGTGGAACTGCTTTGGGTTTCCTTCTCCAAGGAAAAAACTAGATCTCAACAGGGCCAACCTTGGATGAAGGATCCTTAAAGTCCAATTTATTTCTAAACAAACTGGGAGACCAGACACCCAAAGGAAAGACAATTTGCCCAGGGATAGACTGCATGCAGTACGTAATACTAGAGAAGGATTTTAGACCTCAGTTCCCAACAGTTTCCAGAACACTATTATATGCAACATGGCCACATGAAGAACTGAACCTTGGAGAAGGATTTTATTTTTCAAATCCAATCACATGAGTTTTTACATTCATGCTCAATATCTTAAATATGGCTGTTTTATGAATTAGGCTTAGCTAAATTAGATTCTTAGGATCTGACCATTCACATCTATCATGATGAAATTTTGAAGTATCAGAGTGGTCTACTTACACTTACACATGTACACTATTTGTAGCAAATAAATAACAAAACATGATGATTGATGCCCACACATTCTGCATGATCCTCCTAGTACAAGTATTTCCTTGAAACTCAGAGAGAAGGAAATGCAGCAATCTACCTTTTTTTTATTGCTAATCGCAATCTACCTCTATGTATGCCTTAAAGTGAAAAGGATAAGGTCCAAAAACTTACAAATGCTTTAAATGCAGGCCTATGAGCAGTCATTTCATACATACAGCATCCTGGATAACAGAATTTCACAATACATAAACACTTTCAGCGAAACAACTATAAAATTATTCAATGCCAAATAACTTTCACACACTCACAGAAAATGCTTACCCAAAGACCAAATATCTGACTTTGAACCATAAGGTATATCAGCAAGAAGCGCAGGACACATATAGCTTGGAGTTCCCACAACCTGATTTACAAGATGATTATCATCAATGATAAATATAATAAATCATTCATAAGTTGACCAATATAAAGAGATTGCATTACATACAGAAGAAGCAAGATCATCTGAGGTCAACATTTTGGCAAGTCCAAAATCACCTGCTCCATCATTGATCTATTGTTAGCAAAACTATGATCACCTTTTAGAGGACTATAGAAATTATAGAATCACTTACCAAGACGTATGTCTTGATCTTTTGTCAAGAATATATTTGAACACTGGAGGAATTGTGGAAGAGTATCAGTATAAATTAGCATCATAGAATACGGATGGAGAAAGGAACACCACTAACCTTGACATCACGATGAAGAATATGATTCATGTGCAAGTACTCGAGTGCCATCAGAAGTTGAACAAGCCACTTACAGAGCTTCTGATAAAAGTATCTTTAATAATCAGATGCAAAGACTCTGAGAATGATAAACTACTTAAGCACATGATAGTTGAATACAGTGCAAGGAATGTAAAATCAAAATCAACTTTTGCAGCAAAAGGATAAAGAAAACAAAAACAAAAAACAAAATAAATAAAAACCTCCTCAGAGAAAAGAAGACCATTAGCTTTCTTTATAGCTTCTGCCCTGTACCACACAGAAAAAAGTAGTATGGGTGATCTGAATTTATACAATTCCTTAAGACAAAGAAAAATCTTCCATTTCTCAAATCCTACTTCAACAAGAAAGAAAACTCACATGTCACCTCCTTCACAATAACCAATAACAATGCAGACATAGCAACCCTGAGGGCAAAGGCATCAATATGAAACAATGTTAGGCTATAGCAAGTTAGTGAGGTTGCTATATTTGATTAGCAAAAACACACAAATTGGGAGAAAGACACAAATTTAGAAACAAAAGTAATAATAATAATAAATTTTAAATGAGGTCAGATATCCTAGAGAACCAATTGTGCAACAATAGAGCACTCCATGTGGGATCAAAGGTGTTCACCACTGACTTGACACCATGCATCAAAGCTGTAGACAAGGCCATGAAAAATCTTGAATGATTTTCTTGATTTTAGACCATGTCCAACCCCATCCATAGATGGCTACTGATTTTGAATCAAATTTGTGGAATGATTATTTATGAAAAAAAGGAAAATTGTTTGAACAATTCACATTGCTAACTCGACTCAACTCAGCTATCAATGGCCTTACTCCAGTTATGGTTGAAAATGAATCAATGATGAAAACCAACACAAGAAATATCTCACAAACTTGTAATTCAAGAATATCCTTAATGTCCAACATTATCAGCAAGAGAGCAATCTAAAACCTAAGAATTAAGACATATTTTGCAATTTCATATAGTTTAGTACATTCTATATAAATTTAAAATTTTCGAAAGAAGCATTTTAACAAGCACCAACAGCAGAGAATCTGGACACATTTCGGCGTTAGGGGAAGAAGAAAAACAAAAGCTCCATCAAACCAATCAGGCAGCAGAAAAATGGAAATAGTACACCAATTCAGAACAAACACAAATACGAAAGGTATATATATATATATATATATATATATATTTTGGATAAGTAAATAGGCAATCTATAATTACAGGAACATACCTTCTCTACCCAGGAATCCTTGTACTCCACAATAAAGGGATTTCGTAGTTTAGAAATAAGCTCCATCTACAGAAAACCAAGAAAAGGGTCAAATCCAGAAAGTCACATAATCCAATATAATTCAACAACAAAGGTTCAAATGTAGCCCAATTAGCTACCATATTTTCTACTACAATCCAGTCCAGCATACGTTTTTTGCAAAGTCATTTGAAAAGAAATGAAGGCAGGAGGAGGCCCGTAAACTAAGTCTGAAACCCACTCCATAGTCCATACTATCCATCATGTTTTTTAGTATGTAATGCATAAATGTATCATCCATTTCAAGATCTAAAAAATCTTAAATTCATCTACTGCCTCATGTGCAGCGGCTGTTAACATATTTTAAAAACTTGGTCAACTATGTTCACCATTTCTCACAAGATATACAAAGTATGCTAAAAAACCTGTGTATGAAAACCAATGCTAGTAATTTCAAGAAGCAGCTATTACAGGAGGATATTGGAATAAACATAACTTGAAACTAAAGGGAAAACCAAAACAATAAAAAAATCTGCTAACTTCAAAATGAATTTTCCTTTTTTTTGCGTTTATAACTGAAAATTAACTTCGGAAAGCTGATTTATTACTTGAACCAAGAATTGACCTGAACGTTTGGTGTTTGAAATTCTCATCCCATACATTCAGTTACCAATCTCCATTCAAGATTAAAGACATGGAAACTGTTTTTACCATGTCAATTACCTGCAAACAGAACGCAGCTCTTCAAAAGTAGGGAAATATGAATAGAATGAACGTAGTTGGTGTAAAATGATGCTAAATGGTAGACTAACCAATTTTGCGTTTTTTAACCCTCGTGTACTGTTTAGGTGGGGGAGGAGGCTGCGGGGCATCATCCTTAGGCTCATCATCGTGCTGCAAAGACAGTAGATGCATACAATCAATAGTCAGTGCAATGATAAGAATAAAGTGAATAGCAAAATATATCATGACATTGTAATTAATGTTATCATACCATAGAGCTGCCTTTGTGTCCTATTTTGTGTCCACCTGTCCCACAAGTGGGTGCTCTTCTAGCACGTTGCGGTCTACCTCGTGGGGGTGAGGGCTGAGGAGGAGGATGCTCGTCTGGTACACACGCATCTGGCTGTACAGTGCCAATCCCAAGCTGAGGTCCTAGAGGGTCAGATGAGGATGAGGTTGGTGGGTAATGATGCTCTGTGTATACGCCAGGAGTGGGGATCATTGTTATGGGTTCAGTACGAGGTGGGTCTATGGGCAAAGTGGGTGCACTAGAGCTAATGGGTGGGTATGAGGGTGTCTCGGGGTGTGTAGGAGGGGTCAAATGAAATGGAATACCGAGATCAAAACTGGGCTGTGAAGGTGGGGTGGGTGAAGGGACCTCGGGCTGAGGAGATGCATCTACCATGGGTGGAGGGACCTCGAACTGAGGAGATGCATCTGGGATGGGTGGATGTACATCGGGCTGAGGAGATGCGTGCGGGATGGGTGCAGGTATTTCAGGACTAGGTACAACCCCTCGGGTTGTTGCACGCCGACCACGGCCCGTAGATACACTTGTGCTTGGGCTTGCTGTAGCAGGCCGACCACGGCCCCTAGCTGCGCTTGTGCTTGGGCTTGCGGTAGCACGCCGGCCACGGGTCGGTGGAATTGAGAGTGCTGCGCTTGTGCTTGGGGTTGCAGTAGCTGCTGGTTCAGTCTCCTGCCCATTGTTTTCCTCCCCATTGTTTACCTCCGCATTTGGTGCAGGAACACCACCAAGCCCAACCACATTACTTAGGACACGTTGGACATGGTTGTGCTCTCGGCTGCCTATAGGAAGCATCGCCAACAACGCTAAATGGCTTTCAATCTGAAACGAAGAAAGAACCAGTACAATCAGATCTGAGACATTTATGTATCAACTATACAATGGAGAAGATAGTACTTATTACTCTAATGAAATACTAAACTAACAACTAAAAGTTTTATTAGAATACTGTAAGTTTTTCGTAAAGTATTTTTAATTGGATGTCAGTCAAATCAAACCAGATTTCATGAAAAAAGAAGTAAATTTCTCTACGTTCGTACATGTACTGAAGAAAAAACAAAGCTGGCAATAAAATCTAATTAGAACACATTACCATTATATCTAATTTAGCGCTGTTGCGGTCGACATACTTTCGAGTGACCGGGCGATACCAGCGGTAATAAGCATGATCACGGGGCATCTCACCAGTTTGAACAGGTGCATGGCAAAGTCGTTGTTGTCTCATATCCCATGTAAGGATATACGGTCCATGCTCCTCCCTCCAATTCTTTTCCACCTTCCCACGCAAGTCTATTCTATGCAGTCTATCGTCGTACACAACATGGTCGGGCCGCTCTTGCGCCAACCCAAATTGGCGAACGACACGGTCTGGGTGGTGTGTCTCCACTATGCAAAAACACACAAGTGGCACCCTTGCCGTCCACACATCCCTCCCTGCGACGCAGAAGTCAGGAAGGTGGCCGAAGTCTGCCTCATATGGCTGCCACATTATCTACAATAGAAACAAGAAACAGTTATCATAACTGCTTAACATCAGATATGGTAGAACAATGATTTTAAGATACTCTTAATGAACATTAACATAACAAAACAGAATATGTGGATATTATTACCTGGCCCGGCTGCATTCTAACTAATTGCTCGCGATAGTGAATCAACGCCGTGGCGGATGGCCTACTCTTCGGGCTTGGCACTCTCACCCACCTACAGTTACAAGCGAATAACATAAGATAAGATAATGACACTTACTTACTAAGAAGAGTACATTGCATAACACACTAAGTATCAGGAAAATACTTACTTAAATGCAAGTGGAGCTTTTGGCCATGGGCCATAATCACATCCAGGTGGGGGCTCTATCCTCGGGCATAAGAATGGCAACCTTGCCCATGCCCAATACTGGACCAATTGCAAAGCCCCACCAATCTGCGATGCGTCTTTCTCGCTTGCTCGGCACAACTCTCTATACAACCAGGCCAGGCAACCACTACCCCAACTATACTGTGGCGGATCACGAAGGTTCCGTAGGAACTCCAAGAACATCAGATGAACCCTATCTCCCGACTTGTCCATGAAAATTTTATCTCCTAGTAGCGCTAAAATATAGCACCGGGCATACTGATGTATCTGAATCTCTGTTGCGTCATGAGGCAGTGGCTCTGCAATGCGCTCAACAAGGCGGCTAATGAGAATTCTTTGACCCACCAAAATTTTGTTGTCATTTGCCGGAACTTCAAAACCAAGCAATGCCATGCACAGTTGCCTCCAATCCCCATCCACCACAGCAGTCGGCCCAACCAAGACCTCACCGTCTATAGGAAGTCCCAAAATGACCTCCACATCTTCAAGGGTGATTGACATCTCACCATGTGGAAGATGGAACGTATGCGTCTCCGGCCGCCATCGCTCAACTAGGGCCGATATTAGGCAATGATCTATCTCTCTGGAAGGGGCCCTAAACAATCCTTCTAGCCCCACCAACTTGATAATGTTAATCACCCGATTATCTTGCATCGTTATGTGTTCCATCTCCTTAGCTCGACCACGGCACTTAAGTGGGCTCGGGTCCTGCAAAATCGAAAAAAATTATAGCTGTTAGAACTACATATACAATTTTGAAAGAACTTGCTAGAAGTCAAAGACAATGTGAAAATTAAAGCGGTTAGAACTAGATATTTCACCTCGCCATTCCAAATGTCCTCTGATCGATGATTTCGTTGGCGCGTCAACAATGAATGATCTTCTGGACCAGGGCGCACGATCTCTGGCTCCTCATCGATCCGAGGATCCATACTGCAAACACAGCAATTGTGAGATCATACAATAGGGACAAAAGGGATTGCTCAAACCGTCAACGCTTTTTTTTATATGTATATAACAGAAAATTTTTTACTGAAATGATAAACATCACAACCCATGTACACAGGAAGTGCACCGGAGTTGCTACAAAATTGTCTACAGTTACATAAATCCAGAAATTCCATTGAATTAGAAAAAAAAGTGACCACTTAAATCAACCATCCAATCATACATAGAGCGTAAGAAAAACATTTTAACTCCTAAGGAGATCTTTTTATCCCTTCACCTGTACAATTGTTGCAATCTCTCCAAATAGTCCACATTATGCACTTTTTTTTTGATAAGTAAATAAATTTATTATAGGTAAAAAGCAATCCCAATACAATAGTTGTGTACACAAGAAAGCGAAAGAGGGGAAAGAAAAACAATTTGAAAACCCTAGATACCAACACTACGATGTCTTCCAAAACCCCCTAATAACCATACCATAGCTGGTATCCATGGAGGTCATCAAAGAATCCAATTCCCAGTCACAATGTTGTTACATTAAAAATTAGTTAGTATCAACTCTTTGATAACCAAGCCTCTCTCTCTCTCTCTCTCTCTCTCTTCCACATCATCCACTCATCTAGGGCATCAAAATTCATAAAGTATGGACTACATAGTGTCCCAGTTGAAACTACGATTTAATCTAACAAAAAACTACAAATCTGTCAATTCAAATCATTGCATGTCCAATTCCAAGACTTGATATAAAAATTACACTGAAAACGCCACAATATATGCATTAAAATTAACTTCCAACTCCATTGCCTAATGTCACGCACCCCTTCATATAATAACAAGCAAACTTTCAATTCCTTATGCTAACAAGTGTATATAATTTCCAACAAAACAACTAAGTTCGAAGATTAAAGCACACATAAAAGAATGAACAAATATGGCACTGTCAGCCTTGAGTCTCAAATCCATTGCCAAATATCAAACAACCTTTCCACATGGTCTCTACCAAATTTTCAGCTCCTTATGCTAAAAACCAGAATCAATTTGCAATGACAAACAACTAAAATCGAAGATCAAAGAAGCACGGGTAAAAGCATGAACCAAATGTGTCATTTTAAGCATTAACCTAATAATACCTTTCCCTTTTCACATAGCCACTACCAGATTTTCAACTCCTTACCCTGAAAAGGAGACTCAATTTCCGATAAAACAACTAAACTTGAAGATCACAGTACCACACGTAAAAGCATAAACAAATGTGTCATTACAGCATTGTGCCTCAATTCCATTACCGAATATCACACCCCCATTTCACACAGCCTCTACCTAATTTTCAATTCCTTACTTAACAATTATAAACAAAAAATGCAGCAACATAAGCATTCTAATTACGTCTTGAAATCCCCACTGCCTGTACCAAATTTCCAGCTCCTTACTCTAAAAACTGAGACCAATTTGCGATAAAACAACTAAATTTGAAGATCAAATCAGCACACGTAAAATCACAAAAAAACAAAAATTCCGTTTCAAGAACCATTAAAATTAAGTCTCAAAATCCGACTACCGAATACCACATGGCCTCTACCAAATTATGGTCCTTAGCTAAAAACCAGAACAAATTTGCGATAAAACAACTAAATTCGAAGATGAAGTAAGCACATGTAAAAGCACGAAGATAATTTCAGCAATGCAAGCATCTAAAATCAATTACCTAATAGTACTTCACACAGTCTCAAAAACCAAAATCAATTTGCAAACAAAACCAAGACTCCAAATTTGAAGATCGCAAGCAAGAGCAAGCAAAGGCAAAAGCAAAAAAGCGAACCTGAATTTTTAGGGCAGCGGAGTTTTGCCGGCGGTGAGCTTGAGGGTGAGTGAGCGTAGGAGAGGACAGTGAGTGAGACCGGCGGTGACCTTGCCGGTGAGCTTGACGGTGATTTCAGTCGATTGTGGGTTTGAAGGCGAGGGTGATTTCTGCCACTGAGAGTGTTTGAGAGAGTGAGAGACGGAGAGTCTGAGAGAGTGAGAGACGGAGAGACTGAGAGAAGTGAGAGTGTTTGAGAGAGTGAGAGACGGAGAGACTGAGAGGAGGTGAGAGTGTTTGAGAGAGTGAGAGAGACAAGTGTTTGAGTGTTTGAGTGTTTGAGAGAGTGAGAGAGACAAGTGTGTTTGAGTGTTTGAGTGTTTGAGAGAGTGAGAGAGACAAGTGTGTTTGAGCGGGTTTGAAATTGGAAGTATCAACAGATTTCGAGTGTTAAAAACTCGATTTCAACCAATATCGAGTCTTACAAAATCGATTTCAACCAATATCGAGTCTTACAAAATCTATTTCAACCAATATCGAGTCTTACAAACTCGATTTCTACGTGGCCAAATCTCCTCCACGTGGGAAAAATTGTCCACGTTAGGATTTTTTAGAAAACACCCTAAATCGAGTTTCTAAAACTCGATTTCTAATAAAATCTCGAGTTTTAGAAACTCGAGATGCTAGTTTTAAAATTTTTTTTGAAACCGGCCAACTTACTAACATGTTGGATATTTAATGTTATATGAAAAGGGTGTCCTCTTTTTAGATAAAGACTAAGACTCCACCCCCAAAACCACGGCATCTGCAGAGGAAAAGTCATATAAGAAAGAGAATGAAACTACACCTACCTGGAGAGCACAGATCCATCACTGAGCATGAGCCACCAACGCAAGGATTTAAGAGTAGAACCAGAACCAGTCGAGAGAAAGAAAGAGAGAGGCGGAGAACAAGAGCTGAGAGAGAGAGAGGCGGTGAACAAGAGTGAGAGTGAGAGAGAGAGAGAAAAGGTACGAATCATTGACCTGTTAAAATCTCGTCGCGATGGATGAAGAGTATGATGTGGTAGTGTTGGGTACTGGTCTCAAGGAATGCATCCTTAGCGGTCTTCTCTCCGTTGATGGCCTCAAGGTTCTCTCTCTCGCACAATTCTTCATTTCTTATTGTTATGTCAATCTCCGATTATTGCTCGGTTTCCTAAATTAAGATCGCATTTGGGTTACTCAGATTTCTGATTTTGATCGTCCAAATTGGATCTACTTTCTATGATTTAGACTTTTATTTTTACAATTTCAATAATCGTCGATGATAAGGATTTTTTTATTTTATTTCTGAGTCTGATCCTTTCCTACTTTCCAACACGATTGAAACAAAAGGGCAAAATTTGCTTAATAGGAATATTTTAGAAAAAAATTGGGTGAATAGCATATATTTGAAGTTTTTTAGATAGTTAGACTGTTTTTGGAAGTCGAGTTTAGCAAACTCGACTTCCAAGCAATATTAATGCATCTTGCTTGGTCCTGCTTGAAAGTCAAGTTTGTCAAACTTGACTTCCAAGCAAACTTGACTTCCAAGCAATATTGATGCGTCCTGGCTGGTCCTGCATGGAAGTCAAGTTTATCAAACTCGACTTCCAACCCAAAATTTTAAAAAGAGTCTAACTAACTAAATATAATTGGCTGTGTACTACTTTCCTAAGAATTTTCTAATAATATACCATTTGGCAAATTTTGCCGAAACAAAAGTGTTGTTTTGGCTTAGATATAAACCTATGATGATTGCTCTTTTTTATTAGGCAAAGACACCGATTAGTTTTTGGTGTATGTGGGATTTGAACCTAAATCATCCCTATTTGGTAACAA
This sequence comes from Lithocarpus polystachyus, assembly GCA_033629205.1. Classification (NCBI taxonomy): domain Eukaryota; kingdom Viridiplantae; phylum Streptophyta; class Magnoliopsida; order Fagales; family Fagaceae; genus Lithocarpus; species Lithocarpus polystachyus. The sequence continues at coordinate 64,627,671 of CM066171.1, forward strand.
GGGATTTTACCAGTCGAGCTAACTAGAACTCATGCTTGTAACCAGCTTAAGCACCAATACAGCACGACAAAACAATTTGTTAACCTGATTTACTATTAAATCCAAGATACCCATTTCGATAAAACAAACAAAATTAAGCAGACATAATAAATAAAAATTGGGGACAGTGACTGCTCCCTTATTGTTATTATTCTTTGCAGTAATAGCTTTTCCTATTAACAAACCTCATGTCACAGCTGGAATACAATTGTGCTGAGGTTATCAACTCAATAACTTGCATCAAAGTGGGCTATCTAGGATGTTACTTAATACTTATTTGAAAAGAAGAAGTAAAAAAAGTTGAACTACTTTAGGAAAACTAGAGGTTGTTTGTGAGGTGTGTTTGTCAGTTCCACAGTTCCTTTTCGCCATAGATGAGTAGAGGAGAAGGGTGGCAGTCTTCAGCCTGAATATCGCTTATCCCTTCTTCTTGACCATCAATTTTATTGGACTGCTTTGCAAACTTATAAAGTTGTATATTGTTGTCCCCTTGCACAAGAGTATCATTTGGTTAACTGGAAGACTGTTTGTGTACTGGTTCAATATTGGGGTTTGGGTGTGCATAATATGGTTTTATTTAATAAGTCTTTGTTGGGGAAATGGTTGTGGAGATATGCTATGGAAAGGAATGCCTTGTGGAGAAGGATAATGTGGTGGGGTTGGTGCTCTAAGGGCCTTATGGGGTTGGTCTATGGAAATATATCAGAAAGGGGTGGGAAGACTTCTATTCTTTTATTATCTTTAAGTGGGGGATGGTTCTTGTATTAAATTTTGGCATGATCCTTGGTGTGAGGAGTTTCCTCTGGAAAGTAGCTTCCCAGAATTATACAATATTGCTAGTAACAAGGACGCTTCAGTGGCTGAGTTGTTATCGTCTTTAGAGGCAAACTACCATTGGAATATCAGGTTCACTTGACCAGTTCAAGATTGGGAGTTAGAATCGGTTACCTCCTTTATGGACCTCATATATTCAGGGTCTTGGAAAAGTAGTGGGGCGGATAAAATGTGTTGGAAACTCTCTCCTAGGGGGTGTTTTCGATGTTCGTTCTTATTATAGGGCCTAATGACCCATAAACTCTGTTCTTTTTCCATGGAAACCTTTATGGAAACCAAAAGTGCCTCCAAAGGTTAGTTTCGTTATTTGGACAGCGGCTTTGGGGAAAATCTTAATTGTTGATAATTTAAGGAGGTGAAAAGTGGTGGTGATGGGTTGGTGTTGCGTGTGCAAGACAGCAAGTGGAATGGGGAGACCGTTGATCACTTACTCCTACATTGCCTAGTAGCTCAAGAGTTGTGGAATATGGTGTGTACACTGTTTGGGGTTCATTGGGTTATGCTGCGTAGTGTTTTGGAGCTTATAGCAAGTTGGTCAGGCAAGTTCAAATAACTCAAAATTAAGTTACTTTGGAGAATGATCCCTCATTGTCTTATGTGGCTCATTTGGAGGGAAAGGAATGCACATACTTTTGAAGGAATTGAAAGATCGATTCATGAGTTGAAGCTTTTAGCTTTTACTTTTATTTTTTCTGACTTTGCATGATTGGGCAATGCTTCGGGTGTCTTTTCTTTCTTTTCTTTATCTGATATGCTTGATTTTTGTACTTGCTTTGTTACTTAATTTTTTCCAATGTTGCTTCTAGCAGACGGCCTGTGTGCTTCTTTCTTCTGTATTTTCTCACTTCATTTTTCAATAAATTTTAGTACTTGTAAAAAAAAAAAAAAGTGTGCAGGGTTTTTTCCCCCCTTTTAATGTTTTCTGGTCATGCAAAACATGTTCTATAAAATGAACAGATAATATTTAAGACTTTAGTTTAAATTATGGTTTTTTTTTTCCACCTTATATATATATATATATATATGTTATTTTTCATAGCTTCTATCAACCTCTCTGGACTACCTTTTATTTTATGCAGTAGTTCATGATTTCCCTTTGAGTTTTGGTTGTAGAAATTATATTTTATACTGTTGGTTTGAAGCAGTGGACAAATATCATTTTGTCATATGCACTGAAGTAATTGATATTCATATCTTCTGAATCAGGTTCTGCACATGGATAGGAATGATTATTATGGAGGAGAGTCAACATCGCTTAATCTTATTCAGGTCTCATTTTTGCTGTGCCATTTGAAATTTGTTGAAGTTACATTTGAAGTCTGCAATTTTTTATTGCTTCTTTATTTTTTAGTATATTTATTGACTGCTTTATCATTATTATTATTTTTTAATTTACAGCTCTGGAAGAGGTTCAGAGGAAACAACAAGCCTCCGGCACATTTGGGCTCAAGTAGGGATTATAATGTTGACATGATACCAAAGGTGTGTGTAACAGTGTGTTCACTTTCTTTTGTCATCTTTCTTTATCGCTTATAACTATTTTGTTCACCACCTGTGGCCATAAAGTTTTCTAATTTATTGAATGATTTTTGATTGGCTAGTTTATGATGGCAAATGGCACTCTTGTTCGTGTCCTTATTCATACAGATGTTACCAAGTATTTGTACTTCAAAGCTGTTGATGGCAGCTTTGTCTACAATAAAGGAAAGGTATAATAATTTTCTTAAGATGTTGGAAGATGTATTTTACTTAGCTTTTATATATTTATTTGATCTTAACTTGATTTGGTGAGTAAATCTGTGGTTATAGGTTCACAAGGTTCCAGCAACTGATATGGAGACACTCAAATCCCCATTGATGGGTATATTTGAAAAGCGCCGTGCTCATAAGTTCTTTATTTATGTTCATGATTATAATGAGACTGATCCCAAAACACATGACGGGATGGACTTGACTAGAGTGACAACTAGAGAACTGATAGCGTAAGCTCTTGCTATTGCCTTTGCTGTACAGGTTTCTGTGTCTTGCATAATGTCTTTTGATATTTGAATGTATAGTTTAGGCAGTTTCCATATGTTTTCGTAAACATTAAGTCGTTGGTGTTGGGGTTTGTAGTTGTTTGTAAAATGTAAATTTTATGCCCAAAAGAATTATAGCTGAACTATATTTTTAAACACATAAGTTTGAAACTGAAACTTGTAGAATTATTTAATTTAACCAATTAAATGTGTAATGTGAAGTTGTTAAGTGGAACTAATAAATTTAAGGCTAAACTATGCTTTGGGTCCTTGAAATATACAGTTGAGTTCAAGATGGTCCCTAAAGAAGTTTCAATTTCGTACTTATAATTTTTAATTTTGAGCAATGTAGTCATTCCATCAATAAAACTAATATTGTCATAAAAAATATGATGTCGAGGCAAACATTGAAATGAGCCACACCATTAATTATTGCGATGGCATGGTCATCAGTTTGGATGAACTTGGATCTGTTTAAAATTTAGTAATAGAATTGAATTATGTGTGATATGTTAGGGATCGAAAGTGTGCTTTAGCCTAAATATAATTTCTTGTTTCCTGCAGTTGACATGCTTTCTTTATTTATTTAATTTCTTCAAAGAAAGGAAAGGTGATCTCAAATGATGGCATTGTTAATTGTACTCATCTAGTAAACCTAGTGAGCACCAATAGCTCATTTGCTTATTATACTGTTGACATTTTCACAGAAAATATGGACTGGATGACAACACTAGGGATTGAAAGTGTGCTTTTGCCTAAATTCTTGTTTTCCGCAGTTTGCATGCTTTCTTTTATTGATTTAATCTCTTCAAAGAAAGGAAAGGTGATCTCTAATGATGGCATTGTTGATGGTACTCATCTACTGACCCTAGTGAGCACCAATAGCCCATTTATTTATTATACTGTTGAAATTTTCACAGAAAATATGGTCTGGATGACAACACTGTGGACGTTATCGGTCATGCATTAGCACTTCATAGAGATGATTGCTACCTTGATGAACCTGCACTTGATACCGTAAAGAGAATGAAGGTGAAAACTGCCTGGGGTTTATGGTTACTCCTTTCTATTTATTTTTAAACTTGGATTCTAGTCACAGAAAGTCTCAACAGCTTTGTATTACACTCATTATTTTTTGGTTTCTTTTAACCATGTCATAGCTTTATGTGGAGTCTCTTGCACGTTTTCAAGGAGGATCACCATACATTTATCCTTTGTATGGATTGGGAGAGCTCCCCCAGGTCTCATTTTAACACTCAACCCCCCTCCCAAAAAAAAAAAAAAAAAATCCCTTATACTTGTTAACACTTTTTTTTAATAATAAATTTGTGGTTTTGGTTGGTTTAGGTTAGTCAATTGATGCCAATTTGATTTGTTCCTCAGGCATTTGCACGACTTAGTGCTGTTTATGGTGGGACATATATGTTGAACAAACCTGAGTGTAAGGTATATGTGCTTCATATCTTGGATTGACACTTTGTAGCTGCACTTGCCATATTCTGGTGTATATAAGATTGTGGGTTAGATGCTGAATTTGATTGGACTTTGAATGCCAGGTGGAGTTCAATGAGGAAGGTCAAGTTCTTGGTGTCACATCAGAAGGGGAAACTGCCAGGTGCAAAAAAGTTGTCTGTGATCCTTCATACTTGCCCAACAAGGTAATAATCTAAATACCCCCCCCCCCCCCCCCCCCGCCCTTCATTTTCCTCCTTTTTTGAACTTCTCTGAGGAACCTAATTACTTATGAATACAGAAGACAATGAATTTTCCATGCCTTAACAGAAATCTCTTTGCATTTCAACAGGTTAGGAAGGTTGGTAGGGTTGCAAGGGCAATTGCCATAATGAGCCACCCAATCCCAAACACCAATGATTCTCATTCAGTGCAAGTTATCCTCCCACAGAAACAGTTGGGTCGCAAGTCAGACATGTGAGTTCTGATACTGCGTTTCTGTTTTAATCCTTTCATATCTGCTGGGTTTTTGCTATATAGGAATGCATATGTAGCACAAATTTGATAAATAAAACTGGCTATCCATCGCTGATTTGGGTGAGATGAAGTGTCCATTTGGGAATAGCTTTTCTAGCTTTTTGCTGAAAATGTGCTAAAATATACTTTTACCTTGAATAAAGTGATAAAAAGTGGGAAAAAGTGAGCTTGTAAATTGTTGTACATAAAAGCTAAAAGTTGAGCGTAGAAGTTGATGCCAAACAGTGACAAAGTCCACATTTTTACTGGGATTTGGGGAATCAAAAAGCTAGGAGAGTGAAAATAATTTTGATTAGGAGTAGTTTTCTTTCAAACACGCAACCCACCGCTTTTAGTATGGGAACTTAGTGCTTACCACATTCCAATCTACCAGATGGTATTTTGATTCATTGCTAGTGGTGGAAAATTGCAGGTTTGGATTGGGTCATCAATGAGCCGGGTATATAATTACCATTTACTTGTCTTTTTCCATGTAGTCAACACTCATATTAAACTCAACCCTTTTGTTTAGGATGGGATCAAACCTACCTTATAATCTATTAATATTTGCATACATAATTACATATAGACGTGCATGATGAACACGCACTACCCAAACACACATACATCTCTTTCAACCATGATAACTCATTGCAGCTTGTTGGACCCACCATGATAACTCATTGGAGCTTGCTGGACCCAAGCCATCCTATACAGTGAGCATCCACAGGAAATCCCTCTCCATCTTCTATTCATTACTTAAATGGGAATAGTGAACACGGATAGAAAGTGTGTTTGATGATATGCCAATGAGCTCTTGCAGTTGGCTGCTGGCACCTCCTTTCCTTAATAAGTGCTAGGTGGAGGGTGAGGTTGTAGGTTGAAGACTCATCCGGTGTGTGTGTAACTTACCAATAAACAAAAAGGAAGTATGCTTGATGCTTTTGCATTGTTATCATTTTTGATGACTATGGTGAAACACTTTTCCACTTTCCCAATTGGTTTTTCTCGTTGGAGCACTGTTGGTGTTATTCACTAAGTGGTCAGTTAAATACTTAAATCCCTGGTTCTGCCCCACTTTGTCTATCCAAGGATGTTTAGCCACTGTAATTTCAGCAGGAAAAATTCTGCGACTAGCTTGTCTAAAGGAATGGCAACGGGTCAGGTTCAGGTTGGATTTTTGATACCTGGACCCGACCCATGGGTCCTCCCTTATTACCCGGACCCAGCCCGTTTAATAAACGGGTCTTTTTTTTTAGCCCCAAACCCGGCCCATCGGGTCTCTGCGGGCCCCATCCAGCCACTTCTGGGCCTAATCCGTGGCCCAATCCAACCTAATCTTATTTAAAAAAAAAAAAAAAACCCAAACCCAAACCCAAACCCAAACCCAAACCCAAACACAAATCAATTAACATTGTTATCAGTCTTGCTGAAATGAGATTCTTAGACAGAAAATAAATAATAAATAAACACAAAAAATAGAAGAAACAAAACTCCATTTATCATTTATGGGCAGATTTTTACATTAACACAACATTCACTCCGATTTTTACATATTGAATTCTCAAAAAAACACCCAAAAACAAAAAACAACTGAGAGAGGAAATGAACCCCAAAAAAAAAAAATGAAGAACTCCGACCACTAAAGCTCCATCGGCGGTGGTTTCAGCCATCAAAATCACCCTTGGGCTTCGCTTGACCTTAACATGACCAAGGGCTCCTCCGATCATCACATCTCTCTCCGATCTAACAATCCCGTGCTCCTTTGTGACAAAAACGGCAACCACCACGAGATCCGTGCTCCTCCACGAGGGTGAGGGTGGGTTGGTGAGTGAATGAGAGTGAGGGTGAGGATGAGATGTGAGTGTCTGAGTGAGAGTGAGAGTGAGTGAGGGCCGGATGAGATGCAAGTGAGAGTGAGAGTCAGTGGGATGACGTGAGGGAGGCGGCTAAGTTGAGAGAGAAATGAGTTTTAGGTTGGGGTTGTGATACACACACACACATAGGTAGATAGGTTTTTTTTGTAATTTTATATTTATTCTAACCGGGTCGGGTAGGGTCCGGCTTCGGGTTGAGTTTTTGCCAAAACTCGGACCCGCTTTGTTTTTTTTGTTTTTTTTTTTTGAACCCAAACCCGACCCTATTTTTATCGGGTTGGGTACCCGCGGATCGGGCATAAATTGCCATCTTTACTTGTCTATGTTAGTGCTTTGTGAAATTAATATTGTATAATTTCATATCGATGAGGTGTTTGATCATCAATATATATATATATATATATATATATAAAAGCAAAGACCTTATGCGGGAAAGCATAAGGTTCTGCTAGGTGGCACTCTAATTTTGCATTTAGCATTTTTTTTACCTTTTTCATTAAGGTGGTTTTTTTTTTTTTTTTTTAATGTTGCCCAAAAGCTCACATTAACTTATTTTGCTGATATCTTATTAATTGCTTAAGTTTACATAACACCTTTCTCTATTTTTCATGTCTTTTTAGCATACCTACTGTTTTAGTATTTAAAAAAAAGCAAAAAAAAAAGAAAAAAAGAAAAGAAAAGAAAAGAAAAAAAAAAGGACTAATAGTAATAACTAATCACATAAGGCCTTGAAGAGAGATAGGGAGGCACAAAAATGTTGTGGATTGTTAAATAAAATGCATTATTTCACTATATATTACTAAAATAAAAAACCTGAGACTGACAAAACATTTGAAAGAGAGAGGACGAGGAATCTGAGGGATTACCACCTCCTGGTCTCCTACTATCATCAAGACACTGAAACCCCTATGAGTAATTTTTTTTTCTTTTTTCTTTTTAAAATTAGGGGCTTAAATATGATTTAGGTATGGGTAATTTGATTGGATAGTTTTTGTTTTGGGTTTATAAGTAGGGAGAATATTTGGTGTTTAATGTAAAGCCACATTCTACCATGGTTTAATTTTAAATCATCTATAAGACATATAAACACACTTACTCACATCATGTCTTATTGTCACAATATTAATGAGTAGAAGACGGTGAGAGAGTTGGGCATACTTCATTTCATGGTATATATGTGAACGCAACACAAATTAGTTGATTTTCATGGTCTCATTACTTTTTTGCATTTATTTTTGGTTTCATGATTTAAGAAAAAAAATCTTATCTTGAGAAGGCTATTAGAAGGCTATAAATATGCAATGAAGCTACTAAAATAATTTTTAATATCTCAAAATGTATACGTTTCTTTACTCTAATTTAGTTTTTTATTTTATTTTTTATTATAATATATATATATATATATATATAACAATATCCAAAACCGTTTTATATAAAATATTATAAAATTATCCGTGCATCGCACGAGCAACTTACTAGTTCCTTTTAATTGTTATGGCTTTGTTGTGTGATTATACGTGCAAAAAGTATCATGTATATGTTTCTTTACTCTAATTTAGTTTACTTTTTCTTTATAATATATGTACAACATTATTTAAAACTGTCTTATGTAAAATTTCACAAAATTATTCGTTCATCGCATGGAAAACTTACTAGTTTCTCTTAATTGTTATGCTTTGTTGTGTGATTATACATGCAAAAAGTATTAGTTTTAGGTGCTTTGATGTTTATTAGTTTTTCTCTATATTACTGGTAAGGAGTGCCTTTAGGAGCATTTGTACTGTGCCCACTTCATCCTACTACCGCACTATTACCACTACTATTTATTAAACATCCAAAAAGGAAAAGAAGAAAGGTATTGAAACAAGTCAATGTTGGAAACTTCCAGATGCCATTAGAGCAATGACTTGTCATTAGTTATTTATTGTGGTGCTCCTTTTCTTCTCTTATGTTTTCTTGGGAGCTTGATTTTGTTATCCTTCTATTGTTGAGCAGGTATCTTTTCTGTTGCTCTTATTCTCACAACGTTGCTCCAAAGGGAAAATTTATTGCATTTGTTTCAACAGAGGCGGAGACTGATCATCCTGAGACTGAACTTAAGGCAGGAATTGACCTTCTAGGGCCTGTTGATGAGATATTCTTTGATATTTATGACAGATACGAACCAGTCAATGAACCGACCTTGGACAATTGCTTTATATCAACTGTAAGTTGATATCCACAATTTTACATTGTAGCTTTTACTAACTGACGTAAGCTGAACAAGTCTGATCATCATGTTTGCAGAGTTATGATGCAACTACACACTTTGAGTCAACTGTCTTGGACGTACTCAACATGTATACCATGATAACTGGGAAGGTAGTGAATTTTTTTATCTTGCTAGGCAACTGGATCCTCTCCGTTTATAAGTCATCCTGCCATGTCCAAATTATTTCAAGAACATGCTTAGTAATTATCTTTTATTTTGATAATTCATGATGCTACACACGTGTTTACCATAATGGGAGCCCCTTTACATCAACAAAGGATCAATACAATGACAAATTTTAATTACAGTGTTAATATAAAGTTTCATATTGAACTACTAGAAATGATACATGATCTAGGTTAGATTTACTTGCTTCGAGGAATAATCATGAAAGGCTACCTTGGTGATTGGAAGATCAGGCAATCACGTAGTTTGCACTATACTGTCCAATATGATTATATGATACATATCTTACCTACACACACACACACACACACACACACACACATAAAGGATTCTAGAAAATGGTAGGTTGTAAAAATCATTCCTGTGGCCATTAAAAGTTATAATTTCAAAAAATGATTACAGATAAAAAGTGCTTGTTTCTCTAAATCGCTGGAACTGCATGTGCTACCCTTGCAATGTTTGACCTGATGTTTTTGAGCAGGTTCTTAATCTCAGCGTGGATTTAAGTGCTGCCAGTGCTGCAGAGGAGTGAGGATTGAGGAACACTTCACAGTTCTGCTTTGTTCCAACCTCCTTCGAGAGCGTTGAAGTTGCCAGTCACTTATTGGACTTGTGATTGTTTTCTCTTTCCATCATAGACTATGTTTACATGATAAAAAGTGTTGTTTCATATGTACTTTGGTGGAACTTGATGTGTAGATTTATGATGTGCATTTGACTACTCACTTGTGGTGGCAGCTTCCAAATGAAACTTATTAATTTAATTACAATAGCATTTGTATAAAGTCCCAAATTGGATGAAGGCTCTTCTATCTGCCCTGTGTGGGTTACTGATAGCATTACGTTCTTAATAGGAGTTGTCAATTGCCAACTGAAAAATTAGGTTCTACTTTAATCAAGCGTTGATGGTCCTCAGTCCTCACTACTTTTGTTGTACTAATTTATGCGGTCAAAACTCGCTAATCCATTCAGAAGAACTTGCGGTATTCTCTTATGAGTCTCATCAGTCATTATGGCTGCCCTGCCCTTCGATACGTATTTCTTATTGCTACTACAATGCCTCAAAACATTTCTAACTAATATGTCAAAAACATCCTATTTCCTATTCCTTCTACACTGCCTCAAAACCATTTCTAACTAATACGTTAAAAACATATTGAGTGGAGTTGTAACTTTAGGCTACAATTAAGTTTGTAATCAATCTTTGTTCATGATAACATTTTAAAAGAAATAAATCCAAATCCCATAGTTCTACTCATCGACATTTATAAAACCAGTGACTTATGTTGTTTTTATGTTTTCGATTGAAATGACTTTGAAAATGGAGAAAGCGGGGGAGAAAGGCAACCAGAGAGTTTGAAAGTGAGAGAGAACGGCAGCCAGAGAGTAAAGCCGCACTGTTATCTCTTTTGATACCATTTTTAATAATAAAAAAAAAATAGAGATTGTTATTTTTTGTTTTTGAATGGGTTTTTTGTTGAGTATTTTGTTCATTTGTTGTAGTTTGGCCTAGTCTTCCTATTATTTGAGTTAATTTATAGGCTAAAAAGCAAACTTCATCATTTAAGTTTGATTGAAATTCATTTCAATTCTCTAACTTTACTTTCGTTTAATTGAGTTTTCTAAGTTTCATATTTATTCAATTTAGGTTTTTTTTTTCCAATTTCGTTTAAAAAATTGCCATTAAATATTCAATTAACTAATGAAAAAATTAATTTTTTTAATAAAAAAAGTCTTGCATAAAAAATCTATGAAAATTTTTTATTAATTAAAGGAGATATTTTTTTAAATGGCAAAAATTTAATGAAATTGGATGGAATGCTTGTATTAAATTCAATTGGACAAAAGTAAAATTAGGTGATTGAAATGAATTTTAGTCAAACTTAGAGGATGTTATTTGCATTTTAGTCTAATTTTTATTGGTGTTATTTGGGCATTTATTTATTTTATTTTTTATTAAGGGGTTAATATTGATTATGTTTGGGGGGCTAGATTATTATTTTTTTAACTTTTACATTTTCTCCAACATTTCTCATTCTCTTTACCTTTTCATCTTCCCAAACATTCTACCTTGATATCATTCTTTCTTTTTCCTTTTATCTTCATTTATTTTGTTTCTTTTTATTATTATCCTCTTAGTATAAATTTGTCCAAATTTTTAATTTTTTCCTTTAAATATTTAAATTTTTTTAAAATCCTTTTAATGATTGAAAAATATTTTCCAATTTTTTTATAAAAAATTTAATGGAAGCTGAATAATAATATATATTATTTAATTTTTTTAAATAATATATATTATTTGGCTTTTAGTACATATTAATTAAAACCAATTAGAACTCATTGTTTACTTGTTAAAAATTTAGAATAAAGCAACCCTGCACTAATGAAGTTTTAATTTAATTACTTTTGGTCTTTTCTAAATAAACTCTAATTTAATTACATTACACATTCTTACAAATTCTTTTTGCTTACAATTACTTTTCGATAAATTTCTCATGCATTATTCGTTAAATAAAAGGTCTTGTATGTTACAGAAAGTGCCAACCCATTGGGAGTCTGGGACAGCCAAGAATTTTGAGAATCACGATTGTCCCTCTAAATATAGTAACTTACAATAAGGAGAATTATGACCAGAATTGGAGATGCAAGAATCTGCACAAAAATAATGAAATTAGATAGGACCAGGACCATGATGGAACAAATAACATCCAACGTTTTGATTTATGGATTTTGAATGGCGCAATATCTATCACATGAAGATTCGATGACACTATCTAAAAAAAAAAAAAAAGTATCAATGACATTTTTTTATTCAATAAAGAAAATTCAATAACATTAAGGAGTACAAAGAAAAACCTATAAGCATCATTGGTAATATAATTTCAAATATGGAAAAAGGAAAACTAATTGGAGTACTAAAGTTAATTTATTTTTCGTCAAAATTACTTTCCGATGGAAAACTTGTTAATTTCACCCCAAAAAAAAAATAAAATGATATTGGCATTGCCTAGCTTTTAAAGAAATATAATCCGGATGATGTTGCACTTGAAATATATCAATATATATATATATATATATGGAAAGTATTGTTGTGTATTCCTTACGTTTTCTTTATATAGAATGAGAATTATATCCCAAACATGCCTTTGTTTTAATGATAAAAATTGTTTGTCGTATAATCATAAAATTAACACGATTTATAGGATTTCTCACACTTCTTGAAGCCTATATAAATCCAACCATTGCAAATCGATTTTTGCATACTGAAAAGTAAAGAAGAAAGATGTTGTACAACAAAACATTTTTGGAATTAGCGATTGCAATGATGGGTGGTCCTCAATTCTGGAAGGTGTATTTCTACAAGGAATTCTGCATCAACAACTGAAGATGAGGAGGTTGTTCTTGGTATATCATGGACTGTTAAGTCCGTGAAATAATAATTAATATGTTAATCAAGTGGTAGACTAGTAGTCCAATGATAGTGACACCCTTGGTAGTATTTGATGTCCATGGTTCAATCCCACTTCCCCCCACCCCAACTAAAAATAATAATATTATTTGTTTTCTTTTTTATGTAGTTTGTAACAATGATATAAGTATTACGTCTTTCTTTATCTCAGTTTTGCTCTTCTCCTTGCATTTCATGGTTTTACCCTTTAGGTTTTTCATGGAAATAATTTCATTATAGAACCCTACGTGCTCTTATGAGATATTGCAGCTCAGAACTTTTTGCAATCCATGTATACATTTGAAATGCTATTCTCTTAGAGTTTCATAGTTTGCTTCCCCTGGAGTAACTCTTTCATGATCTATTAGTTGCAGGGCTCCTTATCCTTAATCCCTTTTGTAAAGGCTTTTTCTGGGATAAGGCATAAGGGAAAGAAAAAAAGATTGTTAAATTAGTTAAGAAATTCTCTATTCCTAAGCATTTTAACAATTCCCTCCCCCTCCCCCTCCCCCTCCCCCTTTACAAATTCATTATGAGATACAAACCCATTGTTAATGGCCTTTTCAAATCCTATCATCTTTGGAAGTCTAGATATATATTTTTCTGTTTTTTACATGAAAAAAGAGAGAGTAATATATGGTAATATACATGGACTCGTCTACTGGAAATGGTAGCTATTTTAGAGAGATTTCAAGGCTGGCCATCGAAGATTATTTGCGAACATTTATTGGATGTTTTTTTTTTTTTTTTTGAAACTAACATTTATTGGATGTTGTTCTCTCCTTAGAGATCATGTGGTTGTCAATTTCATTAATCAATCAACAAATAAAATGAAATAATGAACTAAAATGATTTTTTTTTTTTTTTTGTTTATCAAAAATACATGCCTACTACTTGACCCAATTGGGGAAAGACCCACTAAGCTAGATGTCCTTCGGCAAATATCTTATTCAGATTAAATTCTATGAAGATTTTGTATAAAACCTCTAATCTTCACACCCTCCTGTAAAATATTGTTAAATTGTTTTTTTTTCCCCAAATAAATATAAACAGAGAGTGGCGCGTACAAAGTTTACAAACATCATCTAGAGATTCTAGAGACTTTTTTCTTCTCTTCTTTCCGGGACTGGGCGAGGATTTTATGAATTTTTATCTCTGGGAGCCAAAGATAAAATTAAAAAAATAAGATATATATTATATTTTATTTTTGGGGACCAAATACATTTAAGAATAATAAATATACTAAAATTATATAAATAAATTAAGGTTTGGCTTACCTCTAGTACTTTTTTAATTGGAAATGTCATTTTGTTTTAAATACACAATAGCAAGTAATAGTGAGTTTTAAGATCCGTTTGGATACAGCTGAAAACTGAAAACTGAAAATACTGTAGTAAAATAATTTTTAAATGTGTAAATATTATTGTGGGACCCATTTTTAATGAAAAAGTGGTAAAAAAAGTGAAATTTGTGGGACCCGCTGTGGTTGAAAAGTCAAAAAGTGCAGTTACTGTTTATGAACAGTAGCCACACAGGAGCTGAAACGCTTGCAAAAAAAAAAAAAAAAAAAAAAAGCAAAATGCGGAGACGCACAAACGTGCCGCAAAAACGCGGCATCTAAACAAAGCCTTAATCTCTATCTTTTATTTAGTTAGTAGTTGACGTGGCAATTTTTCATTAAAACAAAAAGAGATTCGCCAAACTCAATAAATTAACACATCATATACCATATTTGTAAAATGTCTTTTTTCCTTTTGCATAAAATGTTAATTAATTCACGCATTGTATGATCATACAAGTAGTGAATTATAAAACTAGCCTTCATTCAATTTTAAAAATATATAAATAATGAGTTTCAGTTAGCTCAACTGGTAAAATTTCTAATGGTTGAACAAGAGTCTTTGCCTACACCAAAAATTGATTTGTATTTTGGTATGATGATAAAGAGCTATCATCAGGAACGGACGATATAAGTTTGAAACTCTCTCAAAAAATACATATAAATAAAATGAAAGTCACAAGTCACGATTTTTTAATACAAAAACTACAACTATTTATATGTTCTGCTATGATCATTATTGGGTACTCCGGAAGTATATTTCTTCCCTCTCACATAGAGGTGTACTACTACGTTATGCTCATAAAAATGAAGTTCCGTTTTCAACAATCACTATACTAATGATTTAATTCTTGTGAATGACAATTGATTGCGGTATAAAAAACATATATAATCAATAATGACTTAATCTCTCTCAAGTGCCAACTCACTTGAGTCAACTCACTTGAGTGAGCGTTAGGCGAGATACAAGCGAGACTTCTTGACTTAATGATTTTTGAAACTGTCATGTTCACTCGAAACTCACCTAACATGGGAATTTCTCTCAAACAAAATTCCAACTTCTACAATTCCAATTTCAACTCCTAATCATCTTGTTTCAATACAAATGAAATTTAATATAAGGAAAAATTTGCAAATTTCAAAGAAAATTTGACACTAAATTAGCCAACACAAATATACTAACACGATCTTCTCAAATGACAATATATATATATATATATATATATATTCTCAATTTTTTGTTATATTAACTTCTTCTTATTGTTTCTCAAAAAAAAAAAAAAAAAATTCTTACTATCCTGCCAAAAGTTAATTTTCATGGTCTCATTACTTTTTTGCATTTATTTTTGGTTTCATGATTTAAGAAAAAAAATCTTATCTTGAGAAGGCTATAAATATGCAATGAAGCTACTAAAATAATTTTTAATATCTCAAAATGTATACGTTTCTTTACTTTAATTTAGTTTTTTATTTTATTTTTTATTATAATATGTATATATATATATATATATATATATATAACAATATCCAAAACCGTTTTATATAAAATATTATAAAATTATCCGTGTGTCGCACGAGCAACTTACTAGTTCCTCTTAATTGTTATGGCTTTGTTGTGTGATTATACATGCAAAAAGTATCATGTATATGTTTCTTTACTCTAATTTAGTTTACTTTTTCTTTATAATATATGTACAATATTATTTAAAACTGTCTTATGTAAAATTTCACAAAATTATTCGTTCATCGCATGGAAAACTTATGGAAAACTTACTAGTTTCTCTTAATTGTTATGCTTTGTTGTGTGATTATACATGCAAAAAGTATTAGTTTTAGGTGCTTTGATGTTTATTAGTTTTTCTCTATATTACTGGTAAGGAGTGCCTTTAGGAGCATTTGTACTGTGCCCACTTCATCCTACTACCGCACTATTACCACTACTATTTATTAAACATCCAAAAAGGAAAAGAAGAAAGGTATTGAAACAAGTCAATGTTGGAAACTTCCAGATGCCATTAGAGCAATGACTTGTCATTAGTTATTTATTGTGGTGCTCCTTTTCTTCTCTTATGTTTTCTTGGGAGCTTGATTTTGTTATCCTTCTATTGTTGAGCAGGTATCTTTTCTGTTGCTCTTATTCTCACAACGTTGCTCCAAAGGTAAAATTTATTGCATTTGTTTCAACAGAGGCGGAGACTGATCATCCTGAGACTGAACTTAAGGCAGGAATTGACCTTCTAGGGCCTGTTGATGAGATATTCTTTGATATTTATGACAGATACGAACCAGTCAATGAACCGACCTTGGACAATTGCTTTATATCAACTGTAAGTTGATATCCACAATTTTACATTGTAGCTTTTACTAACTGACGTAAGCTGAACAAGTCTGATCATCATGTTTGCAGAGTTATGATGCAACTACACACTTTGAGTCAACTGTCTTGGACGTACTCAACATGTATACCATGATAACTGGGAAGGTAGTGAATTTTTTTATCTTGCTAGGCAACTGGATCCTCTCCGTTTATAAGTCATCCTGCCATGTCCAAATTATTTCAAGAACATGCTTAGTAATTATCTTTTATTTTGATAATTCATGATGCTACACACGTGTTTACCATAATGGGAGCCCCTTTACATCAACAAAGGATCAATACAATGACAAATTTTAATTACAGTGTTAATATAAAGTTTCATATTGAACTACTAGAAATGATACATGATCTAGGTTAGATTTACTTGCTTCAAGGAATAATCATGAAAGGCTACCTTGGTGATTGGAAGATCAGGCAATTACGTAGTTTGCACTATACTGTCCAATATGATTAGATGATACATATCTTACCTACACACACACGCACATATAAAGGATTCTAGAAAATGGTAGGTTGTAAAAATCATTCCTGTGGCCATTAAAAGTTATAATTTCAAAAAATGATTACAGATAAAAAGTGCTTGTTTCTCTAAATCGCTGGAACTGCATGAGCTACCCTGGCAATGTTTGACCTGATGTTTTTGAGCAGGTTCTTGACCTCAGCGTGGATTTAAGTGCTGCCAGTGCGGCAGAGGAGTGAGGATTGAGGAACACTTCACAGTTCTGCTTTGTTCCAACCTCCTTCAAGAGCGTTGAAGTTGCCAGTCACTTATTGGACTTGTGATTGTTTTCTCTTTCCATCATAGACTATGTTTACATGATAAAAAGTGTTGTTTCATATGTACTTTGGTGGAACTTGATGTGTAGATTTATGATGTGCATTTGACTACTCACTTGTGGTGGCAGCTTCCAAATGAAACTTATTAATTTAATTACAATAGCATTTGTATAAAGTCCCAAAATGGATGAAGGCTCTTCTATCTGCCCTGTGTGGGTTACCGATAGCATTACGTTCTTAATAGGAATTGTCAATTGCCAACTGAAAAATTAGGTTCTACTTTAATCAAACGTTGATGGTCCTCAGTCCTCACTACTTTTGTTGTACTAATTTATGTGGTCAAAACTCGCTAATCCATTCAGAAGAACTTGCGGTATTCTCTTATGAGTCTCATCAGTCATTATGGCTGCCCTGCCCTTCGATACCTATTTCTTATTGCTACTACAATGCCTCAAAACATTTCTAACTAATATGTCAAAAACATCCTATTTCCTATTCCTTCTACACTGCCTCAAAACCATTTCTAACTAACACGTTAAAAGCATATTGAGTGGAGTTGTAACTTTAGGTTACAATTAAGTTTGTAATCAATCTTTGTTCATGATAACATTTTAAAAGAAATAAATCCAAATCCCATAGTTCTACTCGTCGACATTTATAAAACTAGTGACTGTTATGTTGTTTTTATGCTTTCGATTGAAATGACTTTGAAAATGGAGAAAGCGGGGGAGAAAGGCAACCGGAGAGTTTGAAAGTGAGAGAGAGAGAGGCAGCCAGAGAGTAAAGCCGCACTGTTATCTCTTTTGATACCATTTTTAATAAAAAAAAAATTAGAGATTGTTATTTTTTGTTTTTGAATGGGTTTTTTGTTGAGTATTTTGTTCATTTGTTGTTGTTTGGCCTAGTCTTCCTATTATTTGAGTTAATTTATAGGCTAAAAAGAAAACTTCATAATTTAAGTTTGATTGAAATTCATTTCAATTCTCTAACTTTACTTTCGTTTAATTGAGTTTTCTAAGTTTCATATTTATTCAATTTAGGTTTTTTTTCCCAATTTCGTTTAGAAAATTGCCATTAAATATTCAATTAACTAATGAAAAAATTAATTTTTTTAATAAAAAAAGTCTCGCATAAAAAATCTATGAAATATTTTTATTAATTAAAGGAGATATTTTTTTAAATGGCAAAAATTTAATGAAATTGGATGGAATGCTTGTATTAAATTCAATTGGACAAAAGTAAAATTAGGTGATTGAAATGAATTTTAGTCAAACTTAGAGGATGTTATTTGTATTTTAGTCTAATTTTTATTGGTGTTATTTGGGCATTTATTCATTTTATTTTTTATTAAGGGGTTAATGATTATGTTTGGGGGGCTAGATTATTTTGTTTTTTAACTTTTACACTTTCTCCAACATTTTTCATTCTCTTTACCTTTTCATCTCCCCAAACATTCTACCTTGATATCATTCTTTCTTTTTCCTTTTATCTTCATTTATTTTTTTTCTTTTTATTATTATCCTCTTAGTATAAATTTGTCCAAATTTTTAATTTTTTTCTTTAAATTTTTAAAATTTTTTAAAATCCTTTTAATGATTGAAAAATATTTTCCAATTTTTTTATAAAAGATTTAACGGAAGCTGAATAATAATATATATTATTTAAATTTTTTAAATAATATATATATTATTTGGCTTTTAGTACATATTAATTAAAACCAATTAGAACTCGTTGTTTACTTGTTAGAAATTTAGAATAAAGCAACCCTGCACTAATGAAGTTTTAATTTAATTACTTTTGGTCTTTTCTAAATAAACTCTAATTTAATTACATTACACATTCTTACAAATTCTTTTTGCTTACAATTACTTTTCGATAAATTTCTCATGCATTATTCGTTAAATGGAAGGTCTTGTATGTTACAGAAAGTGCCAACCCATTGGGAGGCTGGGACAGCCAAGAATTTTGAGAATCACGAATGTCCCTCTACATATAGTAACTTACAATAAGGAGAATTATGACCAGAATTGGAGATGCAAGAATCTGTACAAAAATAATGAAATTAGATAGGACTAGGACCATGATGGAACAAATAACATCCAACGTTTTGATATATGGATTTTGAATGGCGCAATATCTATCACATGAAGATTCGATGACACTATCTAAAAAAGAAAAAAGAAAAAAAGATTCAATGACATTTTTTTATTCAATAAAGAAAATTCAATAACATTAAGGAGTACAAAGAAAAACCTATAACCATCTTTGGTAATATAATTTCAAATATGGAAAAAGGAAAGCTAATTGGAGTACTAAAGTTAATTTTTTTTTTTGTCAAAATTACTTTCTGATGGAAAACTTGTTAATTTCACCCAAAAAAAAAAAAAATGATATTGGCATTGCCTTGCTTTTAAAGAAATATAATCCGGATGATGTTGCATTTGAAATATGTTAATTTCACCCCCCAAAAAAAAAAAATGATATTGGCATTGCCTTGCTTTTAAAGAAATATAATCCGGATGATGTTGCATTTGAAATATATCAATATATATATATATATATATATATATATATGTATATGGAAAGTATTGTTGTGTATTCCTTACGTTTTCTTTTTTTTTTTTTTCTTTTTTTTTTTTCTTTTTTTGAGAAAATCCTTACGTTTTCTTTATATAGAATGAGAATTATATCCCAGTCATGCCTTTGTTTTAATGATAAAAATTGTTTGCTGTATAATCCTAAAATTAACACAATTTATAGGATTTCTCACACTTCTTGAAGCCTATATAAATCCAACCATTGCAAATCGATTTTTGCATACTGAAAAGTAAAGAAGAAAGATGGTGTACAACAAAACATTTTTGGAATTAGCGATTGCAATGATGGGTGGTCCTCAATTTTGGAAGGTGTATTTCTACAAGGAATTCTGCATCAACAACTGAAGATGAGGAGGTTGTTCTTGGTATATCATGGACTATTAAGTCCGTGAAGTAATAAACTAATAATTAATATATTAATCAAGTGGTAGTCCAATGATAGTGACACCCTTCGTAGTATTTGATGTCCACAATTCAATCCTGCTTTCCCTTCCCCCACTGAAGATAATAATATTATTTGTTTTCTTTTTTATGTATTTTGTAACAATGATATAAGTATTAAGTCTTTCTTTATCTCAGTTTTGCTCTTCTCCTTGCATTTCATGGTTTTACCCTTAAGGTTTTCCATGGAAATAATTTCATTATAGAAACCTACGTGCTCTTATGAGATATTGCAGCTCAGAACTTTTTGCAATCCATGTATACATTTGAAATGCTATTCTCTTAGAGTTGCATAGTTTGCTTCCCCTGGAGTAACTCTTTCATGATCTATTAGTTGCAGGGCTCCTTATCCTTAATCCCTTTTGTAAAGGCTTTTTCTGGGATAAGGCATAAGGGAAAGAAAAAAAGATTGTTAAATTAGTTAAGAAATTCTCTATTCCTAAGCATTTTAACAATTCCCTCCCCCTCCCCCTCCCCCTCCCCCTTTACAAATTCATTATGAGATACAAACCCATTGTTAATGGCCTTTTCAAATCCTATCATCTTTGGAAGTCTAGATATATATTTTTCTGTTTTTTACATGAAAAAAGAGAGAGTAATATATGGTAATATACATGGACTCGTCTACTGGAAATGGTAGCTATTTTAGAGAGATTTCAAGGCTGGCCATCGAAGATTATTTGTGAACATATATTGGATGTTGTTCTCTCCTTAGAGATCATGTGGTTGTCAATTTCATTAATCAATCAACAAATAAAATGAAATAATGAAATAAAATGATTGTTTTTTTTTGTTTATCAAAAATACATGCCTACTACTTGACCCAATTGGGGAAAGACCCACTAAGCTAGATGTCCTTCGGCAAATATCTTATTCAGATTAAATTCTATGAAGATTTTGTATAAAACCTCTAATCTTCACACCCTCCTGTAAAATATTGTTAAATTGTTTTTTTTCCCCAAATAAATATAAACAGAGAGTGGCGCGTACGAAGTTTACAAACATCATCTAGAGATTCTAGAGACTTTTTTCTTCTCTTCTTTCCGGGACTGGGCGAGGATTTTATGAATTTTTATCTCTGGGAGCCAAAGATAAAATTAAAAAAATAAGATATATATTATATTTTATTTTTGGGGACCAAATACATTTAAGAATAATAAATATACTAAAATTATATAAATAAATTAAGGTTTGGCTTACCTCCAGTACTTTTTTAACTAGAAGTGTCATTTTGTTTTAAATACACAATAGCAAATAGTAGTGAGTTTTAATCTCTACATTTTATTTAGTTAGTAGGTGACGTGGCAATTTTTCATTAAAACAAAAAGAGATTCGCCAAACTCAATAAATTAACACATCATATACCATATTTGTAAAATGTCTTTTTTCCTTTTGCATAAAATGTTAATTAATTCACGCATTGATGATCATACTAGTAGTGAATAATAAAACTAGCATTTATTCAATTTTAAAAATATATAAACAATGAGTTTCACTGGTAAAATCTCTAATGGTTGAATAAGAGTCTCTGTCTACACCAAAAACTGATTTGTATTTTGGTCTGACGATAAAGAGCTATTATCAGGAGCGGACGATATAAATTTGAAACTCTCTCAAAAAATACATATAAATAAAATGAAAGTCACAAGTCACGATTTCTTAATACAAAAACTACAACCATTTATATGTTCTGCTATGACCATTATTGAGTACTCCGGGAGTATATTTCTTCCCTCTCACATAGAGGTGTTCTGCTACGTTATGCTTATAATAATGAAGTTCTGTTTTCAACAATCACTATACTAATGATTTAATTCTTGTGAATGACAATTGATTGCAGTATAAAAAACACATAAAATCAATAATGACTTTAATCTCTCTCAAGTGCCAACTCACTTGAGTGAGTGTTAGGCAAGATATAAGCGAGACTTTTTGACTTAATGATTTTTGAAATTGTCATGTTCGCTTGAAACTCACCTAATATGGGAATTTCTCTCAAACAAAATTCCAACTTCTACAATTCCAATTTCAACTCCTAATCATCTTGTTTCAATACAAATGAAATTTAATATAAGGAAAAATTTGCAAATTTCAAAGAAAATTTGACACTAAATTAGCCAACGCTAAATATACTAACACGATCTTCTCAAATGACAATATATATATATATATATTCTCAATTTTTTGTTATATTAACTTCTTACTATTGTTTCTCAAAAAAAAAAAAAAAAAAAAAAATTTCTTATTATCTTGCCAAAAGTTTTATAACTTAACTGACATTTTCAATGGAAAAATTTGGGTTTTAAATTCCCTCCACCCTAACTGTCGATTAAATTACACACATAAAAGACAAATTTGTTGTTTTTAACTACTTATTGAATTTTTATTTTTATTTTACAATTTTAACATTGCCTTTTGAAAGATAATTAATCAATAATTATATATAAATGAAGAATATATTTCAACAATATAATCAAAATGAATAAATAACTCTATATAAATTAAACACTTTAATAATATAATCACAACTAAATTAAAAATTATGTATAAATTTAAAAATATTTTAATAATATAATCAAAATTGAATAATAAAATATATAGAAAACATAAAATAAAAAATTATTTAATTTTCATGACGAAGGCATATAGTATAAAACCAAATTAATAATAAAATTATTTGATTATATAATAAATTAATATAAATAATAAATAATAAAAAAGTTAAAATAAATAATAAAATTATTTTTTTAATTTTCAATTTGATAATTAAGCTTTAGTTGGAGTAGTATTTAAAAAAAAAAAAAAATTGATAATACAATTTCACTTAAAGTAAAATATGTTAATAATTTAATATATTTATAGTGAATCATTAGATCAAAAATGTTAAAACTAATTATTCATGTCACAGTCTTAATGGGTAAGTAAACCGTCATCTGTTCTATCTCCATTCTTCTTGTAAGTTAGTTTTTAATATCAGCAGTACCTTCGAAACATTACCTTACCTGCGGCTATGGAACTCGACCTCGACTCCTTCCTTAACTCACCTCTCACCAGCGACGACGACGACGACGACGAAGACAATCACCACAACCTCAACTCCATCCCTCCTCGCCGTACAATCGACGAAATCCTCAACGCCTCCGATTCCTCCACCTCATCTCCCCCTACTTCTCCACCGTCCGTTTACTCCCGCATCTCCGATCCCAAACACAACCAAGACCAAGGCCAAGACCAAGACGACACCGCCGTTTCAGTCTCCGCAACTAAACAACCCTCCTCGGACTTTCCCTCCATTCCTGATGAAAACGCATCGCTCCAGTCCCGACCCGGTTCGTCTTCGTTCAGTCGGGTCAGACCCGGAATTAATTTCCCCGACGATCCCTTTAAAAGGCTCTCGAACTCGAAGCCGTTACCGTCGCTTTTCGGCGGTGTGAGATCGAATGCGAAGCCGGGGGCAGCGCTTGCGGCGGCAGTGGCAGCCTCCAGGGCTCTCCCGACTCCGCACGCCGCCGCGATCAAGTCGAGGAGGGCTGCCAGCGGAAGCTTCCAGAAGGTTCTTGAAGATTCCGATGCGGTTTCCGTCTCGGCCTCAGACGAATTGAACTCTAATAGTGAAATTCGT
Source organism: Lithocarpus polystachyus (assembly GCA_033629205.1). Classification (NCBI taxonomy): domain Eukaryota; kingdom Viridiplantae; phylum Streptophyta; class Magnoliopsida; order Fagales; family Fagaceae; genus Lithocarpus; species Lithocarpus polystachyus. The sequence goes on from CM066171.1 coordinate 64,651,445, forward strand.
AATGCGAAAGAGGATGAGGTTTTGGAAGGTGTGATTGGGAATGAGGGTTTTGCTCAGGGTTCTACTGCTAAGGAGGTCGAAAGCGAAGCCCAAAATGTGGTTCAAGTAGATGGATTAAAGGTTAGTAGTAATCACGAAGAATTGCTGCAAACAAGTGCTGATTCAGTTCCTAATTTTGATATCATTGAGCCGCGGATTGGTTCTTCATCCGTAAGTGTCGAGGAGGACGAAAACAATGTAAATGTAGATGAGAATGCTTCTGTGAAGCTTGACAGGAGCTCTGAAATTTTGAACTCAGAAGAAGACAAGGTTGATCATTTGGAAGAGAAGGTAGAGGAGGAATCGACAATTGAGGCATTGGAAACACAGCAACAAGTGAATGTTTTGAAAGATACTGAGGTGGGTGGTGGCGATGATGATGATGCAAGTTCATTGAGTGATATTACTGAACTTGTGGAAGAGAGAATTGGGCAATTGGAGAGCAGGAGGATTAGTAAGAGAGCGGAGAAGAAATCCCGGGCTGCTTCTATGAAGCCATTGGAGTTAGCTGAGGAGCTTGAGAAGAAGCATGCTTCTACTGGTTTGCATTGGGAAGAGGGTGCAGCTGCTCAGCCAATGAGGCTTGAGGGCGTACGGAGAGGATCAACCACATTAGGATACTTTGATCTTGATGCGGATAATGCTATTACAAGGACCATTTCTTCTCAGGCATTCAGGAGAGATCATGGTTCCCCTCAAGCTTTGGCTGTTCATACTAATTATATTGCAATTGGAATGTCAAAAGGGGTCATTCTTGTTGTGCCCAGTAAATATTCCGGTTATAATGCTGACCACATGGATCCAAAGGTTACTTTTGCATTAATCTGCTTATGTTGCTCTTACTTGTTAGCCTTTCATGTTCCTTCAGGATTCTATGTTTCTATATGTTATTTGTTCATCTTTTGGTTGAAACTTGAATAGATTCCAGGAAATATATTTTGGGTGTAATTAGAATCAAGGGAGAATGTTGTGCATGTGCCCTTTAAAATAATAGTCAATTCCTGGTGTCATCTTTGCAGAATTGCTTAAGTATCAACTTAATTGCTTATTTCAATCTCTAAAATGCCCCAATGAATTTCACTCAAAACAGCAGTACATACTTGATTTTGTACAGGATGACTTCCATACACAAATAACTTGATATTATTGAAAAGAAACATGATGTATCAGCTTTAAAAATTAAGAAAGAAAAACCTTTGGTGTGCGTACTTAGTATGAGTATATTCTGTAAGGATGACTTATATGCATAAATATAATGTGCATACTTAGCATGAGTGTGTTGGTACTTCCTCAACAAAGTTCTTATTCAGATATGCCCTTAGTATATGGTTATCCTTTAAGATACCATTGATTGGTAATATCTAAATTTCTTCTGTTGCAGAAATCGAACATGTTAAGTGAGGAATTTGGCTTTTTATGGTAATTTCAGTGTGCAACCATCTGGATGTTTAATTAATTTGTGAAGCTTCTAAGTACATTTGCTTTTGCTATGTGCCACATTGTAGTTACAACAGAAATAACTTTACTCAATAAACCATGCTGTTTATGTTCCAGATGTCGATGCTTGGTCTGCAAGGGGATAGGTCTCATGCCCCTGTAACTTCCATGTGCTTTAATCAGCAAGGGGACCTGCTCTTAGCTGGTTATGGTGATGGTCATATTACTGTTTGGGATGTGCAGAGATCATCATCAGCAAAAGTTATTACTGGAGAGCATACAACACCAGTAGTACATACGTTATTTCTGGGGCAGGATTCTCAGGTTACTCGTCAATTTAAAGCAGTTACTGGTGATAGTAAGGGTCTCGTTCTGTTGCATGCCTTCTCAGTTGTTCCCTTGCTCAATAGGTTCTCCATCAAAACCCAGGTAAAACGTTAGTATGCATTAATATGCGATTTATGATTGTGGCACTATGTATAACATGCTTATGAGTTGACATCATCTCCAAACTAATGATCATATTGTTTCTTGAAATAGTGTCTTCTTGATGGACAAAAAACTGGAATTGTGCTATCAGCTTCACCGGTCCTTTTTGATGAATTCTCTGGAGGTGCTTCCCTGTCCTCTCAGGGAAACAGTGCAGTTTCATCTAGCAGTCTTGGTAGTATGATGGGAGGTGTAGTAGGTGGAGATGCTGGCTGGAAACTCTTTAATGAAGGCTCTTCTTTAGCTGAAGAAGGTGTGGTCATATTTGTCACCCATCAAACTGCTCTGGTGGTATGAAGCCCTCAAATGATTGCACAAATTCCATGTACCTTTTGTCTTGTGAATTGATGTTGTTCTTCTTAGTGGTTATATCTTGTTCAAAATGTGTTAAAGCCACATTTGCATGTTACAGGTAAGGCTTACTCCTACTTTGGAAGTCTATTCACAGCTTTCTAAGCCAGATGGGGTTCGAGAGGGTTCTATGCCTTATACTGCATGGAAATGCATGACACAATCACGCAGTTTGCCTAGTGGTATGCATTGAGTGAATTTTGGGCATTTATGTTGAGATATTTCATCTTTCTAAGATATGAATTTGTTACAGAAAATGTGCCTGTAGAAGCATCAGAGAGAGTCTACTTGCTCGCAATTGCTTGGGACCGAAAAGTCCAGGTTGCAAAGTTAATCAAATCAGAGCTAAAAGTATATGGGAAATGGTCTCTTGACAGTGCAGCTATAGGTGTGGCTTGGTTGGATGATCAGGTACATATTTAGTTATTCATATATTGTTGATTTGTCTTTTGTTGTATTTAAATAATGTTATTTAGGCAGCATTGCCTAGTAAATTATTGTAAATGCTTTGCATGTAATGAGATTTTTGTACTTGACCAGATACTGGTTGTTCTTACATCAACTGGACAACTCTGTCTGTTTGCTAAGGATGGAACTGTGATTCACCAAACAAGTTTTTCTCTGGATGGTTATGGTGGAGATGATCTTGTTGCATACCATACCCACTTTATTAATATCTATGGAAATCCTGAGAAAGCTTTTCACAATTGCATAGCTGTAAGAGGAGCTTCAGTATACATCCTTGGACCTATGCATCTTGCTGTTTCTCGCCTTCTCCCTTGGAAGGAACGGATTCAGGTTCTGCGGAAAGCGGGTGACTGGATGGGTGCACTGAACATGTCAATGACACTTTATGATGGCCAGGCGCATGGTGTTATTGACCTCCCTAGAACCTTGGATGCTGTACAAGAGGCCATAATGCCCTACCTTGTGGAGTTGCTTTTATCATATGTAGATGAAGTATTTTCTTATATTTCGGTGGCATTTTGCAACCAAGTTGAGAAAATGGAACCATTGGACAACTTAAATAGTAGAAGCAGTTCTGTGCACTCTGAAATAAAAGAGCAATACACTCGTGTTGGTGGAGTTGCGGTGGAATTCTGTGTTCATATCAAGAGGACTGACATCCTTTTTGATGAAATTTTCTCCAAGTTTGTGGCGGTACGACAGAGAGGTATTATTACATCTCTGAGGCTTCTTGTGTTGAATGCTTCAATTACTATGCAGTTTGATCTTTGATGTCCAGGTTGAAGTTCATTTTTTAAGTGAAACTTGTTAACTCAATTTGTGATAGCTATAACTACATAACATGAAGGTCAGACTGTTTGCTTAGAGAGCTTTCCTTGTGATGAAGTTTTTCTAATGCTATATTCTATTTTACCTTTGCCTTTAAAGATTGGGTTTGTTACTAGGATGGGTGCAAGTGTTATTCAGCTCTCCTAGCACCTTGAGAGTGATGTATTCTGTGTTGACACTTTGCTAGTACAAAATTAGGTTGAGTTAGTGTCTGCTGTGGTCTAATTGCCTGTGAAGTGTGTGTGTCTATATATATATATATATATATATATATATATATAGCAGCCCTTCACTTGCAATAATTTGTCCATTTTAGCAGTCCTTAGACATTACTCTTGCGGTGATTTACCTTTTGTTTCATTACATTTTCCAGACACATTTTTGGAGCTTTTGGAACCATATATATTGAAGGACATGCTTGGATCTTTGCCTCCTGAGGTATAGCTTGATGTCTCAGTGCTTAGCCTTATTGGCAGCTTAATCATAAATTCTGATATTTCTTTTTCTTTTTTCGTTTTATTTTGTTAGATTATGCAAGCACTTGTAGAACATTACAGCAGCAAAGGATGGTTACAACGAGTTGAACAATGTGTCCTTCACATGGATATCTCTTCTTTGGATTTCAATCAGGTCTTACCTTCAAAACCTTTGTTAATCATTTTTGTTGTCGGTGTAAATTTATTTGTTATGATTTATTGACTTGATTGGATAGTGATTATTATTTTTCCTTGTAGGTTGTTAGGTTATGTAGAGAGCATGGATTATATGGTGCTCTGGTGTATCTCTTCAATAAAGGATTGGATGATTTTAGGGCTCCTTTAGAGGAGCTGTTGGTGGTCTTGCGAAATAGTCAAAAGGAGAGTATTGCTGCCCTTGGGTATGTATAATGTCTTCCTTGTGTTCTTATTCTATGAATATGGAAGATTTTTTAATATCATGTTTTCTCATTCTAGTTTGCTTCTCTTCTATGAATGTTGTCACGTCAATATTTATAAATTAACTGGATTTAGAGTTTGTTTGGGATCAGCTTATTTTGCTGAAACTGACAACTTTTTGCGAAAAGCACTGTAGATAAAGGTAGTTAGCTGAAATAGTACAGTAGGACTCATAAATAGTACCAAGAAGTGTAGTAGGGCCCATGAATAGTTGCAAAAATAAACTGAGTAGTAAAATAGACTGGCTTTTTAATTTGAAGCCAAACGCACACTTATTCAGAAGAATATTTATGGGAAACATTTTATACTTTTAAGGAACTGTAATCAATGTGCAGGTATAATATCATATTAAGAATGTAATTTTATAGGAGCTGCAAATAACCAGCTGGTTTGAATTAGGCTCCATCTAGGCCTATGTGGCATGGAGTTGGAGACTTGGAGTCAAATTTCAGTCAGTGTGCAAGCTTGCTTCTTCCTTCTCCTTCCCCTTTTCTCCCTCACATTAATTTTCTTATTCTACTTTGTGATAATATTTTTTTTCTCATTGGAAATACATGTATCTTAGCTGTGCCTTAGTGAAGTGTTATTCATCAAATTTAAGGTTCCTATTAAGTCAGTTTTTATCTTCTAAACCGTGAACGAAAACTGTTAAATATTGCATCAAAAGCACACTTCTGGCTTGTTTGTATCTCATTTGTGCCTTAGTGAAGATATATTCATTCGGGGGCATATGCTATTCAGACGTTACAATTAAAAAAAAATTGATATTCATTTGGTTATGATTTTTTAAACCATGAGCAAAAAGTGACAGATAGGAAAAGGTATCTCATGAGACCTCCCTTTCACATCATGTGTGGGTCTCACTTGTTGTGAGAGGTATCGGGTAAGTCTTATAAGATAATTTTCCATCAGATAGGGCTGGAAAACAGGGAGGGCTTATTCCTCTTCTGGTTGGTAGTGTAAATAATTACTGGGAAGAAAAAGAGACAGTATGAAATATTTCTGGGGGAAAGGTGGTTTAAAATTTTGATCGAATAAAACTTCTTGAGGCATTTGACTATATGGAATATCTTTAGTTGAAAAGAGGTTTCTTTATTCAGTATGGTATTGATAGAAATTTATAAAATGTCTTGGATGGCTTACTTGAAATGTTCATTTTCTTTAGATTGGTTGCCCACCACAACCCCCACTGGGGCCTAGGCCCCCAAAAATAAATTAAAATGAGAGAGAGAACTGCTTTACCACTTTTTCTTATTTGCAGTCTTATGGTAATCGTACTGAAAGGTGTTACAAGCAGGATTATATTGTTTTGTACCATTATTTATGTTTTATCTTCTTATAGTTGGTTTTTTATTACCACTTTGTAGTGTTAACCTTTGCCTTTTGTTCTTGCTTACAGGTACCGGATGCTGGTTTATCTAAAATACTGCTTTTCAGGTCTTGCTTTTCCTCCAGGTAAGGAGTTATTATTGGTGGCACTTTCCAATTGATCAGTTTGAAGATCCTTTGTGCAAGTATGTGAAAATTTCTCTATAAATCTTGAATTGACTAAATTATAGAAAACTAAATATATGTGACTGTTTATCTTGTAATATTTGTTTTGGCCATTTTATGTTGTACGTATACATGTCATACTAATTTCGCTGAGTGTTATATTTTTGTTTAGTTGTGTTACTGCTTTCTTACAGTTTTTATGTAATGCTTTAGATTCAATAAGGATGTGACGTAAAAGACCCTATTTACACCCTCCAATAAAATATTGACGCTGTCAGATTTTTAAAATGAAAGCATAGTGACTAGTACATATGATAACAACCCATAAAAAGCTAATATAATCAAATATTTATTAAGAAAACAAACAAACCGATAAAAAAAATTACTGTCATCTAAAGACTTTGAACACACTGAGAAGTCACTGGATCGATGTTGGTGTTGTCTGAATTTCGTTCAATAGAAAAAACCTTTTGATGATTCCATAACAATCTGCAAGCATTTGTTGCAATTGCCATCTCCCTGCTCCAAACCCAACCACTGTAAACTCCATTTTTCTCATCCTCATAAGCCTTGTCAGAATCAGAATCATACAGTTCCTCCCATTGCATTCTTCAACACCCCATATTATTCCAAGTTCCCCAGAATCACACTATACCCTCCTCAGAATCACACTTTTTCTCTCATTTGCTGCAAATCCCCTTTCTCTCTAGTTAACCTCAGCCATCTCTCCAGGGCGACAGACAAGGGGGTTCTAGGTGGGAAAAAGTAATTTGGCCACCATGCACAGTGGCTGGAATTAATGGGTTTGTTTCATGTTATGGATATGGTGGAGGGTCCTGGTGTGGTGGTCGGTGATGGTTATTGGTACATATTGGGTGAGTTGGATTGCAGTCTTGTGACAATTATGATGTGGTCAGCGGCTCCTCTGTTCTAAAAGCTTTTATTTATTTATTTTTAATTTGAGGATTTTAATGTGATTTGGATTGTGTGTAGTGGGGCTTATGCTTGTTATCGCACAAATCTGATGTGGCATTGATTGGATGGTGAAAACCATGGGTTTTGCACCACATCCTTATCAAATTCAGATTCATTCTTTAAACATGCTACTGTTATCTTTTCAAATGTGTGGTTTTTTAGTGGTGATATTAGTATCTGTATTTGTTTTGTCAGTAAAATATATATATATATATATATATATAAATTTGTACTGGTTACTGACTTTGGAAGAACGAGGCCTTTTTCTAATAAGCCAATTCATTGTTCAGCTTGAAACCAGTATTATGACTCTATTTGGCAAATGTTTTTTATACAACTTACTATTGATAAAGAATGGCAACCAGTTTGGTTTCATCTTTTAGTGTTTATGAGAGTTTACATAATTCTTAAATGGTGTTTAGATGCTATGAAATGAGTGTGAGGCATCAAAGCAAGAATACCTTGTTTCTTTTTACAATCCACATGTTTTGAAGCTGTATCACTTGTACAGCTTCGTTTCAATGTATGCAGGATGGAACTGATTTATAAACATTGAAGCCAAAAGTTTCCCTTTTGCAGGACAAGGAACTCTGCCCCCTACACGCTTGCCATCTCTTAGAATAGAACTTCTGCAGTTTCTGTTAGAACATTCTGATGCCCCTAACTCAAAAGCTGTTTCAAGCTTATCATCTGGAGGAGCATACCTGAACCTGTATCATCTCTTACAGTTAGATACTGAAGCTACTTTAGATGTTCTAAGATGTGCTTTTGTAGAAGATGAAATCCCAAAACCTAAACTTTCATCGCATGATTCAGCAGATAAAACTATGGAGCCAAAAATAGAGAATGACAATGGATGTCAAAATATATTGGTCCAAGATACAGTGAACTCTCTTATTTGTATTCTTAATAGGGACATTTCCCAAACAGAGAGGTCAGATAGTGAAGATGTCAGTGTATTGGTTGAAGAATGGCCATCTAAGAAAGACATAGGCCATATGTTTGAGTTTATAGCATACTATGTTGCATGTGAAAGAGCTAATGTCTCAAGAAGTGTTCTGAGTCAGATTTTAGAATACTTGACATCACAAAATAATTTTCCAACTAGTGTTTCTTCACATCACATAACTTCAACAAGAAGGGAGAAGCAGGTGCTTGCCCTTCTAGAAGCAGTGCCTGAGACTGACTGGAATGCTTCTTCTGTATTAGGCCTATGTGAGAAAGCACAATTTTTCCAGGTATATTTTAATATATTTCTTATGATGTTTTCCTGGGAAGCATATTGCTGCAATCTAGAAATCCGCTGTTTTTCTTACCTGTAATATTAGCTCTGTTGTAATTTTATAGGTTTGTGGCTTCATTCATACTATCAGACATGAGTATCTTGCTGCTTTGGATAGCTACATGAAGGATGTAGATGAACCCATTCATGCTTTCTCCTTTATCAACAAAACATTATTACAACTGAGTGATAATGAACGTGCTATTTTTCAATCAGCAGTCATTTCTCGTATACCTGAGCTGGTTGATTTAAGCAGGTAATGTTTTTTTTTTTTTTTTTTGAAGTTATCTGGGGATCTTGTTTAAATGGTACATATGATCTTTTGTTGCGCAGAAATTAATTTATTCTGCAATCTCATGCATTTGTTTATCCTTTGCAGAGAGGGGACATTCTTGTTGTTCATCGGTCATTTCAAGAAAGAAGGTTTGCATATCCTGTCTGAACTCCGCTCTCATCCAAGAAGCCTATTCCTTTATTTGAAAACGGTCATTGAGGTTCACTTATCTGGCACTCTCAATTTTTCTTCTTTAAGACGAGATGATTTTGTGGATCCTTCTGATGGAATAAGGTTGAAGGATCAGTCAAAAGGACTTGAGGCTTACTTGGAAAAAATCTCTGATTTCCCCAAGTTAATGCGTAATGATCCGGTTGAAGTGACTGATGATATGATTGAGCTTTATCTGGAGGTGAGCACTTTTACAACTATATTTATAATTCAAGCTAGAATTCATTTTACTCCCTTTAAGTTTAGACTTGTTGTCATTTTGGTCCCTATAGTTTTGCTTTTTGCAATTTCATCCGAAAAGTTTTAGATTGTTGTCAATATAGCCCCCTGTCTAACTCAATTAGGGTCTGTTTGAAACCTGCTTATTTTGTTGAAATTGAAAACTTTTTGCTGAAAATACTGTAGATTAAGGTAAAAATTAGCTGAAATAGTATAGTAGGACCCATAAATAGTACCAAAAAGTGTAATAGGGCCCATGAATAGTAAAATAAGTTGGCAAATATAATTTTTGCCAAACACACACTAAGTGTCATCAAACTATGTCATCTTGGTGAAATTTTTTGTAACGAAAAAAAAAAGAAAAGATTCTTTAAAAGAAGAAAGATACTGTCAGAGACAATGTAAGAAAACAAATTGCTAGCAAACCAAGGATTAAAGTTATTGTCAGGACCTCTGCCATGGTACTTCACATCCTGCTTGATCTTAATGAATGAAACTCAAGGTATGGAGGAAAGGCAACAGAATATGCAGTTACCATGAATAATTTTAAGAACTTACTGCCTTCCCCACCCAAAAAAGGGAAAAAGGGGACAAGGGCAAGGCATTGTTCATACCAACCAAGAAGATGGTGGTCCAAGTGAAAAGCATAGAAGCAGCTGAAGGCACCTATGTGAACAAAAGGAATTGGAGCACAAGGACTATTGAAGTGTTCTAGATGTGAATCCGCTTGAACTGAAGCGAGGCCTAGAGCTATCAAGAAATTTGTCTTGGTGTAGAAGAAGGCAGTGAGGATGGTGAGAGAGATGGAGTTGAATGAGGGGCAGAAAGAAGAATTAAAGAAAAGGTGATCTGGGCGAAAAGAAGGAAAACTTGACTGCAAAGAATGTTTTGGGACTGGAGTTGAGGGAATCGAGGATGTTAGAGAACATGACGCCTAGGAAATTTACCGTATTATTTTCCTTAAAATTCTGAGTTTTTTGGATTTACCTGCTCTTTTCTTTTCCCTTCGAACTTCCTCTCTCTTCTTCTTTTTTATAGCATTTTTATATAGTTTTTCTCACAAATTATTATTATTTTTATATGGATCTTTCACTAAAACATTAACGACAACGTTTTGGTGTTACATACAGCGCATGACATTTGATGGCACTTGGTTAAAGGAATTGGAATTACCACATTGATAACAGTTTGAAACTTTAGGATGAAATCGCTCATAGTGTCACTGTAGAGACGAAACTCAAAACAAACTGAAACTTGGAGGGACCAAGATGTAATTTAGCCTAAATTGAAATATGAAGCGGTTGAATGTTTTCTTTCCCCCAATGTCAAATGAATGTGTTTGTTTAGTCTTATCCTATGGTCTTTGAACTTCTTGTTATATAGCTATTGTCAACTCTAAATGTCTTCCCCCACCCCCACTTTATATGTGACAATGATTTTGGGTTGGCAATAAACTAATAAAGATCTTGTTTCATCAGTCTGCTCATCATTGGGCCATATATCATACTCCTTTTATACATATTTCTAGACTATGCAGATTCTGCACCATAAAGGGTGGTTGTTGTTGTGGCCTCTTAATGGCTTACTTTAGTTTTAGTTATTGCTCAGATTTCCTGGTAGCACTTCTCTATTTGGTCATAGCACCTAAGGTACTGAATGTTTTGCATATCACTTTTGCAGCTATTATGTCAGTATGAACCTGGTTCAGTTCTTAAATTCCTTGAGACCTTTGATAGCTATCGTGTGGAACACTGTCTACGCCTGTGTCAGGAATATGGGATTATAGATGCTGCTGCCTTCTTGTTAGAAAGGGTTGGTGATGTGGGGAGTGCTCTTTTACTTACACTTTCAGGCCTTGACAGTAAATTTGTTGAGCTTGATACTGCCGTTGGAAATGTGGTTTCCGATGTGGCTTTGAGTTCTGCTACTGATTCAAAGCATCTCAGGACTGTATTAAATATGAAGGAGGTCTGTCGATATGACTTTTAACGAGATGATATGTTTAAGCTTCTTGTGTGTGTACAATTGTTTTACAACTTTATATTACCTCTGATATTTCTCTTACAGGTGAATGAAATACGCAATATATTGAATGCCTGTATTGGATTATGTCAGCGGAACACCCCTCGCTTGAACCCTGAGGAGTCAGAGACGCTCTGGTTCAGATTACTTGACTCGTAAGTTGAACATCAATCTTTCTTTTGCTTTCTTTATTATGGTAGATTTACCGTAAGTTTTCTTCATTGCAAAATCATTGGAGCAGTATATAATCATCCACTATAGCAGTTTGCCTGATGCTGATTAATTGATTATCATGATTATATGACAAACATCCATTTGTTTGTTATATAATGGAGTAGATCTATACTTGCAATTAAACAGGAGGGGTATATTGGTACTTTACCAGAAGCACATATATTCTATGACACTGCATTTATTTCTTTTAAGGAACAAAAAATTGAGAATGCCAATGGGCTATAGGTCAACTGGCGCTTCCATTGGGTGCATGTGTAACTTATCATTTAAAAAAATGAGAAGAAAAGAAAAAAAGATTTAGAAGAAATTACATTTATTTCTATGATTATGTTGTTTTGAGGAACATAAAGTTCTATGAACTGTTATGTTCTCTACTTATTAAAAAAAAAAAAGTTATGCCCTCTATTCTTTTTGTTTAATTGTGGCACAAACTCATACTAAGCTTCTGTTCCTCAATCTTGTTTCCTGGATTTAATTGCTCCTTTTAATGCCTAAGCACTTGGTGTTTCTCTTTGATCATTATATGTTTTATGTCATATTTATGCTAGTGTGTGAGTCTTGTGGTGGGGGTGGGGTTTCATGTGATTGGTATGAAACATTAGCAAGTTTCAGTCACCAATTTTGATTCTTCCAAGAATCTGGAAACTATATAAATTTTTTTTACCAAGTGAACTTGAGAACTATCAAATGACTGATATCCATATACTTTGGTAGTAATATTAAATAATTTTTGTACAATTCCAATATGTTTACCAATATTTTCTTATGAGTAGTTAATGCAGTCTAAGATATGTGAGCTTATATGATTTATTTGCATTGCATGTGAAATGGTAGCAATGAACTTTAGCTCAATTGGAACATCCTCCCCTCCCCCCATAAAAATGGAGTGGAGGATAAGGTGTGGGTTCAAGATGTACTGTATTTCTAACTTAATAATAATTGAGTTGTAAAATATGAGAGATTAGGGTCACATTAATATGTCCCTCACCTTAGCATGTATTTATTAAAGAAATAGCATGATTACAAAAATACCCTTACACTAATACAAAATAACAAGTTAATATAAAAGAGTAATGCAGGACAACCTAGGCTTCCCACCTAGATTAGTCCTACAGTAGAACCTTAGGCTTCCCACCTAAGGTGTTTGGATTCACCACCAAACAAACACAATGCAATTTTGCAAATAATCTGAATAATAATAATAATCATAGTCTGAAAATACAAAAGAAATCATCTGGAGCTTTATATGCAGCTTCCAGGAATCACAATGATAAGGATAAACTCTCCTAAACAAATCCTAAACAATCTCAAATGCTAATCCGATAGTCCTAAACAATCTCAAATACTAATCCGATAATTCTAAACAATCTCAAATACTAATCCAATACTAATCAAATAACTATGTTACAATCTGAAATTATTCACTGAAAATCTAAAATAAAATATCGAAATAACTTCTGGTTTGCTCCTGCATTAAAGAGTTTCTTCTCAGTAAAACAAAAGGTTTTGAAATGGTGAACGGCAGTTGCTCCAGGATAAGGTAGCCTCTAAAAGATTAAAAATAAGATAGTGGAGTAGGTTTCTCTCTCTCTCTCTCTCTTATTTTTAATTTTTGTCAGGTCAGAGTGGAGATTGAATGAGATAGTAACTTCTAGAAAATCAACAAGGATAGATATAACTAGGAAAGACTTGAATATGTCATTAAGGCTCAGGTTGTCTTCATGTATGATTTGTTTGGCTTTTACATGACCTTGAAAGATACAGAGAATATATTTCCATATGCTTAGTTTCACTTGCTTTGTTTTCATGTTAACAACTGTTCTGCTCTTTATAAAGTTGCTAAATAAGCAACTTCTCTTAGGAGGAAGTTATTATATTTTTAAGAATTAAGATAAATATATATATATATATATATATGCAGGAAAAATAATAAATAGTACTAATTCTTCACAAAAATTCATTTCAGGTTTTGTGAACCTTTGCTGGATTCATATGGTGATGAAATGATATCTAGAGGAGAAAATCATTTTCCACTGCTGACCGAATCATCAATCTCACATGAGGATGAAGCATGCATAGTTAATTGGAGAATTTCAAAATCGCACAGAGGGGCTCATATCTTGAGAAAATTGTTCTCTCAGTTCATCAAAGAGATTGTTGAGGGAATGATAGGATATGTTCGCCTTCCAACCATCATGTCCAAACTCCTCTCTGATAATGGCAGCCAGGAATTTGGTGATTTTAAACTTACCATACTGGGCATGCTCGGAATATATGGCTTTGAAAGGAGAATTCTGGTAGATATACTTTTTAAACTCATCATTTGCTTTAGTCATGTGGTCGGCCTTGTGTATACTTGTTGCATTAGTTTATATAATGGAAATTATTTTCGCATCTTTGTTGAGATTTAACTATGCCAACATGCACGATTAGATCATAATGCTTCTTCTTGTGAATTTGAGTTCTTTAGTGCGATTCTAGGACCTTTGTTTAGGATCATGAATGAACTCCTCTCCCATCTTTGGGATATTAACATCTTCTCATAGCTAATGCAAAGAATTTGAAAGTTGCTTATATAATTGTTGCAAAGAGTTGCATGGCACGTTGCATTTAGTATTTCTGCTGCACTGAAGTTAGCAGCAAACTTGCATCAAGGCATCTGGTTTTAGATACAAGCTACTCTTGTACAATGCACAAGCACACTTATAGTGATATTTTAGTTTGATTGTAATTTCTGATTGCATGTGCATATTAATTGTTGACATTCTAGTGGATAAATGACTTTCTTTTTAAAGTTAGATACAAGGCTGACTCACTCGACTGTAATTATAAAATATTGCAGAGTATAAAATTTTCTATTGATTATAATTATTTAATTTGTTGTTTTAGGACACTGCCAAATCCTTAATTGAGGATGACACATTCTATACCATGAGCTTACTTAAGAAGGGGGCCTCTCATGCGTTTGCACCCCGGAGTCCTATATGTTGTATATGTAATTGCCTTTTCTCGAAGAATTCTTCTAGCTTTAGCATTCGCGTTTTTAATTGTGGTCATGCAACACATCTTCAATGTGAAGTTCTGGAAAATGAGGCATCAAGTAGAGGTGCCTCATCTGGATGCCCAGTTTGTATGCCAAAGAAGAAATCTCACAAAGCAAGAAATAAATCGATTCTTGCAGAAAATGGTTTAGTAAGTAAATTTTTGTCCAGGCCACAACAATCACATGGAACTAGTATTCTACACCCCCATGAAAGTGATGCATTAGATAGTTTCTATGGGCTTCAGCAAATTTCACGGGTAAGCATCGACTTATAATTGTCATTATCTTTTCCATTTCCTGGACTTCACACACATTGAAAATTAATCAAATGTGAATTGGATGCTGCAGTTTGAGATCTTGACTAATTTGCAAAAGGACCAGAGATTAGTTCAAATAGAACACATGCCTCAGTTGAGGCTTGCACCGCCAGCTGTTTATCATGAAAGGGTAAAGAAAGGAACAGATATTTTTACAGGAGAAAGTAGCAACGGCCTTGCGAAAATAGAGAAACAAAGTAAAAGCAAGCAATTAAGGGAGCTAAGAGTAAAAGGATCATCTCTTCGGTTCCCTTTAAAATCAAGTATATTTGGTGAGTTGTGTTATAAATTCAATTTTAGAGTTACTAAAATGTTGTGATACTTTCCAATTCTAACATTTGGGAAACTCTGCTATAGGCAAGGAGAAGACCAGCAAGCGCTAATGCGAGTATCATGTATAGAACATACCGGAGATGATGAAGACCATTTCGGCTGAGATTTTGACTTACTTTATTCTTCTTCCTTTTTGTATATTTTCATAATTGATTTGTTTATATTAATTTTGGGGGGCTTGGTTGTTGCTGGTTGTTGTATCTGTTTATATCTAGTAAAATTGTACATGAACCATGGAGAGGCACTTGTAATGAAATTGAAATAGAATGCAATCAAATAATGAAGGAATATTTTCACCAGCCTTTCTTTTAGAACGTGGACATATATATGAAAAGACGAGTAAAAACCAATGCTTTTCCAGAGGGCAGGGAAAAAAGAAAAAAGAAAAAAAACTAGTGATGTGCTAATATCAATGAGATTAAGTTTTAAAATTAGCAAATTGGTTTAAAGCATTTGTGGAAGAGGAGAAAAATGAAGCTGAAATGTATCAGAAATTGTAGAAGTTAAAAGATATGATAAAAAGGAAAAAGTCATTTTGAAGAAAAAAAACAATAGCAATGGTAACGAGTACCGACTATGTGGGAAGTGGAACACCGAAAAAAAATTATATTAGAGAAGTAAAAATGGTGGAGAGATGGAAAATAATATAGAAAATTAAAAAACAGGAAAAAAAAAAAAAAAAAAAACCCTAACCTAACACTAAGGCCCCTATCGGGTTCAAACCGGTGACACCTCTTGACGTGCAGTCAAATGCTCTACCACTGAGCTAAAACCCTTTTGATAGTAACCCCTCCTATTTATTTATTTAACTAAAATATATTCGTGCTACTTCGTGCTACTCCAACCTCATCCCATGGACGGTGCCACGTTTGAACTTTGGAATCTAATCGCTATCCTTATGGTCAGTTGGTTACACACCGTAGAATCTCCTCAGTGGGACCCACGGGTGTTAGACATCGCTCATTTTCATTGCACTCCAAAAAAGTAATTTGGTTCCTAAACATTTGTGATTTGTTACAATTTCAGTCTCGTCCTTATGAATTGTATCAAATTTGTTTATTATATTTCAAATCAATATTTATCAACTATTAATTTTATCAAATCCATTTTGTCTTTCTAAAGTGATTTTTAATTGATTTGATTTTAAAAGTTAAAGATATGAAATTAATACAATTAATAAATAAAAGGACAATACTTTTTGACTTTTAATAAAAATAAAATAAAAAAGAACAATACTAAAGCTACACGTATTTGTAGACACCATAAAGAAATATCATTAGGAGCAGACGCTATAAGTTTGAAACTCTCTCAAAAATACATATAAACAAAATGAAAGTCACAAGTCACGATTTCTTAATACAAAAACTACAACCATTTATATGTCTTGCTAGGACCATTATTTGGTATTTTGGGAGTATACTTCTTCCCTCTTTCATAGAGGTGTTCTGCTATGTTATGCTCATAATAATGAAGTTCCATTTTCAACAATCACTATACTAATGATTTAATTCTTGTGAATGACAATTGATTGCAGTATAAAAAACATATATAATCAATAATGACTTTAATCTCTCTTAAGTGCCAACTCACTTGAGTAAGTGTTAGGCGAGAAACAAGCGAGACTTTTTGACTTAATGATTTTTGAAACTGTCATGTTCGCTCGAAATTCTCCTGACATGGGAATTTCTCTCAAACAAAATTCCAACTTCTACAATTCCAATTTCAACTCCTATTCATCTTGTTTCAATACAAATGAAATTTAATATAAGAAAAATTTTGCAAATTTCAAAGAAAATTTGACACTAAATTAGCCAACACTAAATATACTAACATGAGGGGATCTTCTCAAATGACAATATATATTCTCAATTTTTTGTTATATTAATTTCTTACTATCGTTTCTCAAAAAAAAAAAAAAAAAAAAATTCTTACTATCCCGCCAAAAGTTTTATATCTTAACTGACACTTTCAATGGAAAAATTCAGGTTTTAAATTCCCTCCACCCTAACTATCGATCAAATTACACACTTACAAGACAAATTTGTTGTTTTTAACTACTTATTGATTTTTTTTTTTTATTTTACAATTTTTACATTGTCTTTTGAAAGATAATTAATCAATAATTATATATAAATGAAGAATATATCTCAACAATATAATAAAAAATGAATAAATAACTCTATATAAATTAAACACTTTAATAATATAATCACAACTAAATTAAAATTAGGTATAAATTTAAAAATATTTTAATAATATAATCAAAACTGAATAATAAAATATACAGTAAACATAAAATAAAAAATTATTTAATTTTCATGAAGAATGCAGATAGTATGAAACCAAATTAATAATAAAATTATTTGATTATATAATAGGTTAAAATAAATAATAAATACTAAAAAAGTTAAAATAAATAATAAAATTATTTTTTTGATTCTCAATTTGATAATTAAGCTTTAGTTGAAGTAGTATTTTTTTTAAAATATTTGATAATACAGTTTCACTTAAAGTAAAATATGTTAATAATTTAATATATTTATAGTGAATCATTAGATCAAATGTTAAAACTAATTATTTTGGGAGGAATGAAAATTTTAACTTCAAGTCACCGTTTCAATGGGTAAGTAAAGTTAACTCATTAGGTTAGTTTGCCAAAAAAAAAAAAAAAATCAATTTATTTCTTGATATCTAAGATTGTAAATGAGTCAAGTTTGTATGGAGAATTTTAATGAGTCAAATCTACCTGGTTTGATTTAGGAAAAAACTTGTTTTGTATTCATTTATTTAACCAACGAGTTAAGATTAAGCTCAATTTTAGGTTCAACCATTAAAGGATTCAAGCACAAATATAATAATGTGTTCGCGAATAAAATTGTGAGCATGATACTCAATTTAAATATATAATGTTATATGTTTATAAAACTATACTCATATAGATTTGATATTAAATCTTGTAAGTTTTTAAGTAAATTTCTACGATATCAAGTTGATATTTTTAATTTATTAATAATATAAATATTCAATTTCACAGTAAAATTAAAAACAATATAAGTTGGTAAATTATTGTGTTTAAGTAGTTTAAATAATATGATTTCAAGTATAATTTATATTATTAATAATAATTATTAGTACAATTTATTAAAATATTAACATCCTGTTTGGTATCGTTTTTTAAATAACAGTTTTCGTAGTTTAAACATCATAGCACATATTTTCATAATACTTTTTCATCCACAAGTATTTTCACAACACTTAACAACGTAACTAAAAATCTCTTATCAAGCAACCCTAAATTTCTTAATTTTATATATAAGATTAAATTTTTTAAATAACAAGAAAGAATAAATTAATAAAGTAGTTATTGAACCACTTCAAATAAACTTAAACATGTAATTTTTGGTTCGAACCAAACTTGAATATGTAATTTAGTTGGTTCCCGACTCTTGAGTTGTTGCAATGCTATACAATAGTCGCATAGTTGACGGACATCGGTGATAATCTGATGGAGTTGAAACAAATTCCTTTAGCAGAAAGCAACAAATTTAAAAGTAAAACCAACAAGGGAGAATGGATCAAAGGCTATGCTAGAGCTATTGGGCTTACCACCAGTGTTGCAGCGGAGCTGTGGGCTTTAAAGGACGGAATCAAACTATGCATATCTCTACAAATCCCTGCTGTGATCACTGATTTGGATGCCCAGTTAGTTGTGGACCTCCTGGAAAAGAATGATGGCCACCCAAATGGTATTGGAGCGTTGGTCAGTGATTGTAAGGCTGGCCTAAGGGAGATTCCTATGGTCCAAATCCAGCATTGATATTGGGAAGTAAATAAATGTGCTGATGCCCCTTGCTAGAAGGGCTGCTCATTGTTTTTTTTTTTTTTTGAGATCCCGGGCTAGTAGATGATTTGTTTTTGCTTCATTTAGATGCAGCTGGGTGTGTTTTGATCGGTTTGTATCTGGTTCCTAGTTTTAATTAAATGCCTCTTTTAATTAAGAGAGAGAGAGAGAGAGAGAGAGAGAGAGAGAGATATTGTTAATATTTAGTTATTGAAATTTTAATAAAACTACTTGGAATGTATTTTAAATATATTAACTCGTGTGCTTTTGATGTGGTTTTGCTATTGTGCCATGATATTAGTGATTACCTCATTTGTGTGACGACTCGTTTGTGTATGCGAGTCGTGCGACCACCAGGTCTGTGTGACTTACTTTGGGAATATTTTTAAAGAAATTATTATGATAATTTTTTATGTCGGTAATTGATATGAATTATTTGGGTTAAATTGTTTAAAAAGAAAAATCTACAAGTACCTTTGTGATGTTTTTTTCATGCTTTGGACCCCTTACTTTTATAAGGATGAACAAGTGATTTTTCCTACTTCAATCTTTATTCATTAATTATCCGTTTCCTATTATTCTAAGAATTTCGATGGTGTCTAGGGCTAACTTAATTTATTAAATGTAAAATTCTTTTAATAATCAAGTTAATCAAACTTGGTTACTGACTTACTTACTGATACTAAGGAAAAAAAATTACTGCTAAAATCCTCACCATCCATTTTGCTTGTTTGCCATCTCATGTCAAAAGCTAAACTAGGATGCAGATGAGAGAAAGAAATTCTCATTGAATAAATAGGATAAGTATAGCTCTGCTTATATACAAGGAATAGAGTAATTGAATATAAAACAAGTTTTTTTTAAAAAATTTAAACCCAAATCAAGTTCTCGTACTGTACTTTTTTTATTCTAAATGCCAAAATTAGCCCAAATTCTCTTTCTGCTCTGTACAAAGGCTGCTCCCACTCCCAACTTGATTTTTTTTTTTTTAAATTCTTTCAATATCTTGATACTCGTTGATGACCACAGTGGAGGAATGTTAGTTTGTAATATTATCAGTGATGTTTATCGTCTTTATGAGTTAGGAAAGTCAGTTAATAATATCCAAGAAGAGATCTTGTAAAGTGGTTAGAATTTGTCAAACCAAAGTGTCAAATACTTAACAGCATTTAAAAGTGTCAATTGGGCTTTAAAATGCCTAGCTAATTGTGACAGTCTTATTAAAAACATACCCAATCTCAACTGTTGACACAAATAGATGATTCATAAAAGGGAAATGCTATCGTTAATAATTCATTTAAAGAAAGTTTTAATTTTACTTTTATGGGAAACGAAAATAGCTGTCAAAATATTAATTACTTTTTTTCATTTTCCATAAAAACTTTCTTTAAATGGATTATTAATGAGTGCCCTTAGGGCACTCGTTAGCATTTCCCTTCATAAAATCTTAAATTGTCCCCCCCAAAAAAAAAATTCTTATTCTTGAAGTTGAAATTAAAAAAAAAAAAAAAAAAAACTCCAAACCTTTAGCTCTAGCTTCCTCCCTGCCCGCAGTTCAACACTTGTATTTGTAGTTGTAGACATTTATAAAAGTAGTGAATTTTTCTATGTTGTTGGGTTGAAATGACTTTCAATTTTGTTTTTGAATAATTGGATTTCTTGAAAACGAAGCACTTGAATTTGGCTATCGGTCTGGATCTTAAAAGTTGAAACATCCTATTCCTGTGTAAAAGAGCAGTGATGTAGAGATTATATTATAGCCAATAGTTGTCGTATTTTATGCACTTGCTATCTGGTTGTGTTTGTTATTAGTCTGTTTTGTTAGCTGAGTGCCATTTTTTGAATAATCCAATATGAATAGACTATTTGAGTATATTGTAGAGAGAAATTTTCAAATGAAATAACTACTAATGACTTTTCTTTAGAAAATAATTCCACATGATATATTATCAAGGTATTTAGTTCTGATTGCTAGCAAACAATTCTATTGAACTTAGTACTTAACTACTTACATCAAAATTATATCATCATTTTACACATCATCGTCATTACTATACAAGAAATAAGATCAATAAACCAACTATATAGTATGCATTTGAACAACTTTAATAAATATGTAGCATATATCAAAACACAACTATTTCTAAATTCACCTTAACTACAAGAAGTAAAAAACACCCGGCTAACTACAAGAGTTTTGAGTGAGACTATGATGCCCTTATCTATGTCTACCATAGAGAGTTGCAGCTGCAATCTCTCCTGCATTGCCTTCTTCCATTGCAGATACTTCACTCATCTGAATTGCCAAAGGAGTAGTTTCTTTTGGATTCATTTGGCCAGATGCATGAGTAGTGAAACCCTGAGTAGTAGTAGTAGTAGTAGTTGAGCCATTAGCAGCCTTTCTCAAACCCCTGTTCTTTTTTGCAGTTTGAGCCCAACCAACAAGCCCTTCTTGTATGTGTTCTTCAAATATAGCCTTTTTAAATGAACTTCCCATCTACATTATAAGGAATTCAGCAATCTTCATCAGCCTAAAATCCCAACATAAATTAATTGATCATAAAGAAGGTGAATTCTCAGTGATGATCCAACTCACCTGTGTGACAATTGCATAAAGTGGTAGGGTACTATAACTGCAGACGAACTGAATGAATACCCTATGAATAAAAGTTGATATTTAACATCAGATTGGTTCATCAATAGAAACACATGATTTCAAGAATAGAATAATTATTATCATTGTTTTACCCTATAACAAGTCTTGGGATGATATAAATGATTTCTCCCATTATGCACGAGTCAAATCCATATTGAACCTGTAACATATTGAAGCTTCATAGAAATTCAATCCATAGTTTTCATTTCCAATTTATCTTTGTCTCATTAGTGTGCAATGAATATTGAATTTTAATTGTTTTACCCATATCCAAAAGAAAACTGCCAGTTCAAATGAATTCTGAAACAGGATGATATGAATCAGCAAGAGAACAATCCGGGGCCTATGGAACCAGAAGTGATCATCTGAA
The DNA here is from genome assembly GCA_033629205.1 of Lithocarpus polystachyus. NCBI lineage: Eukaryota > Viridiplantae > Streptophyta > Magnoliopsida > Fagales > Fagaceae > Lithocarpus > Lithocarpus polystachyus. Next base: position 64,673,283 of record CM066171.1, read on the forward strand.
GGTTGAACTACCAAAGCACCTGCAATTGCTACATGTTTCTCGGCAATCTCATGGGCCAACTGGATAATTACATGCTCTAACTTAGTGCCCACAGCAAGTAGAAGCTGTAAAATATTAAAAACAATATCAATGTTATTGTGATGCCCCAATTTGATTGATTGATTGTGTGATGTTTGTGGGTGTGTGATGAGTCCCATATCGGTATTTACTAGGTAAATCTAGGCTTTATTAACAACTACAAGGAGCCTCAATAGTGACTAGTCCTTTTGAGGTATAGCGTAGATGTGGTTAGCGCTTTTTCTTGGGTCGTTACATATGGTATCAGAGCCGGCCGAGTAACCCTGTGTGGGCTTGGAGACACTACTCCACAAAGTGGGCCCTAACGAGAATGTTAGGGATTTAAGTGGGGGTGTGTGATGAGTCTCACATCGGGTATTTAGTGAGTAGATCTGGGCTTTATTGACAACTACAAGAAAGCCTCAATTGTGATTAGTCCTTTTGAGGTATAGTGCAGATGTGGCTAGCGCTTTTCCTTAGATTGTTACATATGGTATCAGAGCCAGCTCGGTAACCCCGTGTGGGCTCGGAGACACTACCCCACAAAGTGGGCTCTAATGAGGACGTTAGAGATTTAAGTGGGGCAGATTGCGATGCCCTAATTTGATTGATTGATTGTGTAATGTGTGTGGGTGTGTGATGAGTCCCACATCGGGTATTTACTGGGTAGATTTGGGCTTTACTAACAACTACAAGGAGCCTCAATAGTGACTAGTCCTTTTAAGGTATAGCGCAGATGTGGCTAGCGCATCGCTTTTCCTTGGGTCGTTACAGTTATGGCCCTTACCCTACATGTTATCTAGGACATTTACAAGATGAACATGTAGTTTGATGATTTGAGCAGACACACAATTATTATGAATCATTTATTTGATTGTTATTTTCAATAAAAGAACATGGTAAGTTAAACAAAAGTATGGAAAAGATGAGCTAACACATTTATCTTTAGAAGCTGAAAAGCCTGAAATCCATCTATTCAACTATAACAGTATAGATAACATGTAGCTGCTAGGTGGCATGGTTGACTGATGAGGGACATTTCATAAAGTAGTATACAAAGTCTTTATCCAGTCTTCCTTCTAGTGTAGAAATTGCACACACTCAAAATTGAACAATGTCAGCCATTTAAATATTGCATGCAATCTTCCTTATATTTTTGACACACACACACACAAACATGTGTTAGGACTTGATGAAATGGATTAAAATTGAAGGGTACAGAATTTAATCTTGACAACATAATTGTGAAATTTAATTCATATAGACATAACAAAATCCCTAACCAATATCTCTAACAGATTTATATTTGTAAACACTAGTATACAAGTACTATTTAATGAAACCAGGAATAACATCCTTCTTGACATCTTTTGGCACATGTTCCATTTGTCCTAAACAGTCAACTATAATGAAAACAAAGCTTTTGCTTGTGTATTGCTACAGTTTGAAGTCAACTGACTGAAGGATCACCTTAACATCAATGACATCAATTTTAGGAATTTTATGCCTTTTATCATATAGAATTTTATTTAAAAATAATCTTAGTTGATTTGGATGATTAGATAAGGTGGAGATTATGAACTCTATGTTTTACCGAGTTGAATATGATGGAAACTAGTGACATGCTTGCAAAAATACAGTTTAATATAATTATTATCTTTCACAGGTTCCTTTTTAGGGAGAATGAGCATGTATATACCAAATTCTTGCCCAAAAATTATCTCGTACCACTGAGAGCTCCTTGAATTTCTGGAAGCGCCTGTAAGATTGCAAGACTCCTTTTATAGAGCCTAAGCTTGGGTGAATTGTTGCAATGCTTAATTGCTGCTACAAGAGATGTCTATGATTTGGTCCTATATAAGCATGTCAAGCTTTTGTGGGGACATATGTTTGTTTCTATGAATTGATGATCTAGGACTCCATTTTATATTTGACAACCACAATTTTTCCTTGATCTACACTAGGTGTAAAACTGTAACATTCAGCTTTAAAATATTACAAGCTCCTTGTGATAGGTTAGAAGAGTTCAAAGGAAGAAATAGATACCAACTGTCAATGACACTGCTTTATTAGGTTAAAAACCAAATATATATATTTACATACAGAAGCCACCTTGTATATCAAAAGGAATTTAACTCAGAAAATGCAGTTAATGTAAGACTGGCTACTTCCTTTTAATCCAACATTATAAAAAAAAAAACACATAAGCACAATCTGTCATGTGAGCTATTGGGCATCAAGATTTAAATTCTAGGGTGCACTAGTGCACAAACAAACTTTGCTCTTCCGGCGCAAACAAAAAACAAAGGTTGGCAATCAAAATGTTCTTACAAGGTATAATCTTCACAAAACTGTGACTAATAAAATTGCATAAATATATAAGCAATTTAACAGATAAACTATGACATAGAACTTACAATGAAGGGTATGAATGCAATCCAGAAGTAAGCATGCAAACCTGCAAGAAAAGTCAGAATACATGATGGATTGGAGATAATGATCTTCATGTAGCTGAGCCTAGAACAGAGACAAGGACTATGGCATTATGATCATCGGAACTCAGACATTTTGATGAATAATTCATGGAACATGATGTTCAACTCAACAGTAATTAGATTTAGAAATGTGAGTCAAATGGATAAGAACTTGAAACCTCTACAACGAAAATTTCTACACTGTTTTCAGAACCTGGGTTAGGACCATATTATAACTGCGAGTCAGAATAGAAAAACTGGGTTGCTAAGGATGGCCTTAGGGCCACACATTCAATTATGTGCGAAAAACCTGTTACACTTTGTTGATGTGAGTCTCACATTGTGAGAGGGAGAGAGCTTACCAGCCACATTCAGCAACAAGAAAATGACCACAAATAACCAAAGATACCAACTGCAATTGATGAAGTTAGAATTTAGAAAGTACTTGGTGCACGGAGGGAGAGCTAGTATACTGTAATAAAATACATGGAAAATAGAAGTACTACCACATTAGGAATAATAAAGCTCAAAATATAGAAAATAAGATAATGAGTGCACTTGGAATGTCTTTAATTATTGTGACTAACCTTATTCCAACGACTTTCCTGAAATCAGCTTCAAGGGCACGAATCATGTAATTGTGGAAATTAAACTGTGGGTTTCCTCTGCAATGAGTCTATAGAAAAGAAAGATATTAAAAATCAGAAGATTATCTAGTGAAGTAAAAAGTAATGGGGTTTTGAAAAAAAAAAACAAAGAATAATAAATTGAATGCATGTAGAACTTTATATAACTTACCATAATGAAGCCCAGTCGCATTGTCAGATAATCTGTTTTGGTCACAGACCCATAAAATTGCTTGAAAAATGATTGCTGAAAATGATGATGTCATTAAAAAAATAACTAATTTGTTTGTAATAGTAGAGAAGAACAAATTCGTGTATTTTGTTGTAACTGCCCAATTCTGATGTCCATTACAAGTCAGGCAAGCATCCCAAAATGATTTCTGTCTTTTATATATATTTTGGCTGTAGAAGTAATATTCTAATGTCATAACTGAAATATTTCATTCTTGATTATTATACACAAAATGCACAGGAAAGGTGATCTACAACATTTAAATTTTCAGAGCGAAATCATTTGTTGTTAATCTCTTTTTCTTTTTCTTTTTCTTTTTCTTTCTTTCTTCTTCTTCTTCTTCTTTTTTTTTTTTTTTTTTTTTTTTTTTTTTTTTTTTTTTTTTTTTTGTGTCTTGAATTGACCTTTCCTTATGCATTTCAGGCTTGTTAACATTTGAGTGGTACATGGGTTTAAAAAAAAAAAATTACGTGTAGTCTGGCATATAAGAAGAGGTAAAAGATAGTGGTTTTTCTTTTTCCTGATATTTATAAAACAACCTGGGATACAGTTGGAAACTATAAGTTATGAATCTTAGTAAGCCAACTTTTAATCAAACAAATTTAAAATGGAAATGGTCAGTATGGTCACTTTGTAATTTTTCACAAATTTCATAATTGAAATTTATATTCTAAAGAAGAGAGACCAAGAAACCATGGTGAAATGAATGCTCTCCATCATGAAAAACTATTGATAAGTATGATCATTACATTATCCTTTTAATAACATTGATGAATCAAATTATTATCGTTTGTAATCATAGTTGGTATTACTTGTCAAACAGGCAGATTGACTTGATTATAAAGGGTTCTATAACTTACCACCCATCCTAACAAAGCTGAATCTTTGCCAATACCCTGAAAGCGATTCCTGATAAAATCGTGATCTTGGACCTGTGTAAAGTTTGTTTTCAGAACTGCAAATACAGTATTTTCATGAGAAAAGACGTAAACAACAGCAAGTAATTGTTGGATACTAAAGAAAGTGCACACACTTCAGGGTGAATGATGAAATTTCAGTCCATAGTGAAAAATTTTGAGTGACTCAATTCTATATCATTTAGTCCGAAAGAATTGAGGTAAGGAAAAAATCTATTTTATGATCCGGGATTCAGCAGAAGGAAACATAACACAGGAAAGTATGTAGACTTAAACTTTTAATGAGAAATTGAGCATTACCTTCTTCTGGATTGTTTTCCTTTTCAAAGATAGAATCCTCCCAATGTTTCCATTGACGTATCTACACCATTAAAACATAATAGAAAAATTAACTCTAGGTTAAAGAAAAAAAATTCTGGGTTATAATTAAAAAAATAAAAAAATAATTATAAGAATAAGGACAACTAACCTTTGCTCCCCCGAAAAGAATGGTTAGAGCACAGAAAGTCACATGCACAACAGCTAACACAAAGATAAATATGTGAAGATGATGCAGTGCAGTAGAAGATAACAGTGGGACTTTTCCCTGCAAAAATGATGTAAAGAAAGCAAAAAACTAATAAGATATTTCAATTCATAAACGCATGTGCAACCTTAGTTAACAAATTAGATTTTGATTGCATTCCTAGAGCATTCTTTGAAGACCTTAATAACTTTATATGATGCTGAGTTCAGTTATGCATGCTTATAAGTTATAACCCACAAAGGTCTCAACTGGGGACAAAAAATTACATAATTCTGTCCACACTAGAAGATGTTGATCTATTCAATTTCAAACAGTGAAGAGTAAAAATATTTTGTTTGTATTAACAATTTAACATTAGCTGACAATTTTGTAATACAGGCCTCCTACCAGTAAGATTTAGCTATTGCAGAAGATTGAACAAGAGTCTATAATACACAAAGACAATTCAAAAAAAGGAAAAAGGAGGAGAAGAAAAGAACAGAAAAGAAACTGCCAACAATAAGGAACAGTAACTGCTGTCCTATAGCCTTGAAGGGGCATGTATGCTCTGCAATTCTTTTCACTGCTTTGGAGAGAACTCTGCTAATAACAATCACCTCAGGTCATATTGCTCTAAGGCTATCTGGTTTATCGTATAAGGGTACTGAAGATATAACTAGCAATTGAAGGAATTAGTTGAAAAATTAGGCACTCCAAAGATTAAACGACCAATTTTTTAGAAAAATCTTTTTGGCTCTTTGGAACACCAAAAAACTCTTCAATAAGAATATATGGGATGCTTCATCTAAGGTTATTTAGAATTTACTCTGAAAATGCACCCTGGCTAGTAAGAGTTTGTGAAGTCATATCCAAAATAATCAGTCGAACATATCTGCTTGAAACCTTATCCATGACTAGAACCTCAATATTATGTGAAAGTTTAATGATTTATTTAGGGAGTTATCCTTGCTGTTACATTGGCAATGCATATCAGAAGAAAGTTGGTGCTTCATCAGGTAAGAAAGACTTATATATAGAAGCTAAGTTCAATTTACTTATGTACAATTGTATCTTTCTATTATACAGGAAAAAGAAGGTAATTCAGGACAAGCTAACTAGCGCAATTTTCTCTGTTTTAATGATCACATTGATGATATGTGTGCTTTACCTATAAACAATTGCATTGTTGTATCTTCTGGAGTTTGAGTTTTACAGACTTAACTTGAATGTTTTAAACCTAGAACTCGCCTGAGCACATTAACCATCCTGCCCCAAGAGGCCGATTTCATAATAGCTGAATCTCCAAGTCCTAAGTCTTTTTACTATGAAATCTTAAGTAAGTGACCAGGAAGACAGGGAAAGCACTGAAACAGCAAACATATATGCTTGGCAGTATTTAAAACATGAGCATTAAGAACCTAGGTTCTCAAATCTTCTTATTTATACCAGGTTACCTTGATTAACAATACTGGGGATTATGACATGTTCTAATTCTGCACCTAATATGAAGATCATTGATAGCAAATGTGATTATAACTTTTTTACAGTAAAACCATCCAGAACAATTAGATTATGTAAATTTTGTCTTGCAGAAATGAGAGAAGGAGTAAAGTGTCAACCCAATCAAAATGATCCTTTGTGTTTCAAAATCGGATTGAACTAAGATGATAGAAAAAACAAATTATGAGGAATCAAGAAAGTAGAAAGTGAAAAGTCAAATGTAGGATTCCAAATATGTGACATTTCAAACAATCCAACGTGCACGTTGATTTAACAAGTATGTAGATAAGAAGAGCATATGCATTTGCAACCAATGCATGTGCTTTGAGAAGACTGACTGGAAGATTCCACCAATCAATAATATATTTGTTTTTATAAGACTTCAAAAATTAAATATTATTCCAAGTCAAGTCATGATTTAAAAATTGATCTGTAGTTTGCTTAAAAAAAAAAAAAAAAATCATATGGCCCTCCCCTCGCCCCCCCCCCCCCCCCCAATAAACAGTACACAATACACTACAAACTACAAACTAAAATACAAAAGTTGTTTTGGTGCGTTGATAAAGTCAACTAACTCCACTAAAAATTGATTACTTTGTGATCTATTCGTATTACTTTGATTAAAATAAACAACAAAACTAGAAAACCCCATTAATCAATCACCAATAGCCAAAATAGTAATATGGATAGAAGCACTGATTGCGGTTAAGTTCCAAAATTTAGAAAGAGAAAAAGTTTTTAAGTACCCCCATCTTAGCACAATAATCTTCTGGAGTAGTTGTTGCCTCGGCGAGGAGGCGACCGGGAATAAAAGAAGTGAACAAGGTTTGGAAATGGGTAGTAGTAGAAGAAGAAGAAGATGCATCTGTTAATTTACAAGGCAACCACTCGTTGGCTAAGTTCTCGGATATGCAAAGTTTTTCAATCCGTGATTGGAACACTGTGAGTAGCAGTGATATGAAGCCCAACAACATCAACTCTGCATTCATTCACAATATAAAACGATATGATCAGGCACACCCAGAATATATCCAGCTCTATATGTATAGTATGTATATATAAATGTAATAGAGAGAGAAAGAGAGTTGAGAGTACTGGTGACCTTCTTTGATCTTCTGTAAGGCTTGAAAGAGAGGCTTCTGGTTCTTTTTCTTGAGATACTGCAAAAGAGAGAGAGTCATTCATTATATGAATAATTAATGATGATCAGTTTACCAAAGTAGTCTAAGACTAATAAGGAAATTGAAATGATGGATGCAGAAAAGAGATTGACATGCACAAATACTAGACTTGCCTTGCCAGTGTAGTGAAGGAGACGTTCAACGGCGAGAGAGATGGCGACGATAACACTGCACACAACAGCAACAACCCACGTTGGGGTGTACTCCAAATTTGGACCGTCTTTAGCTGCCATCTTTCTCTGTCTCTATCTCCACCTAAAATCTAATTAACCAAAAATGATGATATTGATTATATATACAGTGCAGTACTCTCACTCTTTTATCTCCTACAAATAATTATTGTCTTTGAAACAAGAAAATGGAATTAAGAGAACAGAATCATAAGAAGAGTGGGATGGAGGAGCTGTAAAGCATGCTGGTGGGATTATCAAGCTGCCACTGCCATTTTAGAAAAACCTTATGGGCCAAAAAGAAAATAAAATGTGAAAATTTATGGGGTTTGTCGCTTTAAAGGCTAAAGTTTAAAATATGCTGACCGAGACCGACTGCTAATCAGTGCAAACATCAACTCCGAACAAATGAAAAACTGGGTTAACCCAACACAACAACACACGTTACGTTATATAGGCAGTATGTAGATAGTTACCAAATATTGGGTCCCACACCCACCCCGCTCCTAATAACAAGTAACCATGAATCTCACCAAACTCTCAAAAAGACTTTTTATTTTTTATTTTTTTGACTACCTCTAACCTAGGATTTTTTTTTTTTTTTTGCAAAATAACATCATTTTGCTACAGTTTTATTAATTAGTAATGTTTCCAAACTATTTAAAGAACTAACATCTCAAGATTTTTAGACTTGAGTTTACTATAATAACTCAAGTCTTCGAAACACGAGTTTCATGTGCTTGCAGAGCTGAGGTGGATTTAAAACCCAAGAACAAAACCCACTCTCCACTTCTTTCTTCATTCTTCTTCTCCAACCTAAATATCATGATCTTAGCATTGACACTAGAGTGGCTCTTAGAATTAAAAAAAAAAAAAATGCAGAATCGGAAAAAAAGAGAGAAAGTAGAGACAAACCTGCACCAAGAAGAACGGCCACCTTCCTAATAGCGAGATCCATCACCGATTCGCCACTGAGATGAGAATAGGTGGGGTGGGTTTGGTTTTGCTGTAGGTGGGTTTGGGTTTTGTAGGTGACTTCATAGGGTGGGTTTGGTTTTGCCGTGGGTATGGTTATCCTCTTCTTCTTCTTTCTTCTTTCTTCTTCTCCGTTTCTAAAAAATGTGATAGAGAGCGAGCTCGAGGGTTTGTCGTTTGAGAGTGAGAGTAAGAGTGAGTTGGTGAATTGGTACAGTTAGGGATTTTTCTATATATACCAAGCCCCTAAAGCCGTGTTTTTACGTATAAAACACGGCTTCAGGCTTCTGGCCGTGTTTGGAAAACACAGCTTTAGGTACTTCTATAGGATTTTTTGGCCGGGTTTTCCAAACGCGGCTTTAGGGAGAAGTCCTGAAGCCGCGTTTTTTGATGTAAACGCGGCTTTAGGGGCTGTTTGGCCGTGTTTTCCAAACACAACTTTAGGATTTCTTTTAAAAAAATATAAACATATATGAAATGGGGCTAGAGCTGCGTTTTTAGGACAACAAACGCGACTTTAGCCCCCATCTGGAGCCGCGTGTAATAAACGCGGCTCAAAGAATCCTGGAGCTGCGTTTTCCAAAACGCAGCTTCAAAAAACACAGCTTAAAACTGCATTTTTTTGTAATGAAACAAGACTCTAAGTCTTTGAGACTTAAGTTCTACGTGTATATAAATTTCCACATCAACCTTCCAGAGTGTCAAAATAGAGTGTGTGAGACTTGAGTTCCTTCATTGAAATCAAGTCTAAGAAACTCGAGATGCTAATTTACTAAAATGTTTCAAAAACATACCAACTAACGAAATTGTTGTTAAAATAATGCTAAATGACAAAAAATATCCTCTAACCTAAGGTTACCAATTACCAGCAATGAAAGAAGGGGAGTGTATACAAATTGCAGAGGCATTATTAGGCATCATTAGCATTCGGCACCGTGATGATGGAGAACGAAGGAGAAAGAGAAACCATTAGGATTAGGTTTATATTTTAAATAACAATAAAAAAAAGACAGAAAAGAACGCGTATCATATTCATTTCATTTATATATTCTTTAACGTAAAAATATTTACGTTTGTTTGAATAAGGAATAAACAAAATAAATAAATAAAAGGAAAGTGGACACTACTGGAATGGAAACGCGGAGAAATTATTGTGAATTATCATTAGAAGGATCTGATCTGTTTCAACCTTCCCGTCTCTCTCTCTCTCGGACTTTCACTCACAGTTCATTCGAAAAAGGAATGCATATTCATACATGAACACGAATATTTAATGATGCCTACACTACACTTTGTCTTAATTTCCTTTTTACTCGTTTTTCCTTTTTTTTTTTTTTTAAGAGTTTTCCATTTTCTTTATTATAAAGTATTGACTTTGTATCCATATCATATTTATACATACCAACACATATATGTTGCTTGCTAAACAACACAGATGCTCCCACCGCTACTATAATAACATTTTCTTTTTTGTTTCGATCATATGTTTATATTAACAAATTTATCGGATCGTATGAACGCATCAATGATCTTCCAATTTTTATTTTAATATCTAAGAGCATCGTTAAAACAAAAGAGTGCTAGCTAGCTGTTTTAATATATCTAGTGCGTGTATATAATATGGAATTATGATTGGACGACAAAGCAACATACAAATAGAAACCAGATTCTTATTCATTTCAATTTGCAAAAGGACATGTTCTCAACAACAACCAAAAAAAAAAAAAAAAAAAAAAAAAAAAAAAAAAAAATTGTAATACACAAGTGTTCTTAATTCATACTTCATTTTAACTCCCAAAATCTACCCCTTTTTACACCCCCACAAACATTTTATTTAATGAAAAGCACAAACGTTAAATATTGTTGGATGTAGTATATTAAATTCGAACATGCGGTTACATTGACCAATAAGTTGTATAGTTGAATTTAATTTTCCTTAAATAAAAATAACATCGTTTCTACTTTATTAGCTCAAAGTTAAATTCAGTGCATTTGTCCCATTGTTTTCCTTGTTTGCTTTTCTAACGAGTTGTTTTCTAATCTTTGAAAACAGTACATGATTCTATCCATTACAAGAATAATCTAAAAGTGAATGTCAATACTTAACTTTGAAGTTGTTTTACCATATTAAGTACAGGGATCAGATTGTCTACGCCATCCTTTTAAATCCTTCATCGCTTTAACATGACTTAATTTTTATTTATTTTTTAGATATAATAAAATTTCAATTTATAACATTCATTTCATAATAATTATTTTTTATCGTTAAACTAAAATACTAATTAATTTCTAATGCCAGTAAGATTCAAACTAGTGTTGCTAGATGAAAACTCACATAAAATTGAAGCCATGGGTCATGAAGATGCGATGAAGCACTAGAGAAAAGTATTTGGAATAGATACTTTTTTAATGATAACTAGTAAGTTGCCCAGGCGATGCACGAATAATTTTGTAATATTTTGTATAAGACCGTTTTGGATAGTGTTGTACATATATTATAAAGAAAAAGTAAACTAAATTAGAATAAAGAAACACATATATTTTGAGATATTAAAAATTAGTTTAGTAGTTTCACTACATATTTATAGCATTCTCAAGGGAAGATTAATTTTTTTTTTTTAAATCATGAAACCAAAAATAAATGCAAAAAAGTTATGGGGCCATGAAAATCAACTAATTTGTGTTGTGTTTACATATTTAATATTATGAAATGAAAGTATGTCCAACTCTCTCATTGTCTTCCACTCATCAATAATGCAACATTAAGACATGGTGTGGGCAAGTGTTTATGAATGTGTCTTATAGATGATTTAAAACCATGGTAGAATATGGCTTTACATTGTGTACCAAATATTCTCTCTACTTAAATACCCAAAACAAAAACTATTTAACCAAATTACCCAAACCTAAATCATATTTAAGCCCTTAATTTAAAAAAAAAATACTCGTAGGGATTTCGGCGTCTTGATGGTGGTGGAAGGCTAATATGACGGAAGCGGCAGCCCCTTAGATTTCTCTCTCTCTCTCTCTCTCTCTCTCTCTCTCTCAAATGTTTTGTCAGTCTCAGGTAATATGAAGTGAAAATGTATTTTATTTAACAATTCACAAAATTTTTGTGTCTCTTTATCCCTCTCTAGGGCTTTATCTGATTAGTTATTACTATTAGTCTTTAATTATTATTTTTTTGCTTTTTTTTTTTTAATATTAAAATGGTGGGTATGCTAAAAGACATGAAGAAGAGAGAAATGTGTGGTGTAAGTTTAGGCAATTAATGAGAAACTATTGAGTTAACAAAAAAATAAGTTAATGTAAACTTTTGGGTAACAGTTAAAAAAATTAATGAAAAAGGTAAAAAAAAAATGTTAAATGCAAAATTAGAGTGCCACTTAGCAAGACCTCATGCACTCCCGCATGAGGTCTTTTCTTTTATGTGTGTGTGTGTGTGTATATATATTGGATATTGATTATTCCTTTATAACTCCTAATCACTGATTAGCATGAGTCTCAAAAAACTTTGTGACAGGACTTTATCATACGTACAAAAGAATTTAAGCACGGATTAAATTTTCATTATTTTTGACAATTTTTCTTTGATTCCTTTATAATTTCTATATTGTGTTGGTTTAAATGAATTTTTTCTCAAGCTTTTAGAAAATGGACTTTAGAAAAAATGTTCAACTTTTATGCGCCAAGCATTGACTATAAGTCTTGTACATAGAACAAGTCGAGATAAGAAATTAAGAATGTGGTCCATTTAATTTGGTCGGCCTAAGCTTGATTTGTATAGACATCAATTTTCTCTCCTACCAAAAGTCCAACTTATTTTAGGTGGAAATTTCATTGATTAATACTTGTATAGAAAATTCAAGGATCATTAAATTGGAATAGGCCTCTTACTGACCTAACCAATTAGAATATGATGAAATTTCTTCCCATCCACACTAAACATTGCATACACTCCAATTTTTTTTTGCATCTCATAATGATACGTTGTGGAAAGGTGTCATCCAAGTCCAACATGATTGAGAGTTGTAGTTGAGACTATAGCCAAGAAGCTTTACTATTCAATGCTTTGCAAGAAAAATTAAACTGATTTGATGTAACAGGAGACTATGGAATTTGACACTGTATACACTGGGGTTTGTTTTTGATGTTGTGAATTGCTATACGTACTAAAAACTCTAGTTTAATTAGTTTGCAAGTCATGTTCTTTAAGCGTGACAAGTCTTCAATGGAAAACTTTTATGTTTTTACAATAAATGTTTTGGAGAGAAAATTGTTAGCCCCCTCATCTCATTAAGATCCTCCTATTTATACAAAGGAAAAAATGTCTAATATTCTTGAGTGTGACTTAGTTACATGGAATTTTTGTGCAATTGTACCTAGATTTGTTTTAAAAATCTAATTATAATTTTAAACTCTAATTTGGAGATTTTTATATGATTTTAGTAAAAAAATATTAGCCAAAAAAAAAAATAATCAAAGGTAGAGTTCGAACTTTCCCTCTCCCCATGCGTATTAAAATACTTAGTATTTAAAAAATATATATATAGAATACAAAAACTTAGTAATTTTGTATCAAAAAAGGCAATAAAATTATATTTTAAATGAAACAAATATATTAAAAATCATATAAATATTATTGAATTAATATTTAAGTAAATATCGTACCTTATGCCCAAAATTCATTGAGCCTGCCTGCTATTTTAATAATATTATTTATCATATATTTATAACAATTACGTTCAAGTATATCCTGGTGTAAATTTGTTAGCCTTTGTTTAGTTTTCAAACTGCTGTTTGAGAAAATTTTTGTGTAATTAATACTAGAAAATTCTTAGGTATTTTCGGAGTACAAAAAAATAATACTCCATCCTTTCATATATATGATGGATCCTATCAAAAATATAAGAGGAGAGAGCATCATTCTTTATACCTCGAGAGTATCTAAAAATTACTCATTAATACCTCTCCCAACAAAATTTGTTGTAGTCAATGGTCAACTTAAATGGATAGAAAAAGACTAAGTCAAGATGAAGTGATAAGTTGTGTGAAGATCAACATCACCATGGGACCAGGAATTATCATCATTCATCCATGATGATTAGTCTCAAGAAATGTTTGGTAACCTCTGTTTTAGTGACCCTATCTTTAGAATCAGTCAAGTTAACTTTTTTATTTATTATTCTTTGTAAAGACTTAAAGACTAAAGACTAAAGAGTCAAGTCAACTTTATTTAACGGTAATTAACTTTTCTATGTGGTATGGAAAAGGAATATATAATTTTTCAAAACATGTTGTTAATAAATTGGATTAGACCATGTGATTAGTGCGTGGTGAAAGCGTAATATACAAGCACCCAAAACCCAAAAGCCCACTATATAATATTTTAATTATTTTTAGCCTTTCAAATAACAAAAAATAAGTGTACCAGTGGGTAGTAATATCATTGCCCACTTAATACTTTTTTCCCTCCACACATTCTACTAAGTGCACCAATGGGTAGCAATATCATTGCCCACTTGATATTTTTTTCCTCCACACATTCTACGCATTAACATCCCATTTACCACACATTTTGAAATCCATTCATCCACACAGTTGGTTCGATAATAGTTCTGTACATATCCCATCTCACCTTTTGCTTTTCATCTCTCTCTCTCTCTCCCTTGTGAATATGTTAATGTGCAAGATGCAAGAGCAGTAAAAAAAAGCCTCAAACTGAACCAGACCAATCATTACAAATCTGCTTATCTTTGGGCTTCTTTAGTTCTTCTTCAACACAAATATAGTAAATCTTATTTTTTTTTTCTTTTGAGCAAAAGGTAAGTAAAGTAAATCTAATGTTTTTGGGTCACTGTGGATATTTTAGACTTCACCACTTCATACTTGAGAGAACAGTTTCAAAATCAAAATCTCTCTTCTTAAATCTGAAACAAGATCTCTCTTTTTATTTTTATTTTTTTGGTGTTAAAAAACACATTAGCTGAAGTATTTATGAAGAAATGCTAAAACTGGTTTAACTGCACCGATTTTCGGTTATGCTAGTTGAACTGGCAGTTTGTACTATTTTTTCGGTTTTTCTTTCATTTTCGGTTTTAACTAATAACCGGACTAGATTAAGGTCCAGTTCTTGGTTGAATATGCCGGTCTGATTCAGTTTTTAAAACCATGCCCTTGAGACAAATTTTTGACTCGCTCAAAGTTAGAATATGAATAAAAACGTCATACACATTCCTTGTATCATATATTTAAAAAGCCTTATCTATTCAACAGTCTCAACCTCTATTTCCAGTGAGCAAAAAGACATTTCTAATCCAACACCATAAAAAATAATAATAATAATAATAATAATAAATAAAAATAATAAAAAAAATGCATACGCATAATCTGTCATGTGAGCTAGTGGGCATCAAAATTTAAATTCTAGGGTGAACTAGTGCATAAACAAACTTTGCTGGACATTCTCTTCCGGTTCAAACAGAAAACAAAAACAGGCAATCCAAATGTTCTTACATGGTATAATCTTTACAAAATAGTGACAAATCGAATTGCATAAATATATAAGCAATTTAACAGAGAAACTATGACGTAGAACTTACAATGAAGGGTATGAATGAAATCCAGATGTATGCATGCCAATCTGCAAGAAAAGTCAGAATACAAGATGCATTGGAGATAATGATCTTCATGTAGTTGAGCCTAGAACAGAGACAAGAACTATGGCATTATATGTTAGATATTTTCTATGTAATCGATACATCCTTTGACTTATCTTTAAAGTCATGAAAATTGATCCAAGAAACAAGTGAAGAAAAGCTATTTCATTAAGTCTCAACAGAAGCTCGACATATACTGCTATCTAGGTTAATTGAAGAAGCTTGATACAAGCTCGATCTATCGAGAATTACGATTTCAGAATTTCCAGATCTGAAATTTGGCATATGCTGAATTATTTGATTAGGGTTTCTTTTCTCACAACTCTAGTCATATATAACGCATATTTTAGACGTCGTCATATATGGATATAAATACCTAGAATTCATATACTTTTTGTGAAATTACTGCATTTGTATGTTATAGGGTTTTGTAATCAAGTGTTTCTTAATCTTCATCGTTTATGAAGTGAAGAACTTTGCAACTAACAACAAACTTTGCAGCCAACAACAATCATTCAAGTTGCTGGCGTTAGTCACGTAATGAGATCTGTACAAAGGAGTTAGTCACAAATTGGAGATTTGTGCAACAAAGGAAATAAAGCTACTACAAAATCAAGTCGAATTGGGTATTGGAGCGAAGGTTCAATTGTAGGTTGTTATTTTAGGATAGGCCAGGGTAATGGTAAGATTACTCATACTTGTAACCACTTGATTATTGATTAGTGGATTCTTGGGAACGGTGACCTTAAATTCACCTAGTAGGTGTCGAGGGCAAAAAAGTTTCTCCCTGACAAATGAGATTTGAGATGGGTCGGGGGCCTAACCGAAACTCGACGATGGGCTTAATACACGGCCCAAAGGCTATCGATGAAGATCCAAAGAATTCAACGTGCTTTTATGCCTTGGACCTAGTTTGGAATTGACAAGAATGGCCTGTAAACGATCCCCACACGTTAGGATGAAGGAAAACATGCTGCAAATCATAACCCGGCAGTAAAATAGGCCTGCAGAAAAGGGCCCAGCGGTAGAATGCTCCTGCAGAAAAATTAGCCCAGCAGCAGAATATTCCTGCAGAAAAAGCAACCCAGCAACAGAACACTTCTGCAGAAAATAGCCCAGCAGTGAAAATGTTTCTGCAGAAAAAGTAGCCCAGCAGTAGGATATTTCTGCAGAAAAGGCAACCCAGCAATAGAACACTTCTGCAGAAAATAGCCCAGCAGTGAAAATGTTTCTGCAAAAAAAAGCAGCCCAGCAGTAGGATATTTCTGCAGAAAAGCAACCCAACAACAGAATATTTCTGCAGAAAAGGCAACCCAGCAACAGAATATTTCTGCAGAAAAGCAACCCAGCAACAGAGCACTTCTGCAGAAAGTAGCCCAGCAGCGATGCGTTTCTATAGAAATCAACTTAGCAGTAAAACAATATAGAGTAAGATGCAAATATCAAGGAAAGTCTCTATGTTTCAAGTTCATCATCCGTTGACTCGGGTGACGAGTCCTCCAATATAACAACATTAATGTGAGGGAAGAATGCTATAGTGATAGTTACATCATAGCCATCAATGGTAAAGGAGTAAGTAAGTATGATAGGATCCATTACAACAAAAAATGAGAAAAACTTAGTGTGAGATGAAGGGAGAGAAAGAGATTCCAGCTAGCACAGCAAGGTCATTATGGTGCCAATGCATTCCCATGGATATAGTATGAATGGTGAGTAGTGGGAGACATGTATAGTGTAGAATAGTGTTCACTGAGGCTGCTGTGATCTTCTGCTGGGGCAGAGAAATGTTTAAGAACAGAGGTATATGGAGTGTTTTTAGGCTAAGAGTTGGGGGAACTCAGTTTCTAGACTTGAAACTTAGTTCTCAGTGATTTCTTTGGTATGTAAGAAAGGTTTAAACAGAAGGGTAGAAAGGGGGCTTTCTTGGTAAGTGTCTTAGTGTCTTTTTTTTTTCTTCCCCGAAGCTTTTATGGAGGGTCTCTTTTATAGCTGGATTCTCAAGGGGTAATTAGCAGATAATCCTTGCCAAATCTCTCTAACTTTTCAGAAAATCTGGTTGGTGGATCATTTTCCAGGATTCTTGCTGATGGTGGTGAGAAGGTTGTTGTTGTTTAGGTAAGGTCAGCTGGGTTTCTGCTTCAGCATTAAATGTTGATCAGATTTGGCTGATGGGATTTAGCATATAAATTAGGCTAATGACCGTTGGTTATGCTGTTGCTAGACTCAGAGTTCCATAGGGCCAGTTGTATCACTCCAAGCCAGGTGTCAACTGTGGAGCCCTTGCTGGAAATCTCTGCTGGAATCCCCTTGATGCCCTCCAATCCACATTTCCCTAAGTTTCCCCATTTGGGGTTCATGTGCTTGGTCCATGAACCAGAAAATGTGCATTTTTGGTATGAAAAGGGACCGATTTCAGCTTGCTTTGTGAGCTCTAGGAGTCTGGTCCATGGCTGCCTTGCTTAGTTACGTTGAAGAAGAAAGAATAGATAGCCAGGAAAGCTGGCTGCAGAGCCCCAGCTGCCAGTCACATCAAAACCAGCCTTTTGTCATGTCTTGTGTGGTGTGATTTCAGCTTATAAAGGAAGCTTCTTCCCTAGGCCGACACGTGTCTTCCTTTCTTTTAGTCAGATTGGACAGATCAGGAGCTGGTGATGGTGGGTTCCAGCTGTCAAGGTTGGGCTGTGTCTTGGCTGGGTTGCTCACGTCAACACCAGCTGCTGGGCTGTGCACACATGATGGGTTTGCTTGGCTGGCGCATGTTTTTAAGCTCCTTTGGGCTTGGTTAATCCTACAGAATGAAGACTTTTGCCATGGGTGATATACATGGGCTTTCATAAATTTTGTAAGAGAAGTATTTCTTTGAGAGATGAGTGATTATATTTCTTTATGAGTGATAGCATTTGGGTTTTGCCAAAATAGCTTTTGGGCTTAGTAAAATAATGCCAAATTAATACTTGGGCTTTGTAAAGCTAATGCCAAAATGGTTTTTGGGCTTAGTAAAATGGATGCCAAATTAATACTTGGGCTTAGTAAGATAATGCCAAATTAATATTTGGGCTTTGTAAGGCTAATGCCAGAATAGTTTTTGGGTTTAATAAGATAGATGCCAATTAGTATTTGGGCTTAGTGCTAAATTATTATTTTGGGCTTTGGTAAATAGTGCCAAATTATTATTTGGGCTTAAGTAAATAGTTGTCAAATTATTATTTGGGCTTTAGAAAATAGTCGACAAACTATTATTTGGGCTTAAGTAAATAGTTGCCAAATTATTATTTGGGCTTAAGTAAATAGTTGCCAAATTATTATTTGGGCTTTAGTAAATAGTTGCCAAATTATTATTTGGGCTTTAGAAAATAGTTTGAGATTTTGTAGAAATATTGCCGTGTAGCAACGGGCTTTTAGGATGCCGTGTAGCAACGGGCTTTTAGGATGCCGTGTAGCAACGGGCTTTTAGGATGCCGTGTAGCAACGGGCTTTAAATAGGTGCCGTGTAGCAACGGGCTTTTAGTTAGGTGCCGTGTAGCAACGGGCTTTAGATAGGTGCCGTGTAGCAACGGGCTTTTAGGATGCCGTGTAGCAACGGGCTTTAGATAGGTGCCGTGTAGCAACGGGCTTTAAATAGGTGCCGTGTAGCAACGGGCTTTTAGGATGCCGTGTAGTAACGGGCTTTAGGTAAGTGCCGTGTAGCAACGGGCTTTTAAGGATTTTTGGGTTTTCCCACAAGGTAGACGATCTTTGGTTTTTTTGTTGTGGAGATAGTATAATTTTGTGGCCCAATATTGGTAGTAATATGATGGGTATTTTTGTGGATAATATGTATGAGAGAGCCCAATAGCATAGAGTATTTGAGTAATATGTGAGAAATATTTATGTGGGCTTGAAATAATTCATGGGCTTGTGTGGGAATTTTTGTGAGTGGGCCAAAGAAATTAGGGCCTGAAAATTTGTACCTCAACATTTAGCCCCCCGAGTCACGTGTGAGCAGTTGCTATTTGGTCACACGTGCGAGTTTGAAATTTTGATGGCAGTTGTGAATAGTGGGCTTCTGCAACTTCAATTTTGCTTCTAAGAAATAATATTTCTGGTTCTGTGAGTTATGGCTGAAGGAGAAGAATCGCTGGGTTCTGGTGATGTCAATACTGCTGGGGCAGCTGTGCCTGGAAATGAGGTTACGGCTGGGGGCGTGGCTGAGGCAGTTGTTAGGGGTGTTGGTGCGGAGGTTAGGCCAGGAGAGCCCTTGTTACCGCTACAAGACTCATGCTATTGTTCAACTTCTCTATTCCCAGCGGTTAGGGCTCTTGAGGTCAACCCACCTGGGGTGCCAAAGAAATGGATTTTGAAAGGTGAAGCCCCCAGTCATGAGACAGCATGGGTCCTAGCTGCTTCTGGTATAATAGACCTGTGGTTCCAGCGGAAAGAGCTTCTGTCAGCCCCTTTGCAATTTTTGTGTCCTTGTGGCACAACTGTTGGATGGTACGATTGGGTAGAGCAAAAGGTTGCCGATGAAGAATTCTGTCAAATTCTAAGGAATTCCAAGATTTTCAAAGCCGTGGTTGTATCTCGTGGGTAGGACATGTATAGAGATGTCTGGTGAGAGTCTTGTTGTTGCTGTTGCTGTCACTACTGGAGAATCCAGCAAAGGACATGCTAGCAAGGACCCTGATGTTGCTGTTACTGCTGGAGAAGCTGCTGCTGGAGAGTCCAGTCAAGAACACGTTGTTTCTTCAACTGTTCATGATGTGCATCATAGTAAAGAACCTTCAGGTACGATAACTTTAAGCCATTTATACTTAGTAAAGCAAGTCTCTTGCTCGATAATGCTTGGTTGTATGAATACTTTTCTGTCACTGCTGGGGAAATAATCATGCCTCTTTTTGCAGAGCCACAGACTGAGTCTTCTGGTGTTGCTATCAAAGAAATGAGCATTGAAGAGTTCTTGGAGAAATTTGCAGAAGATGAAGAGAATGAGAAAGTGGCAACTGACTTCTAGTCCTTTTCAAATAACACCGTCATGTTCCAGCGGTCTGAAATTCCTGCAGAAGGTCAGCCACTGCTGGCAGCAAATTGTAAGGAAGCACCCGCACTTCATGGATGGATGCAAGCTAAGTGCTTCATTGAAGAGATTCGGACTTCAATTGCTTGTTGCAGTGCTGCTAGGTATGCAGCGTACAAAGCTTGAGAGTTCAAACTTGAAGAAAGCACTTGAGTGGAAAAATGCTCTTAAAGACTTGTTGTTCATGAAGTTTGGAGTTCAATTCATCCTTGACAAGATTCGGGCTGCAGCTAAAGCTTGTATTGTTAGAGATAATGAGTTTACAATAAATATGGCTGATCTGGAGAAAGAAATTGCAGCCAAGAGAGCTGAGCTTTCATTTCTGTTGAGTCAAAGAGATGAGATGATGCGGTCCTTGTCAGCTGAAGGTGCTTCTTCCTCGGCGGGAACCTTTGGCGATGGCTTATTTGACTAGCTTCTTTATTATTACTACTAGTTTGGTGTTCCAGACAGTTTGTTTTTGCATTATGATGTAATGAAACATATTGTGTGATTTGGACTTGTTTAAGTATGTAGGCTGTGTCTTGTGCAGAAGTGCACCAGCCATATGAACTTTATGTGGTAGTTTGATATTTCCCCAGCTATGCAAGCTGTGTTTTGTTTATGCACAAGTATATGAATTTAATTTATGAAAAGTACTTCATTTATCAAAGAATAGTATATTCAGGCTAAAATATAGTCATGGGAATCATATACATAATTTTGAAAATACTTATGGTGTTCATGACTATTTGGTTCAAGATACCCAGCTGTTAGGGCTGTAACTTTATTCACAATTCAGAATATGTATGTTCATGTATGGAAAGTAATATTTGAGTACTTATAAGTATAAGATCATATTTGAGTCAAAAGGCAATGCTTAATCCTTATTCACATAGTAGTAGTTTAAGATCATGCAAAAAAGAGTTGTTTGGTACATACTTGAAAGTTGAGTTAAGCGTAGTACAACTTAAGCCATTTGCCATCGATAGGTTCCGTGAGGATTTCACCTTCTGCTATAGCTAGATGATAATAACCGCTGTCATTGGCTTCCCTTATGAGATAGGGCCCCTCCCAACTTGGAGCAAATTTAGAGGGCGCTGAGAGGTTCCTCTTGGCATGATCCGCTGCCTTCAAAACCATTTGACCTTTGACAAAAACCTTGGATTTTGTGGCCTTGTTGTAAGCATTGGCCATCTGCTACTGATACCGCTGGGTGCGGTCATAGGCGAGAGTTCGAGTCTCTTCCAAGGTTTCAAGGTCTATAGCTCTGATTTCTGCACAAGTGACAGCATCTATGTCTATTTCTTGCCCGTGAACAACCCTTGGAGTGGGAACCAATAGTTCAACTGGAGATATGGCCTTGGTACCATACACAAGAGAGAATGGTGATAGCCCGGCGGCTGTTTTGCTTGAACTTCGGTATGCCCATAGAGTTTCTCGTAGGTGTTTTGTCTAGCCACCCTCATATTCATGTACCATCTTGCTGAGAATTCTTAATAGTACGCGGTTGGTAGCTTCCGCTTAGCAATTGCCTTGTGGGTAATAAGGAGTAGATTTGCGGTGCTTGATGCGGCGATGGTCAAGTAATTTCTGGATATCTTTGTTGGCAAAAGGAGTGCCATTTTCAGTAACAATCTTGTGAGGAATGCCAAATCTGCAGATTATATGCTCTCGGATGAAATTTGCAACAGCTGGGCCTGTAGCTTTCTTTAGGGAGATGGCTTCAACCCACTTTGTGAAGTATTCGGTGGCCACTAGTATCCAAATATGACCCTTGGATGGTGGATTGATTGGACCTATTAGGTCAAGCCCCCAAGTGTGGAATGGCCAAGGAGTCATCATATTTTGGAGGTTGGTGGGGTGAGTGTGTATGAGATTCCCATGGACTTGGCAAGTATGGCATATCTTCATACATTCAGCTGCATCTTGTTTCATGGTGGGCCAGAAATAACCCAGATTGAGCAGCTGTTGGAGAAGTCGCCTTTTGCCTTGGTGGTCACCACACTCCCCCGCATGTACCTCTTGCATAATCGATTGCGCTTCGAGGGCCCCTAGGCATCTCAAAGGCTCCCATTGAATCCCTTCTTGAAAAGAATGCCTCCTTCCACAAAATAATGGGCAGCCAATTTCTTCAGACGGTAGGCTTCCTTGCGATTGCCGGGTAAGATGCCTTCTATAAGGTACTCAAGGAAGGGTATACGCCAGTCGCTGGCAATAAGGACTGCACATGATTCCACCCGATCAAAAGCATTTTGGCAATTAATGCATTGTTCTTGGACAGTAGCAGCTTGCTTGCCCATTTCTGGCCAGTAATAGCCCAACCGCTGGAGGCGTCTGTAGAGACTGACAGAACCGCTGGGGCCACAAGATTTTTCATGAACTTCTTTTAATCGCTTAGTGGACTCACTAGGGCTCAAGCATCTAGCTAGAACTCCTCCAGGAAGTTTTCTGTACAGCTCCCCTGCCATTAGGGTATAGTCTTTAAGTGCCTTCAAGTGATCCTTCTCATTCAGTGATAATAGTGCTTCTTTGATAGGAGACCGCCAATCTGTCTGACCCAGCGGTTGATTGCAGAATTCTTCTTTCAAGGTTTGCACAACTGGAGTAGGCCTTTTTATGATAGAGACGTCTGTAGTTGCACCTTCAAATCTGATTTTTGATCCCAATGTAGCTAGAGCATCGACAAAGCGGTTGTCAGACCTTAGAGAGTGTTCAATATTGAATTCCTCAAAAGCGTCCTCCAACCTTTGGGCCATAGCTCTATATGGAGCTAACGATGGTTCCTTGAGGGCAAAATCCCCTTTAGTTTGACGAACAACCAGACTTGAATCTCCTATTACCCGAAGATGTTTGATGCCCATTTCACGAGCCACCGCTAGGCCCGTAAGATATGCCTCATATTCAGCCATATTGTTAGTGCATGGAAAATCAAGCTTGAATGACATGCCCACTGTTTCTCTGGTATTTTTGGTTAGGACTATCCCAGCCCCTCTTTTAGAAGTGGTAGAAGATCCATCAAAATGTAAAGTCCAGACAGCCCCAGCTGTTTCCATCAGTGCAACAGCTGGCAGCTCTCCAAGTACATCATCAGTAATGTCCCAGCCATCCTCACAAGGGAAATTTGGCAATGAATCAGCGATGGCCTGACCTCTTACAGCCGTGGGGGTAATTGCTATGATCTCATACTCAGATAATTGCAAGAGCCATTGTGCTAGCCTTCCAGAAAGAACCGGTCGCCTCAAAAGTGAGTGGATTGGATGAGATTTTGATAAGAGTTGTACCGTGTGAGCTAGTAGATAATGACGTAGTCACTGGGCAGCGTATATCAGAGCAAGACAAGCCCTTTCAGCCCTTGGATAGCGAGTTTCAGCATCCTTTAATTTTCTGCTAACATAATAGATCGGTCACTTAACCCCTTCTTGATTATCTTGGGCTATAAGTGCCTTTATTACTTCACTATTGGTAGCCAAGTACAGCTTCAGTGGTTTCCCTGGTATGGGTGCACATACGGTTGGCAATCTAGTCATGAGTTGCTGCAGCTGGAGGAATGCCTGTTGACACTTGGAATCCCAGCAGAAGGGTTTTCCTTTTTTCAGCAGTGGTGCAAAGACAGCTGTGAGGGCAGCGAGACTCGGACTGAAACGCCGGATGTATGAGAGCTTACCAAGGAAACTTTTAAGTTGTGTGAGCGTCGTAGGTGGCTTCATAGTAGTAATGGCTTGCACTTTGTTAGGATCCACATCTATGCCTCTTTGATGAACAAAAAATCCCAAAACTTGCCAGCTGTAACTCCAAAAGCACACTTAAGTGGATTCATACGAAGCTTGTAGAGTCAACACCTTTCAAAGACTTTTCGTAAGGTAGCAAGATGATCGGCCCTTGTCTTTGACCTTACAACAATGTCGTCCACGTAGTCCTCAATCTCTTTATGCATCATGTCATGAAAGATTGTGGTCATAGCCCTTTGATATATGGCTCCGGCATTTTTGAGACCAAAGGTCATGACGGTGTAGTAAAAGTTGCCAATAGGAGTTCGGAAGGCTGTTTTGGCTGCATCTTTAGGCGACATTTTGATCTGATTATGACCGCTAAAGCCATCCATAAAGGAGAACATAGCATGCCCAGCAGCTGAGTCAATGAGCATATCCATGTTCGGAAGTGGAAACTTATCTTTGGGGCATGCTTTATTAAGATTTCGGAAGTAAACGCAGCATCGTATTTGCCCATTCTTTTTCTTGACCGGTACAATGTTTGAAAGCCACTTTGGATGCATGATAGGCTTGATGAACCCAGCTGTGAGGAGTTTTGGGACTTCTTGAATAATTTGAGCTTCAACATTAGGATGGAAGGTCCGCATGGGCTGTACTACTGGCTTTGCCCCTGGTTCCACGTTAAGAGCATGTGCTACTAGGTTAGGATCTAAACCGGGCATCTCATGGTACTCCCAAGCGAAGACATCAATGTATTCCTTTAATAGTGAAATGAGTTGAGCCTTTTCCAGCGGTGGCAAATGGGCATTAACTAAGGTTGGTCGCTGGATACTAGGATCATCACTGAGATTGATAGTCTCCAGCTCCATATCTGGTGAAAAATTAGTTACCGCTGGGGGTTCTTCAGACAGTTCTGCCAGACTGCTGGGCAGATTTTCTTCTTCCGCTGGGGGTTCTGCTTCTTGCATATAACAGCACGTTGGTGTGGTGCTTGCTTCATTTAGTCTCGGACCCTTTTGTTTGAGACAGCTAGGCCCCGCGTACCGTCCTAATCGATACCCCAAACGGCCATCCGGCAGTTGGACTTGTATGCATCGTGGCTGCGAGATACCGCTAGGGGCTTCATCACGTTGTCTTTTCTTTTTCCTTTAATCAAGGAAAGACCTCATGTCCATTTCTGGATTATCCTCAATGTCTTGCCCACATGGCAAAGGAGTGCCAATAGGCTTTGACGTACAATCCTCCCCACTTGGAATGAGCTCATTATAGAAAGTAGCCTCAAAGTGATGTGCCTCGGATAGATCGAATGGTGCAGGATTAGGAGGGATGCGTATGGGCCTACCATTAAATCTTCCCTTGACACATTGGTGGTGAGTAGAAGGCACAAGCTTATGTTTGTAGAGCCATGGCCTTCCAAGTAAAGCATGGTAAGAAACGGGTGAGTCAATGACATAAAATCTGGTGAGAGCAAGAATAGGTCCTGCTTTAAGAGCTAGCTGTATACTGCCAATAGTGCATTCATGAATTCCAGCAAAACCAAAAACTTCAATAGGAGCCCCAGCGATTCTGCTGAGTGGGACCCCAGCTGCTTTGAGTGTGCTAGTTGGAATAAGATTAAGTGATGCACCGGTGTTGACTAGTGCCCTTCTTATATAAACATCATTAATTTGAGCAGCAATATATAATGGTTTACTATGATCAGGGTGTTGTACCTCCATATCCTCGTCGGTGGAAGTGATGGCATTGGTAATTTCTAAGAAGGCACGGCTGGCATGAGCATCAGCTGTAAGGCGTTGTGTTCCAGAACTGGCAGCGATGGATACAAGGGCTTCAGTTGTTGCCCTCCTTGACTCTTCCTTGAGCCCCAGTTGGTTGAACAAAGTTCGAAAAGTAGGGCTTCTTTGAAGAGCAGAGATAGCTGCTGGGGGCATGCTTGTACCGCTGGCAGTGCCATCTTCACCAGCCACATTATGAAAAAGCACTGCTGCTGTGGCTTTTCCTCTGTGATGCTGAGGTAGTGGGTTTCGCTGGACCTCTTGCTCACGAGTGAGGGTTAGAGTGCCATCTGAAATTTTCTTATGAAATGTTCTCCGGACTACTCTACCATCTCTAGTTCCATGACTTACATATCTATGATACCGACAATAGAAAGGCTTTCGCATATCTTCTGGAGTGGGCTCTCGGATAGGCTTAAAGGGCCTAAGTATTTTGTCAACCATCCATTTGTCAATGACAGCATTCATGGAATGGGAGGATACTCTTCTTCCTCCTACCTCTTTCGCTTCTCTCCCACTACCGGTTCATTAGTGGAAATCGTAAGAGCTTGGGGAACACTTTTCTTTTCTGGTTTGGACTTTTCATTGGCGAAAGGCTTGACAGATATGGCTGTCTTACGAGCTTTCTGGAGCAGCTGGGCAAACTGAATAATATCAAGATTTTCTAAATGGGCTCGGTACTCATGAGACATGTTGTCAATGCAAATTTCAACGAGCTCTTGTTCTTTGTACTGCCCATAACAGTCAAGAGCAACATCTCTAAATCGGTGGATGAAGTCGAGGAGTCCTTCGGAGGACTTTTGCTTGGTGTTGTGAAAAGTGAGGATGGTAACCTTTTCCTCCCCATGAAAGTACTTTGAGCAGAAACTTTCAACCATGTCATCCCATGTGGCAATAGAACCTGGCTGAAGAGTGGAATACCATGTGTAGGCACGGTCGGTAAGGGATTTTGAGAACTCCCTCAAGCAAAGGTCACCATCTCCAGCAAAAGGACCCATAGAATCAAGAAATTTGTTGACATACTCGATTGCATTCCCTTTCCTCCCATCATAAAGAGAGAACGTGGGAGTCTCATATCTCTCCGGGTATGGCTTGCTAAGTAACTCAGCCGGGTAAGGTGGTTTCCGAAAAAAGTGCCTTGGTTGGCTCGGTTGGCTAATCCTTTCCCTTCCCAGCAAGGCAGTAAGATCAGATAATGTAACAAACTGAGGAAGAGAGGCATTTTGCTCACCAGACTGAGGATTCTCGGCGGCCGATCCCCTCTCCTGCTGGGTTCTAGGATCTGGGTCTGCATGTAATGGCTGGGGCGTTGGCCCTTGAGTCTCTCTCAAGACCCTTAGAGATTCAGCAAGTTCAAACTGGGCTTGTTGCATTCCTTGTAATGTCTCTAGGAGGAAAGAAAATCGGTGGTCAGAACTCTCTTGGTTAACCTCATGTTGGTCGACATGTTCTCTTTGTGCAGCTGGGCTGTGATGGCTTTGTGCTGATGGGAGACTGGTGTTTCTAGTCCCCTCTTGCCGGCTGTTCCGCAACCTAGGAGGCATGATGAACTCTTGGCTTCAATAGGTTCCCCAGTGGAGTCGCCAAAATGTCGAGGGCAAAAAAGTTTCTCCCTGACAAATGAGATTTGAGATGGGTCGGGGGCCTAACCGAAACTCGACGATGGGCTTAATACACGGCCCAAAGGCTATCGATGAAGATCCAAAGAATTCAACGTGCTTTTATGCCTTGGACCTAGTTTGGAATTGACAAGAATGGCCTGTAAACGATCCCCACACGTTAGGATGAAGGAAAACATGCTGCAAATCATAACCCGGCAGTAAAATAGGCCTGCAGAAAAGGGCCCAGCGGTAGAATGCTCCTGCAGAAAAATTAGCCCAGCAGCAGAATATTCCTGCAAAAAAAGCAACCCAGCAACAGAACACTTCTGCAGAAAATAGCCCAGCAGTGAAAATGTTTCTGCAGAAAAAGTAGCCCAGCAGTAGGATATTTCTGCAGAAAAGGCAACCCAGCAATAGAACACTTCTGCAGAAAATAGCCCAGCAGTGAAAATGTTTCTGCAAAAAAAAGCAGCCCAGCAGTAGGATATTTCTGCAGAAAAGCAACCCAACAACAGAATATTTCTGCAGAAAAGGCAACCCAGCAACAGAATATTTCTGCAGAAAAGCAACCCAGCAACAGAGCACTTCTGCAGAAAGTAGCCCAGCAGCGATGCGTTTCTATAGAAATCAACTTAGCAGTAAAACAATATAGAGTAAGATGCAAATATCAAGGAAAGTCTCTATGTTTCAAGTTCATCATCCGTTGACTCGGGTGACGAGTCCTCCAATATAACAACATTAATGTGAGGGAAGAATGCTATAGTGATAGTTACATCATAGCCATCAATGGTAAAGGAGTAAGTAAGTATGATAGGATCCATTACAACAAAAAATGAGAAAAACTTAGTGTGAGATGAAGGGAGAGAAAGAGATTCCAGCTAGCACAGCAAGGTCATTATGGTGCCAATGCATTCCCATGGATATAGTATGAATGGTGAGTAGTGGGAGACATGTATAGTGTAGAATAGTGTTCACTGAGGCTGCTGTGATCTTCTGCTGGGGCAGAGAAATGTTTAAGAACAGAGGTATATGGAGTGTTTTTAGGCTAAGAGTTGGGGGAACTCAGTTTCTAGACTTGAAACTTAGTTCTCAGTGATTTCTTTGGTATGTAAGAAAGGTTTAAACAGAAGGGTAGAAAGGGGGCTTTCTTGGTAAGTGTCTTAGTGTCTTTTTTTTTTCTTCCCCGAAGCTTTTATGGAGGGTCTCTTTTATAGCTGGATTCTCAAGGGGTAATTAGCAGATAATCCTTGCCAAATCTCTCTAACTTTTCAGAAAATCTGGTTGGTGGATCATTTTCCAGGATTCTTGCTGATGGTGGTGAGAAGGTTGTTGTTGTTTAGGTAAGGTCAGCTGGGTTTCTGCTTCAGCATTAAATGTTGATCAGATTTGGCTGATGGGATTTAGCATATAAATTAGGCTAATGACCGTTGGTTATGCTGTTGCTAGACTCAGAGTTCCATAGGGCCAGTTGTATCACTCCAAGCCAGGTGTCAACTGTGGAGCCCTTGCTGGAAATCTCTGCTGGAATCCCCTTGATGCCCTCCAATCCACATTTCCCTAAGTTTCCCCATTTGGGGTTCATGTGCTTGGTCCATGAACCAGAAAATGTGCATTTTTGGTATGAAAAGGGACCGATTTCAGCTTGCTTTGTGAGCTCTAGGAGTCTGGTCCATGGCTGCCTTGCTTAGTTACGTTGAAGAAGAAAGAATAGATAGCCAGGAAAGCTGGCTGCAGAGCCCCAGCTGCCAGTCACATCAAAACCAGCCTTTTGTCATGTCTTGTGTGGTGTGATTTCAGCTTATAAAGGAAGCTTCTTCCCTAGGCCGACACGTGTCTTCCTTTCTTTTAGTCAGATTGGACAGATCAGGAGCTGGTGATGGTGGGTTCCAGCTGTCAAGGTTGGGCTGTGTCTTGGCTGGGTTGCTCACGTCAACACCAGCTGCTGGGCTGTGCACACATGATGGGTTTGCTTGGCTGGCGCATGTTTTTAAGCTCCTTTGGGCTTGGTTAATCCTACAGAATGAAGACTTTTGCCATGGGTGATATACATGGGCTTTCATAAATTTTGTAAGAGAAGTATTTCTTTGAGAGATGAGTGATTATATTTCTTTATGAGTGATAGCATTTGGGTTTTGCCAAAATAGCTTTTGGGCTTAGTAAAATAATGCCAAATTAATACTTGGGCTTTGTAAAGCTAATGCCAAAATGGTTTTTGGGCTTAGTAAAATGGATGCCAAATTAATACTTGGGCTTAGTAAGATAATGCCAAATTAATATTTGGGCTTTGTAAGGCTAATGCCAGAATAGTTTTTGGGTTTAATAAGATAGATGCCAATTAGTATTTGGGCTTAGTGCTAAATTATTATTTTGGGCTTTGGTAAATAGTGCCAAATTATTATTTGGGCTTAAGTAAATAGTTGTCAAATTATTATTTGGGCTTTAGAAAATAGTCGACAAACTATTATTTGGGCTTAAGTAAATAGTTGCCAAATTATTATTTGGGCTTAAGTAAATAGTTGCCAAATTATTATTTGGGCTTTAGTAAATAGTTGCCAAATTATTATTTGGGCTTTAGAAAATAGTTTGAGATTTTGTAGAAATATTGCCGTGTAGCAACGGGCTTTTAGGATGCCGTGTAGCAACGGGCTTTTAGGATGCCGTGTAGCAACGGGCTTTAAATAGGTGCCGTGTAGCAACGGGCTTTTAGTTAGGTGCCGTGTAGCAACGGGCTTTAGATAGGTGCCGTGTAGCAACGGGCTTTTAGGATGCCGTGTAGCAACGGGCTTTAGATAGGTGCCGTGTAGCAACGGGCTTTAAATAGGTGCCGTGTAGCAACGGGCTTTTAGGATGCCGTGTAGTAACGGGCTTTAGGTAAGTGCCGTGTAGCAACGGGCTTTTAAGGATTTTTGGGTTTTCCCACAAGGTAGACGATCTTTGGTTTTTTTGTTGTGGAGATAGTATAATTTTGTGGCCCAATATTGGTAGTAATATGATGGGTATTTTTGTGGATAATATGTATGAGAGAGCCCAATAGCATAGAGTATTTGAGTAATATGTGAGAAATATTTATGTGGGCTTGAAATAATTCATGGGCTTGTGTGGGAATTTTTGTGAGTGGGCCAAAGAAATTAGGGCCTGAAAATTTGTACCTCAACATTTAGCCCCCCGAGTCACGTGTGAGCAGTTGCTATTTGGTCACACGTGCGAGTTTGAAATTTTGATGGCAGTTGTGAATAGTGGGCTTCTGCAACTTCAATTTTGCTTCTAAGAAATAATATTTCTGGTTCTGTGAGTTATGGCTGAAGGAGAAGAATCGCTGGGTTCTGGTGATGTCAATACTGCTGGGGCAGCTGTGCCTGGAAATGAGGTTACGGCTGGGGGCGTGGCTGAGGCAGTTGTTAGGGGTGTTGGTGCGGAGGTTAGGCCAGGAGAGCCCTTGTTACCGCTACAAGACTCATGCTATTGTTCAACTTCTCTATTCCCAGCGGTTAGGGCTCTTGAGGTCAACCCACCTGGGGTGCCAAAGAAATGGATTTTGAAAGGTGAAGCCCCCAGTCATGAGACAGCATGGGTCCTAGCTGCTTCTGGTATAATAGACCTGTGGTTCCAGCGGAAAGAGCTTCTGTCAGCCCCTTTGCAATTTTTGTGTCCTTGTGGCACAACTGTTGGATGGTACGATTGGGTAGAGCAAAAGGTTGCCGATGAAGAATTCTGTCAAATTCTAAGGAATTCCAAGATTTTCAAAGCCGTGGTTGTATCTCGTGGGTAGGACATGTATAGAGATGTCTGGTGAGAGTCTTGTTGTTGCTGTTGCTGTCACTACTGGAGAATCCAGCAAAGGACATGCTAGCAAGGACCCTGATGTTGCTGTTACTGCTGGAGAAGCTGCTGCTGGAGAGTCCAGTCAAGAACACGTTGTTTCTTCAACTGTTCATGATGTGCATCATAGTAAAGAACCTTCAGGTACGATAACTTTAAGCCATTTATACTTAGTAAAGCAAGTCTCTTGCTCGATAATGCTTGGTTGTATGAATACTTTTCTGTCACTGCTGGGGAAATAATCATGCCTCTTTTTGCAGAGCCACAGACTGAGTCTTCTGGTGTTGCTATCAAAGAAATGAGCATTGAAGAGTTCTTGGAGAAATTTGCAGAAGATGAAGAGAATGAGAAAGTGGCAACTGACTTCTAGTCCTTTTCAAATAACACCGTCATGTTCCAGCGGTCTGAAATTCCTGCAGAAGGTCAGCCACTGCTGGCAGCAAATTGTAAGGAAGCACCCGCACTTCATGGATGGATGCAAGCTAAGTGCTTCATTGAAGAGATTCGGACTTCAATTGCTTGTTGCAGTGCTGCTAGGTATGCAGCGTACAAAGCTTGAGAGTTCAAACTTGAAGAAAGCACTTGAGTGGAAAAATGCTCTTAAAGACTTGTTGTTCATGAAGTTTGGAGTTCAATTCATCCTTGACAAGATTCGGGCTGCAGCTAAAGCTTGTATTGTTAGAGATAATGAGTTTACAATAAATATGGCTGATCTGGAGAAAGAAATTGCAGCCAAGAGAGCTGAGCTTTCATTTCTGTTGAGTCAAAGAGATGAGATGATGCGGTCCTTGTCAGCTGAAGGTGCTTCTTCCTCGG
This sequence comes from Lithocarpus polystachyus, assembly GCA_033629205.1. Classification (NCBI taxonomy): domain Eukaryota; kingdom Viridiplantae; phylum Streptophyta; class Magnoliopsida; order Fagales; family Fagaceae; genus Lithocarpus; species Lithocarpus polystachyus. The sequence continues at coordinate 64,705,335 of CM066171.1, forward strand.
CGGGAACCTTTGGCGATGGCTTATTTGACTAGCTTCTTTATTATTACTACTAGTTTGGTGTTCCAGACAGTTTGTTTTTGCATTATGATGTAATGAAACATATTGTGTGATTTGGACTTGTTTAAGTATGTAGGCTGTGTCTTGTGCAGAAGTGCACCAGCCATATGAACTTTATGTGGTAGTTTGATATTTCCCCAGCTATGCAAGCTGTGTTTTGTTTATGCACAAGTATATGAATTTAATTTATGAAAAGTACTTCATTTATCAAAGAATAGTATATTCAGGCTAAAATATAGTCATGGGAATCATATACATAATTTTGAAAATACTTATGGTGTTCATGACTATTTGGTTCAAGATACCCAGCTGTTAGGGCTGTAACTTTATTCACAATTCAGAATATGTATGTTCATGTATGGAAAGTAATATTTGAGTACTTATAAGTATAAGATCATATTTGAGTCAAAAGGCAATGCTTAATCCTTATTCACATAGTAGTAGTTTAAGATCATGCAAAAAAGAGTTGTTTGGTACATACTTGAAAGTTGAGTTAAGCGTAGTACAACTTAAGCCATTTGCCATCGATAGGTTCCGTGAGGATTTCACCTTCTGCTATAGCTAGATGATAATAACCGCTGTCATTGGCTTCCCTTATGAGATAGGGCCCCTCCCAACTTGGAGCAAATTTAGAGGGCGCTGAGAGGTTCCTCTTGGCATGATCCGCTGCCTTCAAAACCATTTGACCTTTGACAAAAACCTTGGATTTTGTGGCCTTGTTGTAAGCATTGGCCATCTGCTACTGATACCGCTGGGTGCGGTCATAGGCGAGAGTTCGAGTCTCTTCCAAGGTTTCAAGGTCTATAGCTCTGATTTCTGCACAAGTGACAGCATCTATGTCTATTTCTTGCCCGTGAACAACCCTTGGAGTGGGAACCAATAGTTCAACTGGAGATATGGCCTTGGTACCATACACAAGAGAGAATGGTGATAGCCCGGCGGCTGTTTTGCTTGAACTTCGGTATGCCCATAGAGTTTCTCGTAGGTGTTTTGTCTAGCCACCCTCATATTCATGTACCATCTTGCTGAGAATTCTTAATAGTACGCGGTTGGTAGCTTCCGCTTAGCAATTGCCTTGTGGGTAATAAGGAGTAGATTTGCGGTGCTTGATGCGGCGATGGTCAAGTAATTTCTGGATATCTTTGTTGGCAAAAGGAGTGCCATTTTCAGTAACAATCTTGTGAGGAATGCCAAATCTGCAGATTATATGCTCTCGGATGAAATTTGCAACAGCTGGGCCTGTAGCTTTCTTTAGGGAGATGGCTTCAACCCACTTTGTGAAGTATTCGGTGGCCACTAGTATCCAAATATGACCCTTGGATGGTGGATTGATTGGACCTATTAGGTCAAGCCCCCAAGTGTGGAATGGCCAAGGAGTCATCATATTTTGGAGGTTGGTGGGGTGAGTGTGTATGAGATTCCCATGGACTTGGCAAGTATGGCATATCTTCATACATTCAGCTGCATCTTGTTTCATGGTGGGCCAGAAATAACCCAGATTGAGCAGCTGTTGGAGAAGTCGCCTTTTGCCTTGGTGGTCACCACACTCCCCCGCATGTACCTCTTGCATAATCGATTGCGCTTCGAGGGCCCCTAGGCATCTCAAAGGCTCCCATTGAATCCCTTCTTGAAAAGAATGCCTCCTTCCACAAAATAATGGGCAGCCAATTTCTTCAGACGGTAGGCTTCCTTGCGATTGCCGGGTAAGATGCCTTCTATAAGGTACTCAAGGAAGGGTATACGCCAGTCGCTGGCAATAAGGACTGCACATGATTCCACCCGATCAAAAGCATTTTGGCAATTAATGCATTGTTCTTGGACAGTAGCAGCTTGCTTGCCCATTTCTGGCCAGTAATAGCCCAACCGCTGGAGGCGTCTGTAGAGACTGACAGAACCGCTGGGGCCACAAGATTTTTCATGAACTTCTTTTAATCGCTTAGTGGACTCACTAGGGCTCAAGCATCTAGCTAGAACTCCTCCAGGAAGTTTTCTGTACAGCTCCCCTGCCATTAGGGTATAGTCTTTAAGTGCCTTCAAGTGATCCTTCTCATTCAGTGATAATAGTGCTTCTTTGATAGGAGACCGCCAATCTGTCTGACCCAGCGGTTGATTGCAGAATTCTTCTTTCAAGGTTTGCACAACTGGAGTAGGCCTTTTTATGATAGAGACGTCTGTAGTTGCACCTTCAAATCTGATTTTTGATCCCAATGTAGCTAGAGCATCGACAAAGCGGTTGTCAGACCTTAGAGAGTGTTCAATATTGAATTCCTCAAAAGCGTCCTCCAACCTTTGGGCCATAGCTCTATATGGAGCTAACGATGGTTCCTTGAGGGCAAAATCCCCTTTAGTTTGACGAACAACCAGACTTGAATCTCCTATTACCCGAAGATGTTTGATGCCCATTTCACGAGCCACCGCTAGGCCCGTAAGATATGCCTCATATTCAGCCATATTGTTAGTGCATGGAAAATCAAGCTTGAATGACATGCCCACTGTTTCTCTGGTATTTTTGGTTAGGACTATCCCAGCCCCTCTTTTAGAAGTGGTAGAAGATCCATCAAAATGTAAAGTCCAGACAGCCCCAGCTGTTTCCATCAGTGCAACAGCTGGCAGCTCTCCAAGTACATCATCAGTAATGTCCCAGCCATCCTCACAAGGGAAATTTGGCAATGAATCAGCGATGGCCTGACCTCTTACAGCCGTGGGGGTAATTGCTATGATCTCATACTCAGATAATTGCAAGAGCCATTGTGCTAGCCTTCCAGAAAGAACCGGTCGCCTCAAAAGTGAGTGGATTGGATGAGATTTTGATAAGAGTTGTACCGTGTGAGCTAGTAGATAATGACGTAGTCACTGGGCAGCGTATATCAGAGCAAGACAAGCCCTTTCAGCCCTTGGATAGCGAGTTTCAGCATCCTTTAATTTTCTGCTAACATAATAGATCGGTCACTTAACCCCTTCTTGATTATCTTGGGCTATAAGTGCCTTTATTACTTCACTATTGGTAGCCAAGTACAGCTTCAGTGGTTTCCCTGGTATGGGTGCACATACGGTTGGCAATCTAGTCATGAGTTGCTGCAGCTGGAGGAATGCCTGTTGACACTTGGAATCCCAGCAGAAGGGTTTTCCTTTTTTCAGCAGTGGTGCAAAGACAGCTGTGAGGGCAGCGAGACTCGGACTGAAACGCCGGATGTATGAGAGCTTACCAAGGAAACTTTTAAGTTGTGTGAGCGTCGTAGGTGGCTTCATAGTAGTAATGGCTTGCACTTTGTTAGGATCCACATCTATGCCTCTTTGATGAACAAAAAATCCCAAAACTTGCCAGCTGTAACTCCAAAAGCACACTTAAGTGGATTCATACGAAGCTTGTAGAGTCAACACCTTTCAAAGACTTTTCGTAAGGTAGCAAGATGATCGGCCCTTGTCTTTGACCTTACAACAATGTCGTCCACGTAGTCCTCAATCTCTTTATGCATCATGTCATGAAAGATTGTGGTCATAGCCCTTTGATATATGGCTCCGGCATTTTTGAGACCAAAGGTCATGACGGTGTAGTAAAAGTTGCCAATAGGAGTTCGGAAGGCTGTTTTGGCTGCATCTTTAGGCGACATTTTGATCTGATTATGACCGCTAAAGCCATCCATAAAGGAGAACATAGCATGCCCAGCAGCTGAGTCAATGAGCATATCCATGTTCGGAAGTGGAAACTTATCTTTGGGGCATGCTTTATTAAGATTTCGGAAGTAAACGCAGCATCGTATTTGCCCATTCTTTTTCTTGACCGGTACAATGTTTGAAAGCCACTTTGGATGCATGATAGGCTTGATGAACCCAGCTGTGAGGAGTTTTGGGACTTCTTGAATAATTTGAGCTTCAACATTAGGATGGAAGGTCCGCATGGGCTGTACTACTGGCTTTGCCCCTGGTTCCACGTTAAGAGCATGTGCTACTAGGTTAGGATCTAAACCGGGCATCTCATGGTACTCCCAAGCGAAGACATCAATGTATTCCTTTAATAGTGAAATGAGTTGAGCCTTTTCCAGCGGTGGCAAATGGGCATTAACTAAGGTTGGTCGCTGGATACTAGGATCATCACTGAGATTGATAGTCTCCAGCTCCATATCTGGTGAAAAATTAGTTACCGCTGGGGGTTCTTCAGACAGTTCTGCCAGACTGCTGGGCAGATTTTCTTCTTCCGCTGGGGGTTCTGCTTCTTGCATATAACAGCACGTTGGTGTGGTGCTTGCTTCATTTAGTCTCGGACCCTTTTGTTTGAGACAGCTAGGCCCCGCGTACCGTCCTAATCGATACCCCAAACGGCCATCCGGCAGTTGGACTTGTATGCATCGTGGCTGCGAGATACCGCTAGGGGCTTCATCACGTTGTCTTTTCTTTTTCCTTTAATCAAGGAAAGACCTCATGTCCATTTCTGGATTATCCTCAATGTCTTGCCCACATGGCAAAGGAGTGCCAATAGGCTTTGACGTACAATCCTCCCCACTTGGAATGAGCTCATTATAGAAAGTAGCCTCAAAGTGATGTGCCTCGGATAGATCGAATGGTGCAGGATTAGGAGGGATGCGTATGGGCCTACCATTAAATCTTCCCTTGACACATTGGTGGTGAGTAGAAGGCACAAGCTTATGTTTGTAGAGCCATGGCCTTCCAAGTAAAGCATGGTAAGAAACGGGTGAGTCAATGACATAAAATCTGGTGAGAGCAAGAATAGGTCCTGCTTTAAGAGCTAGCTGTATACTGCCAATAGTGCATTCATGAATTCCAGCAAAACCAAAAACTTCAATAGGAGCCCCAGCGATTCTGCTGAGTGGGACCCCAGCTGCTTTGAGTGTGCTAGTTGGAATAAGATTAAGTGATGCACCGGTGTTGACTAGTGCCCTTCTTATATAAACATCATTAATTTGAGCAGCAATATATAATGGTTTACTATGATCAGGGTGTTGTACCTCCATATCCTCGTCGGTGGAAGTGATGGCATTGGTAATTTCTAAGAAGGCACGGCTGGCATGAGCATCAGCTGTAAGGCGTTGTGTTCCAGAACTGGCAGCGATGGATACAAGGGCTTCAGTTGTTGCCCTCCTTGACTCTTCCTTGAGCCCCAGTTGGTTGAACAAAGTTCGAAAAGTAGGGCTTCTTTGAAGAGCAGAGATAGCTGCTGGGGGCATGCTTGTACCGCTGGCAGTGCCATCTTCACCAGCCACATTATGAAAAAGCACTGCTGCTGTGGCTTTTCCTCTGTGATGCTGAGGTAGTGGGTTTCGCTGGACCTCTTGCTCACGAGTGAGGGTTAGAGTGCCATCTGAAATTTTCTTATGAAATGTTCTCCGGACTACTCTACCATCTCTAGTTCCATGACTTACATATCTATGATACCGACAATAGAAAGGCTTTCGCATATCTTCTGGAGTGGGCTCTCGGATAGGCTTAAAGGGCCTAAGTATTTTGTCAACCATCCATTTGTCAATGACAGCATTCATGGAATGGGAGGATACTCTTCTTCCTCCTACCTCTTTCGCTTCTCTCCCACTACCGGTTCATTAGTGGAAATCGTAAGAGCTTGGGGAACACTTTTCTTTTCTGGTTTGGACTTTTCATTGGCGAAAGGCTTGACAGATATGGCTGTCTTACGAGCTTTCTGGAGCAGCTGGGCAAACTGAATAATATCAAGATTTTCTAAATGGGCTCGGTACTCATGAGACATGTTGTCAATGCAAATTTCAACGAGCTCTTGTTCTTTGTACTGCCCATAACAGTCAAGAGCAACATCTCTAAATCGGTGGATGAAGTCGAGGAGTCCTTCGGAGGACTTTTGCTTGGTGTTGTGAAAAGTGAGGATGGTAACCTTTTCCTCCCCATGAAAGTACTTTGAGCAGAAACTTTCAACCATGTCATCCCATGTGGCAATAGAACCTGGCTGAAGAGTGGAATACCATGTGTAGGCACGGTCGGTAAGGGATTTTGAGAACTCCCTCAAGCAAAGGTCACCATCTCCAGCAAAAGGACCCATAGAATCAAGAAATTTGTTGACATACTCGATTGCATTCCCTTTCCTCCCATCATAAAGAGAGAACGTGGGAGTCTCATATCTCTCCGGGTATGGCTTGCTAAGTAACTCAGCCGGGTAAGGTGGTTTCCGAAAAAAGTGCCTTGGTTGGCTCGGTTGGCTAATCCTTTCCCTTCCCAGCAAGGCAGTAAGATCAGATAATGTAACAAACTGAGGAAGAGAGGCATTTTGCTCACCAGACTGAGGATTCTCGGCGGCCGATCCCCTCTCCTGCTGGGTTCTAGGATCTGGGTCTGCATGTAATGGCTGGGGCGTTGGCCCTTGAGTCTCTCTCAAGACCCTTAGAGATTCAGCAAGTTCAAACTGGGCTTGTTGCATTCCTTGTAATGTCTCTAGGAGGAAAGAAAATCGGTGGTCAGAACTCTCTTGGTTAACCTCATGTTGGTCGACATGTTCTCTTTGTGCAGCTGGGCTGTGATGGCTTTGTGCTGATGGGAGACTGGTGTTTCTAGTCCCCTCTTGCCGGCTGTTCCGCAACCTAGGAGGCATGATGAACTCTTGGCTTCAATAGGTTCCCCAGTGGAGTCGCCAAAATGTCGAGGGCAAAAAAGTTTCTCCCTGACAAATGAGATTTGAGATGGGTCGGGGGCCTAACCGAAACTCGACGATGGGCTTAATACACGGCCCAAAGGCTATCGATGAAGATCCAAAGAATTCAACGTGCTTTTATGCCTTGGACCTAGTTTGGAATTGACAAGAATGGCCTGTAAACGATCCCCACACGTTAGGATGAAGGAAAACATGCTGCAAATCATAACCCGGCAGTAAAATAGGCCTGCAGAAAAGGGCCCAGCGGTAGAATGCTCCTGCAGAAAAATTAGCCCAGCAGCAGAATATTCCTGCAAAAAAAGCAACCCAGCAACAGAACACTTCTGCAGAAAATAGCCCAGCAGTGAAAATGTTTCTGCAGAAAAAGTAGCCCAGCAGTAGGATATTTCTGCAGAAAAGGCAACCCAGCAATAGAACACTTCTGCAGAAAATAGCCCAGCAGTGAAAATGTTTCTGCAAAAAAAAGCAGCCCAGCAGTAGGATATTTCTGCAGAAAAGCAACCCAACAACAGAATATTTCTGCAGAAAAGGCAACCCAGCAACAGAATATTTCTGCAGAAAAGCAACCCAGCAACAGAGCACTTCTGCAGAAAGTAGCCCAGCAGCGATGCGTTTCTATAGAAATCAACTTAGCAGTAAAACAATATAGAGTAAGATGCAAATATCAAGGAAAGTCTCTATGTTTCAAGTTCATCATCCGTTGACTCGGGTGACGAGTCCTCCAATATAACAACATTAATGTGAGGGAAGAATGCTATAGTGATAGTTACATCATAGCCATCAATGGTAAAGGAGTAAGTAAGTATGATAGGATCCATTACAACAAAAAATGAGAAAAACTTAGTGTGAGATGAAGGGAGAGAAAGAGATTCCAGCTAGCACAGCAAGGTCATTATGGTGCCAATGCATTCCCATGGATATAGTATGAATGGTGAGTAGTGGGAGACATGTATAGTGTAGAATAGTGTTCACTGAGGCTGCTGTGATCTTCTGCTGGGGCAGAGAAATGTTTAAGAACAGAGGTATATGGAGTGTTTTTAGGCTAAGAGTTGGGGGAACTCAGTTTCTAGACTTGAAACTTAGTTCTCAGTGATTTCTTTGGTATGTAAGAAAGGTTTAAACAGAAGGGTAGAAAGGGGGCTTTCTTGGTAAGTGTCTTAGTGTCTTTTTTTTTTCTTCCCCGAAGCTTTTATGGAGGGTCTCTTTTATAGCTGGATTCTCAAGGGGTAATTAGCAGATAATCCTTGCCAAATCTCTCTAACTTTTCAGAAAATCTGGTTGGTGGATCATTTTCCAGGATTCTTGCTGATGGTGGTGAGAAGGTTGTTGTTGTTTAGGTAAGGTCAGCTGGGTTTCTGCTTCAGCATTAAATGTTGATCAGATTTGGCTGATGGGATTTAGCATATAAATTAGGCTAATGACCGTTGGTTATGCTGTTGCTAGACTCAGAGTTCCATAGGGCCAGTTGTATCACTCCAAGCCAGGTGTCAACTGTGGAGCCCTTGCTGGAAATCTCTGCTGGAATCCCCTTGATGCCCTCCAATCCACATTTCCCTAAGTTTCCCCATTTGGGGTTCATGTGCTTGGTCCATGAACCAGAAAATGTGCATTTTTGGTATGAAAAGGGACCGATTTCAGCTTGCTTTGTGAGCTCTAGGAGTCTGGTCCATGGCTGCCTTGCTTAGTTACGTTGAAGAAGAAAGAATAGATAGCCAGGAAAGCTGGCTGCAGAGCCCCAGCTGCCAGTCACATCAAAACCAGCCTTTTGTCATGTCTTGTGTGGTGTGATTTCAGCTTATAAAGGAAGCTTCTTCCCTAGGCCGACACGTGTCTTCCTTTCTTTTAGTCAGATTGGACAGATCAGGAGCTGGTGATGGTGGGTTCCAGCTGTCAAGGTTGGGCTGTGTCTTGGCTGGGTTGCTCACGTCAACACCAGCTGCTGGGCTGTGCACACATGATGGGTTTGCTTGGCTGGCGCATGTTTTTAAGCTCCTTTGGGCTTGGTTAATCCTACAGAATGAAGACTTTTGCCATGGGTGATATACATGGGCTTTCATAAATTTTGTAAGAGAAGTATTTCTTTGAGAGATGAGTGATTATATTTCTTTATGAGTGATAGCATTTGGGTTTTGCCAAAATAGCTTTTGGGCTTAGTAAAATAATGCCAAATTAATACTTGGGCTTTGTAAAGCTAATGCCAAAATGGTTTTTGGGCTTAGTAAAATGGATGCCAAATTAATACTTGGGCTTAGTAAGATAATGCCAAATTAATATTTGGGCTTTGTAAGGCTAATGCCAGAATAGTTTTTGGGTTTAATAAGATAGATGCCAATTAGTATTTGGGCTTAGTGCTAAATTATTATTTTGGGCTTTGGTAAATAGTGCCAAATTATTATTTGGGCTTAAGTAAATAGTTGTCAAATTATTATTTGGGCTTTAGAAAATAGTCGACAAACTATTATTTGGGCTTAAGTAAATAGTTGCCAAATTATTATTTGGGCTTTAGTAAATAATGCCAAATTATTATTTGGGCTTAAGTAAATAGTTGCCAAATTTTTATTTGGGCTTTAGTAAATAGTTGCCAAATTATTATTTGGGCTTTAGAAAATAGTTTGAGATTTTGTAGAAATATTGCCGTGTAGCAACGGGCTTTTAGGATGCCGTGTAGCAACGGGCTTTTAGGATGCCGTGTAGCAACGGGCTTTAAATAGGTGCCGTGTAGCAACGGGCTTTTAGTTAGGTGCCGTGTAGCAACGGGCTTTAGATAGGTGCCGTGTAGCAACGGGCTTTAAATAGGTGCCGTGTAGCAACGGGCTTTTAGGATGCCGTGTAGTAACGGGCTTTAGGTAAGTGCCGTGTAGCAACGGGCTTTTAAGGATTTTTGGGTTTTCCCACAAGGTAGACGATCTTTGGTTTTTTTGTTGTGGAGATAGTATAATTTTGTGGCCCAATATTGGTAGTAATATGATGGGTATTTTTGTGGATAATATGTATGAGAGAGCCCAATAGCATAGAGTATTTGAGTAATATGTGAGAAATATTTATGTGGGCTTGAAATAATTCATGGGCTTGTGTGAGAATTTTTGTGAGTGGGCCAAAGAAATTAGGGCCTGAAAATTTGTACCTCAACAGTAGGGTTTTTCCTTACGAAAGGTTTTCCTCATTTGTTAACAATTTAATTTTTGCTGCATTTAGTTTATTTGATGATTTGTTGGTGCCTCCGCAATTTGCATGTAATTTGACCTAATTAATTAACTTGGATAATTGAATTAATTAACTGAAGTCAAGCTCTTAACCCAATAAGTGGTATCAGAGTGAACATACTCTAATTAGGTTTTAATCTTTGTTGTGTGATCCATTGACCCTTGTTGTTATGGATCGTGGACAATCGTTGATTATGCCTCTTCTTTTTTATAGTACTAACTACGCATACTAGAAAGTACGCATGAGAGTTTTTTTGCAATCTTTAGATGAAAAGGTCTGGTTGGCTATTAAGGTTGATGGACCAAACCTACTGTTTCGCTCATGTCTTGGGATAATGACAAGATCAAAGTTACAAATTTCAACAATAAAGCGTTGAATGCCTTGTTTAGTATTGTGACTAACAAGGAGTTTAAGAAGAACTTGCCCACTAAGAGTGCAAATGAAGCATGGACAATTCTTCAAATCACCTATGAAGGTACCAAACCTGAGAAATAAATATAAAGCCAAATCTCATAGCTCTACTCGTTGACATTTATAAAACTAGCGATTTTTATGTTGTTTTTATGTTTTGGATTGAAATGACTTTCAAAATGGTGAAAGTGAGTGAGAAAGGCAGCCAGAGTTTAAAAGTGAGAGAGAAAGGTAGCCAGAGAGTAAGGCCGCATTGTTATCTCTTATGATACTGTTTTTATTAAAAATAAAATTAGAGATTGTTTTTATAGGTTGAGTTGAACGAGTAACAAATTTGAATGATTAGAGGTTCTTACCTTTTGTTTTTGAATGGGTTTTTTGTTGAGTATTTTATTCATTTGTTGTTGTTTGGCCTAATCTTCCAATTATTTTGAGTAAATTTTTAGGCTAAAAAGAAAATTTTAAACTTTAAGTTTGATTAAAATTCATTTCAATACTCTAACTTTACTTTCGTTTAATTGAGTTTTCTAAGTTCCATATTTATTCAATTTAGGTTTTTTGCCAATTTCGTTAAAAAAATTGCCATTAAATATTCAATTAACTAATGTAAAAAGATTTTTTTTATTTATAAAAAAAGATTCACATAAAAAATCTATGAAATATTTTATTAATTATTTTTTTTTTTGTGTGAGAAAAATATGTATTTTTTAAATGGAAAAAATTTAATGAAACTGGATGGAGTGCCTGAGTTAAACTTAATTGGACAAAAGTAAATTTAGGCGATTGAAATGAATTTTAGTTAAACTTAGAGGATGTCATTTGCATTTTAATCTAATTTTTATTGGTGTTATTTGGGCATTTATTTATTTTATTTTTGATTAAGGGGTTAATGATTATGTTTGGGGGGTTAGATTATTTTTGTTAAACACAAATCTTTAGATTCTTTAGTGAGAGTGTTTAATAATATATATTAAATGTAAAATTCTATTAATAATCAAACTTTAGTTATTGGTGTCGGTCTCAATCTTCAAACATCGATCCTATTCTTGTGTGGGTGTCTAAAGAACGTTGGTAATGTAGGAGAGATTATATCCAACAGAAATAGTCTAGGACGGAACTAGAATTTTGATTAGGGAATATGAATAATTTTTTTTATGAAAATGCAAATTACTGTCAATTTGGCATTAACAAATTATCAACGCGTTAATATACAATTAGAAAATTAAAAGTATTATAAAAATTTACAAATTGACGTGGTAATTAATGTAACTAGTATGTAGTCCGTGTTTACGCACGGAAATATTAACAATTGTGATGATAAGATGTTTATCTTGGTAGATTCAGTTTTCACATTGAGCATTATGAATAGAGGTAACTTAACACCAACATTTAAAAATCAAATTGGACACATAGCACAAAATTAAAGTACAATTAGAAATTGGACATATAACACAAAATTAACGACAAGAACTGATCATTGAGTTTGAGATCTTCTTGGAGGCGCCAATGAAGCGGTAATGTATGAGAGTGTGAAGAAAGGAAGAGTGAGATTGAACATTGTGTTTGAATCCGGCCTTACTTTTAGAAATCCGAAAGGAGGAGGAGAGGGTAGTGTGTGGATCTAGTTGGTAGAGGTTGAGAGAGAAGGAGGAGACATGGGATGACAATATGACATTAGGAGGAGATGATTTTTACTTTTATAGTCTTTTTCGTTGGACTCCGTGGTTCTGGTAGTGGGATTAGAAGAGTTTCAAATTTTATTGAGTTCACCCATAAAAGTATGTAGGTGAAATATTCTTGCTTAGGCCAATGAACATTATCATTGTAGTTTTCTTGACTTCCGTGTTAAATGTTAATGCATCATTTATTTGAGAACAAAAAATTAGAAAATTTAGATAAGATACATGACACAAAATTGGAATTCAATTTATAATCTAATTAGATTCATTGTGGTTTTCTTGGCTTCCGTGTTAAATGTTAATGCACCATTTATTTGGCCACAAAAAATTAGAAAATTTAGATAAGATACATGACACACAATTGGAGTCCAATTTATAATCTAATTAGATTTTTTTTTTAAGTTTTGATTAGGACAAGTGGCGCAAAATTGAGAATTTAAATTTAGACACATGGCACAAAATTGAAACTCTAATTTAGAATTCTGTTTTAGTTTCTTTTTGCTTCACCTATTATTATATATATAGATTAGTGTCATTTCAAAAAAAAAAAAATCAGTTAGTATTTATATTAATTTTTGTAATTGATGACATATCAATTTATAAGACTTGGGTTGGGAGTTCTCAACTAAAAGAGAATTGTTTAAAAACAAATGGAGTCAATTTCATATGGTAACTGTTTTGGTTTCGTTAAGGGAATAATGTGTTTGGATATCAATAAATTAAATACCAATTTCAGGTTTATTTATAACAATAGTTTGGTATAGACTCTTTTTTTTTTTTTTTTTAACTCTTATATAATTTGTACGACTTTTAAGAGTCTTTAAAAATGATATATCTTATCAATAAAAAAATTGATATAACCAATAATAATAATTATTATATTACAATGACATGTTCCTTTGTAAACGTGGATGCCTAGATATATTGAAAAAAGAAAAAAAAATTAGATGGAAAATGGTGGAGGCTATCGTGGTGGAATCAAAGCTGTAAAAGACAATGTGTGAGGGGTTATAGAGATTACTCATTTTTTTCATCATTTTTTACTCTCATTTGATCAGATAAGCGAATAAAACAAGAAATGGAAAATAAGCGGACCAAACCAGATATGTAATTTTCAGATTTTTAGGATTAGATTTGTTATTTTTGGTAATTTTATGTAATTTTTAGATTTTTAGGATTAGAGTTACCTTTAATGTTGTTTAGTCAAATTAGAGTTTGATACGCTTTCCCAGCTGCTCTAGGCTTTCTAATTGCTTTGGGTTTTCTTTTTTACTATTTAAACACATTGTAGCAAAGGCAATTCTGTTTTAATATTATAAAATTCAGATTTTGTATATTTCTTTCTTTGGTGGATTTCAGAAAATTATCACATTGTGGATTAAAGGAACCCTTCATTACCAAAAACTAACGGTTTATTTTCTGTTCTATCTTTTTTTTTTTTAATAAAGTTTCAACCTATAGCGTCCGCTCTTGATGATAGACACCAATCGGTTTTTGGTATAAGTTGGGATTGTATCCCAGATCTCTTATTTAACCATTAAAGACTTTACTAGTTGAGCTAATAAGAGCCCACTGTTTCTGTTCTATCTAAGAAAGTATTGCGTGTGCTTTCTTCAAATACTGTTTTTAATATTAATTTAACAAATTTTGGTCAATGGGATGTCATGGGGAAAAGTGTTTACTCCCTTCAATTTTAGGGTGGAGAGTGTCATTTTCCCAAGTTTGGTATTGTGTTTTTTAATTTCCCATCACAAAGTCTTCTCTCTCTCTCTTTTATAGTTTTGGTTGAATTTTGGTTTGAGTTAATACTTACTTTTTTTTTTCTTCTTATAAATAGGAATTTGATTTTATATCAAAACACATTTTTCATAGTTATGAATTTGAATATGCCTACCAATTGTTTGAGTAATAAATTATTGCAAAGTCTATCTTTTATTCCGTTGGTTTCATTTTAATGCTAGTTAAGGCAACATTTTAATTTTGTGATGATTTTTGATTATCATGATAATCTCATTTTTTTTTAAGAAATGAGAAATTTGAATAATAAATTTAAAATTTAATAAGTATAATTGTATATTAGGTAAATATAGCACACTACAATAAAACTTAGAAGAAGATGGTTCACCTTAAAAAAAATATTTATCAAACACCCAAAAAAAAAAAAAATGTTCTTCTCTCTATTAGTCCACACTTACTAGTTACACTTCCTCAAACTTTTACCCTCTCTCTTTGAATCTTTATCTCCCCACTATTCTCTCTCTTATCATCACACTTCCTTCATTCTTTTCTCTTTCTTATATTTCGACTATTCTTGTCTTTATTTTATTTTGTATAAATTTGATATCATATCTCCTGTCTAATCCATATTTTCCCTACTCTCTCTCTCTCTCTTTGTGTGTGTGTGTGTGTGGAATTTTGTTCTTTCTTATAACTCTCTAATTATGGTTGATGAGTTTTTTCAATTTTCTAGCACGAAGTCTTCTTCTCTCTTTTATAGCTTTGGTTGAATTTTGGTTTGGGTTAATATTTAGTTTTTATTTTAAGAAAAAAAAAACAGAATTTGAGTTTATATCAAAATACAATCTACATGGAAATGAAGTTAAATATGATTACCAATTGTTTAAGTAATAAATTATTTGCATAAATACATTTTTAGTCCCTACATTTTTGGCCGATACCATTTTGGTCTCCACTTTTTTTTTTCTCGGATGCAAATCTCAAAATCGAAAAATCATTCTTATTTTAGTCTATACTGTCATCTCACTAATGAATATTGCCTACGTGGCAGACATAGTGCATTGTTGGCACTTGGCACACTAAATACTGAGATGACCATTAAAATAATAATATATTTGTAGTGATAAAAGGATAACAAATATAGAAATGTTTTTTTTTATATAAAAAGAATAGAAAATACAGTAATTTTTTTTATATACATACGTACGTACATACATACATACATACATACATACATACATATATATATATATATATATATTACACCTTACTATGTAATATTTCTATATTCTCATGTATTGTGCGAGTCTGTGGCTATTATTTTAAAAATTTAACTGTTAAATTGCATATTCTTTATGTTTTTAACACATGTCAAATTTCATGTCAAACAGATGTAATTTTAGTATTTGATCTATAAACTTATTTTTTATGCATAATCTTAAACTACTAAAATTTGAAATTTAAACATTTGATTGACGATATAACTATTAATCTTTAATTTTTTGAAAATTTTGCAAGCATTAAAGATGTAAGAAGAAAATATTATCTAATGGTGAATTTGTTGAAATTTACATCCAATAAATATATATTGAGTGGAATTGTCTAAGGCTACAATCAAGTTTATAGTTAAACTTTGTCCAATATGTAATTACATTTAAAATAAATAAATTCAAATTCCATAGTTATACTAGATGGCATTTATAAAACTATTATAAAAGTAGCGATGATTTGGATTGAAAGGACTTTGAGAGAGAGAGAGAGAGAGAAAGAGGACAAATTCAGGGATAGCAAGCGGATAGTACCAAACACGCTTGCATGCGTAACGCTTTTTTTTCGTGCCCGCTTTGCAGTGAAGGTCCAGAGACCATTATTCATTTGGTATCTGGTCATTGTGGCTCCGTAGGAATAATATAATATTTCGAAATGAAAAATATCAAAGGAATTTGAAAGCCAAGGTTCTTTCGAAGGCCATCGAGTTTGCATACATTGGTATCAACAGGAAGCAGGCTCGTTCACGTACCAAAATCCAGGTGAGATGAACCAACCCCTCTTTGAATTGGTATAAACTTAACTTAGATGGATCATCTCTTGGCAATCTTGGTTTGGTAGGAGTTAGAGGTTTGATTCGGAATGACAAGGGAGAATGGATCAAAGGCTATGCTAGAGCTATTGGGCTTACCACCAGTGTTGTAGTGGAGCTATGGGCTTTAGGGGACAGAATCAGACTATGTACATCTCTAAAAATCCCTGCTGTGCTCACAGGGCCAGTCCTTCCACTAGGCTAATTAGGCAATTGTCTACGGCCCCCAAGTGGAAGGGAGGCCCCAGTATTTTAGAAAAGTAGTAGGGAAAAAAAAATTTGGTTTTAGATGAATCTAAAAAAATCCAGCACGTCCTTTTGACCAAAAGACAAAATTTCTGTTATACCCAGTTAAACATTAGTAGCACAAAAAAATTTTTTGGTCTAAATAAAATCAATTAACCCAAAAATAACATCATTATCCTTTAGACAAACCAAAATTCAACAAGATAAACTACAAATCCGGTCTAAGAAATTAACCACAAAACAATCAATAATCAAAACAAATAAAAAAACCTCAAATCCCTAAAAATTTTACCGTCTCTTTCTCATTCTTCCTCTGCTTTTTTCTCTCAACTCTTGCTCTCCACCTCTCTCATTCTTTCTCTCTACTATTGTTGGACCTGGCTGCCTGGCTCAAGCTTCCTTTCTTCTGATCTAAATTATCCGATCGCATTTGATTTGAAAACTTTGAGGAGTGAGGACTACCGAGCTGATTGCCTTTTTTTTTTTTTGCTGCTGTCATGCTACGTTTTGATTCTGGCATTCTGCACTGCAGAATGGGTTTTGACTTTTGAGCTTGAGGTATAACTTATAAGAGCATTAGCATTGGGGAATGCAAATGCCAAATGTAAGGAATATTTGGCATTTGCAGCCCCCGAATGCTTTGCATCAGGGAATTGCAAACTGAAATATTGCAAATTTTTTTGCAATACTGCTACATTGCAATTCTATCTTTAGAATTGCACTGTAGCAAGTATTGTAAAAAAAAAAAAATTTTTATTATCTCTTTTCTCTCTCTTCTCTCATTTCCTCTGGGACTTCTCTCTCTGCCGATTCTCTCATCTCTGACCCATCTCCAACTCCATCTCCGAAGGTTCATCTACATCTCCATCTCCATTTTCGAAATCTCCATCTCTATCTTCTCCATCTCTGATTCTCCATCTGCTCTCTCATCTCTGAAGTCTGAAGCTTCATCGCCGAAACCTATCTCCATCTCCAAGCGTCTCTCCATTTGCTGCTCTCTCATCTTTGAAGCATGTTTCTCGGTGCAGATTGGTCGGCTGATGGCGACGATCGAGTGTGGTGGTGTGGGTTTGGGTTCGGCGTGCGCGTGCGGGTTTGGGTTTGGCGTGGTGGTTGATCTAGTGTGGTGGTGGTGTGGTGGTTGATCGGAGCGGTGTTGTGGTGGTTGATCCGTGTGGTGGTGTGGTGGTTGATCCGTTCGGATTGGTTGATCGGTGCGGTAGGGCGTGGTGGTTGATCGGTGCGGATTGGTTGGTTTGGGTTGGTTTGGTGATTGATGATGGTGGAGCCGTGGAGGTGGGGGTTGCCGTGGGTGGTGATTGATGATAGTGGAGCCGTGGGTTGTTGTTTTTTTTTTTTTTTTTTTTTTTTGGTGTTGATGGTGGTGTATTGCAGCGGTGATGGTCGGAGAGGGACCAGAGGGTGGTGTTAATGGTCTGGGTTTTGTTTTGGTTTTTTTTTTTTTTTTTGGTGTTGATGGTGGTGTATTGCTCCGGTGATGGTCGGAGAGGGATCAGAGGGTGGTGTTGATGGTGGCCATGTGGTGATGGTGTTTTCTGTAAAATTTGTGGTTGAACAGAAAGATGAGAAAGAAATAATAAAGAAATATTAAAAAATAATATTTTAATAAAAATAGAGTTTTGGGATGCTGGAGGTATAGTAAAATGGTATGGTATAATGATAAAGTAGCTTTTTGAAGTGGTATAATAGAGTAGAAATAGAATTCTCCAATGCTAATGCTCTAAGGCTTGCTTTCTACTTTAGATTTGTTAAGAGGTTTAAGCTGTGGCTGGACGTTTCACACTTTCACGTTTGGGCCTTCAAGTTTTTTTTTTTTGGTTATAGGGGGTGTAATAGGATTTGTTTTATGTTTTTTTTGTGGGTGGGTCTTGGCAGGTTTTTTTTTTGGTTATAGGTGTAATAGGATTTGTTTTATGTTTTTTGTGGGTCTTGGCAGGCATTTTCTTGGCTGGGCTGGGCTTGTTTTTGTTATGGTTGTGCTTATTTATTTATTTATTTATTAAAAAATTTAGTCTTGTGTTTTTATATATACTAGCCATGGTCCCGCACGATGCGCGGATAATGCTTTAAGTTATTATGTAAAAAACTTATATAGAATATCCAAAAAATTTTAAAGTAATAAAATGAAGTAATGTTGTAATAACATGAAGAAAATTTTGTTAAATTAATGATGTAATGCAAAATTAAGGGGATGGATAATTTAAACTATAGAGAAAAAGTTACATAAATTAGAAATTAGTTATTATGGGGTGTAATATCTTCTCCCAAAAAAAAAATGTTTAGATTTATTTTTAGAGTTAAAGGTTTTAAAAGAAATTTTACAAATAAAAGATTATACTCCAATTGACATAATAAATTATATAAAAATATTAGATTCAATTTCAGATACATGCACTGCTTATAAAATTTTACTAACAATACTTGTTACAGTTGCTTCTGCAGAAAGGATTTTTTCAAAATTAAAATTAATAAAATCATATCTAAGATCGACAATATCCCAAGAAAGATTAAGTGGATTAGCTATATTATTGATTGAAAATAAAATGTTAGAAGAACTTGAAAACAAAAATTTAATTAGTCAATTTGAATCTCAAAAGGCAAGAAAAATAGATTTTAAATGAAATATATTATAATATAAAAATATTAAATAAATATTAATTTAATTAATACATAAGTATAAAAAAGACCCCATTTTAGTTGTCGCCTTAGGCCCCAAAATGTCTAGGGCTGGCTTTGTGTGATCATTGATATGGATGCCCAGTTAGTTGTGGACCTCCTGGAAAGGAATGGTGGCCACCCAAATGGTATTGGTGCCTTGGTCAGTGATTGTAAGGCTGGCCTAAGGGAGATTCCTATGGTCCAAATCCAGCATTGTTACCGGGAAGTAAATAAATGTGCTTATGCCCCTTGCTAGAAGGGCTACTCTTTGTAATTTTTTTAATTTTTTAGACCCCCTAGTAGATGTTTTGTTTTTGCTTAATTTAGATGCAGATGGGCGTGTTTTGATTGGTTTGTATTTGGTTCCTAGTTTTACTTAAATGCCTCTTTTAAGAGAGAGAGAGAGAGAGATTGTTGATATTTGGTTATTGAAAATTTTTATGAAACTACTTGGAAGTGAACTATGTATTTTAAATACATTAACTTGTGAGTTTTTGATGTGGTTTTGTCGTTGTACCACGATATTGGTGATTACCTTGTCTATGTGACGACCAGGCCTGTGTAACTTACCTTGGGAGTATTTTTAAAGAAATTATTATGATAATTCTTGATGTTGATACTTGATGTGAATTAATTGGATTGAATTGTCAAAAAAAGAAAAATTTACAAGTACCTTTGAGATATTTTTCTCATGCTTTGAACCCTTTAGTTTTATAAGGATGAACAAGTGTTTTTCCCTACTTCAATCTCTATTCCTTAATTATCCGTCTAAGGCTAACGTAATTTATTAAATGTAAATTTTTTTTAATAATCAAGTTAATCAAACTTGGTTACTGATACTAAGGAAAAAAAATTACTGCTAAAATCCTCACCATCCATTTTACTTGTTTTAATCTTAACCCTCTATTAACATTAAAAATGGACATGGAAACTTGATACAAGATATCTACTTATTTATATTAAAATAAATCTTACAATTTTTGTCCCAAAAAAAAAAAAATAAATCTTACAATCGGGGACGAAGTCATGTTATTGGCTAACGACAACCCACCAATGTATATGTTGTTTGCCATCTCATGTCAGAAGCTAAACTAGGAAGAAGATGAGAGAAAGAAATTTCTCATTGAATGAATAGGAAAAGTATAGCTCTGCTTATATACAAGGAACAGAGTAATTGAATATAAAACAAGTTTTTTTTATTTTATTTATAATTTTAACCCAAATCAAGTTCTGGTATTGCAATTTTTTTATTCTAAATACCAAAGTTAGCCTAAATTCTCTCTCTGCTCTGTACAATGGTTGCTCCCACTCCCAGCTTGATTTTTTTTTATTCTTTCAATATCTTGATATTCATTGATGACCACAGTGGAGGAATGTTAGTTTGTAATATTATCAGAGATTTTTATTGTCTTTATGAGTTACGAAAGTCAGTTAATGATATCCAAGAATAGATTGTAAAGTGGTTAGAATTTGTCAAAACAAGGTTCAAATACTTGATAGCATTCAAAAGTGTCAATTGGGCTTTAAAATGCCTAGCTAATTGTGATAGAACATGAGGCCTAAAAAGGCGATCTTATTAAAAACATACCCAATCTCAACTGTTGACGCAAATAGATGATTCATAAAATCTTAAATTCACCCCCCCCCCCCAAAAAAAAATTCTTATTCTTGAAGTTGCAAAAAAAAATATATATATATATATATATATATAAAGTCCAAACCTTTACGGTCCATTTGGATTGAGGGGGAGGAAGACTGGAGGGGAGTAGAGTAGAGCAGAGTTGGCTGAAAATAGACTAATTTTGGGACAATTCTACTTTGCTTTACTCTACTTTACTTCCCTTACTTCTTTCTCAGTCCAAACGGACCATTAGCTCTAGCTTCCTCCTTGCCCACAGTTCTACACTTGTATTTGTAGTTGTAGACATCCATAAAAGTAGTGATTTTTTCTACGTTGTTGGGTTGAAATGACTTTCAGTTTTGTTTTTGAGAAAATGGATTTCTTGAAAACGAAGCACTTGAATTTGGCTATCAGTTTGGATCTTGAAAGTTGAAACACCCTATTCCTGAGTAAGGCTCCGTTCGTTTGGAGTGAAAACAGAGAGGATGAAAAACAAAAGAAGGAAAATTGGATGGAAAATATTGTTTTCCACTGTTCGTTTGAGGAAGGAAAATAGGAAGGAGAGAAAATTCGGGAGAAAGTTTTCTTTTCAGGCCCACATTTTTTTTCCTTCCAAATCGGAAGAAAAATTTGGAGAGCACTTTTACAAAAATGCCCTATTCCTACCTATTTTTTTTCAACGTTTTATTTTTTATTTTTTTTCTTCAACGTGTTCTTTTTTTTTTTCTTTTTCTTTTCTTTTCTTTCTTCAACGTGACCTCTTAGACCTGAACTTTTTTTTTTCCTTCTTCAACGTGAGTACGTGACCTCTTAGATCTGAACCTTTTTTTTTTTTTTCTTCAACGTGACCTCTCAGACCTGAACCTTTCTTTTTTTTTTTTTTCATTTCAACGTGACCTGATGAACATTTTTTTTTCTTTTCCTTCTTCAACGTGACCTCAGACCTGGACGTTTTTTTTTTTTTTTTTAATGTGACCTGATCTAATTTTTACATTATTATAATAAAAAAATAATATAAATTTATATATATGATGTGATAAATTTTATATTATTTAATGAGTACAAATAAATCTATTTCTTATCTATTATATAACAAGAGTATAATACACAATTTATATAAATTACATTTTCCAACCTTCCCTTTTTTTCTTCAACCAAACAAAAGAGTTTTCTACCCTCTCACTTTTCCACTCCTCCAACCGAACACACAAGAGGGAAAACTAAATAATTTTCAGCCTCCCACTTTTCCATCTTCTCACTTTTCCACTCCTCTAACCGAACAAACCCTAAAAGAATGATGATGTAGAGATTATATT
This sequence comes from Lithocarpus polystachyus, assembly GCA_033629205.1. Classification (NCBI taxonomy): domain Eukaryota; kingdom Viridiplantae; phylum Streptophyta; class Magnoliopsida; order Fagales; family Fagaceae; genus Lithocarpus; species Lithocarpus polystachyus. Next base: position 64,726,996 of record CM066171.1, read on the forward strand.
ATAGCCAATACTTAATGGGCGATATGTTACCGTATTTTAAGCACTTGATATCTGGTTGAGATTGTTATTAGTCTGTCTGTTTTGTTAGCTGAGTGCCATTTTTTGAATAATCCATTATGAATAGACTCTTTGAATATAATGGGGAGAAATTTTCACATGAAATAACTACTAATGACTTTTCTTTAGAAAGTAATTCCACATGATATATTATCAAGGTATTTAGTTCTGATTGCTAGCAAACAATTCTGTTGAACTTAGTACTTAATTACTTACATCAAAATTATATCATCATTTTACTCATCATCATCATCATTACTATACAAGAAATAAAAACAATAAACCAACCATATAGTATTCTCTTGAACAATTTTAATAAATATGTAGCATATATCAAAACACAACTATTTCTAACTTCACCTTAACCACAAGAAGTAAAAAACACCCGGCTAACTACAAGAGTTTTGAGTGAGACTATGATGCCCTTATCTATGTCCATCGTAGAGAGTTGCCGTTGCAATCTCTCCTGCATTGCCTTCTTCCATTGCAGATACTTCACTCATCTGAATTGCCAAAGGAGTAGTTTCTTTTGGACTCATTTGGCCGGATGCATGAGTAGTGGAACCCTGAGTGGTAGTATTAGTTGAGCCATTAGCAGCCTTTCTCAAACCCTTGTTCTTTTTTGCCGTTCGAGCCCAACCAACAAGCCCTTCTTGTATGTGTTCTTCAAATATAGCCTTTTTAAATGAGCTTCCCATCTACATTTTAAGGAATTCAGCAATCTTCATCAGCCTAAAATCCCAACATAAGTTAATTGATCCTAAATAAGGTGAATTCTTAGTGATGATCCAACTCACCTGTGTGACAATTGCATACAGTGGTAGGGTGCTATAACTGCAGACGAACTGAACGAATACCCTATGAATAAAAATTGGCATTTAACTTCAGATTCGGTTCATCAATAGAAACATATGGTTTCAAGAATAGAATAATTATTATCATTGTTTTACCCTATAACAAGCCTTGGGATGATATAACTGATTTTTCCCATTATACACGAGTCAAATCCATATTGAACCTGTAACATATTGAAGCATCATAGAAATTCAATCCATAGTTTTCATTTCCAATTTATCTTCGTCTCGTTAGTATGCAATTAATATTGAATTTTAATTGTTTTACCCATATCCAAAAGAAAACTGCCAGTTCAAATGAATTCTGAAACAGGATGATATGAATCAGCAAGAGAACAATCCGGGGCCTATGGAACCAGAAGTGATCATCTGAAGGTTGAATTACCAAAGCACCTGCAATTGCTGCATGTTTCTCGGCAACCTCATGGGCCAACTGGATAATTACATGCTCTAACTTAGTGCCCACAGCAAGTAGAAGCTGTAAAATATAAAAAACAATATCAATGTTATGGCCCTTACCCTACATGTTATCTAGGACATTTACAAGATGAACATGTAGTTTGATGATTTGAGCATACAAATGCACAATTATTATGAATCATTAATTTGATTGTTATTTTCAACTAAAGAGCATGGTAAGTTAAACAAAAGTATGGAAAAGACACTAGAAATGAGATAACACATTTATCTTCAGAAGCTGAAAGCCTGAAATCTTTGAAAAAAAAAGTCTGAAATCCATCTATTCAACTATAACAGTATAGATAACATGTAGCTGCTAGGTGGCATGGTTGACTGATGAGGAACACATCATAAAGTGGTATACAAAGTCTATATCCAGTCTTCCTTCTAGTGTAGAAATTGCGCACACTCAAAATTGAACAATTTCAGCCATTTAAATAGTGCATGCAATCTTCCTTATATTTTTGACACACACACACACACACACAAACATGTGTTAGGACTTGATGAAATGGATTAAAATTGAAGGGTAATTTAATCTTGACAACATAATTGTGAAATTTAATTCATCTAGACATAACAAAATCCCTAACCAATATCTCTAACAGATTTATATTTGTAAATACTAGTACACAAGTATTATTTAATGAAACCAGGAATAACATCCTTCTTGACATCTTTTGGCACATGTTCCATTTGTCATAGACAGTCAGCTATAATGAAAACAGAGCTTTTGCTTGCGTATTGCTACAGTTTGAAGTCAACTGAATGAAGGATCACCTTAGCATCTATGACGTCAATTTTAGGAATTTTCTTGCTTTTTCTCATATAGAATTTTATTTTAAAAAAAATCTTAGTTGACTTGGATGATTAGATAAGGTAGAGATTATGATCTCTATGCTTTACCAAGTTGAATATGATAGAAACTAGTGACATGCTGGCAAAAATACAGCTTAATATAATTATTATCCTTCACAGGTTCCTTTTTAGGGAGAATGAGCATGTATATACCAAATTCTTGCCCAAAAATTATCCCATACCACTGAGAGCTCCTTAAATTTCTGGAAGCACCTGCAAGATTATAAGACTCCTTTTATAGAGCCTAAGCTTGGGTGAATTGTAGCAATGCTTAATTGCAGCTACAACAGATGTTAATGATTTGATCCTAGATAAGCATGTCAAGCTTTTGAGGGGACATATGATGGTTTCTTTGAATTGATGATCTAGGACTCCATTTTATATTTGACAACCATTTTTTCTTGATCTACACTAGGTGTAGAACTGTAACATTCAGCTTTAAAATATTACAAGCTCCTCGTGATAGGTTAGAAGTGTTCAAAGGAAGAACTAGATACCAACTGTCAACGACACTGCTTTATTAGGTTAAAAACCAATTATATATATAACATCTTACATACAAAAGCCACCTTTTTTCTATCAAAAGGAATTTACCTCAGAAAATGCAGTTAATGTAATACTGGCTAGTTCCTTTCAGTCCAACATCATAAAAAAAATTAAAAAAAAACACATAAGCACAATCTGTCATGTGAGCTAGTGGGCATCAAGATTTAAATTCTAGGGTGACCTAGTGCACAAACAAACTTTGCTGGAATTTCTCTTCCAGCACAAACAAAAAACAAAGGTTGGCAATCAAAATGTTTTTACAAGATATAATCTTCACAAAATTGTGACTAATCAAATTGCATAAATATATAAGTAATTTAACAGGAAAACTATGACATAGAACTTACAATGAAGGGTATGAATGCAATCCAGAAGTACGCATGCCAACCTGCAAGAAAAATCAGAATACATTATGGATTGGAGATAATGATCTTTCATGTAGCTGAGCCTAGAAGGCTAGAACAGAGACAAGGACTATGGCATTATAGTTATTGGAACTCAGAAATTTTGATGAATAATTCATGGAACATGACGTTCCTTTCAATAGAAATTAGATATAGAAATGTAAGTCAAATGGATAAGATCTTGAAACCTCTACAACGAAAATTTCTACACTGTTTTCAGAACCTGGGTTAGGACCATATTATACATGTGAGTCAGAATAGAAAAAATGTGTTGCTAAGGTTGGCCTTAAGGCCATACATTCAATTATGTGCAAAAAACCTGTTACACTTTGTTAATGAGAGAGAGAGAGAGAGAGAGAGAGAGAGAGCTTACCAGCCACATTCAGCAACAAGAAAATGACCACAAATAACCAAAGATACCAACTGCAATTGATGAACTTAGAATTTAGTAGGATCTATCAACTTAGAGGAATCAGATTAGAAAGTACTTAGTGCACGAAGAGCTAGTATATTGTAGTATGATACATGGAAAATAGAAGTACTAACATTTTTCAAACAATAGAGGTTGAGCATAAGCACAAACCTTCCAAGTCAGTACTTTTTTTATTGGTTTAACCTTATAAGATGTACTCCACATTAGAAATAGTAAAGCTCAAAATATTGAAATAAGATAATGAGTGCACTTGGAATGTCTTTAATAATTGTGACTAACCTTATTCCAACGACTTTCCTGAAATCAGCTTCAAGGGCACGAATCATGTACTTGTGGAAATTAAACTGTGGGTTTCCTCTGCAATGAGTCTATAGAAAAGAAAGATATTAAAAATCAGAAAGATTATCTAGTGAAGTAAAAAGTAATGGGGTTTTGAAAATAAAAAGAAAAAAGAATAATAGATTGAATACATATAGACCTTTGTATAACTTACCATAATGAAGCCCAGTCGCATTGTCAGATAATCTGTTTTGGTCACAGACCCATAAAATTGCTTGAAAAATGATTGCTGAAAATGATGATGTCATTAAAAAAAATAAATCATTTGTTTGTAATAGTAGAGAAGAACAAATTCGTTTATTTTGTTGTAACTGCCCAATTCTGATGTCCATTACAAGTCAGGCAACCATCCCAAAAATGATTTCTATCTTTTATATATATTATGGCTGTAGAAGTGATATTCTAATGTCGTAATTGAAATATTTCATTCTAGATTATTATTACATAAACTGCACAGGAAAGGTGATCTGCAACATTTAAATTTTCAGAGTGAAATCAATTTTTGTTAATCTCTCTTTTTTTTCTTGTTCTTTTTTTTTTTTTTTTTTTTTTTTTCTTGAAACTGACCTTTCCCTAAGCATTTCAGGCTTGTTAACATTTGAGTAGTACATGGGTTTCAAAAAAAAATAATGTGTAGTCTGGCATAAAAGAAGAGGTAAAAGATAGTGGTTTTTCTTTTTTCTGATATTTATAAAACAACCTGGGATACAGTTGGAAACAATTAAGTTATGAATCTTAGTAAGCCAACTTTTAATCAAACAAATTTAAAATGGAAATGGTCGGTATGGTCACTTTGTAATTTTTCACAAATTTCATCAATGAAATTTAAATTCTGAAGAAGAGAAACCAAGAAACCATAGTGAAATGAATGCTCTCCATCATGAAAAACTATTGATAAGTATGATCATTACATTATCCTTCTTAATAGCATTGATGAATCAAATTATTAGTGGTTGTAATCATAGTTGGTATTAGTTGTCAAACAGGTAGATTGACTTGATTATAAAGGGTTCTATAACTTACCACCCATCCTAACAAAGCTGAATCTTTGCCAATACCCAAAAAGCGATTCCTGATAAAATCGTGATCTTGGACTTGTGTAAAGTTTGTTTTCAGAACTGCAAATACAGTATTTCATGAGAAAAGATGTAAACAACAGCAAGTAGTTGTTGGATATTAAAGAAAATGCACACACTTCAGGTTGAATGATGAAATTTCAGTCCATAGTGAAAAATTCTGAGTGACACAATTCTTTATCATTCAGTCCAGAAGAATTGAGGTAAGGAATAAATTTATTTTATGATCCGGGATTCAGCAAAAGGAAACATAACACAGGAAAGTATGTACTAAAATTTTAATGAGAAATTGAGCATTACCTTCTTCTGGATTGTTTTCCTTTTTCAAGATAGAATCTTCCCAATGTTTCCATTGACGTATCTACACCATTAAAACATATTATAGAAAAATTGACATTAAGGTTAAAGAATAAAAATTCTTGGTTATAATTAAAAAAAGAAAAAAATAGACAGATAATTATAAGAATAGGGACAACTAACCTTTGCTCCTCCGAAAAGAATGGTTAGAGCACAGAAAGTCACATGCACAACAGCTAACACAAAGATAAATATGTGAAGATGATGCAGTGCAGTAAGAGATAACAGTGGGACCTTTCCCTGAAAAAATGATGTGAAGAAAGTAAAAAAATAATAAGATATTTCAATTCATAAGCACATGTGCAACCTTAGTTAACAAATTAGATTTTGATTGCATTCCTAGAGCATTCTTTGAAGACCTTAATAACTTTATATGATGCTGAGTTCAGTTATGCCTGCTTATAAGTTATAACCCACAAAGGTCTCAACTGGGAAAAAAAATTACATAATTCTGTCTACGCTAGAAGATGTTGATCTATTCAATTTCAAACAGTGAAGAGTAAAAATATTTTGTTTGTATTAACAATTTAACATTAGCTGACAATTTTGTAATACAGGCTTCCTACCAGTAAGATTTAACTATTGCAGAAGATTGAACAAGAGTCTGTATTACACAAAGACAATTCAAAAGAAGGAAAAAGGAGGAGAAGAAAAGAACAGAAAAAGAAAAGAAACTGCTAACAATAAGGAGCAGTAATTAATGTCCTATAGCCTCAAAGGGGCATGTATACTCTGCAATTCTTTTTCACTGCTTTGGAGAGAAGTCTGCTATTAACAATCACCTCAGGTCATATTGCTCTAAGGCTATCTGGCGTATCATATAAGGGTACTGAAGATATAACTAGCAATTGCAGGAATTAGTTGAAAAAATAAGCACTCCAAAGATTAAACGACCAACTTTTTAGAAAAACCTTTTTGGCTCTTTGGAACAGCAAAAAACTCTTCAATAGGAACATATGGGATGCTTCATCTAAGGTAATTTAGAATTTACTCTGAAAATGCATCCTGGCTAGTAAGAGTTTGTGAAGTCATATCCAAAATAATCAGTCAAACACAACTGCTTGAAACCTTATCCATGACTAGAACCTCAATATTTTCTGAAAGTTTAATGATTTATTTAAGTGAAGGAGTTGTATCCTTGCTGTTACATTGGCAATGCATATCAGAAGAAATGTGGTGCTTCATCGGGTAAGAAAGACTCTTATATGTAGAAGCTAAGTTCAATTTACTTATGCGCAGTTGTATCTTTCTATTATACAGGAAAAAGAAGGTAATTCAGGACAAGCTATCTAGTGCAATTTACTCTCTTTTAAAGATCGCGTTGATTATTCTCAGCATAAAAAATAAAAAATAAATAGAATAAAATAAAAATGACCACGTTGATTATATGTGTGCTTTACCTATAAACAATTGCATTGCTGTATCTTCTGAGGTTTGATTTTTACAGACTTAACTTGAATGTTTTAAAGCTAAAACTTGCATGAGCACATTAACCATCCTGCCCCAGGAGGCTGATTTCATAATAGTCGAATCTCCAAGTTCTAAGTCTTTTTACTATGAAATCTTAAGTACGTGACCAGGAAGACAGGGAAAGCCCTGAAATAGCAAACATATATGCTTGGGAGTATTTAAAACATGAGCATTAAGAACCTTGGTTCTCAAATCTTCTTATTTATACGAGGTTAAGTTGATTAACCATACTGGGGATTATAACATGTTCTAATTCTGCACCTAATATATGAAGATCATTGATGGCAAATGTGATAATAACTTCTTTTTTTCTGTAAAATCATCCAGACCAAAAAGAGGATGTAAATTTTGTCTTGCAGAAATGAGAGAGGGAGTAAAGTATCAATCCAATCAAAGTGATCCTTCATGTTTTAAAATTGGATTTAACTAAGTTGATAGAAACAACAACTTATAGAAATCATGAAAGTCAAAAGTCAAATGTAGGATTCCAATAATGTGACATTTCAAACAATCCACCCTGCACGTTGATTTAACAAGTATGTAGATATGAAGAGCACGTGCATTTGCAAACTATGCATGTGCTTTAAGAAGTCCGACTGAAAGATTCAACCAATCAATAATATATTTGTTTTTTTAAGACTTCAAAAAAATAATAATTCATATGGTCCCTTGTCCCCCCAATAAACAGTGCTCAATACACTACAAACAACAAACCAAAATACAGAAATTGTTTTGGTGCGTTGATAAAGTCAACTAACTCCACTAAAAATTGATTCCTTGTGATATATTCGTATCTACTTTGATTAAAATAACTAGAAAACCCCATTAATCAATCACCAATAGCCAAAATAGTAACATGGATAGAAGCACTGATTGCGGTAAAGTTCCAAAATTTAGACGCAGAAAAGTTATCAAGTACCTCCTCAGCACAATAACCGGTGGAAGTAGTTGTTGCCTCGGCGAGGAGGCGACGGGGAATAAAAGAAGTGAACAAGGTTTGGAAATGGGTAGTAGTAGAAGAAGAAGAAGAAGATGCATCTGCTTTACAAGGCAACCACTTATTGGCTAAGTTCTCGGGTATGCAAACTTTGGCAATCCGTGCTTGAAACACTGTGAGTAGCAGTGATATAAACCCCAACAACATCAGCTCTGCATTCATTCACACCATAAAATGATATGATCAGGAACACCCAGAATATATCCAACTCTATATATATATATATATATATATATACACACACACACACATATATATGTGCATGTAATAAGAGAGAGAGAGTGGAGAGTACTGGTGACCTTCTTTGATCTTCTCTAAGGCTTGATAGAGAGGCTTCTGGTTCTTTTTCTTGAGATACTGCAAAAGAGAGAGAGAGAGAGAGAGAGAGAGTCATTCATTATATAAATAATTAATGATGATCAGTACGTTTACCAAAGTAGTCTAAGACTAAGACTAATAAGGAAATAGAAATGATACGATGGATGCAGAAAAGAGAAGAGATTGACATGCCTTGCCAGTGTAGTGAAGGAGACGTTCGACGGCGAGAGAGATGGCGACGATAACACTGCACACAACAGCAACAACCCACGTTGGGGTGTACTCCAAAGTTGGACCTTCTTCAGCTGCCATCTTTCTCTGTCTCTGTCTCTGTCTCTATCTCTGCCTAATATCTAATTAACCAAAAATTATGATGTAGTGCAGTACTCTCACTCTTTTCTCTCCTACAAATAATTCTTGTCTTTGAAACAAGAAAATGGAATTAAGAGAATAGAATCATAATCAGAAGAGTGGGATGGAGGAGCTGTAAAGCAGCTGGTGGGATTATCAAGCTGCCAGTGCCACTGCCATTTTAGAAAAACCTTATGGGCCAAGAAGAAAATTAAAGGCTAAAGCTTAAAATATGCTGACCGAGACCGAGACCGAGCGCTAATCAGTGCGAACATCAACTCCAAATATATGAAAAACTGTGTCGACCCAACACAACAACGCATGTTACGTTTATATATGTATATGCCAACTGTGGGGTCCCACACCCACCCCGCTCCTAATGACAAGTAACCATGAATCTCACCAAACTCTCGGAAGACCTTTTTTTTTTTTTTTTTTTTTTTGGTGACTACTTCTAACATAGATTTTTTTTTTTTTGTGCTAAAATAACTTAATTTTACTAACAATTTTATTAGTTAGCAACATTTTCAAATTATTTAGAAAACTAATATCTCAAGCTTTTTAGATTCGTTCATTGTAACAACACAAGTCTTATAAACTCGAATTCCATATACTTACAAAATTAAGGTGAAATAAAATTCACGTGAAACTTGAGTCTTTAAAATTCGAATTCTTGCAAAAATGTAAAACTAAAAAACTAGGACTCGAGTTTCTAAGACTTAAGTTCTATGGGTATAAAAATTTCCACATAAACCTTTTAGAGTATTCATTGAAATTATGTCTAAGCAACTAAAGATGTTAGTTTGCTCAAATGTATCAAAAACATGCTAACTAATTAAATTGTTGCTAAAATAATGCTAAAAGGCGAAAAAATCCTCTAATCTAAGGTTACCAATTACCAGCAATGAAAGAAGGGAAGTGTATGCAAATTGCAAAGGCATTATTAGGCATCATCAGCATTCAGCATCGTGATGATGGGGAAGGAAGGAGAAAGAAATCCCATTAGGATTAGGTTTATATTTTAAATAATAATAATAATAATAAAAAAGACAGAGAAGAAAGCGTACCATTGACAAGAAAGGTATCAGGAAGCTTTTCAGAACAAGCTATATCAGCACCCCAGGCCAAATCATTCCCCCTCAGATGTCAATTAACCCAGGATGGCAGGTCATAATCAAGGGAGAAGCTTGGAGGAATAGGAAAACTAAAAGAAGTGGATGGGCTTATGAAGTTAAAGCTACTGATGGTTCTGTTTTACTTGGAGCAGGGGAGAGCAATGGAAGGAAGTCAGCATATCGATGAAGACTAAGGAGCTAGGATTCTCAAAGATGTTGATTCTATGCAATTCCAAGATGCTGACTCAAGCTTGCAGTAAAAAGAAGAAGACCAGCTTGGCATGAACAGACCTTTACCTCGGACTTGGATCAACTGAACCTTCTGATACATGGGCGTTTTTGTTTCTTTCCTCTTTGTTCCAATGGAAATTATTGCAGATGTTTTGTATATGGCCCATGTCACAACTGTATTCCCAGTCCACTTTTGTAGGCATAGGCCTGACGTAACTTTTTAGTCTGTCCTGCAAACTGCTTTTTTAATGAATGAATGATGTTTATTTGGTATCAAAAAAAAAAAAATATATATATATATATATATATATTCATTTCATATATTCTTTAACGTAAGGAATAAGGAAAGTGGACACTACTGGAATGGAAACGCGCAATCCAAACGAAAGCAAATCGTTTCTTGCGCGTTTGGATTGCGCGTTTGCGCCTCCACGACTGCGTCTGTTTCCAACTTTTCCAACTTTTCATATGTTCTCACCTCTCTCTCTCATTTGAAAAAGGAATGCATAGCATATTCATATACGAACATAAACACGAACGCCAACATTAATATTAATTTAATGATGCCTACACGGTCTACGCTACACATTGTGTTTCCTTCTTACTCGTTTGTCCATTTTCTTTATTATAAGGCAAAAATGCAAAATTAAAGCCCTGTTTGGTTTGTGTTTTTAAACAGCAATTTTCAGTTTTTAAACAGCATTTTACATATTCCAACACACTTTTTCACCCACACGTATTTCAAAAAACAATAAACAACAATTTTCAAACTACTTCACCAAACACCCCCTAACTATCTGATTTTCAGCGTTTTTCATTTCAGTCTTCTAACTTTTAATTTTATCATTTCAGTTCTCTAACTTTTAATTATTGTTGTCAACGTGGTATTCCGCAGTTAGTTGATGCCGTTAAATGGATTTTTTATTTATTTTGAAATTAAAAAAAAAAAGAAAAATCTGAAAAAAAAATGTCAATGGAAGGACGGACTCAACGACCGAGTGGGAATCACGATTTCAACACCTCCACGGTGGCACTTTCTCTTTCTAAACTCTCTCTCTGCAACTTTCTTCACAGCTACTTTTTCGTTTCCTTTCCTTCAAAACCAAAAGCAGAGCTAGTACGTTGTTTTATTTATTTATTTATTTATTTTTTAGAATAGAATCCACTAACAAAGCAGCAAAAGAAACAAACTAACAAAGCAGACAACGACCACAAAGAAGAAGAAGAAGCAGCAAAGGAAATACCCACTGTCACCATAGCCCTTGTCGGTTCCATCATCAACAACGCCCAATCCGACGAGGGAACGAATCTACACGAGAGGGGGACCCGAGATGAAGAAGGTTACAGCGTCGACGCCAAATGGATCTGCAGCCATGGAATCCGTCGAGGGAACGAAGTCCTCCTCCATTGATTTCGGTACGGCGGAGGCGATGGACCACACTCGGACTCTAACCGATGTCGGAGCCATGACCCGACTCCTTCACGAGTGCATAGCTTACCAATGCTCATTGGACCTCGTTGAGTTGAGGAAGCGAGTTAAGAAGATGAAGTTGAAGCAGTGTGTGGATGATTTTGAGGAGATCAAGAAAAAGAGGAGTGGGAGTTGGGAGAGTCAGAGTCTAGAGATGGAGGCGATGAAGTTAAATGTGTTTTTTTTTTTTTTTTTTTTCAGAATTTTCTTATTTTTTTAATTAAAAAAAATCAAAACAATATCGATTCAGCGTCCTTAACAGTAACAGCTAATTGAGCTTTAACGGAATATCACATTGACAAAAATTAAAAGTTAAAGGACTAAAATGACAAAACTGAAAGTTAGAGGACTAAAATAAAAAAAGTTGAAAGTTAGAAGGTCAATTTTACATTTTTACCTTATTATAAAGTAATTGACTTCGTATCCATATCATATTTATACTATTTCTCAAAAAAAAAAAAAATCATATTTATACATACCAACACATACATGTTGCTTTGCTAAACAACACATACAGATGCTCCCACCGCTACTATAATAACATTTTCTTTTTTGTTTCGATCATATGTTTATATTAACAAATTTATCGGATCGTATGAACGCATCAATGGTCTTCCAATTTTTATTTTAATATATATATATATATATATATATATATATATATATATATATATAAGAGCATCGTTAAAACAAAAGAGTGCTAGCTAGCTAGCTGTTTTAATATATTTAGTGCGTGTATATAATATGGAATTATATATGATTATTGTACGACAACGCAACATACACATGGAAACCAGATTCTTCCCGGTTACACTCTAATATTCATTTCAATCTGCAAAAGGACATGTTTCTCAATAAAAATAAAAATAAAAATTGTAATACACAAGTGTTCTTAATTCACACTTCATTTTTAACTCCTAAAATCTTCCCCTTTTTACACCCCCACAAACATTTTATTTAATGAAAAGCACAAACTTTAGATGTTTGATGCAGTATATTAAATTCAAATATGCAGTTACATTGACCAATAAATTGTATAGTTGAATTTAATTTTCCTTAAATAAAAATAACATCTTTTCTACTTTATTAGCTCAAGTTAACTTCAGTGTTTCTCAAAAAAAAAAAAAAAGTTAACTTCAGTGCATTTGTCCCATTCAAAGTTCCTTGTTTGCTTTTCTAACGAAATGTTTTCTAATCTTTGAACACCCTACCCTACCCTACCCTACCGACCATACATAGATATGAATTCTCATTACTTTATATATAGGTCCAAAGAATCCCTAAAAAAAAATGGAATTACCAAAAACATTAGGGCTTTTTTAGTAAGTTATTGATTGCAAACATTACATGATTCTATTTATTGTCTACGCCATCCTTTTGAATTCTTCATCGCTTTAACATGACTTAATTTTTATTTATTTATTTTTTAAATACAATAAAATTTCAACCTGTAATGTTCGTTTCATAATGATTATTCTTTATCATCAGACTAAAATATCAATTAATTTTTAATGTCAGTAGGATTTAAACTAGTGTTGCTAGATGAAAATTCACATAAAATTGAAGCCATGGGTCATGAAGATGCAAGGAAGCATTGGAGAAGGGTATTTGGAATAGATACTTTTTTTAATGATAATTTGTGGCTAAAGTTACCAAATTTAAAATTGATTATTTTTGTGTCAGCATGTTATAAACTCCAGATATCTTATTTAATGATAAGAAACTTTACCAATTCAACTAACTAGAATTCACTAATAAGAGTATCAAATACATTTTTTTTTTTTTTTTGTATCTTTCTAAATTTTGTTTCATAAATGAACTTGTACTTTAGCAATAAAAAATTATATAAAAAATAGAAAGATCAACTCACTAAAGCACCATCCAATCACCAATGGGCTATATAGCTCACCTCTATCTAGGGCCAAAGCCACTGATTTTAATATTTAATTTTGTCCCCATAAAATTTGTTACTTTTATTTTTCACTAAAATCAAATATTTTTGGTCCAAAGATAAAATATCAAACCATTTAATTGTGGTGGCTCAACCATTAGGAAATTGGGCAATGGAAAAAGGCCCCATATGAAAAAAAGAAAAAAGAAAAAAGAAGGCCCTCTATTATTAACAATAAAGTATACTATATCCATCTTACTTACAGCTTAATATAAAAATAAATAACAATAATACTGCCTCTCTCCTAGCAAAAAAAAGAAAAGAATTAAGTCCTTTTTATTAATTGGCCAATACAGCGCACTGTTTATTTGTTTCGCAGTGCAATAATTTTAATTAAGACCCAAAACTTTTAGTCAATAAAAATTATCTTCTCTTTAAATGTTGTGCACTCTATCAATGTGTTTTATATTATTTGTAGCAATTTAAAAGTATAAAAATACCACCGCGCACCCTTATTACGGTGGTCACTCCACAAATATAAATACTTGTAGGGTGTAGGGGGCAAGGGTTGGGATTCAAGTCTCCGAGAGGGAGCTTCATACACATATATACTTAGATTAAGCTAAAGTAGAAATTCTATCTTGTATTAAAAAAAAAAGTATAAAAATTTTCAATCTCCCAAAAAAATATTAATGAAAGGTAAACAAACTCTTCCATTTTTTTCTCTATTAAAATTAAAATAAGAGTTAATAATTTTCCAATCAAATTCATTACTGAAATCCAATATTTATTACATGAAATCCAACATTGCTAAGAGAGAGACTGTGACTATCTCTTAAAACAACGACAACCAAAACAAAAAACGACAGTTTCACGTCTCCTCATTTATGTAGACATCAAAACCCTTTTTTTTCCCTAGCTCACTGCTCACCTTGCTACTCTCCAGATTTTTTTTTTCTCACTCTTTTTTTTTTTTTTTTCCTTTTTAGTTGCTTATTAATCAATGTATGGTGTTTGACTGCTCTCTCCTTTCAACTTTAATTATTATTGAAAATTTAAAATCTAGACAATGATAGTTTGAAAAAATATTGTCTGAATCTTGAATGTTTTCTCGAATATGATATTTATTTTGATATTGACTATTTAGATTTATTTACGAAACTAAAAAAAATTACGAAAAAAAAAGAGTTTATCAAAAAATGAAAAAAATCCAATTAACGTAAAAAATTATATAAAAGGCTAGATCATTTTTCAGTATTGTTTATCAAAAATTACTCACAATACTTGTTTAAAATGTGTCTACAGAAAGAAATTTTTTTAAATTAAAATTAATGAAATCTTAGTTAATATCAACTGCATCATAAGAGAAATTAAGTGGAATTTCCATATTATCAATTTAAAAATGGAATTGTTAGTGGAACTAGAATACAAAAATTTAGTAATTTTGTATAAAAAAAAGGCAATAAAATTATAATTAAAATGAAACAAATAAGTTAAAAATCATATAAATATTATTTAATTAATATTTAGGTAAAGATCGCTACCTTATGCCCAAATACGTTCAAGTATATCCTGGTGTAAATTTGTTAGCCTTTGTTTAGTTTTCGAACTGTTTGAGAAAATTCTTGTGTAGTTGATACCTCCCCCAAAAGAATTTGTTGCAGTTGGCCATCAACTTAAACGGATAGAAGACAAAGTCTTTTTTTTTTTGTTAAACATCGAATATATTAAAGCTAACTAAGAGAGTTCAGATCGGACCCAAGTCTGACCGAGTACAAACCAGAACGATCATAATCCAACCTACTTCTAATGTCCTCAGGCGGACTAGGAAAAAATAAAAACCAGGCAAAGTCATGATGAATTAAGTGATAAATTGTGTGAATATCAACATCACCGTGGGCCCAGTAAGTATCATCATTCATCGGTGATGATTAGTCTCAAGAAATGTTTGGTATGCCTACGTACGCCATGAAGCTCACCTCTGTTTCAGTGACCTTATCTTTAGAATCAGTCGAGTTAACTTTATATAATGGTAATTAACCTTTCAAAGGTTAATTACCATCATGGATGAATATATAATTTTTCAACCCATGATGTTAATAAATTGAATTAGACCATGTGATTATATTTAAGATATCTCAAGCACAAATTGTTTATCTTATCATGAAAAATGGGACACTGCTTTGAATGCTTTGGCATTCTTAGAGCTTGAACATGAGATGAGAGTAAGGGTTTTTGACACTTTTTCATTTTTCCTGTTCTTGGAGCAAAGGTTTAGGGAATTGATGAGCTTCCCTTGTTGTCTTGTTTCTCTCTCTTTCTTTCTTTCTTTCTTATTAAGAAAAAGAAAAAAAAAAAAAAAAAAAAAAAAAAAAAAAAACCTCACAATCGGGAAGTTTGGACTTTCCCTATCCCCGTGTGTGTTAAAATATTTAGTATTTTCTTAAAAAAAAAAATTAAAAAAAAAGGAAGTTCAAACTTGAATTAGGCCAGTGATCTCTTTTTAGGCCCAAGCTTTGCCCACAATTTGTTTGGCACAATGCCGAGTTGTCGGAGTAAATGATATCCTAGCTCCTAAGCACTCCAAAGTCCAACCCTAAATTGGACTTGATGATTCCTTTTTAGACCCTAATCCGCAGATTTGCACGCAATTTGTTTGGCATGCTGCCACCATTTACCAAAATATAAATTCTCTTCTTCGAGTTCTATAGAGACAATTAAGTTACTTCTAAGAATTTTTCAAAAAAAAAAAAAAAAAAGAGTCACTTCTATGAATAAACTAATGAACATTAGGCCTACACAATAAAATAGCCCATATATTCATGCTTAAAATTTCTTAATAGAGAGTGCTATTTATAAAGGAAAAAAAAATATAGCATCCTTTTTCATTTTTCAACATGGGATTGAAAAGAATTCTTTTTCCCAAAAGAAGAAGCCTTATGTTAAAAATATTAAATGGTATTAACAAAAGATGTAGCCTAATGTCTCACACTTATTAAATTTTGATACTGCTAATATGGTATTATTTGATACTAAAAACCTTCTCCAGTTGTAAACTTGTATCGTAAACCATCCATTTTACTTGTTTCTATGTTGTTGGGTTTAAATGACTTTCGATTTTGTTTTTAAATAAT
Organism: Lithocarpus polystachyus; assembly: GCA_033629205.1. Classification (NCBI taxonomy): domain Eukaryota; kingdom Viridiplantae; phylum Streptophyta; class Magnoliopsida; order Fagales; family Fagaceae; genus Lithocarpus; species Lithocarpus polystachyus. The sequence goes on from CM066171.1 coordinate 64,743,357, forward strand.
TGGATTTCTTGAAACGAAGCACTTGAATTTGCCTATATATCGGTCTGGATCTTGAAAATTGAAACATCCTATTCCTGTGTGAAAGAACGGTGATGTAGAGATTATAGCCAATAGTTAATGGGGACGTTGTGTTGTCGTATTGTAAACTTTATCTAGATGTAAGCACTTGATATCTGGTTGAGTTTCGTTATTAGTCTGTTTGTTTGTTAGCTGAGTATCTTTTTTTGAATGAATAGACTCTTTGAATATAATGGAGAGCGAAAATTTTCACATTAAATAACTACTAATGACTTTCCTTTATAAAATAATTACACTTGACATATTATTAAGGTAGGTACGTTTGGTATGCTGTATTAACTCCTGTAATGGAATAGTTATTCATGTGTAATATCAATTTAGTCATTTGGTTGTATCTTTGTTACACGGATTAGTTATTACATTGGAATAATTATTCTTTAAACTAAAGAATAGTCATTCCTCTTTAAAATAGATGTAATAGCTATTTCTTAGTACATATAATAGGTTTTAAAATTAATATATTTCCAAAAATATAAAGTATCCTTATATGTCATCATTTACAAGTTTTCCATATGTAACAACCAAACTTATAAATAGCAATAGTTATTTCATTATAATATTTTATATTCCCAGTAATAAATATTACTATTTCTAATGTAATCTACATTCAATATACCAAACATACCATTCTGGTTGCTAGCAAACGATTCTATTGAACTTAGTATTTAACTACTTACATCAAAATTATATCATCATTTTACACATCATCATCATTACCATACAAGAAATAAAGTCAATAAACCAACTATGTAGTATGCATTTGAACAATTTTAATAAATATGGAGCATATATCAAAACACAACTATTTCTAACTTCACCTGAACTACTGCAACTAGCAAAAAAGACTGGCTAACTGCCAGAGTTTTGATTGAGACTATGATGCCCTCAGCTATGTCCATCGTTCAGAGTTGCAGCTGCAATCTCTCCTGCATTGCCTTCTTCCATTGCAGATACTTCACTCATCTGAATTGCCATAGGAGTAGTTTCTTTTGGATTCATTTGGCTAGACGCATGAGTAGTAGAACCCGGAGTAGTAGTAGTAGTTGTCGTTGAGCCTTTAGCAGCCTTTCTCAAACCCTTGTTCTTTTTTGGCCATTCGAGCCCAACCAACAAGCCCTTCATGTATGTGTTCTTCAAATATAGCCTTTTTATATGAACTTCTCATCTACATTTCAAGGAATTCAGCAATCCTTATCAGACTAAAACCCCAACATATATGAAATGATCATAGAGAAGGTAAATTCTTAGTGATGATCCAACTCACCTGTGTGACAATTGCATACAGTGGTAGGGTACTATAACTGCAGACGGACTGAATGAATGCCCTATGAATAAAAATTGGTATTTAACATCAGATTTTGTTCATCAATAGAAACATAAGGTTTCAAAAATAGAATAATTAATATCATTGTTTTACCCTATAACAAGTCTTGGGATGATATAACCGATTTCTCCCATTATGCATGAGTCAAATCCATATTGAACCCGCAACATATTGAAGCATCGTAGAAATTCAAACCATAGTTTTCATTTCAGATTTCCCCGTGGCATTAATATGTAATGAATATTGAATTTTAATTGTTTTACCCATATCCAAAAGAAGAATGCCAGTTCAAATGAATTCTGAAACAGGATGAAATGAATCAGCAAGGGAACAATCTGGGGCCTATGGAACCATAAATGATTGTCTAAAGGTTGAACTACCAAATCACCTGCAATTGCTACATGTTTCTCAGCAACCTCATGGGCCAACTGGATAATTACATGCTCCAACTTAGTGCCCACAGCAAGTAGAAGCTGTAAAAAATAAAATAAATATCAATGCTATAGCCCTTACCCTTCAAGTTATCTAGGACATTTACGAGATGAACATGTCATTTGATGATTTGAGCAGACAAATGCACAATTATTATGAATCATTTATTTTATTGTTATTTACAACTGAAGAGCATGGTAAGTTAATCAAAAGTATGGAAAGGACACTAGAATACATTTTTCTTAAGAAGCTGAAAAGCCTGAAACCCATCTACTCAATATGACAGTATAGATAACATGTAGCTGCTAGGTGGCATGGTCAACTGATGAGGAACATATCATAAAGCGGTATACGAATTCTATGGCCAATCTTCCTTCTAGTGTAGAAATTGCACACACTCAACATTGAACAATGTAAGTCACTTAAATAGTTCATGCAATCTTCCTTATATTTTGACACTGTTAGAAATACTGAATGAGAGTATTGTATTTCATAAATAATAAAATATACGTGAGTGCCTTTATATAGAAGACAGAGTGTGTAGTACAAGTAAGTATGCTATACAAGTAAACAAAGTGGGTTTAAAGCCCACATACCTTAATACACATTAACAGCCCCCCTCAAACTCAAGGTGAATGTGAGACTAATTTGAGGTTGTCAACCAAAGTATGAAGGCGTCCCTTAGGATGTGACTTGGTGAAGATATCTACAAGTTGATCTTTAGAGGAGATTGAGATTAGCTTAAGAGCACTATGGATAAGATGATAACGGATAAAATGACAATCAATCTCTATGTGTTTAGTCCGTTCATGGAAGACATCATTGTGAGCAATATGAATGGCACTCTGGTTGTCACAATAAAGAAGAGTAGCAAAGGATGTGGATACACCTAAGTCTTTGAGAAGCTACGTAGCCAAAGGAGCTCAGATGTGGTATCAGTAAGGGCACGATATTCTACTTCAGTACTGGAGCGGGCCACATGAGTTTGTTTCTTGCTTCGCTAAGAAATCAGAGAAGAACCAAGAAGAAAGCAATAACCAGTGGTGGACTTGCGATCAATGGGATCTCCTGCCCAATTAGCATCAGAAAATGCATGGAGAACAAAAGGAGACTAAGCAGAGTAGAAAAGAAAATGGAAGAGAGTACCCTTTAGATATCGAAGAATGTGCTAAATAGCAGCATAGTGAGTCAATCGTGGAGCAGACATATACTGGCTCACTTGGTGAACAACATAGGAAATGTCTGAACGAGTGACAGTGAGATAAACTAGGTTGTCAACCAAGCGTCTGTAAAGAGAGAGATTAGATAATGGTTTCCCCCCTAAGAGAGTTAGATGTGCATTAAGCTAAACTGGAGTGTCAACAGTCTTGCTATCAGTGAGTCCAGCTCGAGACAAGAGTTCAGAGGCATACTTGGCTTGAGTAATATAAAGTCCATCTGTAGAATGAGTGATTTCAAGACCCAAGAAGTAGCTGAGATGCCCAAGATCTTTCATCTCAAACTAATGACTGAGAAAACCCTTGAGTTCTTGAATGCCACTGAGGTCATCACCAATTATGATCATATCATCCACATACAAGAGAAGTAAAATAGTGCCTTTGTCAATGTGACGAAGAAATAAGGCAAAATCATAATGACTGGCCATGTAACCTAAGCTCGAGATGGTATAGCTGAATTTGACAAACCAAGCTCGTGGAGCTTATTTAAGGGCATAAAGTGCACATCGAATGTGACAAACCTTGTTTGATTCAACAGAGAGACTAGGAGGAGGTTGCATATAAACTTCTTCACTTAAATCAAAATTAAAGAATGCATTTTTGACATCCATCTGAAAAATGATCCATTTACTAGCAGCAGCAACAGCTAAGAGGGCACGAACATATGAGATACAAGCAACCAGAGTAAAAGTCTCTTCATAATCAATCCCATACTTCTGTGTAAAATCTTTTGTAACAAAACGAGTTTTGTAGCACTCAATGGATCCATCAGAGCGAGTCTTAATCTTGTAGATCCACTTATAACCAACCATAGATTTCCCCGAGGGGAAAGTCACCAAATCCCAAGTATGGTTTTTAGATAATGCATCAATTTCCTCTTTCATTGCAATCTGCCATAAAGGGTCAGTGGAAGTCTCAAGATAGGAGTGAGGCTCGTGTAGTGTAGTAAGGGCAGTGTAACAATAATATTCAAGTAAATGTGTAGGAATGGATCTTACCTAAGTTGAGTGACGAGGTAGAATGTCTTGTACAAGATCTTCAGGCAGAGCAAGAGCAGGGGACCCAAGATCAGGGTTGGGTAGCTTGTCTTCGTCCTGTTCATTTTCCACCTATTCATTAAAGGTTGAACTAGGAAAGGGATCAAATATATCTAGTGGTTGGACAGAGAAGTCTATAGGAGAATCAGGAGCAACTACGGGAGGATCAGGAACAACTGCAGAAGGAATATATGCCTCATCTGGAAAAAGACCTAAGACAGAGGAGGAAGATAGGAAGGCAAGGAAGTGAGAGAGCTCGACAAAGGAGCGATGTTCTCAAAAGACAACATTGCAGGAGATACAAAGATGATGAGAGACAGGATCATAACACCGATACCCTTTTTAAGTTTCGCCATAGCCAAGAAAACAAGAAAGCCTTGATTGAGGCTCAAGTTTGTTATGCTTATGTGGCTGAAGAAGAACGAAACAGGCAGAACTGAAGGAGCGAAGGTGATACTAATCTGAAGGTGACCCAAAAAGGCATTCATATGGAGTTTAATTTTGGATGACAAGACTGGGAATGTAATTAATAACATGAACAGCATGAAGTGCAACTTCGCCCCAAAAAGGAGCAGGAACTTTGGCAGAGAGAAGGAGATCACGAACAATGTCAAGAATATGATGAAATTTTTGTTCGATTCTACCATTTTGTTGTGAGGTACTTGGACAAGTTAGTTGATGAATAGTGCAATAGGAACGCAAAACAGCATAGAAAGCATATTGAGTGGACTCAAGAGCATTATTAGATCAAAACATTTTGATACGTTTGGAAAATTGAGTTTCAACCATTTTTGCAAAATTAGAATGGACTTGCAATAATTCAGAACGATATTTCATATGACAAATCCAGCTATAGTGAGAATAATCATCAACAAAGACAACAAAATATCGAGATTCACCAATACTAGAGATAGAGGAAGGCCCTCAGACATCAGAATGAATTAGGTCAAAGATATCGGTGGACATTGATTCACTAGTATTGAAAGGCAAAGCTGATTGTTCTCCTAACTGACATGAAACACAATAAAAATTTTCTATGGACACTGAACCTAACAAACCTCTAAAAGCTATGTGTAGTACCCGAGAGGAAGATGCGTGACTAAGTCGGGCATGCCAAATAGTAAGGGAAGGAGTAGAAGAAACTGCAGCAGCTGCAGCAACAGAAATAGGAGCAACAAATGGAAGACGAAGGTTGTCCACGGGAAACATACGCCTAACTCTGGGACCAATCCCAAGCTCCTATCCCGTCCTTAGATTCTACATAATACACCCAGAATATTAAATATAATGTGATAACTCAACTCAGCTAATTGTCCCACATAAAATAAATTTTAAGAAAGGTCAGGAACATTAAAGACCCCAAGAACCAAGAGGTCAGAGGTCAAAACGGAACCTATATTATGACTAGACATTATGGAACCATTTGCTGTGCAAATATTAAAAAGGTGTGGTACAAGTTTAAGATCAGAAAATAAGGACGAGTGAGGTGTCATGTGACTGCAACAAGCAGAATCCATAAGCCAAGAGGTAGGAGACATATCAGGTAAAGTTGAGAGAGAAAAGGAATAAGATGCATTACCAACCATACGAATGACATTAGCGATGATGTTTATAAGGTCATCTCTGGAAATGGTGAAAGTGGATTCAGAAGATTGAGACTATGCAGAGACGAGAGCCATAGGTTGGACACTCTCAGTGTTAGCAACCGTAGCAGTAAAAATGGAAACTGCTGATTTATTGTGTTGATAGCAAGTCTTAATACTATAGCCAAAACGTTTGCAAAATTTGCACAAACGTTTGATGGATTGGCGGCGACAGTTATTGCAATAAGAAGAAGACCTGTCCTTATTCTTCATTTAGAAGCAAAATATGCAAAAACAGATTACAAAAATGAAATCTACGTGAAAAACTAGGTAAGGAGCACCTGGATTGCAAAAAATTCAATTCTAAAAAAAGTCAAAGGTCAACTCTACCAAAGTCAAAGTCAATGCTTGAAAGAGTCAACTGCCTGAAGTCAAAGTCAAGCTGGAGATGATGTCAGCGATGACGCGAATTGATGACATAACTAGCGCTGAAGTGGCAGAATGACGTCAGCAATGATGTCAGCAGGTACGGTTTAGGCGTATGACTGCGCTTGGAGGCATATGGCGGCGCGTGAAGCGTGTGGTTGAACTCACTGAAACTTTGGCCAGTGAGGGCACGTGGATAGTCGGATGGTGACTTGTCTAGCAGTGTTGAGTAGATCGTTTGACGAGCTACATGCTTATATGATTTGTGTCTTAAGCAGAGGTTAATAACAACAGATCCGACGAAGCAATGGTCTTGGCGATGAAGATTGAGCTTCTGGCGGCGAAGATTCAACCCTGAGACCTCTAACGGCGGCAGGGCAGTCAGGAGAGGCAAGGCTTACTGACCGAAGAAGTTGAGGCAGCGAAAATTACTGACAAAGACAAGATTGCTGAATACCAAAAAAAAAAAAAAGGTTAGAGCAATGACTCTGATACCATGTTAGAAATACTGAATGAATGTATTATATTTCACAAATATTAGAATATACATGAGTACCTTTATATAGGAGGCAGAGTGTGTAGTACAAGTAAGTGTGCTATACACAAGGTGGGCCTAAAGCCCACATACCCTAGTACACGTTAACAAACACACCACACACACACATACACATACACATACACATACACAAGCATGTGTTAGGACAATGAAATAGATTGAAACTGAAGGGTACAGAATTTATTCTTGACAACATAGTTGTGCAATGTAATTCATATGGACAAAAAAAAAATCCCTGACCAATATCTCTAGCAAATTTATATTTGTAAATACTAGTATACAATTATTAATGTAACATGGAATAACATCCTTCTTGACATCTTCATTGGCACATGTTCAATTTGTCCTAAACATTCAGCTATAATGAAAACAAGCTTTTGCTTGTGTATGGCAACAGTTTGAAGCCAAATGGATGAAGGATCAACTAAACATCAATGACGTCAACTTTATGAATTTTCTTGCTTTTTCTCATATATAATTTTATTTAAAAATAAATTTAGTTGACTTGGATAAATAGATAAGGTGGTGATTATGATCTCTATAGTTTACTGAGTTTAACATAATAGAAACTAGTGCAATGCTTGCAAAAATACAGCTTAATATAATTATTATCTTTCACAAGTTCCTTTTTAAGGAGAATGAGCACGTATAAAACAAAATCTTGACCAAAAATTATCTTATACCACTGAGAGCTCTCTGAACTGCTGCAAGCACCTGCAAGATTGTGAGACTCCTTTTATAGAGCCTAAGCTTGGGTGAATTAATGTAGCAATGCTTAATTGCAGCTACAAGAGCTGTTTACGATTAGATCCTAGATAAGCATGTCAAGATTTTGAGGGGACATATGATGGTTTCTATGAACTGACGATCTAGGACTCCATTTTATATTTGGCAACCATAATTTTTCGTTGATCTACACTAGGTGAAAAACTGTAACATTCAGCTTTAAAATATTACAATCTCCTTGTGATAGGTTAGAAGTGTTCGAAGGAAGAGCTAGATACCAACCGTCAATGACATTGCTTTTATCAGGTCATAAAGTAGACTTGGCTCAAAATTAGTCTATTTTCAACTAACTCTACTCTACTCCCCTCTATTTTCCCTCCTTTTCTCCTCAATCCAAACGAGCTAACTAGTGTAAGACTAACTAGTTCCTTCTAATCCAACACCATAAAAAAAACACTTACGCATAATCTGTCATGTGAGTTAGTGGGCATCAAAATTTAAATTCTAGGGTGAACTAGTGTACAAACAAACTTTGCTGGACTTTCTCTTCCGGTACAAACAGAAAACAAAGACTGGCAATCCAAGTGTTCTTAAATGGTATAATCTTCACAAAATAGTGACTAATCGAATTGCATAACTATATAAGCAATTTAACAGGAAATCTATGACGTAGAACTTACAATGAAGGGTATGAATGAAATCCATAAGTATGCATGCCAACCTGCAAGAAAAGTCAGAATACATGATGCATTGGAGATAATGATCTTCATGTAGCTGAGCCTAGAACAGAGACAAGAACTATGGCATTATAGCTATTGGAACTTAGAAATTGTGATGACTAATTCATGGAACATGATGTTACTTTCAATAGTAAATAGATATAGAAATGTGAGCCAAATGGATAAGAATTTGAAACTTCTACAACAAAAATTTCTACACCATTTTCAGAACCTCGGTCAGAATAGAAAATGTGTTGCTCAGGATGGCTTTATGGCTATACATTCAATTATGTGCAAAAAACCTGTTACATTTTGTTAACAAGAGAGAGATAGAGCGCTTACCAGCCACATTCAGCACAAAGAAAAAGACCATAAATAACCAAAGATACCAACCGCAATTAATGTAGTTAGAATTTAGTAGGATCTATCAACTAAGAGGAATCAGATTATAAAGTACTTAGTGCACGGAGAGCTAGTACAATATTATACATGGAAAATAGAAGTACTACCATTTTTCAAACAAAAGAGGTTGAGCATAAGCACAAACCTTCTAAGTCAGTAATTTTTATTGGTTTAACCTTACAAGATGTACTCCACATTAGGAATAATAATGCTCAAAATATAGAAAACAAGATAATGAGTGCACTTGGAATGTCTTTAATAATTTTGACTAACCTTATTCCAACGACTTTCCTGAAATCAGCTTCAAGGGTACGAATCATGTACTTGAGGAAATTAAACTGTGGGTTTCCTCTGCAATGAGTCCGCACAAAAGAAAGATACCAAGTGTCCGATTAGAATCTGCTTATTTTGTTGAAATTAAAATTTTTTTGCTGAAAGTACTGTAAATAAAGGTAAAAACTAGTTAAAATAGTATAGTATGACCCATAAATAGTACCAAAAAGTGCAATGAAACCTATGAATAATAGCAAAAATAAGTTGAATAGTAAAATAAGTTGGCAAAAATAATTTATGCTAATCGCACACTAAAAATTAGAAAGATTATCTAGTGAAGTAAAAAGTAACGGGGTTTTGAAAAAAAGAAAAAGAAAAATAAATTGAATAAATATAGAACTTTATATAACTTACGATAACGAAGCCTAGTCGCATTGTCAGATAATCTGTTTTTGTCACAGACCCATAAAATTGCTTGAAAAATCAATGCTGAAAATGATGATGTAAAAATAAATCATCTGTTTGTAATAGTAGAGAAGAAAACATTAGCGTATATTGTTGTAACTTCCCAATTCTGATGTCCAATAGAAGTCAGGCAAGCACCCCAGAAATTATTTCTATCTTTTTTCTTATATTCTGCCTGTAAAAGTGATATTCGAATGTCAAAACTGAAATATTTTACTCTAGATTATCAAATAAACTGCACAGGAAAGCTGATCTGCAACATTTAAAGTTTTAGAGTGAAATCAATTTCTGCTAATCTCTTTTTTTGATTTTTTTTTGGGTCTTGAAACTAACCTTTTCCTATGCATTTCAGGCTTGTTAACATTTGAGTAGTATTTTGGTTATTTAATTTTTTTTTGAAAACAAATTACGTATGGTCTGGCCTAAAAGAAGAGGTAAGAGACAGTGGTTTTTCTTTTTCCCGATATTTATAAAACAAGAAACCTGGGATACAGTTGAAAACTATTAAGTTATGAATCTTATAGTAAGCCAACTTTTAATCAAACAAATTTAACATTGAAATGGTTGGTATGGTCACTTGGTAAATTTTCACAAATTTCATCAATGAAATTTATATTATGAAGAAGAGAGACCAAGCAACCATAGTGAAATGAATTCTCTCCATCATGAAAAACTATTGATAAGTATAATCATTACATTATCCTTCTTAATAACATTGATGAACCAAATTATTTGCAGTTGTAATCATAGTTGGTATTTGATGATACAAAAAAATCTTCAGTAAGTTGATCATCCACACATGTGCCAATGGGTGTACCTGAAGAACAAAAGAAAAGAACCAATCAAAGGACACTGGTAGGGTACCGGCCAAAAACCCTCCAAAGGTTAAGTTAGTGATAGAAGAATCTCTATGAACTCAAGAGTACAAGAGCTAGGGAGAATTCACGTACCTTAAGGAAGAGGAGACCTAGTGCTTATATAGTGGTGTAGAGCTGACCAAGATCCATTGAATGTAGGGTTTTTCCTTATAAAGAAGATTTGGAGTTAACACCCCGAGATCTTGAGCTTTTCTTCCCATATAAGGAAGACACAAGCGTGGAGTATGGTCTTTGGGCGTGTAGTGCAAGTTATTTTCATATAAGATGCATGAGTGGAGAATACGTAAAGGTTTGCGGGATCCAATTACTCAACCGTCGGTATGACTATCTGTCCGTCGGTATCACTATCTATTTGTCGATATGCATATGGAGGATAAGACGTGACCAATCATCAGGTACAACAAACAATAATTTTCATAAATTTCATTGTAAATGTGAAATACTTAACTTATAGAGACAAATAAAAGTTTTATACAAATCAAAATGTGGGAGAGATAAAAAAGATGCAAGGTCGTTTGTCTGCTTGGCTAGCCAAACATGGGTTAGTTCATAGATCTTTGGGCTTCGAATACCAAGGAAACCATCCGTTGGGCACATACGTGGAGTACTGATTTGCAAAGACTTTAAGAAAGTCAAATAAGGAGTTCATCCCGACGGGTCCGTAGTTGGCAAGTCTCACCAGAAGTGGCATAAACCTTGATGGGTCAGTGGCAAAGTATTCCATCATGATAGGTCAAAGTGCTCGAATGACTTTATTAGACGAATATACCCTTATTAGTGTGCAAGTTTGTTTGTTGATTGGACGAGTATAGTGGGTTGTCTGCCAAAAGTGTCTCATTGATTTAGATGACTTAGTGTCTACATGTTCTAAGCAATGAGTAAGGTACCTGACGATCTCTTGATATGTAACGATCGTCAAGGCGAAACATGTCGGGCGGTGTCAAGGAAGGTACTTGACGACCACTGGGTCCCTAACGACCCTTTTGTACTTGACGACCTATTGATATGTGACGACCGCCAAGGCGGAGCGTGTCGCGCAGTGTTAGGGAAGGTACCTGATGACTTATTGATACATGACAACTGTCAAGGCGGAACATGTTGCGCGATGTTAGGAAAGGTACTTGATGACCGCTGGGTCCTTGACAACCCCTTTGTACCTGACAACCCTTTAATACATAATGACCATCAGGGCAGAACGTGTCGCATGGTGTCAAGGAAGATACTTGACAACCGTTGGGTACCTGACAACCCATTAGTACCTGACGACTAATTGATACATGGCGACCGTCAAGGTGGAGTGTGTTGCGCAGTGTCAGGAAAGGTATCTGATGACCGTTGGGTACCTGACAATCCCTTGGTTCCTGACGACCCATTGATATACGTGTCGATTGTCAGGGTGGAACGTGTCACGCGACGTTAGGGAAGGTACCTGACGACCTCTGGGTACTCGACGACCCCTTGGTACCTAATGACCAATTGATACATGACAACCGTTAGGCGAAGTGTGTTGCGCAGTGTCAGGGAAGTTACTCGATGACCATTAGGTACCTGACAACCCCTTGGTACCTAACGACCTATTGATACATGACGACCGTTAGGGCAGAACGTGTCGCACAGTGTTAAGGAAGATATTGATGTCCGCTGGGTCCCTGATGACCCCTTAGTACCTGAAGACTAATTAGTACATGATGACCAATTAATATGTGATGACTGTCAGGGCAGAACGTGTTGCGTGGTGTCAGGGAAGGTACCTAACGACTGCTGGGTCCTTGACGACCCCTTGGTACCTGACGACCCATTAATACATGATGACCATCAGGGTGGAACATGTTGTGCGGTGTCGGAAAAGGTGCCTGATGACCTCTGGGTACTTGACGACCCCTTAGTACCTGACAACCAATTGATACGTGACGACCGTCAGGGCGGAGTGTGTCGCACAGTGTTAGGGAAGGTACTTGACGACCGTTAGGTACTTGACGACCCATTGATATGTGACGACCGTCAGGGCGGAATGTGTCTTGCGATGTCAGGGAAGGTACCTGACGACCCCTTGGTACTTGACGACCAATTGATACGTGACGATTGTCAAGGTAGAGCATGTCGCACGGTGCCATGCTCCTTTTGTGACCGATGATACTTTTGGTGACTGAAGACTCTAAGGTGTTAGGAAAAATTTTCTAACTAATGAAAATATTCCCTATCAGTTGCCCCCCTATTCCATAGTCGTCATGTAAGTGGATGAGTGCGAAATATGGAGGCTTGTGTTGTAATCATAAAGTGTTAGGGGTTTTTTACTTGCCCTCCACTCCATGAGCTACTTAATTGGAGGATCATTACTTAAGTCGATTGTCATCGGAGGATTGCTACTTGACTCAATCATCTTTGGAGGGGTTGTTTGTCACCTTGGTGCCTTGGTTTGATGAATTCTATTTGAGTCAATCATCTTTGGAGAATCGCTTGGATCGTTCGTCACCTTGGTGACTTAGTTAGATGATCTCTACTTGAACCGATCATCTTGGGAGGATTATTTGGATCGTTCGTCACCTTGGTAACCTAGATCATTCATCATCCTATAGGTAGGAAGATTTAGATCTCTTACCAAGGCACATGTTAGAGGATTGGTTCGTTCGTCCACCCGTAGGTAGGAAAACTTAAATTTTATACCAAGGCACTTGTGAATGGCTTGGTTTGTCCGTCCTACAGTAGGTAAGAAGACTTAGATCTTTTACCAAGGCACTCGTGAGTGACTTAGTTCGTTCGTCCACCCGTAGGTAGGAAGACTTAGACTATTGACCAAGGTACTCATAGGTGGCTTGGTTTGTCCGACCACCGCGTAGGTAGAAGGACTTAGATTTCTTCCGTCCTACTGTAGGTAGGGTTCGTCTGTCCACCCGTAGGTAGGAAGACTTAAATTTTTGACCAAGGCACTCGTGGGTGGCTTGGTTCATCTGTCCACCCGTAAGTAGGACTTAAATTTTTTACCAAGGCATTTGTGAGTGGCTTGATTCATCTGTCCACCCATGGGTAGAAGGACTTAAAAATTTTTTATAAAGGCACTCGTGAGTGGCTTAGTTCATCCGTCCTCCCGTGGGTAGGAAGACTTATATTTTTACCAAGGCACTCATTGGTGGCTTCATTCGTCAGTCCACCCATAAGTAGGAGGACTTAAATTTTTTACCAAGACACTTATGAGTGGCTTAGTTCGTTCGTCCACCCATAGGTGGGAAGACTTAGACTATTGACCAAGGTACTCACGGGTGGCTTGGTTTGTCCGTCCACTCCGCAAGTAAAAGGACTTAGATTTTTTACCAAGGTACTTATGAATGGCTTGGTTCGTTCGTCCTTCAATAGGTAAGAAGACTTAGACTATTGACCAAGAGTATGGGTGGCTTGGTTTGTCTGTCCACCCCATAGGTTGAAGGACTTAGATTTTTGACCAAGGCACCCGTAAATGGCTTAGTTCGTCCGTCCTCTCATAGGTAAGAAGATTTAGACTTTTGACCAAGGCACTTGTTGGTGGCTTAGTTCGTCTATCCACCCATGGGTAGGAGGACTTAAAAATTTTTTTACCAAGGCACTCATGAGTGGCTTGATTCGTCCATCCTTTTGTGGGTAAGAAGACTTATATTTTTACCAAGGCACTCGTGAGTGGCTTGGTTTGTCCGTCCACCCATAAGTAGGAGGACTTAAATTTTTTACCAAGGCACTCGTGAGTGGGTTAATTCAATATTCCACCTGTAGGTAGGAAGACTTAGATCTTTTACCAAGGCACTCGTTAGTGGATTGGTTCGTCCGTCCACCTGTAGGTAGGAGGACTTAAAAATTTTTTACCAAGGCACTTGTGAACGGCTTGGTTCGTCCGTCTTCCAATAGGTAGAAAGACTTAGATCTTTTACCAAGGCACTCGTGGGTGGCTTGGTTTTTCCGTCCATCCGTAGGTGACTTTGGTCCAACTAATACCTGCTGGTATCACTTGTATTTTCAATTCCTTAGTGGCAGGGGAGTGTTAGGTGAAGGATAGTACCTGACGACTGATAGTCTTGTGTTCGGTAGATGCGGCCTTGGCCAATCAATCAACATGTTCTTTTTCTTCCCTTAGGACTTGTACAAATTCTGCTGCAAAACTTTGATATGTCTGTCTCTTGACAAGGCTAAGGTACTTCTTCATTTGCTCTCCCTTAGCTTCGTAGTCTCCGTTGATATGCCCAATGACAACTTAGGAGTTGCTATAGATGACGACTGATGAGGCTCCAGCTGCTTTGGCTAAGTCGAGTCCTGTTAGTACAGCTTCGTACTTAGCTTCATTATTGATCATCAGGAACTAGAGTCGGATGGCGCATTCTATGATGTCCCCTTCAAGAGATTGTAGGACTACTCTGATGCCTCCAGCATGTCTGTTGGATGATTCGTCCATTCAGACCTTCCATGGGGCTGCCCCCTAGCCTTCCGCCTTATTCATCATAAATTCTGTAATGAAGTCAGCTAATGCTTGGGCTGAGGGGTTTGTTCTTCTAGACTACTATGGTATGCACTTCAAAGTATGGCCTAAGCTTGTAGGCTGTTGTGATTAGAGTGAAAGCTAACTTCTCTATGGGGGATATATTTCTTCCGCTCCTCTAAGCACTCGGCTAGTGTAGCATATAGGTAATGGCACACGATCCTCCTTTTGAATGAACACTAAACTAACAACCGTGAAGGATACGGCCAAGTAGGGAAAGCTCTTCATCAAGTTTGGATGGACTGAGGAGTGGTGGAAATGTGAGATACGCCTTCAGTTCCTCAAATGCTCTTTGGCATTCGTCGATCCACTTAAATGCTTTCATCTTGGGCATCCCTTTCTTGGTGATTATCCGTTGGGGGATGGTCGTTGTTGCATTCGTCGTCGCCTTATTCGCATTTTGATGGTTTAGATGCTATTCATTCCACTAGCCTAACTTTTGTTCTAGCTCATGATTCTGTTGTGTGAGTCATTCAACCGCCGTGGCGAGGATTTGCACTTGCCTCTCCAAGGCGTTGGGTGGGTTTCCAGTCTCTTGGTTGATGGTAGCCATTGATCGTCTAGACCATGCAACTCTTTGTCTTAGGAGCGGTGATATGGCTAATCACTCATTTTCCCACAAACGGCGCCAACTGATGAAGCACAAAAATCGTCAATGAGTTGATCGTCCGCACTTGTGCCAATTGGTGTACCTGAAGAACAAAATAGAAGAACCAATCAAAGGGCACCGGTGGGGTACAGGCCAAAGACCCTCCGAAGGTTAAGTTAGTGATAGAAGAATCTTTAAGAACTCAAGAGTACAAGAGCTATGGAGAATTCACAGACCTTAAGGAAAAAGAGGCCTAGTGCTTATATAGTGGTGTAAAGCTGACCAAAATCCCTTGAATGTAGGGTTTTTCCTTATAGAGAAGATTTGGAGCTAACATCTCGAGATCTTGAGCTTTTCTTTTCATATAAGGAACACACGAGCGTGGAGTATGGTCTTTGGGCGTGTAGTGCAAGTTATTTTCATATAGGGATGCATGAGTGGAGAATACGAAAATGTTTATGGGATCCAATTACTCAACCGTCAGTATGACTATCTATCCGTTGGTAACACTATCTGTCCGTCGGTATGAATACGGAGGATAAGACGTGACCATCCATCGGGTAGATATGCAACCATCCGTTGGGCACATACGTGGAGTACTGATTTGCAAAGACTTCAAGGAATTCAAATAGGGAGTTCATCCCGACGGGTCCGTAGTTGGCAAGTCCCACCAGAAGAGGCACAAACCTTGACAGGTCAATGGCAGAGTATTCCATCCTGATGGGTCAAAGTGCTCGAAGGACTTTATTAGATGAGGAAGTTTATATGACCTTGCCACAGGGATTTCATAGCAAGGGGGACTGTGCTAATGTTGCTACTGGTAATGCTAATGCTGTTGGTACTAATATTACTGTTGGATCTGCTAGGCCTCTTGTTTGCAAATTGAGGAAATCCCTTTATGGATTAAAACAAGCCAGCAGACAATGGCATGCTAAGTTGTCAACAACAATCACTGAGCTTGGTTTTGTGTAGTTCAAGTCAGATTATACTCTTTTTGTTCATTCAAAAGGCTTATGTTTCACAGCTCTTTTAGTTTATGTTGATGATATTCTCATTATTGAGAATGACTCATAGTGTGTGGCAGACTTGAAGAAGCTACTTGAAAGCAAGTTTGGGAAAAAGGACCTAGGAGCTCTAAAGTACTTCCTAGGGCTTGAAGTGGCTAGAAGTAAAAAGGGTATCAGTCTGAACCAAGGGAAGTATGTCTTGGAAGTGTTGAAAGATTTAGGCATGCTTGGTTGCAAGCCAATGAAGACTCTAGAACAGCATCTTAGGTTGTCCAAAGATGAAGGTGATTTGATTGATAGTCCATTTCAGTATAGAAGGTTAATAGGAAGACTGATGTACTTAACTTTAACTAAACCTGATATCTGCTATGCAGTAACAGGTTGAGTCAGTTTTTGAGTATGCCTAGACAACCCCATATGTTAGCAGCACAAAGGGTTTTGCAATACATCAAAGGTACTCCAGGCCAAGGGATTTACTTTCCAGTAAACTCAAATTTTTAGTTGAAGGCATTTTGTGATGCAGACTGGTCTGGATGTCCAGATACAAGAAAATCATTGACTAGATATTGTGTATTTCTTGGAGAGAGCCTAATTTCGTGGAGATCAAAGAAACAAACAACGGTTTCAAGGTCCTCAGCTGAGGTAGAATACAAATCCATGGCCTCAACTTGCTGTGAAATCACTTGGCTATTCTATTTGCTTGAGGATTTTAGGATACAACACACTAAGGCAGCACTTTTGTATTGTGATACTAAGGCAGCACTACACATTGCTGCAAACCTTGTGTTTCATGAGAGGACTAAGCACATAGAGGTAAACTGTCATTTGATAAGGGAAAAAATTCAGGCTGGGATTATTAAAACTTTTCATGTTAGAACTAACTTTCAATTGGCTGACATTTTTACTAAATCTCTTGGTGTGCCTACTTTTATGAACTTAGTAAGTAGGCTGGGATTGTTAAATGTCTTCAGTGCAAGCATCATCTATCCAAGGCCTTTCCAAGACACTGCTGCTGTATCTACTTCAGAGGCAGCTTTGGTCTTGAGGGGGACTGTCAAGAAGAAGGGTATGAAGATTGTGAGAACAAAGCAGTGTTGAAGAAACCAAAAGTGAAGAAGAAGAACAAAGTTAAGAACGCTCAAAACGACACCGTCAAAGCAAAGAAGAGGTTGAGTGAAACACCTCTGTTTTGGATGAAAGTTTTGAAGAAACTACTTGCCGTTTGAAGCTTTAAGTTGAGCATGTGACATTCACGAGCAAGCGGTTACAGTTGGTTAGGATTAGCTTGATAGGTGTCTTAATCTTATTGGAGGAATATTATTAGGAAAGTTAGTAATTTTTACCGCCCAATTTTCTTGCTTCTTCCGTTGATCTGCTGTACAGTATATAAACAGATCTTGTACATCAAGTTAGTTACAGTTTTTCATTTTCAGAGCTTTAGCAATAAGAAGCTATTCTCTCATCGAGTTTTCTCTCTGTTTCTAGAAATTTTCCTAGATCATTTTGTGAATCTCCTTTCTCTGTTTTTCAAGTTCTTTAATCACCTTGAGATTTTAACAGACGACTATGAAAATGTTTGTTTTGGAATCAATCCTCAAATGACAATTCCTCTACCAAAAGGAATAAAGCAAAAGCAATGCCAACAAATTTAAAGTGAAATATTGAATCCATAATGGTTTTCAAGACAAAAACAATTAAGAAAACAAAATTGAAATTTCATATGTGAACATAGTGGCACATAAAGATATATACATACGTAACGTTAAACGCGTAACAGCATACATGCACATCATGCATCCCCACAATACAGCAAAAATACCCAAATTAATGCAATTATATTGTCATTTTTTTTTTTTGTGTGACAGTGGAATTCAATTTGGTTCGTGTATGACACGAAGGCAGTGATGGCTGGTGTGTCTTCTATCTTGTAAGGAGGGTAATTAAGGAGAGGGACTGATGCTCTCCGATGAAAATAAATAAAAATTGCTGCAATTAATCATTCTGGGTTGCAAATTGAAATTGGGCAGGTTCTGGCCCAGGCCTAAATCCAGAAGCTTATTTCATTCCATTATTGGAGGCAAGATTTTATTGTGTAGTGTACTAGGAAAGTCGCATGCATATATGCTAATTTAATTAGAATCGTCATGTATTCAAATTGTTAAGGAGCAAGAGTGTATCTAACTAAGGAGCCTGCCTATCTTTAAATTAGATATGATATGAGTGGCAAATCAAGAGTCGCACTCGGACTCGGTCGGTCCCATGTCATCAAATTTTCTGCACGCAACGCAATACGGGAAGGCTTCTAGAAGCTGGATTATTATCTTATCTTAATAAACAATTCTTTATAACCTTCCATTTTGGTCCCTACTCCATATTCACTACTACTATTTAGGCAGCATTCATTAATTATACTAGTGTGTAACTCCGTGCATATGCACGGGTACGTTTAAAAACAATCACAATTACATATTATATATATATATATGATTATTTTTTTATGGTTTATTATATTGGACTCCTCGTTTTCTACATTAAATTAACTAATTTGGCACAAAAATTTAAAAGTTTAAATTAGATGGGACACATGAAACAAAATTAAACTCTAATTGAAATTCAATTTTTATCTAAATTAATTCACTTGGCACAAAATTCTAAAATTTAGATTAGTTGAGACACGTGGCGTAAAATTAGACACTAATTGAATTTCAATTGAAAATTGAATTGAATTTTCTCTCTACTTTACCTATTATTATATATATAGATTACGAGGGATATTCCTTTGTGAAATTGACATGAAAGATGGACCCTCCCTCTCCCTCTCCCTCTCCCTCTCCCTCTAGACTCCTTGATTCTCATCAACAAAAAATCTCCAATTTTTAGTTTTCACGTAAGTGTGATAGAAAAGAAATATCTTTTTATCTTTCATGATCATGAATGATTAAGATTCGCTCCACATTCTACACACTTTCTTTTTTCTTCATGCATTCCCTTACTACTTTGGCAAAGTAAAGTAAAGTTACAAAGGTGGGGTGTCCACACCAAACTTTAGTTCTGTCTCTGTCACTGTCACTGTCACTATCTCAGAGTGGACTCCTTAATTTCTTTTTCATCCTGCCGTATACCATTAGCCAGTTCACTACTCTCTAATTTCTATGCTTCTAGAAGTCTTGCACGTGATCTATGTACGCAACTCTTATCCATTCTATCCTATGAAATGGTTGCGTATACTAGACAAACCTCTCACTTCTTATTATTATTATTAATCCACCCTATTACCGCCATTTAAAGAACTTCTGAATCTATCACCGAAGTCTTAGGTACGAAAGGTTGGAGATTTTTAGTATTGTTGTCTAGTTTTAGTATTGTGAAAATACATGTTTGAGTATTATAAAAATATGTGTAAAAAATGTTATTATTGTTTAAACACTAACTATTGTTCAAACATTAAAAATTGTTGTTTAAACACTGGTACCAAACAGCCTCAAAAATTTCTCAAATCAAACGGGTTAAGAAAAAATCTAGTTGTTTCGCATGCAACAACTCAAAGTCTTTTGGCTAAATATTGTAAAAAATGAAGTTTATTTGTGATATGGGTACTGTTCAAACTTATTTAGCAAAATGATGAGAGAAGCGAATTTCGGCAACACCATTGCCGAAATTCTGAGAAAAAGTAGGAGAAAGGAGAGAGAAATGAAGTGACGGATGTGGGAGAGAGAAAAAGGAGTTTCGGCAATGATATTCCAAAATAAATAAATAAATAAATAAATGAATTGTGGCAATTGAATTGCCAAAATTTGAGGATTAAAAAAAAAAATGAATTGTGGCAAGAGTAATGCTATGGGCACACACTATTTTACCATATTTTTTACAAACTGTTGTTATGATTCTTACTGGTTCTCGTTAGGGCCCACCAATAACATCATTTTTTTATTAATCAATAATCACTCATCACATTAACAGTTTATGAAAGTTTTTGTAAAAAAAATTGTATCTTTAGCATTTTGCCAAAAGTGGAGGATTTAAAAAAAAAAAAAAAAAAAAAAAAAAAAAAAAAAAACTCAATTGTGGCAATTGAATTGCCGAAATTGGAGGAGTAAAAAAAAAAAAAAGGATTGTGGTAAGATTAATGCTACAGCCACACTTTTGGATGACTAAGAATGTGTATCTCTACAATTTTACTCCAAAAATGTGGTTGTAGCATTAATCTTACCACAATCAAGGTTTTTTTTTTTTTTTTTTACACCTTCAATTTCGACAATTCAATTGCCACAATTAAGTTTTTTTTTTTTTTTAAATCATCCACTTTTGGCAAAATACTAGAGATACAAACTTTTTTACAAAAACTTTCATAAACTGTTGATGTGATGAGTGATTATTGATAAATAAAAAAGTGATGTTATTGGTGGGCCTTAACGAGAACCAGTAAGAAATTGGTCATAACAATAGTTTGTAAAGATATGGTAAAATAGGTTGCGACCGTAGTATTACTCTTGCCACAATTCAGTTTTTTTTTTTTTTTTTAATCCTTCTATTTCGGTAATTCAATTGCCACAATTCAAATTTTTTTTTTTTTTTTGGCAATATCATTGCCTAAATACCTTTTTCTCTCTCCCACATCCATCACATCATTTTCTCTCCTCTCCTACGTTTTCTCAGAATTTCGGCAATGGTGTTGCCGAAATTTGCTTCTCTCCTCATTTTTCCAAATAAGTTTGAACAGTACCCATATCACAAATAAACTTTATTTTTTACAAAATTCAGCCAAAAGACTCCAACAACTCATGCAACATAACAAAAAATAAATTAAATTAAATAAAAAATTACACATTACTACCCTAAAATATATCCCTTGATTGCACTTTGCACCCCAAATTTTTTGAATGCACATTATGCACCCTAAATTATGATTTTTGTTACACTTTGCATACCGACATTAAGTTTGTTGTTAACTTGAATGGAAAAATATCACACCATATGAAAAGACCTAATTGTCCATCTTCTCAACCCCTTAAAAACAAAAGAAGAATTACATTTTACTACCTTAAACTGTATTCTTGATTACATTTTGCACCTAAATTTTGAATTTTCATTCAAGTTAACTTCAAATTTAATGTCAAAGTGCAAAGTATAATAAGAGTTATAGTTTAGAATGCAAAACGTGCATTCGAAAATGTGCGCGCCAAAAATGTGGTTAATGGGCTGGCCCTTACTTGGGCTCACAATCTATTCATATTGTGGGTTTTGGATTTCCTACTTTGGGTAGTCCGTAATGCAGAGACCTAACAATGCTACCTCTCCTTATGAACTCTCCTACTCTTCTTAATACCTCCCCTTTGTTGTTCTCGGGCTCCCCCTCTTCTTAGTTTCCTCTTACCCGCCAAAAAGCCTCTTCTTCTCCTTTAATTTCTCATATTTATAGCCCTAAATCAGTAGAGGGGTCATGATTACTCTTGTGATAAGTGGTAAAGGAGGTCCAATGTTATTATCCCTAATTAGGTGTTTAGTTGGGAGTGAGGTGTGGCAAGAGTGGCATTGGAACTGGTTCCCACCTCAAGAGGGATGTTCGGCAGTGATATTTCCCAAGACGATACCTGATCGCCGGGGTATAGCGTCCCTGAGCATTCGTGTCCTCATCCGAGATGTGATTCGCCAGGTAACTCCCAGGCTGTGAACTAAGATAAGCGTATATCACAGCGGCTCACTTGGTGAATTTTGGACTGGACATAATGACGTGAGGCCCGAGTTTATGGCCTTAGCAGACCCTATACCCATCTTCTGACAAGGGTGTCGAGACCATGGGCCACACTGTAATGCTGGGGTTCAAGGCCCAAATAAGCCTAGAGGACCCGTGCAAAACATTAGCCCCCTTTTGATTCGTGCTTGGCCGCCGGGGATGAATCAAGGAAACAAGTAATCAATAACTATCCGGGAAGCTCAACTAGTAGATATTGGATGGTCAAGAGTCCCATTAATGCACCCTCAAAAGGTGTGTTGTATCTAACTGTTGGTTCAGCTGTTATCATTGTCTGACGGTTTGTGAACCGAGGCGGCGCGCGTGTGACAGTTGAGGCAGGGATTCGTAGGGTTTCCCGCTCCTTATTTATTAAATATCATTTATTCCCCCCTTTTTGGCCCCTATAAATAGTTCCTTCTGGAACTCTACTTTTCTTAATTTTTCATTCTCCAAACTTCCTCTCTGCCGTGCATATCTTTCTATGCGTTCATCCTTCAATCCAAAACACCCTACTTTCCTAAAGCCCAAAGTAAATTTCATTTGTCTTTCCTCTTACTCTTTCTATTTCATTTAGAATTCTCTTGATCATAGATTAGGAATCTAGTTCTGAAAATGGGCTTTTCTCATCTTTTATCTTCGGAAGCTTTGTTAGCTAGTTTTAGGGCTGCCTATAACGTTCCTAAAGACGTTGATATTGCCTATTGTCATGAGGGTGATATCGACATCCAAAGGCATCGTGGCGAAAACACTATGTTCTTCCCCTTGATGGCCATTCTTAAGGGTGGAGTTAGGTTCCCCGTGGACCTCCTCGTCATAAGCACCCTTAGATTTTATGGTCTATGTCTTGACCAACTCCCCCCTAATTTTTACTGAGTGATGAGTTGCGTCAGTAGGTTGAACCAATTGTTTGGGTTGCAACTAAATTACCATGACATTAACTTCATGTACAGTTTGTGCGGAAACATTAGAACAAATTACTATTTAAAGACCAGAGATATGAAGGTACAGCTCATTTCATGCCTACCTGACTCAAATAAGAATTCAACCAGAAAGTTTGTACGGGTAAGCGACAACTGGTTTACCGATGAGCTCCCTTGCGCGTTCTCGCCGTGTGATGTGGGTCAGTACCGTGCACGTTTAATTTACTTAACTACACTTTGTTAATTGTACTCGTGATTGTTTTGATCAATTGGTTACTAACCCGTTTTTATGTTATTTTCGCGTAGAGAGTAAAAGGTTCAAGCCAGACTTAAAAGTAGTGCATGTCCAGGACCTAAATTTTGTACTTAGGTTAGACCTAAAAGTAGTGCATGTCCAGGACCTAAATTTTGTACTTAGGTTAGAGATTTTTGTTCATAGGGATGGATAGCTCCAAGAATCCCATTTGATACTTGGTGTTGACCTTGTATATTCCACCTGGCAAGCATTTAGTCAGGCTCTGCTAGTAGATAGTCCACTTCTTTCTTACATTGATGTTCGGCATGCAAATTTCCTTCCTCAAAGACTAACTATAAGTGAAGCTCTCTATCTCGGCCCGCGGTACATCTGCTCAGATGAACTTGCACCAGTATGGGACGATTTGGCTGAACTTGTGTCCCAAAACCGTTGAGTACACGTACCTGTTGAGCCTAAAGCCCCCATTGAACCCGAAGCCCCCGTTCGATCAGCCGAGGAGGCAGCTGCCAAATCAACTAGCTCTTCGGGAACTGAATCTGGTTAAGGTCGCGATATGGTGACAAGAAGGACGATGACGATCAGTAGTTTTGTGCCCGACGCCTGGCCAACCTCGCAGCAGCAAGAATCCCGAGGTAGAGATCCATCTCCCCCTTCTTCTGGCCGCTCACGGAAGAGATAGCGTAAGGCTGAGTAGACTCAAACCAGCTTGGGGGATGTGCCCACAAGAACTCCTCCACGACCATCAGGGTGTGTCGTTATCTAAGAGCCAACGGCGGAAACCAGGACGAATGTGGCGTCCTCTTCCCAAGTCGCGGTGGGATGGCAGCCTACGTTCCAGCTTGATGGCAAACCCCTCCCCATGACCGCTAGTATAAGGGTATGGGATAAGGGCAAAGGGGGTCGTGTCGCACAGAGTTTGGTGCGCGGCCTTCTTTTGCCCAAAGACATACACGTTTTTTAGAACGGGACGAACGAGTCATTAAGCAGGCATTTGCAATGGCACACCATAGTGGTAATCTCTTGTCCTTTGGCTTTCTGTTTGCTTTCACACACACATACTTGTTTTCATATTTATCATTATTGTTTTATCAAGCCGCGCAACTGACTCACATCCTGGAGGGGCGGCTGAAGGAGCTTTTCGAGGATGCCAAGCAAGAGAAGGCTCTCAAGGACGTTGTCGCGGTGACAGTAAAGGAGAAAGCAAAGGCTACCGAGACCGCCAAAAAGAAAGCTGTCGCGTCTGAAAAGGCTAGGGAGTTGGCGGAGAAGAAGTTCATAGCGCTGGAGGCGAAGTTAGGCAAAACCGAGCTTAGGCTAGCGAAAGTTGTGAGCCTGAACACTACTTAAGCCGAAGAGTTGGTCGACCTGAAGGCGGCTTTGGAGGCTTGTGAAAACAAATGGTATAACGAAGGTTTTGTCGACACGGAGAACTCTATTGAGTCAGTCATTCAGGAAGCTCAGAAGCTCACATTCGAGGATGGTTGGTTGGCTGCCCTGCAAGCCTTAGGGATCCCCGAGGATGCTCCTTTAAGAGATCCCAACCAGATCCCTTTCCCGGGCCCTCCTCCTACCACTTAGAACCCTCCTGGTGCCACCGACGAGGAAGACACTCCAAGCATGAGGGAGTTGGTGGAGGCAATTGACTCCCACGTGGATTTAGTTAACCTCGAAGTTACCAGCAACCTCCGTGTTGGTGATCGGCCCGGTGAGGATGTTCAGCTTCAGCTACCTTCAGCAGCCCAACAACCACTCGAAGACGTCGCCCACTGTAACGCTGGAGTTCAAGGCCCAAATAAGCTTGAAGGTCCCGTTCCGTACAGAAAAGTTTAGGATGCAAATGTAATATAAGATATAGTTTAAGGTAATAAAGTGTAATTTCTCCAAAATAAAATTTACTATTTGTAAAATGTCGAGACACCTAATGTCTTTATTTTATTTTATTAGTGTCTTTCATGTTACTTAGACAAAGGTTCAAAATTTTTAAGACCAAACCCTGATGTGTCAATTACTTTGTCAATAAATCCAATTAATAAATTGTATTTATATATAATAACTTTTCTGATTTGACCAACACAAAACTTGTAGCGCAATGGTTGCCAAGTCCTGTGACCAAAAAAAGGCTCAAAAGTCGGTTCTTGATTAACCTAGTTAGGCCACATAGTTTAGTCCAGGTTTCAAAACATTGTCTAGACACCTATATATCTATAATGTGATTCGTTCTAGCCTATCTTCTTGCTTTACATTTTTCTATACATAAATGTAAATTTTTTTTTTTTAACCAACAAATGCAACAGAAGTCGAACTTCCATATTTCCAAATAGTGGGTCTTTCAAAGTAAAGAAATAATATATCTCTTCAAGCTTAAGGAAAAAATAAATCATTATTTCATGGATAATAGAGTTCATGAAAGATAGAAATAAATAAGAGCAACCACATCAGCTCGTGCAAAAGATTCCGTCTATTTTGCACAAAAAACCTACTCTTTCTATTTTACACCATCACTTTTACAAAACACCTACATCAATTTATCTATTTTACAAGACTTTTCAATAAAATATTCATTCTTCATCAATTTTTTATTATTTTCTCTAATGATCATACTTTTTTAATTTAAACTTATATTTTAAGTAAACTACCAACACCGGTGGCTTGGCCAATGGAGCTGCTTGTGGTGGGGGTCCGATGGCTGAACCGCCAAAATAGTGGCTCCGGCGAACGCTGCCGGATTGGTCTCGCTGCCCATCTTACCGTTGAATAGTGAGCCACCGGTGGGTAAATTGTTAAAATAGTAGCTTCGACGAACGCTGCCGATGGCCAGTCGTAGGAATTTGGAATTCTAAATTTCTAATTATTATTACTTTTATTTAATGTAAACCTTTATTAGAATTTGAAATTTTCTAAGTTTAGCACTGTAATTTTTTTTTTTTTGATGAATAGGGCACTGTAAATTTTATTTTAATATTATCCCTCTATTCTAATTAAATAATATTGTTTATTGTTTTTATTATTATTATTATTATTTATTAAAATACCCATTCTCTCAAATTTTTTTTTTCAGACCCATTCTCTCACTCTCTCTCACCGGTTCCTCAATTTTTTTTTTTTTCAGCTCTCTCACTCTCTCCCTCACTCGTTCCTCTCCTTCCCTCACTCTCTCCCTCACAGCCGCCTCACCCAGCTAGCCATCGCCGCCGATCCAGCTTGCCCTCTCAGCCCTCCACCGATTTGGCCTCCCTCTTTCCTTTGCCCTTCCCTCTCTCCTCCACCACCGACCCTTTGCCTCCCGCCCCCAATCGACGACCCTTCGCCTCCCACCCCCAACTGATGACAGCAATGGAAGACCCGATGGCAGCAGATTGGGCGGCAGTAGTGGCAGCAGATCGGGCGGTAGATCCGGTGGGTTTGGACTGTTTTTGGGTTGGGTTTACCAGTGAGTTTTGATTGATTTTGAGTTGGATTTGTCTTGATTTTGAGTTGTTGGTGGCGGTGTTTGGTGGTGGCGCTGGGTTTGGTGGTTGGGCTGTTATTTTCTTCTTCCTTCTTCTTATTTCTGGCGCGCTGGGTTGTTGGTTTGGCAAGGGAAGGAGTCTAATAGAAGAGAGGGAAGAGAGAAAAAAAAGTATAAAAAAATCTTTTACACATGAACGGTGACCGTGGATATATCCACGGTCACTGTTCATGTGTGCATATTTGCAAGTTTTTGCACCCACTGATGTGGGTGTTTTTTTTTTTGCTTATATTGTGTAAATTTGGTCCCTTTTTGTATTTTAGAAGGACTGATGTGGATGCATGTTAGATGCCAACTTTACAAATAGTAATTTTTATTTTTTTTGATGCGTTGTATGAACTGTCCCTCATGTAAAATTCGTACAAAGACAATTGTTATCAAAACCACATGCCATCAATGATACGTTGCATTTGTACATATCTACAACTTTCATTTTTTAGCTTATGGTTGAGGATGGATCATGGTTATCCTGGTAGAGGAAAAGAACCATTTACACACTGTGCCTTCTAGAAGATTTCTTTTCTTTTCTTTTTCTTTTTTAATTTAAATTTTTCTTTTTATTTATCACCGCTATTTTGGCCATTGTCTTCTAGAAGATTTGATGGATTTTTGTTAAGATTTTTTTGAATACTACTTATTTTGTTAAAAATTGAAAATTAAAAATACTATAAGAAAATAATTTTTAAATATATAAATAGTACTGTAAAATCCAATTTTAAAAGTTTTTTTTAATAAAGTACTCGTAGGTCTCGTGAATAATGCATCAAACTCGCAAGCATAATTTTGAACGGGACTTACAGTACACGTGAAATGCTCTTCTAAAAAAATAAAATAAAATAAACGTGAAACGCAAACGCAGACCGTCCAGTTTGAAGAAGTTTGGTTTTGCATGTGGGCCTCACTTTTATAGCCACTTAAAATAGTAGTATAAGGTGGACACGGCTTTATTTGCTTACAAAGTTTCCCCTTGTGCAATTCTTGTCTTTACTCTTTCCGTGTTTTCTAATAAATCTGTCCTTCTTTCTTATTCTCTTTCGCATATGATAAGACTTTACATGCTGTTGGATCATGAGAGAGATGTATCACTTGATATAATTATTATAAATTGATTTGTTTGTCTTCTTTCCTTCCTTTATTATTGAAAAAAGTTCTAGTTGGGGGATGAGCTGACTCCTACTACTGCAGAGTGAGGCAGCTTTGATTCATTAACCAAATACCACCTTGAATCCACAGGATTAAAAATCTAGAATCTATAAGAATATAGTGAACAATAATCTTAAAAACTTTATTTTTAAAATTTTCCAAATATTAAAAATAAAAAATCTTCATATAACTTGTATGACATCATAGGTTAAGGACAATATCGTATAACTCAATAAAAATCCACTGAGTAATTCTGGTGCCACACCTAAAACCAAAACTTTGTCCACAACTCACCCATGTGGCGAGTTGTGGTTGGTGGAGAGGTGTCCCCACGTGGACCCACCATTACCTCTTTACCAACCACAACTCGCCGCATGGGCAAGTTGTGGGCAAAATTGTGATTTTGAGTGTGGCACCAGAATTTTTCAAATCCACCAAAAGACAAAAACAGAAGGTCTGACTGATTTTTTTTTCTTTTCATTTTGGACATTGTATCATAGAGTTAGATTAAGGCGAAAATGCACTTTTAGTCCTTACATTTTGGGTCAATTCTCATTTTGGTCTCAAAATTGATTTCTTTGCAAATTTCATCCCTAAAAAAAGAAAATCGTTTTTAAAATGGTCTTTACTGTCAACCCACTAACGAAAACCTCCTACATGACAGACGGAATGCCCTATTTGCTGACGTGGCACTGACATGACCATTAAAATATTATTAAAAACAACTATTTGGCATTTTTAAATACCACGTCAGCATTTTAATTTTTTTTTAAACAAAGTCACGTCAGAAAATTTATATAAAAAAAGAAATTAAATTTAAAAAAAAAACCTTAAATTATATAATTAAAAAAATTATTACTTATCATTATTAATTTCCAAAAGAAATTACAACTTGTTTTTCGTGTTCTTCCCTGTCAAACTCAACCCAGATTACAAGAACACAAACCCAGCAACCAATAACTCAAACCCTGATCACAACAACACAAACGAAAAAAAGAAGAAGAAAGAAACAGAGATCAAACACAAGCACACCCAGATCACAACAACACAAACAAACAAACAAAAAAAAAAAAAAAGAGAGAGAGAAAGAAACAGAGATCAAACACAAACACAAACCCAGATCACAAATAGAGATCAAACACAGACCCAGATCACAACACCACAAATGAAAAAAAAAAAAAAAATAGAGATCAATCACAAACATAGACCCATATCCAAATTTTTCCCATTGTTTTCACGGCATTGACCCCATGGCCTCCATGATCAAAACCTTGAAGATCAGCCTCTTGATATGCTCGTCGTTGGTCAATATTGGGTGTAAGGTTTTGAGCAGAGATGAGATTTTGAGATTAGAGTGTTTGGGGTCAAATCGGCGGTGCATGGTGGAGAAGAATCCATCTTCAAATCGTTCACAAACCCAAACCACCAAAGCGGTGGTGCTCTTCTTCATCGGAAAAGGCAACAACTTCAACACCCGAGCTAGATCGACACAATCATGAACCGACTTGATTCATCTTGGGTTGCTGGGGTTTGATTGTGGGATGGGTTTTGTGGGTCTTCAATTTAAAGGGTTAGGGTTTGTCGGATTAGGGATCATGATATTGTGGGTTCTCTTGATCTTGATTTTGATTTTTGAGTGGTCATGCTGTTTGACACTTGAGATCGAGAGAGGTGTTCAGTGTGTGTGAGAGAGTGAGAGATGAGCTTGAGCTTCAATCTTTACAGCTTAAAAAAAGTAAAATTTTTTTTTTTTTTCATTTTTTTAATTAAAATTAAAATTGAGAAATCTAACTTTTTATTTTTAATAAAATTAAAATTGAGAAAACTGATGTGGCGCTGACGTGGTATTTAAAAATGCCAAATAATTATTTTTAATAATATTTTAATGGCCACGTTAGCGCCACGTCAGTAAGAAGGGCATTCCGTCTGCCTCGTAGGAGGTTTCCGTTAGTGGCTTGACGGCAAGGACCATTTTAAAAATGATTTTCTTTTTTAGGGATGAAATTACTAAGAAATCAATTCTAGGACCAAAATGGGAATTGACCTAAAATGTAGGGACCAAAAGTGCATTTTTGCCTTAGATTAATTACACCTTTACATATGAGCTTCAAATGAGAACAAAAAATAAATAAATTATTTCTATTTTATGATGTACGTAACTGCATACTAAAACTCGGGGAAATGTGCAAAATAACAACGTGAAGAAGGGTAATATAGTAAGTTAGCAATAAAAAAATTTAATTAAGGAAACTAGCATCTCGAGTTTTAGAAACTCGAGATCTAAATTAAAACTCGAGTCTCAGAGACTCGCTTTGCGAGACTTTAAGCTGATGAGTTGGACAGAAAATGCCACATAGATCTCGAGTCTTAAAGACTCGATTTCTAAAAGAACTGATACTGAAGAACCGAAACTGAAACTGAAGAACTGAAACTAAAGAACTGAAACTGAAACTGAAGAAGAACAAATGATGAAGAACTGAAGAAGAACAGATGATGAAGAAATGATGAAGAACTGAAGATCCCGATCCAGATCGCGATCGCGATCCCGATCGCGATCGCGAACGCGATCCCGATCGCGATCGCGAACGCGATCCGCGATCGCGAACGCGATTCGATCGCAATCCGCGATCGCGAACGCGATCCGATCGCAATCCGCGATCGCGAACGCGATCCGATCGCGATCTCGATCCCGATCCAGATCGCGATCCGATTGTGATCTCGATCCCGATCGCGAAAGCGATCGGCGATCGCAATCGCGAACGCGATCCGCGGTGTGGTTCCGTGGATCTTCGATCCCGATCTTCTTCTTTGAAGAGACGATCTCTTCTTTCTTCTTCTTTTCTTCTTCCTTTCTTTTTCTTACCCGTAGTCCTCTTCCTGTATTCTTCTTCTGGAACTCGAGTCTCTAAGACTCGAGTTCCACGTTGAATTTCTCTCCATGTCAGTCTATCAGAATTTTGGAACTCGAGTTTCTAAAACTCGATTTGCAATGGAACTCGAGTTTTAAAAACTCGATTTGCAATGGAACTCGAGTTTTAAAAACTCGAGATGCTAGTTTTCCACATTCTTTTGCATGTTGTCAAAAGAACTGAAACTGGAACTGAAGAAGAACAAATGATGAAGAACTGAAAAAGAACAGATGATGAAGAAATGATGAGGAACTGAAGATCCCGATCCAGATCGCGATCCCGATCGTGAACGCGATCCTCGATCGCGAACGCGATCCGCGATTGCGAACGCGATCCGCGATCGCGATCCGATCGCAATCCGCGATCGCGATCTCGATCCCGATCCAGATCGTGATCCGATCGCGATCTCGATCCCGATCCAAATCGCGATCCGCGATCGGCGATCGCGAACGCGATCCGCGGTGTGGTTCCGTGGATCTCCGATCCCGATCCCGGGGCGATCGCGAACGCGATCCGCGGTGTGGTTCTGTGGATCTCCGATCTCGATCCCGATCCCGATCTTCTTCTTTGAAGAGACGATCTCTTCTTTCTTCTTCTTTTCTTCTTCTTCTTCTTCTTCTTCCTTTCTTTTTCTTACCCGTAGTCCTCTTCCTGTATTCTTCTTCTGGAACTCGAGTCTCTAAGACTCGAATTCCACGTGGAATTTCTCTCCACGTCAGTCTATCAGAATTTTGGAACTCGAGTTTCTAAAACTCGATTTGCAATGGAACTCGAGTTTTAAAAACTCGAGATGCTAGTTTTCCACATTCTTTTGCATGTTGTCAAAAGAACTGAAACTAGAACTGAAGAAGAACAAATGATGAAGAACTGAAGAAGAACAGATGATGAAGAAATGATGAGGAACTGAAGATCCCGATCCAGATCGCGATCCCGATCGTGAACGCGATCCTCGATCGCGAACGAGATCCGCGATTGCGAACGCGATCGGCGATCGCGAACGCGATCCGATCGCAATCCGCGATCGCGAACGCGATCCGATCGCGATCTCGATCCCGATCCAGATCGTGATCCGATCGCGATCTCGATCCCGATCCAAATCGCGATTCGCGATCACGAACGCGATCCGCGGTGTGGTTCCGTGGATCTCCGATCCCGATCCCGGGGCGATTGCGAACGCGATCCGCGGTGTGGTTCCGTGGATCTCCGATCCCGATCCCGATCCTGATCTTCTTCTTTGAAGAGACGATCTCTTCTTTCTTCTTCTTTTCTTCTTCTTCTTCTTCCTTTCTTTTTCTTACCCATAGTCCTCTTCCTGTATTCTTCTTCTGGAACTCGAGTCTCTAAGACTCGAGTTCCACGTGGAATTTCTCTCCACGTCAGTCTATCAGAATTTTGGAACTCGAGTTTCTAAAACTCGATTTGCAATGGAACTCGAGTTTTAAAAACTCGAGATGCTAGTTTTCCACATTCTTTTGCATGTTGTCAATAGAACTGAAACTGGAACTGAAGAAGAACAAATGATGAAGAACTGAAGAAGAACAGATGATGAAGAAATGATGAGGAACTAAAGATCCCGATCCAGATCGCGATCCCGATCCAGATCGCGATCTCGATCGCGAACGCGATCCTCGATCGCGAACGCGATCCTCGATCGCGAACGCGATCCTCGATCGCGAACGCGATCCTCGATCGCGAACGCGATCCTCGATCGCAATCCGCGATCGCGAACGCGATCCGATCGCGATCTCGATCCCGATCCAGATCGTGATCCGATCGCGATCTCGATCCCGATCCAAATCGTGATCCGCGATTGGCGATCGCGAACGCGATCCGCGGTGTGGTTCCGTGGATCTCCGATCCCGATCTTCTTCTTTGAAGAGACGATCTCTTCTTTCTTCTTCTTTTCTTCTTCTTCTTCTTCCTTTCTTTTTCTTACCCGTAGTCCTCTTCCTGTATTCTTCTTCTGGAACTCGAGTCTCTAAGACTCGAGTTCCACGTGGAATTTCTCTCCACGTCAGTCTATCAGAATTTTGGAACTCGAGTTTCTAAAACTCGATTTGCAATGGAATTCGAGTTTTAAAAACTCGAGATGCTAGTTTTCCACATTCTTTTGCATGTTGTCAAATAACAAAAATTTTTTAATAATAAAGTTAAATAGAAAAAAAATTCCTAAAACTCAATACATAAATTAAAGGAATCATGATTCATGACTAACATATTAAGGTGCTTTCCCTTAACAAAAATAAATAAATAAATAAAGTGCTAACTGCGTAACTTAATGTTCCAGCCAAAAGGAAAAGCATAACATAATGATCTTCTTGAAACCGAGAAGGGTTTAGTAATAAACAGGGGCAAAAAAAGGTGAGAACAGGCAGGAACATTGATAGGCTGATTGATCAAATGCCATAATTAGTATTAAAAAAAAAAACTTTATTTAAAGTATCTCTGTTTTTAATCACCGGCAAACGGGCAAACAGTGTGTGTTCTTCGTAGTCAAAAGTCTGCCCATACTACATGAGTATATGTCTTTGATGCCAAGGGAAGGGGGGGGGGGGGGGGAGCGACCATTGTAACTCACCCTCCGGGCATGACTATAGAGACACCCTCTACTAGGGAATATTGAATTGAGTCATGCCTACTGTGATCCGCGGTAAACACAGACACCACTCTAGAACCACAAGAGAACTGGCAGCCAAGGGCTAGCTGCAAGAGAATTCCCACATTCCTCCCAAGGTAGCCGCCCGAGCTCGAACTAGAGACCTCATAGCAGCAATCGCACAAACCACCAGGCCACCCCTCTCGGTGGTAATTGAAAGGTACTTATGGGAATGCAACAATTTAACTATATACTAATAATCTAATGACGCTCTCTGTCATCTGATCTCACACAACCCATGAGGGAGTGCCTATTCTAGTCATTATATATATCCCAATACTGGACCTATCCTAGCCCAAACTAAAGGTCCTGTTCGTTGATTTCTCTGTCTCTCACTTTCTTTAAGCCTACAAGTACCTCTTCCCCTTCCTTCTACACACACAAACGTCATTCATCCTTCAGTCTCACCAAAACTAACCAGAAATCCTCCACCTTTCCACCTATTTCTTCTCACTGTAAAAGACCTTTAACATCTTAGTATATATAGCTTTTCTTAGAATCCATTTTCAACTCACTCATTCAAAGCA
Organism: Lithocarpus polystachyus; assembly: GCA_033629205.1. Taxonomy (NCBI): domain Eukaryota; kingdom Viridiplantae; phylum Streptophyta; class Magnoliopsida; order Fagales; family Fagaceae; genus Lithocarpus; species Lithocarpus polystachyus. Next base: position 64,777,220 of record CM066171.1, read on the forward strand.
AGTTTGCTTGAGTTTTATTCAGCCTATGGAGAGACTTAGTATAGGGCGTGAAAAAGAAAAGATAATGGGACAAGCAGAGAGTAGTACCGAGGATTATGAGAAACAACAACAGCAGCATCAGCAAAAGCAGTTGATTCCAGGTCTGCCTGATGAGATAGCCATGAATTGTTTAGTGAGAGTGCCCCACCAATTTCATTCCAACATGAAATTAGTGTGCAAGAGTTGGAGAACCTTAATCACGCATCCTTCATTCTACAAAGAAAGACGCAGATCTGGCACAGCAGAGCATATGGTATGCCTTATTCAACCTCTTCCAATTCCAATTCCATCACCACCAAAAAATGAGACAGAGTCATTAAAGAAGACCCCGAGCCCACCTCAATATGGCTTGAGCATCTACAACGCCACAGACCAGACTTGGCATCGGATAATGGGACCCAATGCAAACACCGGACATATCCCCATGTTCTGTCAGTGCGTGCCACTTCCAGCATTTGGGAAGCTCATGCTCTTAGGTGGTTGGGACCCCAAGAGCTTGGAACCAGTGACTGATGTGTATGTCCTGGACTTCATTGGTGGTTTCAAGTGGAAACGTGCAGCGTCCATGTCAGTGGCACGGTCTTTCTTCGCAAGTGGAGTGGTAGGAGATTCAATGGTTTATGTGGCAGGGGGACATGATAATCAGAAGAATGCGCTGCGATCAGCAGAAGTGTATGATGTAAACGCAGATGAGTGGAGGGTGTTGGCACCTATGGCAGAGGAGAGGGACGAGTGTCAAGGGCTCACCTGGGAAGGTGATTCCAGGTTCTGGGTGCTCAGTGGGTACAGCACTGAAGCCCAAGGACTATTTAGATCTGATGCCGAATGTTATGATCCCAAGACAGGATCTTGGTCCATAATTGAAGGGGTTTGGCCCTTTCCAAATGTTAGTCCAAGAGGCCTCACCACCACAATCACCATCAGCAACCAGCAAAACCAATTGTGGTGCTTCTTGGGAGGACAGCAATTTAAGCAATCTGGGGACAACAATGAGATCCTGTGGAATGTGCTCGAGTCCATTCAGCTTCCCAATTACATAAATGGAACATCACTGTGTGTCACGGCTATTGGACAGGGTCAAAATCAATGCTGTATCAATAATCATCCTCAGCAGCAGCAGCGGATTTTCATAATGAGTAGCAGTGGTGGCAGAGGAGCATTGTCATCATCAAATTGCGGAGAATGTGAAGGGAAGGGGGCATATATGTTGGAGAGGGAGATCAATAGTAAAGGTGGTAGCATCACCAAATGGAATCATGTCCGCACTCCTGTTGCATTTGCTTGCTTCCCATATTCAGCTTCATACATTTTTATCTGAAAACTAATAGATTTACGACTGCCATTAGTCTTTTAACTCGTGAACTTTTCAGTTCATGTTCTTTGGGCTTGTTTTGGTACTTGCTTCTTGTAGTTATGTGGACTCAGTTTAGTTTACTTCGATCATAACTTCCGGAATGTATTCAGTCTAAAATGCTCTAGCTTGAGTTTCTAGTGCCTGTAGTGAAGTAATTTTAGTATTAGGTGCATTTTCAATAGTAGCAGTACTGTCTCGTCTTATTTGTGTTTTTTGTACTTTATATAGTTCAAAAGGCAAATAGTAGTAGTATGAATCAAGAATTTATGGAAAGGATTCGTTTATCGAACGTTAAATTTCAATTTGTCGACTCACACTACGTTAAAGTTCAATTTGTCGACTCACACTGGAATGTGCACCAAAGAACACATTGGACATTGATCACTTTTTCATTATTATCGGCCTACCGTTCCATTGTAAGGTATGCCTATCAATAGTTAAAACTTTACTTTGCATGAGCTTTAAGTATAATGCTCTGATCTATGTGCAAGAAATAACCATTTGACCCTAAGTCCTATTCTCATTCATATTAACACCAGGATAACCAATAGATTGTTCGTTGTGAGATAAAATATAAAGAATATATATATAAACTCACTATTATATCACATTTTCAAAGCTCCAAACTAGTGCATGTTCACATTTTCATAAACTTCCTAACAAATTTTAGTTTTTGAAACCCATTTTACCAACAATCAAAACCACTAAGGGAAATTACATAATTTAAAAGACTTAGCACTAACTCTCCCTTACCTAGCTCCGCGTTCTTGAATAATTGAGCTAGAAATCAACCTAGCTTGAAGATTTGAAGGAATTGATGAGATGAATTGAAGGGATTTAGCCCTTTGATGTTCCTAACCGTGAGAGAGAGGAAGGGGAATTGAGAGCTTGTTCTAATTTTCTTTTGAGAGTGATAGTGGGGAGGGAGTGTGTCCTAATTCCTAAAGACGTGACAAGGAAAAGATTGTGGAGCTTACATGCATTGGCCGATTACGAGGTTAGTGGGTTTTTTACTATTTGGATATGAAGGTTAGCTGGGTTTGGTGGCTTAAATGGGGTTTAAGTGGTCCAAGTGCCTTAAATTAAATGGAGAAATTATAAGGTTCATATGGTGGACAAGTGACATGGTCCATAATTTTATTAAAAAACTCACACTTGTTTAAAATTGCTGAGTTGAAAATTTTTTTAAAATACTGAGTCAGTAATTTTAAACAAATTGAAGTTTTTTAGTAGAATAGTGAACAAATGACGTGATCCACCAAAAAACTGTATAATTTCTCAATTAAATGGGTCATTGAAGCGGTTCAAGTGAACCCCTCCTTAATTACACATTTATAACATTAATCATGTTACTATATCTATTTTAGAGCATAATGAATAGCTGCTATATATAAATTTTACAGATATTCTTAGCTGTTTCAACTCGGGGGTTGGCTAAATAAAAAGGTAATTTATCCTAAAACTTATCCCTTTAACTTATCTACTCTGTTGCTACTCCAATTGATGTAATAATTTGTCTAAAGAGTCTTGAGCATACCTTTGGATTGCACTGAAATTTTTTCAGTGATTGTGTTTGGCATTTTTAGTGAGTCTCGTGCATTGTTTACAGAACCTGTAAGTACTTGTTTTTTCAGTAAAAACAATTTTAAAACCGGGTCCCACTGTACTATTCACACATTTAAAAATTATTTTGTTATAGTGTTTTCAGTTTTCAGTAATAAACGGTATTCAAACAGGCCTTCAATTGAGTCTAGGATTTCTAAATTTTTTTTCCCCTACTAATGCTTTGTTTTATTTTTTAATATAATTTGATAATTCAACTTTGTTAAAAATACGAGAATATATCAATTGAGTTACAAAACTTCTGACAACTGATATTATTAGAGAGCTATAATGTTCTTGAAAACTGATGCTATAAGAGAGTGGGAAATTTTTTTTTTTTTATACAACATAGAATTCTACTCTAATATAATTTAAGTGTATATGTATAAAACTTCCTCCTAGAGACTTGAATTTCAACCCTTGTCTCTTATACCCCACAACTATTTATACTTGTGGAGTGACTACTGTACTAAAGGTGCCCGGGAGAGTAGGAAAATTAAGTGACATGAAATATGAATAGAATATTTGTTAAAAGATTTTCTCAAAATGGTCTTAAATCAACGTAACGTTTTATTATAAAATATGTTGCTACATATTTATTATTTAAAAAAAAAAAAACCGGTTTATTTATTAATGTTATGGAGCGTAAACTGAAAGAAGACGGGTCGGGTGGGCTAGTCGCAAAAGGAAGATGGAAAAATGGGCGAAAAAGAAGCGGCCGCGCCTAGCGTTAGCCTTAGCCTTAGGTTATGTATCGATGGATTGGGTTGGTCGCTGAGCAGTGCAGAGCCTCAGTTGCAAAGTCACGTTCTGTTCTGTTGTCTTGTCGTGGTTTTAGTTTTTAGTTTTACCTTTCCATTTTCTGGCTCACTGTCTCTACTACGTCTAACTCTGCCAGATCTCATTTCAATTCATTCTTCCCTCCCGGTAACCATTTCTTCTTCTTCTTCTTCTTATGCTATGCTACTTTCGTTGTTCACTTGCTTAAAAACCTACTGTCTGCGGTTTCATATTTCCCAGCCACTCTCACAAACAAACTGAATCTTTTTTCTTTAATAATTGCTTCATTTCGTTCGCGTTTCAGTTTCTTCTGTGAAATTAGGTATTATTAACCATTCTCTGCTCTTGCTCTTATCTTCTTAATTTTCCAAATTTCATATATGCAACTTGTTTCTTTCAGTTATTACCAAATTCTAACATCCCACAAATTTCAAATGTTTTTTTTTTTTTTTAATTTTATTTTTATGGAACCTTACAAGATTCAAATCTTTTCAACTTTTCCTTATACATTTCTGAATCTTGACATCCTCCATTCATTTTTCTTTATACTATAGCCACTACCATGTTATTGCAATGTGAATAATTTCATAATACACCTACTCCTAAATTTAATATGCACAAGTTTTCTTCAATTTTTGTTCTTTTTCCAACTTCTTATTCACCTGAACTTGTTACTTTACTTTATTGTACCCAAACCAGTAACTTAATTATTTCTTACCTATGTTTTGCTGAATTCACTGTAAGTCTGTAACATTTTTTTGGAACGGTAAGCTATTGATTTTTCATTTTCTAATGTTATATACTTTTCTTGATACGAAGGTTACAATCACACCTAGTTTGATTCGAGCTAGAGCTTTATTTTGCTTCAAGATTTTGACTTCCCTACTCAATTGTGCGGGGGCCTTTATTTCTCAATATTTTATGCGGTGACTCTACTTGAGTTGAGGCCATGCCTGCTACAAAGAAGGTTGTTCAATCTTTTCTTATACGTACTTTGTTGGAATTGAACATATTTATACTCTGTAATTCTTTATTATATCTTGGATATATGTATATATGTGATAAAGACGGTTTCATTTTCTTTCCTTGCTTGGTAGTAGGAAGTAGGAACTTGATTTTCATGAATCGCTTACACTATAAGTGTGTGTGTGTGTGTGTGTTTGACTCTCTTTGCTATGTCAACTCAACTACACTCCTCCAAAACCACAATGTGCTTGCCAAAGCTGTGAATCTGCTTGCTTTTTTAATTGTTCATTTCCCTTCTTGAAACATTGTTACCTTAGGATTCACATCACTACAACTCAAATAACTTTTTTTCACCAAAAAATGTATAATTGAAGTTCACTTTAGGAGCCTAAAGTTTTTTATGCCAGAGTATTTATCAGGTCAGATAACTAGAGTTTTATTATTTTTAAAACTATGGTTGATTGTGCATTAGGCTAGCTCATTTACTTAAAGGTGAATTAAGCCACCTTATTGCCTAAAGTTACATTTTCTCTCACATGTCGACAAATAAGCTGGCAAAACGCACATGTTTGCCTAAATTCTTTTGGTTGGCTCTCTTGTTTATGATATTTTCAAGGAATGATTGTTCTATTGGTTTAAGTCAAATCTGTTTTCAGGCTACCGTATTGTGTATAATGCTAATCAAATTATTGTGATTACTGCTCTTGCTTCTTGCTGTCTTGCGTTTAATCAGACTCCTGAGCACAATCGTGTCGGGAATGTTTTTAACAACTTGCTGAAGCAGATTGGGAATCCTGTTGATTTCGAACTTCCAGATTGGTTTAATAAATGGAAGCCAATGCCATACACTTTTATAAGGCGAAGTATCCTTTTAAAATGCAGTTTCAGTTATGTAACCATGTTATAGTTGTAAGATATTATGTGAAACTTGTTTGAGCTTCTCATAGTAGGTTTGCTGCTGACCCTGATTAGTGGGATCAAGGCTTAATTGAGTTATAGCAAGTTTACCATTGGTACAATTTTAGTCATTTTTATTGTCATATCTTTAAACCTTCATTATGTTTCCATATATCTCATTAATTAGACTTGCCTTACACTGATTTAACTGATTTGAGTCTGGTATATTGGCTGACACATCAGTTTTTGATTTATAGTTTAATATGCTTTGAAGTGTTTTGTTCTCTCTCCCCCTCTCTCTCTCAAAATCTTTCTATAGCTTCCTTTTGTTGATATTGACAAATTTAAGATATATATCTCACGAAGAGGATTAAAAGACGCCTGGAGGACGATGGAATATTCTGTTCCTGTAGCCCATCACCTGGATCTTCTGGCGTGTGTGGTAGAGATTGCCATTGTGGGTAAGGAATGTCTTTGGAATTATGGTTGCTTTACCTTGTATGTCTTGAAATAGGTCTGTTAACAATTTAAATTGGTTGCCTATCCCTTATCAAGTCACAGTATGCAACTTGCCCTTGGTTGAGTTAGAACCACTTTGATTCTAATTCAAATCACTCTAGCAGTGCTATGGTGAATCAACCAAGAAAGCAAGTTATTGTGGCAACAGTATGCTCACCAAGTTCCATTGTAGTCAAAGGTGAGGCAAGGCGCCACTTAGGCGCCTTAAATTCTCTGAGGCGACTTAAAGGCTCTAAGGCAAGGCGTCTTTAGAGCCTAGGCGAGCAAGGCAACTGCCTTAAGCCATGAAAAAGGTGCTAAGGGCGAGAGTCTTGTTTATTTATTTATTTATTTTAATAAATTTATTTATGGAAAAAGTTAACAGATGCCTTAAGAGCATTGGTTTAGAAATATTTTTAAAAAACTTTTAGGGGAAAAGAAAAAAATAAATAAATTTTTGGCTGCTTTTCATATTTCCCATGAAAGTGGTGTTAAAAAAATTCCTAAATTGGTTTATTAACAATTACCCTAAGGGCACTCATTAACATGACCCTTTATTTATTTATAGAGAAGGTTGTTGTAAAACCTAGTATTAGATTATTAATTTAAATAATCATGTTATAGAATCTATTGTTAGATAAATTAATTTACAAGAGTTTGTTGTAAAACTTATTGTTAGATTAATTAATTTATAGTAGAAGCTTGTTGTAAAGCCTATTGTTGGAATAACTAATAGAGCCTAAACTATGTTAATCCTATTTCGAAATCATTTGATAGGCTTAATTTCTTCATGCAACACATTTAGAAACACTTCATCATCATATTTCAATACACTAGGTACGTATGATTTAAGTTCTATATGTGTAATAAATATATTTAGAATTTGGTGCCTTGCTTTACTCAGGCTAGCGCCTTTTTGATGCCTCACAACTTGGGCGACGCAAGGCCTTGGCACCTTAAGGCTGCATTTCACCTTTGACTACCTTGCCAAGTTCCCAATTAATGCATAAGCAAATTATTGTTAATGGAATTTACTCATTCACAGGGCATCCCATATTTATCAGTCATATGTGTCCTCGACTCCACGTGTAATACAAATACATGTATGACTGCATAATTTGTTGTGTTCTTCATTCATTTTGGGCCAAGCAGTAGGATTAGATCAAATTGGGCATATATGAATGTAATTTTTCTAACTGAATATTAAGATTTTATCATATCAAAAGTTAATACCTGAAAAGGCTATTGTCCAATGTATTTGAATCAAATTACATCGATGATTTGTTCATTAACTCAAACAATGGCGTCTTGGGTTGTTAAAAAAATGTAATAGGAAAGTAATATTTTTCTTTATCATCTTCGTTATACTCTTGTCTTACTAGTATTTTTAAACCATCTGGATTTGATTACCTGTTTCAAAAGGAGGTGGTTTTTGTAATGGGCAAAATGTGATTTGAAATTTACCTCAACTGTTGTTACAACTGACCACAAGATTCTTAATTAACAAAAAGGATTCCCGTGCATAATTTGACAGTTTATTCCTATAGGATGCTTCTGTCTAGCTGTTCTTCTGGCTGTAAATGTGGGAGTTCATGCCTCAACAAACCATTTCAGCACCGACCTGTGAAGAAAATGAAACTGGTGAAGGTATACTTCTGACTGAGGTTTTTATTTGAATTGACTTGCATCCTGTGCAGCAAGGTTTATTTATTTGTTTTTTACCCTTGTTTATTGTTAGATTTTATAATAAAAATATTACAAAGATGGGGATTGGAGATACTGTAAAGGACAAAATGGAAGTACAAATGCTACAGTCTATGAGTAAAAACAACCAAGCATTAGAAATGGCATACTAAATGTGATGGTTTATGCTGTATGTAGTCCCCTCTCTCCCTCCCCCCCCCCCCCCCCCCCCAAAAAAAAAAATTCAACAAAGTTTAGCAAGCAGCAGTTAGCAGATTTCGTTTTCAATAAGGCTCTCTCTCTCACACACACACTTGCTTGGACATTGTCATTTGAGTTAATTGTTTGGGAATCCTTTATTTTCTTTTTGAGAGTTCATGCCCCTTTCAATTGATTTTAAGCATTCTCATCTCTTTTACATTGGATCACTTGAAATTTTTTTGTTGCAGCATGTACATGCACATAAAAATACCAATTTATTTTATGATGTTGCTTGCTTGCAGACTGAAAAATGTGGCTCTGGAATTGTGGCGGATGAAGATATCAAGCACGGAGAATTTGTAATAGAGTATGTGGGAGAAGGTGACCTCTTCAATCATTATTTATGCCATCTCTATCTAGCTTTTTGTATTGTTTTGGATGCTGATTAAATGATGCTGTTTAATGCAGTTATTGATGACAAGACATGTGAAGAAAGGCTTTGGAATATGAAACACCGTGGAGAGACAAACTTTTACTTGTGTGAAATTAATCGAGATATGGTAATTGATGCCACATACAAGGGAAACAAGTCAAGATATATAAACCATAGCTGTTGTCCCAATACCGAGATGCAGAAATGGTTATCCACTGATCCTTAATGCCAATTTTGTAGTTGTAATGTTTTTTATTTGTTCTTATATTTATTGTTTTGTTCCCTTTTTTTCAAGGATAATTGATGGGGAAACAAGAATTGGCATATTTGCAACTCGTGACATAAAAAAGGGCGAGCATCTGACCTATGATTATCAGTATGAGCCTTTGCATAACTCTTAGATGTGTCCTTTCACTTGCAATACATATGCCATAAATTCATGAGATTTTGTGTTCTTGTACTAAAGTCTAACAAATTTAGCAGGTTTGTTCAGTTTGGTGCAGATCAAGATTGCCATTGTGGTGCTGCTGGCTGCAGGCGGAAGCTGGGGGTTAGACCTACCAAGCCTAAGATGTCTTCAGATGCTGCATTAAAGCTAGTGGCATACCAGGTGGCTGTGTCATCTCCTAAACTGAAAGCAATTCTGTCTGGAGAAGATGTATGTATAGGTGGCTGTTTGATAATATGATATTGTCAAGATATGAATTAGAAACTTCAATCTCATTTTCCATTTTATCTCGTGTTTTTAGTTTGATTGTTCCTAGAGCCTTTTAGCTTAACTGGCACCTCTTCGTGTTTCCAAGGGGGATGTCTAGGGTTCAAATCGGCCCTCCCCCCATTGTTGTAAATGAGCCAAAAAAAAAAAAAAAAACAATAATAATAATTGTCTTGCTTGTTGAGTGTGGCTATATTTCTCTACAAAGAGTATGCAAATATTTTTAACATCCTAAATACTAATCATGGAATTGGTGTTTGGGGAATGTTTAGGGTTTTATTTGAAACTCCAAAATTTTTTATTCCTCCATGAAATTGACATTTAGGCTTGTGAGTATCTGGCTTAGTGTATGGATCAGGGATTTGGTTTAGTAACTTTAGTTATGATCAGCAAGAAGTAAAACAGTAAGTACAATTCCAAGTACTTAGTTTTAGGTTTTGATATCCAGCATTTTTACAACTTAGCCATTAAAAATCTCTCTCTCTCTCTCTCTCTCTTAATAATTACTATGCAATCTGGCTTATCCTTAGATGCTGTAGCATCCTCAAACCTGACTTTTGAAAATCATGCTATTTTGTTCTATACATGCAACCCAGTTTGCTAAATAATAGAAAGACAAATTGCCTTTTGGAAGGTTTTTTCTTCTGTTTAGCATTTCCTTCACCTGTGGCTTTTTTACCTCAAACAACTCCCTCCCTCCTTGTGCGCCTTTGACTTGTGTAACAGTTGACCATCTGAACTGCCACAACTGTTTGATTCTAAGTTTCATTTGGTTAGAATACAACGCATTTTGGTTTTATAAGTTTCTAGCAGCATCAATAGCTTGTTAAGTTATTTTCTGTGTATTACATGCTTAAATTTGAATTTCTATCAAACATGGACTAATCATTGGGTTTTTGTTTGGAAAGGTTTATCAGAATGGAGGTTTACATGTAGGTAATGAATTTTTTCCTTCATATGTTGTTGTTGTCTTCTAATATATCCACTGCATTTAAAATTGTAATGATTCCTATGATTGGTTTATTCAGAGCTGTAATTTGTTTATCATACTTTTAACTTTCTCATTCAGGGAGTTCGCATGTTAGTGAGCAACAAAGAACATGCTCCCGTAATTGTATTGGTGAAGTTATCATGATAACTCGCCCCATGAACAAGAGGTATTTGAATAATGTCTGCTCCTTTACTAGTGTTCTGCATTTTGCAAGTGTTGTTTTAATTACAATGTCAAGAAAGCTAAATTTAAAAACTGCAATAGCCATAATTCTTTTAGTACTTATTTATTTTAAGTGGTGTGCCTGGTATGCCTTTTCTCAGTTTCCCATTTCCCAACTGGAGCCTTTTACTACCCACCCATTCACTTGCGGGTGCGCCTCTCTCAGCCTTGGTCATATAGGCTGGTTACACTTTTGCTAGAAAAATTTATAATAATTTGGTCTCTTATTGCTTGTGACTCCTTTCGTGCTGCTCATTGCTTATCAATGCATTTCTGGACCAACCTAGTTGTAATAGAAGGATTCATTTGTGGCCAAATAGGCTACTTAGATGAACTAATTATATCCCAAGCAGATTGTGTGATGCTTTCTTACATCTGAAGTGAGATGAATTTATGTCTGAATTTTCTGCAACTATTTAATTGTAATCATAATATGTAGATAGCTCATTTAGCTTTTATAATTGATTCATATAAATATTAGTTCATGGTTTCTTTTAAGCAATTCAGCAAAAGCCAGTGGTATTTAATAGGATTTATTTTTGTTAAAGTGGCTTGCCTTTCTATGCTTTTTTAATTTGGTGTTAGAATTTGGTCATTTGATAAAAGTTGAGATGCAAGACCAGAGTTGTTATCTGTGATTGCAAATGGACTTTGAAGAATTATTCAATTCCTGATTTAGGCTTGTTTTTGTTAAATTTAGGTTGGAAGTTAATTTTTTTTAATTATTATTATTATTATTATTATTACTACTAAAATTTGGCAATGATGCTATCTGTTAATTTATTTGATATAGTTGAGTTGACCTTAATGGATTAATCCCTCTGTTATACTCTTACTTCCCGTTTACTAATTTATCTATTTTTTATGTTATTAAAATTGTCATTTGCTAGATTTTTTTTTCTCAATTTTTGAGTTCTAATATACTGACATTTTATGTTATATTATTACTTAGTGTGCTAAAATTACTCCTTGCTTTATATGCTGCAGGTCCTTTGGTATTATTAAACGCTTTGATAAATTTTCCAGGAAACACTCGGTAAGGGATTTTCTCTGTTTGGTTTCTGTTGATTTGATGAGTATGATGAGCCCATCTGAATAGATGTATGTTTTGGCAGATCATGTTTGAAGATGGTGCTATTGAATTTCTTGACATGACCAAAGAAGATTGGGAACTTGTAACATTGTGATTTAATTATGAGGTGAGTACAACTTTTGCTTAATATGGCTTATGTTTTTCATCCCTAGACTGTCATATAATGTTCTCTGTATCTTTGAATTATATTTGCCAACTCTTTGAGCATTTGTATTAGCAAACTTGAGGGGGGAAAATTGTGATATTCCAAGAAAAAGTAATATTTGAAGGGGTATCACATGGTGACTCTTAGTGGGGATTTGGGGAAATGGTGAAAGCTTGTTTCTGGTCTGTGTTTTGAGTTTTGACCAAGGGTGTTACTTGAAGGCACTCAATAGGATTTGTCCAAATTGGTAAGGGTAAATTGTTAACCTCCAGTGGGGATTTGGGGAAATGGTGGAAGCTTGCTTGTTGTCTGCATTTTTATTTTGAGCAGGGTGATGGTCAAAGGCACTGGAGTATGCTTTGGCCATATTGGTAAAGGTAGCTTATTTATTGTATAAAAAATTAAGTACGTTTCAGGTGATAGTGAGGCTTTAACATTGAATTTAAGAGCTTTTGTGTCAGTATTTAAAGTAGCAATGGGTTTGGACAGGGAAAAGTGTTTATATTTTTTGTATTTAAACCTTCTTTTTTGTTGGTTTTTTTTTGGGGGGGGGGGGGGGGTGGTTTGTTTTCATATTTTCTTTCTTTCTTTTCTTTCCACCCTTGTCTTTTTATCCTTAGATGTATGAATGATGATGATGGTTTAAACTTAATATTTAAAAATAAGAAAAAGAAAATAGATGGTCTATCCACTCTTGATGGCACATAATGTTGCTCTCTCTGTTACTTTCACTTCTGTATTCAGAGAGCTCCACAATCTAGATGTTTGTACTTGCGAATTAAATATTATTTTATGCTTCTAGTGTATAGAATAAATGTTTTTCTCTTATAATGTCTGCATTGTCTTACTAGTTTAGCATGCACAATGTTTGATGATTTCGCTTGTTATTTTTTGTTGTTTTTCATGGTTGAAGGATTTTGTTGAAGTAAAGATCCCACAGGTGATAATAAGCATTTCTAACATGTTTCACTGTATGTGCATGTTCCTTTTTCAGGCTTGGTTAATGGGTGTGAAATCAATAAATAATTAGTTTCAACTCAGATAATTTTATTGTTTGAATTTCAGGTATCACTACTTCATTTACCGTTGCCTCCTCTGTTTCCCATGAAACAAAGATCCTTCTGTCTTGCACCTGACTCACAAGAATGTTATACCAAATGTAGGAACCCTAGCTGTGCTCTCACATAAATAAGGATTTGTCATTCCCTTCACATGGTTCACAAGAATGCTGTACCAAATGTAATTTGTTCGTAATTCTTCTAATAAGGAGTTCATAAGCTGATTCCATTGAATATATATGATGCTTTTATTTTTTGGTGAAGTGGGGGGGAATACTTGGCTGGTAAAGGCACCCCTCTGGATTAAGTGTAATGCTTGTGACACTACAAAGTCCTATGAAGGTGGATAACATACACGCCTTGGGGAATGCATAGTTATATCCAAGAAAATGAGATCTTGTGCTGGGCACTTGATTTCAAAGTCGACTTGGTTTGTATTGTGTGTCTGAGAAAAGTCATTTGGATTATATGTTCTTAGAAGTAGATTGAGTTCAAGTAGTCTCCATTTTTAGTTTTCAACCAGTGTCTTGATGTTTCATTTGAATTTAGGCATGAGGAGCTTGTTCTTTAACAATTTGAGAGGCTTGATGCCCAATCAGGTAGTTGAAATTACCAACCATACATTCCTGTTTCATCGACATCCAAGATTTATAAAATACAATATTTTTATGGGGCTGCTCCATATATAATAAAAGCATTGAATAAACAGCTGGTTTGTAACTCATTATGCTTGGTTCATTGCATGTTTTATATTGGTATTCTCTCTCTAATCTCTTTGGATTATTATAATTTATAGGGTTGGTATGGTTGTAGATATTTTTTTCCCTTGCAGTTACTGACCTATTTGTGTTTACAAATGAGTTTGGAGATTGGGGACGGATGGGGGGAATTTGATAAAAGTCATTGATGAGTGTGTAAAGTATTTGCCATCGTGCGACGAGGATTTGGCGAGGAAATGGGGATGGAAAGGAATGGAGGTTGGTGTGGTGGTCCCACCCACCAACCAAACTTACATTAGGCCAACCATCCTGAATGTCTCGCTTTCTCTGTATATTTTTTTTCAATTATGCGGGGTGCTGGTGAGAGAGAGTGGAGACTCGCTCAGTAGTAGGAAAAGGATGGTGACAAGTGGGTGACCCTCGACCAATCAGGAGTCAACCCCTTAAAGCGTAACTGCGTCTTAACCGAGAATGATTTCTTTTTAGCTACAAAATAAAAGGAATAAGAGCTAAAGCCTTGTATGAACCGCCCCTAATTTGGTCCATTTTGAATTTGGATTTGGATTTGAGACTAGTAAGCCCTTTCTCTCGTCACCAACCAAAGACGTTGAAAGAAACGTATTATGTACAAGAAGAAAGCAACATTAAAAGAAACGTGTTAAGGTTCGTGCTACTACTTGTTACTTTTTTCTTTTTTGGTGGAAACAGGTCTTATTTATATAATATAAAGTTTATACAGCACCAACAGCGGATCCTTGGGCACATAGTCTATTAATCCCAAGGCCAGCCAAATTCCTTACATGGTACAAATATACAAAATTGGGGCAGCTACTATACACAAACAAAAGGTTAGTTCCCTGCTTTGCCAGGGCGTCCGCACATTCATTGGCTTCACGGTAAATGTGCTGCACTTGCACCACCTAGTCTTGATCCATGAGGCTCTTGCAATCACAAATTAAAGGCATCATATTAGTTGGGTAACTTGCATTTCTATTTGTTAACCATGTTAGAATCACGTTAGAGTCTAGTTCAAGTTGTGTAAACTTAAAACCCATATGCCAGGCCATTGCCAAGCCTTGCCGGACAGTCGCCAATTCAGCCATATTATTTGTTGCTATACCCAAATGAAGTGAGAAACCTAAAATCCATTGTCTCGAATGATCTCTCAATATCCCCCCTGCGCCTATGACACCCGAATTACTTAGCGCACTACCATCAGTATTTAGTTTAATGTAAGGAGTTGGGGATGTGTGCCATCGTATAATTAGCGGGAGTTTAACCTAGGTCCGTCTAATAGTGCCAGCTAGGAAGAAAAATTCTATAGCAGCTTGCACAAAGGTATAGATAAGGCTATGTTGGGTTCGAGATTGATTCTTGAAAATCCTTTCATTTCGAGCTAACCATAGTTTCTAACAGGTAAAAGGAAAATAAACATGCCAAAGGAGTTGATGGGTCAAGATAACGACATCTGCCGTTGCATTGCACCTTAGCCAATCTTGCAACATGTGAAAGAAGGACAAGGGCAAAATTCTCGGGCATTGACTCCGGACCTCTTTTGCCCAGGGGCAATCTTGAAGAATGTGTATGGTCATTTCCAGGTTGTGACAACGAGGACAGTGATCATCCCAATGGTTACGCCCAAAAGTTAGGAATTGTTTATTGGGTAACCGGTTATGCATAGCTTTCCAAAAGAAGATTTGGATCTTTTTTGGGCATGTTAATGTCCAAATCCAGTTCCATAGTGGTTTATTCCAGGGAACTTCTTGTTGTTGACAAAGAAATTTAGAAACAGATTTAACTGAACAGGTACTTTTGTTGTGGGGCCACAGGAAAGTGTCAGCTAGTTAGTAAAACCAGCCATAGGAATACCTTGAATAAGGTTTTGAAGATGGGGGGGGGGGGGGGAAAAGGGAGGTTGAGAGAGTCGAAAGACCAAGAGTGATTAGTCCGCAACGAACTAACCCTACGGTCTTTGTCATGGAGGAGGAAGGTACCCTCGATATAATTGTGAAGGGAGCCGTGTGGCAACCAAGGGTCCTTCCAAATTCGAATAGTTTATTCATCTCCGATAATCCAGCTCATGCCCTCAAACAACAATTTAGCTCCTATCGAGAAAGAGGTCCAAATATGGGACCCTCTTGAATTTCATGGACTTGTAAACAAGGTTGTGTATGGAAAGTATTTAGCTTTTAGCACCTAGGCCCAGAGCGTAGTAGGATTGGTATAGAGGCGTCAGGCCTGGTTCATGAGAATCGCACGGTTTCTATGTCGGGTGGCTGGGATTCCCAGCCCACCCACCTCTTTGGGTAAAGTGACAATTTCCTAGTTAACCGTGTGACAGCCTCTATGGTATTCGGTATTACTTGTTACTTTGCTTTTTATAATTCTACACTTGTCTCCACGATGAAACTAGAGTGGTGTTCAAAATTGAAATGTTCCTATAACTTATTTACTTATAACTTACTATAATTTTAATGTCGCACAAATCAATAATTACTACGTTAGTTTGTAAGGGTTTTTTTTTTTTCTTTTTTGGTTTATATAGTAAATTTGACAATAGCTTGACTCATATTTTGATTAATATTATTATTCTAACTTCTGCGCAAAAATATTGATCTAAATGAGGACCATTCATGATATTTTTTTTAAAAGAGGATTAAAGAAAAAATATTTATTATATTATATTCTGAAGTGTCTATTTGGTAAAGATTAATTTTGTCAATTCATTTTACTATTCATGGGTTTCACTGCATTTTTTGGTACTATTTATGAGTTTCACTGTACTATGTATCCATTGGATAATGATGAATGCGTCCGGTGTTTGCGTTTTTCTTTTCTTTTTTTTCTTTTTTTGAGAAGCACGTTTCTAGCTTTTTCAGTGGGTCCTATGCATTATTCACGGGACCCACAAATCTCTTTCTTTAACAAAACTTACATTAAAAATTGGTTCTACGATACTATTTACACATTTAAAAATTATTTTGCTATAGTGTTTTCAATTTTTAGCCAAATAAGCGAATCCTAAACCAACTGGAAGTTGATCAAACTTGCTGCAGCAGGTAGTGTAAAATGTGAAGAAAATGCGGGTTGGGAATTTGGTCAAGTACGCGAAGAAACAAACATTTTTCAAATGAATTGACATGCAAGAGAAGGTGTTGCGCAACAACGTGTGTGTGTCTCTCTCCCAAGAGAAGAAAAAAGCAATTTGGTTTAGGTGAGGGAAGTGGGGAGGAATAAGGTGTTGCGCAACACATGATAAGGATGATAGATCTACTGCCAACGTGATGATTGATGATCTATAATAGGGTTGTATTATGATGCCCGTTAACAACACATATTGTATCAATATTTCAGATTGTAGAGTAATTTTTGACAATTATTTTGATAACTTTTTTTTTTAAATGAGATCCAAAAAGAAAAATCTTAACTAGCACTAGAAAATGCTTGTTAACATTTTCCATAGGGGTGGCAAAATTGGACACGACCCGCGAACCCGACACGACACAACACGAAATTAGCAGGTTATGGGTTGAGGCTTAATGGGTTCGTGTCATATTTGGGTTGACACGACGAACCCGTTTGATAAACGGGTTGGGTTAGGGTTCAACCTGTTTGACCCGTTTAATTAAATAAAATTTTACCAATATAGTATTCAAACCCTAGGTATATAAACTTATTAGTTGTTGTAGTTTATTTTCTTTGACATATTGTGATTGATTATTTATGATATTGAGATATGCTTTAGTTTTGAATGATTATTTGTGATGCAGTTACTCGTTAATTTTAAATTTTATATTTAAAATATTTATTTGTTTATTTTTTCATAAATGTTTTTCTTTATTTTGATAAAATTAGATAAACAGGTCGACAAGACTGACCCATTTAATAAATGGGTCGTGTTAGGGTTGGAGAATCTTGACCCGTTTAATAAACATGTCGAATTAGTGTTGACCCATATAGTCGAATACGTATGTATTAACCCGACACAAACCCGACACGTGAACACAAATTGCCTACCCTAATTTCCCATACGTATACACGTAAGATAAGATGCTGTGGTTCTTTTCTCTTTTATTTATTTTATTATTTTTTTATTTTTTTATTTTTGACGTGGCGTTGCATTTCCTCGGCTCGTAGACCGCGGGGTTGTTGAGCTGAGAGTTTTGTGGGATTTCTCTCTCTATAAAATGGGAAGCACTTAACACACAATCAATCTCTCTCTGTGTCCTTATTCTCTCACTCCTCTCTAATCTCTAATTTCTTTCTTACTTATAATAATAGAGTGAAATTTAATCTAATTCATCATCTTAATTATTATTAGTACAGTGTCGGTGTTGATCTCACAGATCTGAGTGTGGGAGTGGGAAAAATGAAGGTAATAGAGAAGATCCGGGAGGCAGGGGAAGACAAAGTGGTGTTCTCGTTCGAGTTCTTCCCTCCCAAAACTGAAGATGCAGTGGACAACCTGTTCGAGAGGATGGAGCGGATGGTGGCTCACAACCCCGCATTCTGCGACATCACTTGGGGAGCCGGCGGTTCCACCGCCGATCTCACTCTCGACATCGCCAACAGGATGCAGAACATGATCTGCGTCGAGTCCATGATGCATCTCACCTGTACCAACATGCCTGTCGAGAAGATCGATCACGCTCTCCAAACCATCAAGGTTAATGGTCTCCAGAACGTCCTCGCTCTCCGCGGCGATCCTCCTAAAGGCCAGGACAAGTTTGTTCAGATCGAGGGTGGCTTTGCTTGTGCACTCGATCTCGTAATTCCCTTCTCTCTCTTCTCACTCTCTCTCTCTCTCTCACATTCTAATGCATCTCATCTCTTACTGTTTCTGTTACTGTTTATGTTGTAGGTGAAACATATCAGAGCCCAATATGGTGACTACTTTGGCATTACCGTTGCTGGTTATCCAGGTTTATTTTCTTCTTTTGTTTTTGTGCTTTTGTTTAATTCTTTCGTTTCTGCTGCTTAAAAATAATATTTGCTCTCTGCCTGCAGAGGCACATCCCGATGTGATCGGAGAAAATGGGTTGGCTACACTCGAAGCTTATCACAAGGATCTTGTTTATCTCAAGCAGAAGGTAACACCAACCCCACTCTCTTTATATATTCTGCTTTTTGTTTGTACTACATTCACACTTCTAGTATATTATGTAATTAATTAATGGTTGATTCAAGAAAATTTT
The DNA here is from genome assembly GCA_033629205.1 of Lithocarpus polystachyus. Classification (NCBI taxonomy): domain Eukaryota; kingdom Viridiplantae; phylum Streptophyta; class Magnoliopsida; order Fagales; family Fagaceae; genus Lithocarpus; species Lithocarpus polystachyus. The sequence goes on from CM066171.1 coordinate 64,795,811, forward strand.
TTTTTTTTTAAAAAGTGAAATGAATTTATTTATTTTTATTAATAATAAACTGTTCTCTTGTGCTTATGTTATGGTGTTTAGGTGGATGCCGGAGCAGATGTAATCATCACACAATTGTTTTATGACACTGACATTTATCTCAAATTTGTGAATGATTGTCGCCAAATTGGAATTACTTGCCCCATTGTTCCTGGAATTATGCCTATTAATAACTACAAGGGCTTCATTCGCATGACTGGTTTTTGCAAAACTAAGGTAATTCACAGGCTACTTCCATGATTTTTTTTTTTTTTTTAATTCCTATCCACTGTTTGGATTGATTCATTTGCTCTCTAATAATTGAGTATATGCTAGAGTTCTAAACAATAATATTAATGGGTAGAATCAGTTTCCTTTTTTTTTTTTTTTTTTTTGTTGGCTGTTGCCAAACCTTTAAAACTCTTGAATTATGTCAAACTTATTATATGCTTCAGTGAAGAAAAATAGGTAGAGGAAGACCTAAAAGGACTTGTTCATTAAGGAGGTTAAAGAGAGTATGATTTTGAATAGGATAGTATGACGGAGAAGAATACGTGTAGCTCACACCTATTATAGGATCCATGCATGACCCCAAAATTTTGGGACTAAGGTTTTGTTGGTGATGTTCTTGTTGTTGTATTAATAATATTTGAAATGGACACAAACTTCATAAATGTAGGAAGTGGAAAAGCCTGCCCTTGCATGTATTTGCTAAATGGTCACTCGTTATTGTTATGGTGTGTTCTGTTGATAACTTGTGAAATTTGGTGGTTCTGTTTCTGTCTCTCTTAGTACATATCAATGTGATAGTGTTTGCATCTATTGGCATATTGTAGATACCTGCTGAAATTATGGCTGCCTTGGAGCCTATCAAGGACAATGAAGAAGCTGTCAAAGCCTATGGAATTCATCTTGGAACTGAAATGTGCAAGAAGATTTTAGCTCATGGGATTAAGACATTGCATCTTTATACCCTAAACATGGAGAAGTCAGCATTAGCTATATTAATGGTTGTTTCTCATATCCTAGTCAATTGTGTGTGACATGTTAGTACTCGTACAACATTTAGGTACTGATAATGGATGTACTTGGCAGAATCTTGGTCTGATTGAAGAGACCAAAATTTCAAGGTCCCTGCCTTGGAGACGCCCGACTAATGTTTTCCGTGTGAAGGAAGACGTTCGTCCAATTTTCTGGTATGTAACATTTGAAACTGCTATATTTTGGACTAAAATCCAGCAATTAAATAGGGATGCACAGAATTTATTTTATGTTTAAATTTCAAGACTTCTTATCTTCTGAGCCATTGATGGTAGGGCTAATCGTCCAAAGAGCTACATATCAAGGACTATAGGCTGGGACCAGTACCCACGTGGGCGGTGGGGTGATTCTTGCAACCCATCATATGGAGCATTAAGTGACTATCAGGTGGGCACAATCATTTGACTTCTATTTTTTTATTTTTTATTTTTTATGGTTTCGTACTGAATATTAAAAATTCATCATGTGGAACCTTTCACTATCTTTAAATTCTCTGAGGAAAACATTGAGAATTCCTTTCTTTATTAGCAAATATTTTTGGCAATCTCGTATGGCTTGGTGGCAAGGTTACTTGTTTTATGTTTGCAGTTTGTATTATGTCATTTCATTGATATGAATAATTAATACTTAAACAATGTTGCATTCCTTTCATAAGGTTGATATTTATTGATGGCACCTCCTCCACTTGTAAAAACGAGGTGGAGGATAAGGTCATGGTTTCAAGACCCACCGCACGCATGTAAAACTGAACAATTTAAAAATGTTGGTTTGTAATAATAAAGTGTTGTTTCTTTATTGGCATTGCAATCATATCTATTTTTGTTGGTTTTACATACATATAATATCTAAATGTCAATGTGGTAAGGAAAGATGCGATCTGGTTTAAGATAAAGTTAACCCTTGTGGAGTTAGTTTGTCAAGGCTCTTGGTGGAATGAATAAATAAAATCATCTGAATGGTAGTATGTTACCTATATGGGTTCTGGCATAATATGCACACTCTCCAAGTGGTGATTGCCTGGATTGTAACAGAATCTTGATACAAGTAGAGAATACAAAACCTCTTTGGTTCTGTCTCAGTCCTCATAATGAATAATAATACCTTGAATAACTGTTTCATTCTTCTATTTTTTCATTTATATGAAGTCCTAGGACCTCATCTCTTCTGTGTATCTGGCAACTGCTTCCTTGTGTAGAAAATATTCGTTGAATAATTTAGTTTTAATAAATGGAAGTAACTGTGATTTGGTTAAGCTACATGTACTGTTATATGTATTTTCTTTAGTCATGGCCATCTATAACCTAAGTCATAATTTATTGAACAGTTCATGCGGCCACGAGCACGTGACAAGAAACTTCTTGAAGAATGGGCTACACCCTTGACAAATGTTGATGATATTCAGGAGGTACAGTCTCCATTTTGGGCGTAATAGTCTTTCCTCATTGCCAGAGAGTTTTCCATAATTTTACCTTGAATTTTTTCTATATCAGAAATTTAAGAAATACTGCCTTGGAAAATTGAGAAGCAGTCCATGGTCAGAGTTAGATGGGCTTCAGCCAGAGACACGAATCATAAATGAGCAGCTGGGGAAGATTATTACAAAGGGATTCCTTACTGTCAATAGCCAACCAGCAGTCAATGGGGAAAAATCTGACTCCCCATCTGTTGGTGAGTAAAAACTGTTATATGCATTGCATGTGTGGGTTTGTCATCCTAAAAATTATGAAATAATGTCTATGGGAGTGTCTCTAGCACAAGTTAGATGTTAGTAATAATTGAATTCTCTTTTGATTCCTACTGTTGAGAATCTTACTTTGAAGTGTTTAAATTGCTGAAGAATCAAAAGTACATAGAGAACTCTATTGTGCTATAAGCTGATATTGAACTTTGATTCCTGGGATATTATAAAAGAGATTTTGTTTCTATTCCCGTTAATGAAGATTAAAATAATACTCTTTTTTGTTAGGGGTTCCATAATATTTAGTTCTAAGAGAGAACGTATGACTCTAAATTTAGCATGTGTACTTTTACCAAGAGTATGTTGCTGGATTCATGTTGTGGTTTATTCTGGTTGTTGATCTTCACCTTCTGACTTCAGTTTGTACTTGGTAGTTTCATCATCCTTTTCCATAGACTATATGAGTGTTCCCCTTTACTAGATAAATTAGTTATTAAATAAAGACATGTATATATGAATTGACATTGTTCTATCTATTTAATTCTATTAATAAATAAATTATTAATGCATATGTTTAAGACGTCTTGTATGCATGGCACTTATTTTGTTCAAAGATTGTCGTCAAATTAAACAGTATTTTCTCTATGTTCATATTTTGAAAGGTGATCTGATTCAATATTTGTAGTTGTTTTGTCAAAATAATTTTTCGATCTTTGATTTTTCTGGCTATTTAAATTTTGATGCCTCTTGACTTATTTTGGCACGATTCAGGATGGGGTGGACCTGGAGGGTATGTTTATCAGAAGGCATATGTAGAGTTTTTCTGTTCCAGGGAGAAGTTGGATGCACTTGTTGACAAAAGCAAGGCTTTCCCATCTCTAACCTACATGGCTGTGAACAAAGAAGGGAATTGGATATCCAATGTCCACCAAACTGCTGTGAATGCTGTGACATGGGGAGTCTTCCCTGCAAAGGAGATAATCCAACCAACTGTTGTGGATCCTGCCAGCTTTATGGTGTGGAAGGATGAGGCCTTTGAAATCTGGTCAAGGGGGTGGGCTTCCTTGTTCCCAGAGGGTGATCCATCCAGAAAACTGCTTGAAGAGGTCAGTTCTCTTCATATATGTGACATTCTTATGTTTATGACACAATCACATTCACAGACACGCGTGACAAAGGATTCATATATGTAATATTGATATTATCATATCCTTTATTTTGCAGGTCCAGAGCAGCTATTACTTGGTCAGCTTGGTGGATAACGATTACATCCATGGTGATCTTTTCGCTGTATTTGCAGATTTCTGAGATGAACTGTGATCTCAGTCTTTAATTCTGGGTTCAAGTTGGTTTATATAATTGTTGTTGGAATGTGTCAATTTATAATCTTATTGGTTTGTATTAATAATTCGTTGGGATTTTGATAACTCCCCCTCCTTCATGATGCAAATTTTATATTTGGAATAACAAGTAATAGCGGTTAGGTAATAGAAGTGTGCCAGTGTCCCACTAGTTCAATGGGATTTCACGGAAGCAATCTATATTGAATTTGTAGAAAACAACGATCTTTGTACGGTAATGCTAGGCCCCTGATTCTCTGTCATGGCTTCCCGTTTAAGTTTTGATGTTATCAGTTTGAACATCACTGCATTCCATTCATGTTACCAGTTCTAGTCAAATGTGCTGATGAATCATGGTTTTCTTGTCCTCAGCCAAACACCAAGGACTCCTAAAGGTAAATACAGGCTGGGAACTGTTTCATCATTCAATGGTCCGTATGCTTACCATTGGGAGGTAGTATTTTGTATCAAAGGATATATACCTTCCCGCCGCCTCTTGTCATTGAGAAAAGGTAAAAGCAAAGCCAACTTTAATTTATATATAACTATATATGTACATGGACGAAGTTTTAATCCGTTTCACCATTTCAAATTCTCAATTGTCCGTATGCTTTTCGTTGCTCCTTCGACTAAAATAAGATAACAAAGCTTATATTAATGGACTGTTTTCTTCCGAATTATTTTAAGGAAAATTTCATTACCTCTTACTTGACGTGTGCTTTTCTATCAAAAAGATTTTTTTTTTTTTAATACTTATATGACTTATTTTTACTACTGAGTATTTTTGGTGTGATAGTTACTTCACAAATATAAATGTTTGTGGAGTGTGTAGAGAGGGAGGGGACAAGAGTCGGGATTCAAGTTTATCTTAGCTTAAAAAAAAAAAAAATTATGACTTCTTGATTGAGTTTACAAACCAGTTTGGTCGTGATTTTTCCTATATTCATTATACAAATCTACTTTAGACTCCAAATCTCCAATATATATATATATATATATATATATATATATATATATATATCCTCGTTTCCTTAGGATATTCTATGATAGGTGCTGTTATTATCAAATTTGATAGATATCAATCCTCTTACAGGAGACAAGGCCAAAATATAGTTTAAAATTTTTATATATAAATAAATTTTATTTCGTATGAGCTACAAAATGGGAACATTTCGGTCTAGTTCGGTTCACTTTGGTTCATTCAGTTCAATTTGGTCCCCTTTGGTCTATTTGGTCCACTTCAATTATGTTTTGGAGAAGCGATTTGTGTAGAAAGAGGAGCTGATTTATTAACAATTATGTCACATTCTCAATGTAATGTTGGCATGTTGTTGATAAAATTACAATTTTCTTATGTTATTAAAATATTGTATTTTTTTTTCCAACCTAATATAATTGAATATATATATATATATATATATATATGCTTCTCTTTAGGCTATGCAAGATGAATTGTTTGTAAGAAGCACTAAAAACAAATTCCAACTATACATTATATTATTTACCAAATATCTCACCTTATATAGCAATTGAATGTAAAATGTATTATATTTTTAAAAAAAATTACAAAATTTAAAATATTTTCAAGTAATAAATATAGACACTTCACAAGTATAAGTACTTGTATGGTGTGAGAAATAAAAACCGGAGTTCAAGTTTCTAGAAGGGAGTTTTACACACATTTACACTTATATTAGATAGAGTAGAATTTATATCTTTTATATATATATATATATATATAATATTATATTAGCTATACTTTGTTAGAAAATAATCACATCATTTTAAGAAGAAATTGAGACTAATACTAAGTTTCATCTACTATTTTTATTTTTCACTTAACAAAAAAATAATCGTCGAATTTCTCCTTGCATTGAGTGAGTCTGCAATTAATATCAGTAAAGATGTAGCTCCTTTTACTTTACTATTTCAAACAAAAAGTGGAAAATGCCTACTTTTATAATTTTGAGCTTTATTTGACCGATTTAGAATAATAAATTATCTTATCAGCTTTAACTTTTAATCACCAATAAAGGCAAACAAATGATTTACCAGTTACCACTTGCCAACATAGAATATAATGAAATCCTTCGGTTTTAGAGGAGTGCAAGAGGGAGGAAAGGAGGTAATTCCAGTTTCTTTAGAACTGCCTTTGGAAAATAAGAAACAAAGATTTCAAACGTCAATGAATTAAAGATATTAGAAATAGGGATCCATTACAAACAAAATCAAATTTATTTTGTCCAAGAATCATTTCCATTGCATATTACACAATGCATGTCAACAAATATAAGATTGTATACCCAAAAATGCAACCACAGTTACTGGTAAGCACCAGATACAGAGTATATACTGTGTGATATTTCCTGTGGGATGATCACGCCATTATCCGAGGTATGAAAAGAGCACACACAACAAAAAAACTTCAAGAAATCTTGATAGTGAAAAAAATAATAATAATAAAAAAGGCCCTTAGAACTTTAGATAATAAAGATGCCCTTAAAACTTAAAAGACTTTATATTCTTAAGCAAGCAAAAATTTTATTAATTGAGAATGGAAAGAATGTACCCAACAATCATCTAAAATTACAGCAGCCAATCACAACCGCATGTCAAGTGTGGGGGAATGAACCCAAGTACAAGACCAACATTTGGGATCTGGATGGCAACTGGCCTAAAGGCCACTGACAGCTGACAGAAACTTAATCCTCAAGATTCTAGCAATGTATTTTTATAAACTAGAAATTATAATGTCACAATATAGCCAGAAATATATCGTATGGCAATCAGGAGAGTTAGGTATTAAGAAGCCATGCAAGGCTAAGAAGTGTGAAATTGCCATCTGATCATGAGATATTTGCATTCTTTAAAGATGTGGACACGACCGCACCTGCAGATGTCCGCATTACATGCAACCCAAGCATAGCAGTACAAGAGGCATCCGTCTTAAGATGAGGCTGCACTAATTCCCAAATCTTTTTCTTTTGAATCTACAGATTGTCATACAGAAAACAATAAAATGCAGAAAATTAGTCTCTTTGAATGTGTTAAAGAAAGGTATAAATGATGATCATGATATTGCTCAGAAAAGGAGGTGCTAGAAATTCTTAGATACCCGCCATCAGACCATTCATTATTTATTAATGGGAGAGGTGATTACCTTAATATGGGAATGTTACAGTGGTCACAGCTGGTAGGGACACCTCACAAGGGATACCTCACCACTTGAATATTCCACACACTTCTTCTAGAAAAGTATTACTCATACGGCACAAGTCTACAGCATAATTTTCTCTATATTATCTCTCCATTACTCTTCTAACAGAATGTATATACAGAAATGAAGTATAAACCTCTCTGACAGAACGTACATAGAGAAATGAAGTATAGAGTATAGACCTTATAAACAAGTGATAAACTACTAATTATTGTAAAAGCTTAATGTGGAACTCTCCCACACCCTCGTGTAAAAACAAAGACAGATACAAATGAGTTTAGCATGTATTCTAAGAATCTTAAAAGGTATGGGTCATTATCAAACACACCCTTCTTGTACTACAAAATTGACTTTTTAAAACCTTGTGGTATCTAAACAATGCAATTGACCATACTGTTAGATTTGTCCCTTTTTTTATTGGATGGAAAATGACTATGTAGGCACATGTTCGTAATAACTGATTCCTACCCACCAATCAAAAAAAATGATTCCCACCTAAAACATATCTCCACAAGGATTTGGTATCCTAAGATTGCATCACTTTTCTTACAAGCCAAGGATCCATTTATCTTGATGATACACCTCATCCTACTCCCAACCTCTTCAAAATAAAGAATGCTTGAAAAGGCTACCTAGCAACAAAGGAAGCTCTAAATAGATTTGGAAGCCATGTCTGATAAAAAACTTTAGCACATAGCATACACATTGTAAGTGCAAATTAAACAAGGGAGCACTGAACAAAAAATATCACATAGCAGGGGACTATAACTCATGAAAAATTTCCACTACATGTTTTTCAATGCATTTCCAGCCTAAATCATAGTCTCTCACAAATTAGCTTGATAATCATATAGGCAAGAAAATCCCTCTTGGCTAAGGGGATTCTCAGTAAGCTGAATGAATACATAACATATTGACTCTAGAGGTGTTGGTTGCAACATTGTAACAAGAGAAATGACCAGGTTATGAGGAATAAGAAATTGGAAGACACTGGTTGTAACAATCACAGAGAGCTGGGGACTATAAACTTCAACTAGGTCAGAAAAGGGAATTCAATAAAATGAACAAGCAATTTATGCTTTTCCTTGTTTCAATTTGATGTAACAAAACTATCAAAGAGTCAAAACATGTTTTTGAATTTTACCATATTTGGTGGAGCAAGACCCTTGGAGTTTAAAAGCTATAGCACTTCAGTCTATATAGCTATAGACCCAAGTACTAGTTATCAGGATAAGTCACATTACTATTACTCACAGCAGGGAAAGAGGAGGAGAAAGAAATGCAAGTACATCATTAAACATGAATAAGAATCCACAACAAATGTCTAGAAACAGTAGAAAGGCTTCTGTTTGTAATCAAATTTCAAAGTGATGAATCAACAATCACTCCCTTCCTCTTTCAATAATTACTCCCTTCCTCTTTGGGCTATCTCCAAATAATTGAAACTTTCCACAGGTAGACGTTCTATTTTCTACACTACAGTCACTTTTTGCCAAAAACTAAATGAGATTCTCATAAAAATTAGTGCCATCTCTATTATAAAGGACATTCTAGGAAGATCACCATACCTTTACCTTTTCTTTAAGAATTGTGCCATTTTGAACATTGCAAAAAAAGGAGATAGAAGGAGTAAACAGAAACTTGATTCGCAAAAAAAAAAAAAATACAGGACAATGACGCACCGGATATCTGGTTTGACAAGCTACTAGTCTAATAAGCTATATCTAAGACAGGAATATGGTCATTATCATAAAAAACTGGTGTAATATTTTACATAATGATCTCAAATAATTTGACATTAATGCAGCTAGTAGCATGTTAACATGTGCCTATTATGCAGATATAAGTACTATCCTCAAACCTCTTAACCTTTTTTTTTTAATTTTATTATTATAAGTAAACCTCTTAACTATTTTATACTGTAAACATAGATTCCACACAAATAAAATAATACAAATTATGTGTTATTGACCAAGTATTTGTGCAATGATTGTGCAAACGCTGATTGAAATGCAAACCAAAAAATTTCAGGAAAATTTTTTTTACTGGTAAGTCACACATGAACTCAGCGAATCTTGGACCATGACTTTACATTCCAGCAATTCTTATAGAGGGAGAGGGTATCGTTTGAGATACAGTTGATTCACTTGTTTCTTTTCCTGTGTTAATTGGACATTACATGCTTGAATGCTTCAAAGGAAAGAAGTGGGTACCTGGTTGGGTGTGGCAGCAGCAGGTTGATTTTCTTTTTCGTATTCTGAACCAAACCAAATTCTTTCACCAGGTAGTGAATCCTCTGGAGGCACTAGAAGCTCAACATTCTCATGGGATGCATCAGAAGCAGCCATAAGCATCCCACATGACTTGACACCACGCACGTTCCTTGGCTTCAAATTAGCTAGAACGACTACTTTTTTATCCTGCATGTAGATGTATATCAAACATTTGATGCAGTTCCACGGTGTATACTGAAACAATTAATTTGGACACTGACAAAGAGTGAAAGTCCATTTTATTTTTTTGATAAGTAAATATCAACATTATGAAATTTCCAAATTAATGAGCAGGTAAAGAAAATGACTTTACTTTTTGTGTTCTCCTTTGGAAATGATTTCATTTGCTTCCTACATTTTTCTCAAAGATTGATGGGAAAAAATCAGGTTTAGTCAGATCTCATTGTTTGAATAGATATAACTGTTTCTTTTTTTCTTTCTTTCTTTCTCTGTGTTGAATCATGGAAATGCTAAGATCTGATTAAACCCTGATCGAACTATGTATGTACATTTGATCTCTTGAAATCTATTATTCCCTGTATGTCTTTTTTTAAACAGTTCTGGGAGTGTTTAGTTTAGCTATTACTACATGTTACATGGAATAGAGCATAGAATAGGGGTTGCATTTGGGTGGCATGAAGCTCAATCTTCTTGTCCCTTAGTAAAGTTTATCATCATGACATAATAAATAAATAGAAGACAAGAGATTTAGATTTAGATTTAGATGGAGATATATACAAATTAAATTAGGTGGGTTCATATGAAAGAAAGAAATTGAGATAGGCCTGACCTGAAGGAGGTGAAGGGGAACAAAATTGACTAGGCCGCTACAGATAGTTCTGGGTTCAGCTTCTCCAACATCGACCTCTTCGACGTAAAGAGAGTCAGCCTCCTCATGCCTCCACGCCTTAACAACACGCCCAACCCTTATGTCCAGCATCTCCGCCGCTTCTTTTATTATTACTTCCGGATCCTTTTTCTTCTCCTCTTCTTCTTCTTCTTCTTCTTCTTCATTTTTATTAGTATTACTACCAACCGTCGCCGCATCAGTATCAGCCGCCGCCGTGCAAAATGATAGTGATAATGATGGTACCCACTGTGACTGTCCTCTTGCAAAGGAGGAGAGGGTGAGTGGCGATGGAAGACGACCATTATTATTATTTTGGTTATGGTAATTGCAGATTGTTACTGATGATGATGGTGATAAGGACGAAAGCAACAACGCTCTGCCTCTGCCTCTCAAAACCTTTGCAATTGCAGAGTAAGAAGCTGTTGTTATTGTATTCGTTGGCACTGCCATCGCTACCATCATCCTTCAATACACTCAGGAATCAATGTCATATGGATATATATCTATACCTATATATTATATTATTATCCTCGCATCATTTTGTTTCCTGCCTTCACCACAAGTCACAAGTCACAAGTCACAACACAAAACCCCTTTTTACAATAATAAGCATTACCATTATTATTATCATTGTTCTCAAAATTTTTTTAATTAAAATTAAAATTATTGGGGTTTAAGTGGTGAACATTCTAATTAATTTTTTGTTTAAGTAAAATTCAAACTTAACACTCTCTTATTCGAGAACAAAAAACTTTATTAATTGAGCTAATTGTAATTCATTAAATTATTGAAAAAATGATGGAAAACAACAAAAGAGAAATTGATTGAATTCAGCTAATAACTTCAAGTTTTTTCTAGTTTTCGTCATGCTCTTTATTTTTGGGCGAAGCTTCTATTTTTTTATTTTTTATTTCTCTGATGGAATTGGGCAAAGTATTTAGTTTAAGTTTGTTCTTCACATTTTAGATTTACAATCATGTGCTATTTTCCTTCTAAAATAATAATAATAATAATAATAATAATAATGTGCTATTTAGAAATTTTATAATGGGAAGTAACTTCTATTCTCTAATATCAAAATCAGATCAAATCAAAATAGATTTAATCTTACACTACCATCTGATTGGTGGTGAGAAAATGAACAAATAAAACAAAATTTTGAAATTTATTATATGTTGAACATCTCCTAAGTGCAATTATTTTTGTCATTAAAACTACACAAAGTTTTAATGCTATATATGTCATATAAAAATAAGATGACAGACACCTTTAAATAAGCTAGTCACAGAGAAAATTTGTTAAAAATACTTTGTTCTCTCTAAAAATTAAATAATTTCTAAAATTATTTCATCTATTTATCTCTACCGATATATCATTACGGCTAAATCACTTTTAAACTAAAATAATAAATTAGTCCAAGTATAAGTGATTAACCAATTTCCATAAAGCAAGAATTAATCTACACAAAGCATATCAAAATATAAAGCAATATGGAAAAAGGGTAAAAGCATGCAAACCACAACTAAATACTAAAGTGTTTAGGAAGTGGATAACTCGAAGCCTGGGTAGAAAAGAAAACCTCTCCTCGAACCACACCGTCAGAAATCTCAATTAGACAAGATAGTTGTAGTACAATAGAACGCTATGAACCCTCCAAGCCAAGAAGCCTAGGTGTATTGAGCCCTCCAAGCTCCAGTTAGTAACCTACTTTTCCAAGCCCTTTCTCCTTCTAGCTTACCGGAAACCCTCCATTGAAGCGCCAATGTAAACTCCACTAAATAGATTGGATTTTGAATGTAGCTTCCTAAATTTCCAATAACCTCACTCACTACTCATAAGGGTCTGTGTATAGGTGAGATGAAAGAAATACAAACCTCAATCAAGGATTGAAAGAAATGGAAAAAATTGTATAAAGTGTTTTTGCTCAACAATCATGAAAGCTCACTTAGTGTGTAGAACACTAGTAAATGTTTAAACCCCCAATTACAAAAATACCAATACAAGCTTATATTCAAACAATATATATGCGGAATGATAAATATAAGTTCGTTTAGACCCCTTAAACCCAAACAGATTAACCTAGTGAATTAGCCAAGTGATTAACTTAGGTAATTTAATTAAATCTAGGTTAACACAAAATAAACAAAAACAACAAAGCAGCGGAAATTAAATAACACAAAGATATGATGACCCTGGAAACCACACCGGTAAAAACCTGGGGAGGATTTGACCTAGCTATCCTCAAGGTAAACTGAATCCACTATGAAAGAATCGAAGTTTACACAATAAGACTTAGACCACTAACATCCTATTGCTACCCAAGTGTAGGAAACTTACTACCACGACCCCATGATAGCTCCGAGATCCACGGACTCCTTCTTTCTTGAATTCTTCAGCAAATCCACAAGCGCACCTGCTTATATATCTTTATGCTCTTTTGATTCTGCAACTGTATTGATTTACACAACTCTTGACATGAATCTCAAGTTTGTAAACCCTAAGTGTATGTGAAGGTAAACACCTCTAGATCTCACAATGAGATTCACAAACACAGCATTCAGAACTCTAAAAACGTGGCTAGGGTTTTCCCTTTTATACTTAGGGCAAAACATAAAACCCTATACATTAAATGGACTAGGGCTGAGTTGGAAATTTCTGCAGAAAAACGATCTGCCCGATTTTCGATCGATCGAGTCTAATTCTCGATTGATCGAGTCTGACAGAAAGTTAACAGTAATTCTACAAAACAACTCGATTCCAACTTTACATTAAGACCCATACTTTGAGCAAGTCTAACACAAGATTAAACATTGTTTTGATCATGGTTTGCCAACATACAAATTGAAGTTCTAATACATTAGTTCCTAATTCTTAGAACCTAACAAACTCCCCCTTTGGCAATCCGTGACAAAACACAGACTTAACAAAAAGCTCAAAGTTTACACATTGAAATAGCTCATTACAAAAAAATAGCCACTTAGACAATTCAACCTAAACTACTATCTAACAGTTGCAAAGTAGACAGCAGCTCGACTGAAAACAACTTGTATATTCCTGTAATACTTAACAAACACATAAACGCATGTGTGGAAGAAAAAACAACAAGGAATATAAAAAAAATAAGATTATATAAAAAAATAAACTAACTCTCCCCCTAAGTTAGATACATCAAGAAGTTTTTATATTCTCCCCTTTTCAGAAACAATTTTATCCCCCTTAAACAAGACAATCAGGATTCTCACATTTCATCTATTTCTCCCCCTTTTTGTCACGTATTGACAAATACAACTCAACCTATGAACAACAAAGGTTAAAAAAAACTTTTCTCCCCCTATAAAAATAGGAAAAACAAAACAAGTTTTGGGGAAAATTTAGGAGGTAGGGATAAATAAAAACACACAAACTTAAAAAAAATTGAGGATAAACATGAAGAAAAATATTCTCTCTTTCAATAAATGCAAACTGGACACTATGTGACCCATAAACAGTTGCATGAGTAGAGAAAATATTTGCACATTATTATCCATCTTATCTCTTAAGAAAAATATTTTCTGCAATTCACACATCAAGAAAAATAGCATATACTAAAATGTACAAAGGACTCAAAAATTAATCAATCAATTTCTAATTCACATTGAGTACCCAATTTAGCAAAGTGTATGCATGTTATGTGTGAAAACAATGAGAGATATGACTGCAAAACTGCAAGATGGATACAAAAACAATGCAATTCATGTGAATCCTAAACATAAATGATGCAAGAAAAAATTTGGTCAAAAACTCTAAAAACTGAAAATTTTTCAATGTCGATCGATCGAATACCAATCGAGTCAGACAGAATCAAACCAAAAATTTTAATCGCAATTTCGATCGGTCGAGAAATAGCTTCGATCGGTCGAAATTCTGGAAAACTCAAATTTTTGAAAAACAGAGCAATTTTATACAGTAACTCCTCAAAACATAGTGATTCATGAATGAAATGCATGAGTATGAGACTGAAAGTTTTTCAAAAACACATGAATTCAACCAATTTGTCCCTAAAACTCAAATTTTGCATCAAAATCAAGAAACATATAATCTTGGATGGCCACAACAAAATCACACACAATAACATGTACAAAGTTTAGCAAAGAGTAACTTTGTGTAGTGTGTGCAACTAGCAAAAGCTTGAGAAACATGTGAGGTGATATGTGAATAGTAAGCAATCACAAAGTCTACAAAATTCATCACATAAATTTGAAAGAGACTATCACCTAAAGAGTTACATCATATAACTCTCACATCTCCTAGAATAAAAGTTTGCAATCATGTAAGTTTCTTGATTTGCCTCATAATGTACACACCAATTTTAATTGAATTGTGAAATTATTATAGTAGCCGGGATAATGTACACACCAGTTTTAAAATTTAAACCGAGGCTACACCTTATGTTCTTTTTGTGCATGTACTACACTTTCTCGAGCACAAAATCTTACGATATGCACTAAGGTGTTCATGATTGGCTAGTAAACAGTGGTGAGATGGTTATTTATGTCTTTCTCATTAAGTTTAAGTCTGACAATCAAAAGCATGTGACTTCAAGATCAAGATCATGTGATCAAAAACTATAAACATCTTTTCCACACAACATGCACTACAAAGCTCAAACTAGTAAAGTGCAATAAAATAAGCTCATCCAAGCTAAACAAGGTATATAAACATGTTATGTAAAGATAAATATGGCCAACCTTAATTATAAATCCAAGATATATAATACAAAACACATAAAAATATTTTTGGTTTTAAAAAAATTTTATGACCAAAAACAAAAAACACACATTATGCTAAATGATTAAAAATGCAAATGTAATGCATGACAGTGCTTAACCAAGCTATAGAGGGTACACAAACAAGAAATATCAATTTCTTAATTAACCCATGAGTACATGTACAAACTAGTACATACTCAAACAAAATCATAAATAGCTTAGCACTTATATAACACATGCTATTCAAGTTTCTCCACAATGTCAAGCATGTTCTAAATCAAGAGAGAGATATCATAATTCATGTAATCCTCAAGAAAAATAAAACTAGACACAAAATAAAATATTTTTGTCTTTTTGAAATTTTTCAATGTTTTTGGATTTTTTTTTAATAAAAAACAACCTAAAAAACAAAACAACCAAAAACAAAAACAAAACATGTCCACAAACAATTGAAAGAATTAAATTAGGGACAAGTCAACAACACTCACCTTAGAGAATCTTTTCTCACCCATATAGCACGAGTCTTCGGCTTTGTAGGTGAAAATCCATGTGAAGCAGGGTGTATTTGAGGAATTACACCAATCTTCTGAGAAAAACTAAAATCCTGCAATTTCCTTTCACAAGCCAACAAGCTCAAATTTTTCAAAAACATATGAAACAATTTATTTGGACTTATGGCAGGAGAAATATCATCACATATCCTAGATTGAAATACAGAATGCTTAAATTTCAATTTATGACAATTAGGACGAATGTGACCAGAAACACCACAAAAGTGACAAATAGGAACAAATTTAGGAACATCAGTATTCCTAACAACAAATCTAGTCTCAGATTTTGGTTTTTGCCTCAACAAAGAACAGTTTGGTCTAATATGACCAACAACACCACAAAGGTGACAAGTAGGCACAAAAATAGATTTATTATGCTCTCTAACAGTAAGTTTAGACTTAGGTGTAGAAACTTCAGCGTCTACATCAGAACTTTTACCTTTGTCTAACCTAGCAAAATAAGCCTTGTCTTTATTATTCCTCTTGAAAGGAGGGATATAAACTTTTTCAGCTTTAGGCTTAAGAGAAACAGAAACACTTCTGTTATCAACAGCAGGCTTGGTATTAGTCAAATTTTCAATTTTAGCTTTAGATTTAGCTAACTCTTGTTCCAAGCTTTTCATCTTCTCATCTTGAGAGGAAATTTGATTTCTCAAAAATTCACTCTTTTTATTAGATTCATTTAATCCAACAATCAATTCCTCTTTTTCAAGATTAGCCAATTTTAACTCTTCCTTGAATTTCTTAGCAATTTTCATTGATTTCAATAATTCCTTATGAAGAGTTTCACAGGCATCAATAAAATCAACAGAAACAACAGTGTCCTTTTTATTCAAATCATCACAATCAAAAACAGTAAGACACTTAAAATTATCCATGATAACAGGGATCAAGGATCAACTCTTAGATCAAAGGATCTACAACAGAAGAGCTACCCGCTCTGATACCACTTGTAAGTTCGTTTAGACCCCTTAAACCCAAACAGATTAACCTAGTGAATTAGCCAAGTGATTAACTTAGGTAATTTAATTAAATCTAGGTTAACACAAAATAAACAAAAACAACAAAGCAGCGAAAATTAAATAACACAAAGATATGATGACCCAGGAAACCACACCGGTAAAAACCTGGGGAGGATTTGACCTAGCTATCCTCAAGGTAAACTGAATCCACTATGAAAGAATCGAAGTTTACACAATAAGACTTAGACCACTAACATCCTATTGCTACCCAAGTGTAGGAAACTTACTACCACGACCCCATGATAGCTCCGAGATCCACGGACTCCTTCTTTCTTGAATTCTTCAGCAAATCCACAAGCGCACCTGCTTGTATATCTTTATGCTCTTTTGATTCTGCAACTGTATTGATTTACACAACTCTTGACATGAATCTCAAGTTTGTAAATCCTAAGTGTATGTGAAGGTAAACACCTCTAGATCTCACAATGAGATTCACAAACACATCATTCAGAACTCTAAAAACGTGGCTAGGGTTTTCCCTTTTATACTTAGGGCAAAACATAAAACCCTATACATTAAATGGACTAGGGCTGAGTTGGAAATTTCTGCAAAAAAACGATCTGCCCGATTTTCGATCGATCGAGTCAAATTCTCGATCAATCGAGTCTGACAGAAAGTTAACAGTAATTCTGCAAAACAACTCGATTCCAACTTTACATTAAGACCCATACTTTGAGCATGTCTAACACTAGATTAAACATTGTTTTGATCATGGTTTGCCAACATACAAATTGAAGTTCTAATACATTAGTTCCTAATTCTTAGAACCTAACAATAAATATAAGCTATACCCAAATATTACAAACTACTCTAAGTCATAATTTAATCACAACACAACAGTAATTAAAAGTAAAGAGTAAAGGTTAGAGAAAGCAAACATAAGATTACACCGGTGTGTTATCGTAGAGGAAACTGAAGTGCGCGGCAAAAAACCTCTCCGCCACTCTCCAAGTGGTAAAATGATCCACTAAAAAAGCAGTTGAGATACATGAATAGCAATAGACCCTCCAAGTCTAACAACTCTAGGCTACCGACTTTAGTTTGGTCAATTCTTCATCGGTTCCTCACCATCTCATCAATCGATGTTAGGTCGAGCGCTATAGGATTTCCCCCGCACGATAATTTCTTTGTCCTAATACATGTGTTATTAGGCTGAGCTTACTCCAATCAAGTTTAAGGTCTATTACCCTCTTATGGGCTGGACTTGGCTACAAAGGCCGATCTTGGGCTTTAGCTAAATGGGTCGGTACTGATTTTCTGGGCCTAAACCCCCCATAGATACATAAAAATATAAATAAAATACATACAAATTTGTCACTAAATAAAACTAATTAACATAAACTTTTCAAAAACAAATATAAGCTACTTAAAAGAAACCAAACAATCAGTTTGAATCAATTTTCAAAATTCAAGTCACATATTAAAATTCATAAGAAAAATTGTACACAAAAAGAGGGGATAAGTAGAACAAAAATGAATAATTTTTTAGATGAAAAAAATATTTTTATTCATTTTAAGCAGAGCAATACGCTACTCATTAGTTTCAAAATTTTAACTAAGAATTTAAAAGTTTTATTTGACTTGGAATAGCACTGTCATATTGAGAAATATTATGTCTAATGGCATTCGATCTCGGAATCAATTAACAATGGCATAATGGACTATCATATAAAAAGTGGCATATGGAAGCCACAACAAATAGTAGTAATAATGATAATAGTGATATTAATGATAATTTTATTATTATTAGAAAACTTCTAACCATGTGCATATGAATGAAAAGACAACTTTAAGAAGAAC
Source organism: Lithocarpus polystachyus (assembly GCA_033629205.1). Taxonomy (NCBI): domain Eukaryota; kingdom Viridiplantae; phylum Streptophyta; class Magnoliopsida; order Fagales; family Fagaceae; genus Lithocarpus; species Lithocarpus polystachyus. Next base: position 64,814,349 of record CM066171.1, read on the forward strand.
AGATTTTTAGGCCCGTTAGGTAGAGTTGTTAAACAATTTATTTTTAATTTTTAAACAAAATTACACACTTTTTCACACTTTTTCACCTACGCGTATTTCAAAAAACTACAAACAACATTACTCAAACTCCTTTACCACTGTTTGCAAAATAAGTAACAATATACCACTTTTTTTGAAACTCAAGTTCATGAAACTCGAGTTCGCTGTGTAAGTCGAGTTTTAAATACTCAAGTTTCATTAAAAAAAAAAAACTTGTGCTAACATTGTAAATGCTCTCTTTTGTACTTCTATGGTTATCAAGCTTACCAAGCTCGAGTTCCTTGTATGGAACTCGAGTTTGACAAGCTCGAGTTCCTTATTCTTTTTTTTTTTTTTCAATAATCAACAAATAAACATAAACGTAAAAATAAGTATTTTTTTTTTTTCATTTGAAAGCGCAAACATATGCATAGTCGAATTGAATCGACAGTAAAAGCATGTTTCCTACAATTAAAATTAGCAAAACATCAAATAAAACCTTTAATAATAAAATCGAAACAAGAAAACAAAAATAAAATTAACTTTTTTACCAGACTCCAAACCCACCGAAACTCCACACATTATAAAAATTACAATAACAATAACTCTATCAAAAGTAGATACGTTTTGATTTTCCATCTTTTGCTAAGCAAAAAGGTTAAGCAGTATCATACAAACACAGTAAATTATATATACATTAAGAAGTTCCAATTTTTTTAACAAACTAAACAAACAGAAAGATAATAGCCACATAAAAATCATTTTAAAACAATGTCCAACTTATACTATAGGTTTGAAACATTCTTTTAATTTGAGACATATATATTAAACGGAAATAACTAAAAAAATATTAATTACTTAGGAAATGGGGGATTTTGTTGTAGACTTGGGCTTATAGTAATGGGCTTAGACCCTGGGTTGAACCTCAACAAATTGGTCAACACTATTGTTAATTGATTCTATGATCGAATGCCATTAGACAGAATATTTCACAATATGACGGTGCTATTCCAAGTCAAATAAAACTTTTAAATTCTTAGTTAAAATTTTGAAACTAATGAGTAATGTATTGCTCTGCTTAAAATGAATAAAAATATTTTTTTCATCTAAAAAATTATTCATTTTTGTTCTACTTATCCCCTCTTTTTGTGTACAATTTTTCTTATGAATTTTAAAATGTGACTCGAATTTTGAAAATTGATTCAAACTGATTGTTTGGTTTCTTTTAAGTAGTTTAAAAACTTGTGCTAATGTGGTAAATTCTCTCCTTTGTACTTCTATGGTTATCGAGCTTACCAGCTTGAGTTCCTTGGATGGAACTCGAGTTTGACAAGCTCGAGTTCCTTATTCTTTATTTTTTTTTTCAATAATCAACAAAAAAACATAAAAATAAAAATAAGTATACTTTTATTTCATTTGAAAGCGCAAACATATGCATAGTCTAATTGAATCGACAGTAAAAGCATGTTTCGTACAATTAAAATTAGCAAAACAACAAATAAAACCTTTAATAATAAAATCGAAACTAGAAAACAAAAATAAAATTAACTTTTTTACTAGACTCCAAACACACCGAAACTCCACACATTATGAAAATTACAATAACAATAACTTTATCAAAAGTAGATACGTTTTGATTTTCCATCTTTTGCTAAGCAAAAAGGTTAAGCAGTATCATACAAACACAGTAAATTATATATACATTAAGAAGTTTCAATTTTTTTAACAAACTAAACAAACAGAAAGATAATAGCCACATAAAAATCGATTTTAAAACAATGTCCAACTTATACTATAGGTTTGAAACATTCTTTTAATTTGAGACATATTTTAAACGGTAGTAACTAAAAAAATATTAATTACTTAGGAAATGGGGGATTTTGTTGTAGACTTGGGCTTATAGTAACGGGCTTAGACCTTGGGTTGAACCTCAACAAATTGGTCAATACTATTGTTAATTGATTCAATGATCGAATGCCATTAGACAGAATATTTCTCAATATGACGGTGCTATTCCAAGTCAAATAAAACTTTTAAATTCTTAGTTAAAATTTTGAAACTAATGAGTAATGTATTGCTCTGCTTAAAATGAATAAAAATATTTTTTTCATCTAAAAAATTATTCATTCTTGTTCTACTTATCCCCTCTTTTTGTGTACAATTTTTCTTATGAATTTTAAAATGTGACTTGAATTTTGAAAATTGATTCAAACTGATTGTTTGGTTTCTTTTAAGTGGTTTAAAAACTTGTGCTAACGTGGTAAATGCGCTCTTTTGTACTTCTATGGTTATCGAGCTTACGAGCTCGAGTTCCTTGGATGGAACTCGAGTTTGACAAGCTCGAGTTCCTTATTCTTTTTTTTTTTTTCAATAATCAACAAATAAACAAAAACATAAAAATAAGTAAATTTTTTTTTTCATTTGAAAGCGCAAACATATGCATAGTCGAATTGAATCGACAGTAAAGGCATGTTTCCTACAATTAAAATTAGCAAAAAATCAAATAAAACCTTTAATAATAAAATCGAAACAAGAAAACAAAAATAAAATTAACTTTTTTACCAGACTCCAAACCCACCGAAACTCCACACATTATGAAAATTACAATAAGAATAACTTTATCAAAAGTAGATACGTTTTGATTTTCCATCTTTTGCTAAGCAAAAAGGTTAAGTAGTATCATACAAACACAGTAAATCATATATACATTAAGAAGTTCCAATTTTTTTAACAAACTAAACAAATAGAAAGATAATAGCCACATAAAAATCAATTTTAAAACAATGTCCAACTTATACTATAGGTTTGAAACATTCTTTTAATTTGAGATACATATTTTAAACGGTAGTAACTAAAAAAACATTAATTACTTAGGAAATGGAGGATTTTGTTGTAAACTTGGGCTTATAGTAACGGGCATAGACCTTGGGATGAACCTCAACAAATTGGTCAATACTATTGTTAATTGATTCTATGATCGAATGCCATTAGACAGAATATTTCTCAATACGACGGTGCTATTCCAAGTCAAATAAAACTTTTAAATTCTTAGTTAAAATTTTGAAACTAATGAGTAATGTATTGCTCTGCTTAAAATGAATAAAAATATTTTTTTCATCTAAAAAATTATTCATTTTTGTTCTACTTATCCCCTCTTTTTGTGTACAATTTTTCTTATGAATTTTAAAATGTGACTTGAATTTTGAAAATTGATTCAAACTGATTGTTTGGTTTCTTTTAAGTAGTTTAAAAACTTGTGCTAACGTGGTAAATGCTCTCTTTTGTACTTCTATGGTTATCGAGCTTACCAGCTCGTGTTCCTTGGATGGAACTCGAGTTTGACAAGCTCGAGTTCCTTATTCTTTCTTTTTTTTTAGATAATCAACAAATAAACATAAACATAAAAAAAAGTCAATTTTTTTTTTTTCATTTGAAAGCACAAACATATGCATAGTCGAATTGAATCGACAGCAAAGGCATGTTTCCTACAATTAAAATTAGCAAAACATCAAATAAAACCAATAATAACAAAATCGAAACAAGAAAACAAAAATAAAATTAACTTTTTTACCAGACTCCAAACCCACCGAAACTCCACACATTATGAAAATTACAATAACAATAACTTTATCAAAAGTAGATACGTTTTGATTTTCCATCTTTTGCTAAGCAAAAAGGTTAAGCAGTATCATACAAACACAGTAAATTATCTATACATTAAGAAGTTCCAATTTTTTTAACAAACTAAACAAACAGAAAGATAATAACCACATAAAAATCGATTTTAAAACAGTGTCCAACTTATACTATAGGTTTGAAACATTCTTTTAATTTGAGACGCATATTTTAAACTGTAGTAACTGTAAACACATTAACTACTTAGGAAATGGGGGATTTTGTCGTAGACTTGGGTGTATAGTAACGGGCTTAGACCTTGGGTTGATCCTCAACAAATTGGTCAATACTATTGTTAATTGATTCTATGATCGAATGCCATTAGACAGAATATTTCTCAATATGACGGTGCTATTCCAAGTCAAATAAAACTTTTAAATTCTTAGTTAAAATTTTGAAACTAATGTGTAGTGTATTGCTCTGCTTAAAATGAATAAAAATATTTTTTTTCATCTAAAAAATTATTCATTTTTGTTCTACATATCCCCTCTTTTTGTGTACAATTTTTCTTATGAATTTTAAAATGTGACTTGAATTTTGAAAATTGATTCGAACTAACTGTTTGGTTTCTTTTATGTAGTTTAAAATCTTGTGCTAACGTGGTAAATGCTCTCTTTTGTACTTCTATGGTTATCGAGCTTACCAGCACGAGTTCCTTATTCTTTTTTTTTTTTTTTGATAATCAACAAATAAACATAAACAAAAAAATAAGTAAATTTTTTTTTTCCTCATTTGAAAGCGCAAACATATGCATAGTCGAATTGAATCGACTATAAAAGCATGTTTCCTACAATTAAAATTAGCAAAACATCAAATAAAACCATTAATAATAAAAACGAAACAAGAAAACAAAAATAAAATTAACTTTTTTACTAGACTCCAAACCCATCGAAACTCCACACATTATGAAAATTACACTAACAATAACTTTATCAAGACTAGATACGTTTTGATTTTCCATCTTTTGCTAAGCAAAAATGTTAAGTAGTATCATACAAACACATTAAATTATATATACATTAAAAAGTTCCAATTTTTCAACAAACTAAACAAACAGAAAGATAATAGCCACATAAAAATATATTTTAAAACAATGCCCAACTTATACAATAGGTTTGAAACATTCTTTTAATTTGAGATACATATTTTAAACGGTAGTAACTAAAAAAACATTAATGACTTAGGAAATGGGGGATTTTGTTGAAGACTTTGGCTTATATTAATGGGCTTAGACCTTGGGTTGAACCTCAACAAATTGGTCAATACTATTGTTAATTGATTCTATGATCAAATGCCATTAGACAGAATATTTCTAAATATGACGGTGCTATTCCAAGTCAAATAAAACTTTTAAATTCTTAGTTAAAATTTTGAAACTAATGAGTAATGTATTGCTCTGCTTAAAATGAATAAAAATATTTTTTTCATCTAAAAAATTATTCATTTTTGTTCTACTTGTCCCCTCTTTTTCTTTACAATTTTTCTTATGAATTTTAAAATGTGACTTGAATTTTGAAAATTGATTCAAACTAATTGTTTGGTTTCTTTTTAGTAGTTTAAAAACTTGTGTTAACGTGGTAAATGCTCTCTTTTGTACTTCTATGGTTATCGAGCTTACCAACTCGAGTTCCTTGGATGGAACTCGAGTTTGACAGGCTCGAGTTCCTTCTTCTTTTTCTTTTTTTTCAATAATCAACAAATAAACATAAACATAAAAATAAGTAAATTTTTTTTTTTCATTTGAAAGCGCAAACATATGCATAGTTGAATTGAATCGAGAGTAAAAGATTGTTTCCTACAATTAAAATTCTCAAAATATCAAATAAAACCAGTAATAATAAAATCGAAACAAAAAAACAAAAATAAAATTAACTTTTTTTCCAGACTCCAAACACACCGAAACTCCACACATTATGAAAATTACAATAACAATAACTTTATCAAAAGTAGATACGTTTTGATTTTCCATCTTTTGCTAAGCAAAAAGGTTACGCAGCATCATACAAACACAGTAAATTATATATACATTAAGAAGTTCCAATTTTTTCAACAAACTAAACAAACAGAAAGATAATAGCCACATAAAAATCGATTTTAAAACAATGTCCAACTTATACTATAGGTTTGAAACATTCTTTTAATTTGAGACACATATTTTAAACGGTAGTAACTAAAAAAATATTAATTACTTAGGAAATGGGGGATTTTGCTGTAGACTTGGGCTTATAGTCGCGGGCTTTGACCTTGGGTTGAACCTCAACAAATTGGTCAATACTATTCTTAATTGATTCAATGATCGAATGCCATTAGACAGAATATTTCTCAATATGACGGTGCTATTCCAAGTCAAATAAATTTTTTAAATTCTTAGTTAAAATTTTGAAACTAATGAGTAATGTATTGCTCTGCTTAAAATGAATAAAAATATTTTTTTCATCTAAAAAATTATTCATTCTTGTTCTACTTATCCCCTCTTTTTGTGTACAATTTTTCTTATGAATTTTAAAATGTGACTTGAATTTTGAAAATTGATTCAAACTGATTGTTTGGTTTCTTTTAAGTGGTTTTAAAACTTGTGCTAACGTGGTAAATGCTCTCTTTTGTACTTCTATGGTTATCGAGCTTACGAGCTCGAGTTCCTTGGATGGAACTCGAGTTTGACAAGCTCGAGTTCCTTATTCTTTTTTTTTTTTCAATAATCAACAAATAAACAAAAACATAAAAATAAGTAATTTTTTTTTTTTCATTTGAAAGCGCAAACATATGCATAGTCGAATTGAATCGACAGTAAAGGCATGTTTCCTACAATTAAAATTAGCAAAACATCAAATAAAACCTTTAATAATAAAATCGAAACAAGAAAACAAAAATAAAATTAACTTTTTTACCAGACTCCAAACCCACCGAAACTCCACACATTATGAAAATTACAATAACAATAACTTTATCAAAAGTAGATACGTTTTGATTTTCCATCTTTTGCTAAGGAAAAAGGTTAAGCAGTATCATACAAACACAGTAAATCATATATACATTAAGAAGTTCCAATTTTTTTAACAAACTAAACAAACAGAAAGATAATAGCCACATAAAAATCAATTTTAAAACAATGTCCAACTTATACTATAGGGTTGAAACATTCTTTTAATTTGAGATACATATTTTAAACGGTAGTAACTAAAAAAACATTAATTACTTAGGAAATGGAGGATTTTGTTGTAAACTTGGGCTTATAGTAACGGGCATAGACCTTGGGATGAACCTCAACAAATTGGTCAATACTATTGTTAATTGATTCTATGATCGAATGCCATTAGACAGAATATTTCTCAATACGACGGTGCTATTCCAAGTCGAATAAAACTTTTAAATTCTTAGTTAAAATTTTGAAACTAATGAGTAATGTATTGCTCTGCTTAAAATGAATAAAAATATTTTTTTCATCTAAAAAATTATTCATTTTTGTTCTACTTATCCCCTCTTTTTGTGTACAATTTTTCTTATGAAATTTAAAATGTGACTTGAATTTTGAAAATTGATTCAAACTGATTGTTTGGTTTCTTTTAAGTAGTTTAAAAACTTGTGCTAACGTGGTAAATGCTCTCTTTTGTACTTCTATGGTTATCGAGCTTACCAGCTCGTGTTCCTTGGATGGAACTCGAGTTTGACAAGCTCGAGTTCCTTATTCATTCTTTTTTTTTTTTCGATAATCGACAAATAAACATAAACATAAAAAAAAGCCAATTTTTTTTTTCATTTGAAAGCACAAACATATGCATAGTCGAATTGAATCGACAGCAAAGGCATGTTTCCTACAATTAAAATTAGCAAAACATCAAATAAAACCATTAATAACAAAATCGAAACAAGAAAACAAAAATAAAATTAACTTTTTTACCAGACTCCAAATCCACCGAAACTCCACACATTATGTAAATTACAATAACAATAACTTTATCAAAAGTAGATACGTTTTGATTTTCCATCTTTTGCTAAGCAAAAAGGTTAAGCAGTATCATACAAACACAGTAAATTATATATACATCAAGAAGTTCCAATTTTTTTAACAATGAAAACAAACAGAAAGATAATAACCACATAAAAATCGATTTTAAAACAGTGTCCAACTTATACTATAGGTTTGAAACATTCTTTTAATTTGAGATGCATATTTTAAACTGTAGTAACTGTAAATACATTAACTACTTAGGAAATGGGGGATTTTGTTGTAGACTTGGGTGTATAGTAACAGGCTTAGACCTTGGGTTGATCCTCAACAAATTGGTCAATACTATTGTTAATTGATTCTATGATCGAATGCCATTAGACAGAATATTTCTCAATATGACGGTGCTATTCCAAGTCAAATAAAACTTTTAAATTCTTTGTTAAAATTTTGAAACTAATGAGTAGTGTATTGCTCTGCTTAAAATGAATAAAAATATTTTTTTTCATCTAAAAAATTATTCATTTTTGTTCTACTTATCCCCTCTTTTTGTGTACAATTTTTCTTATGAATTTTAAAATGTGACTTGAATTTTGAAAATTGATTCGAACTAACTGTTTGGTTTCTTTTATGTAGTTTAAAAACTTGTGCTAACGTGGTAAATGCTCTCTTTTGTACTTCTATGGCTATCGAGCTTACCAGCTCGAGTTCCTTATTCTTTTTTTTTTTTTTTTGATAATCAACAAATAAACATAAACAAAAAAATAAGTAAATTTTTTTTTTCCTCATTTGAAAGCGCAAATATATGCATAGTCGAATTGAATCGACTGTAAAAGCATGTTTCCTACAATTAAAATTAGCAAAACATCAAATAAAACCATTAATAATAAAATCGAAACAAGAAAACAAAAATAAAATTAACTTTTTTACTATACTCCAAACCCATCGAAACTCCACACATTATGAAAATTACACTAACAATAACTTTATCAAGACTAGATACGTTTTGATTTTCCATCTTTTGCTAAGCAAAAAGGTTAAGTAGTATCATACAAACACATTAAATTATATATACATTAAAAAGTTCCAATTTTTTAACAAACTAAACAAACAGAAAGATAATAGCCACATAAAAATCTATTTTAAAACAATGCCCAACTTATACAATAGGTTTGAAACATTCTTTTAATTTGAGATACATATTTTAAACGGTAGTAACTAAAAAAACATTAATGACTTAGGAAATGGGGGATTTTGTTGAAGACTTTGGCTTATATTAATGGGCTTAGGCCTTGGGTTGAACCTCAACAAATTGGTCAATACTATTGTTAATTGATTCTATGATCAAATGCCATTAGACAGAATATTTCTAAATATGACGGTGCTATTCCAAGTCAAATAAAACTTTTAAATTCTTAGTTAAAATTTTGAAACTAATGAGTAATGTATTGCTCTGCTTAAAATGAATAAAAATATTTTTTTCATCTAAAAAATTATTCATTTTTGTTCTACTTGTCCCCTCTTTTTGTGTACAATTTTTCTTATGAATTTTAAAATGTGACTTGAATTTTGAAAATTGATTCAAACTGATTGTTTGGTTTCTTTTTAGTAGTTTAAAAACTTGTGTTAACGTGGTAAATGCTCTCTTTTGTACTTCTATGGTTATCGAGCTTACCAACTCGAGTTCCTTGGGTGGAACTCGAGTTTGACAGGCTCGAGTTCCTTCTTCTTTTTCTTTTCTTTTTTCAATAATCAACAAATAAACATAAACATAAAAATAAGTAAAATTTTTTTTTTCATTTGAAAGCGCAAACATATGCATAGTCGAATTGAATCGAGAGTAAAAGCATGTTTCCTACAAATAAAATTCGCAAAATATCAAATAAAACCAGTAATAATAAAATCGAAACAAGAAAACAAAAATAAAATTAACTTTTTTTCCAGACTCCAAACCCACCGAAACTCCACACATTATGAAAATTACAATAACAATAACTTTATCAAAAGTAGATACGTTTTGATTTTCCATCTTTTGCTAAGCAAAAAGGTTACGCAGTATCATACAAACACAGTATATTATATATACATTAAGAAGTTCCAATTTTTTCAACAAACTAAACAAACAGAAAGATAATAGCCACATAAAAATCGATTTTAAAACAATGTCCAACTTATACTATAGGTTTGAAACATTCTTTTAATTTGAGACACATATTTTAAACGGTAGTAACTAAAAAAATATTAATTACTTAGGAAATGGGGGATTTTGTTGTAGACTTGGGCTTATAGTAGCGGGCTTAGACCTTGGGTTGAACCTCAACAAATTGGTCAATACTATTTGATGGTGTCTTAGAGATTTACTCCATGCTCGTCCGTGGAGGTCGTCCAAAGGAATGCTTAACACCCTGGCCCAGGAAGCTCGTCCATGGACTTGGTCGTCCGTCCAGGAAGACCCTTGGATGGCCTACTACAAACATCACCACTACATACCGTCCCTGGACGAGGCTTAAACACTTAGAACATATACAAAACCAAGGACATTGCCACGAAATCACCTCCTATGACCGCGTTGCGAAACGCACGGCCTATTAAAATAACCTCCATAGCAGTTATGGAGGTTACTTCCAAACCTTCCGACATCCTCCAATATAGGAGCAGTTACTACATTGATAAACCGTTCCTAGCCTGCATTATATAAGGACAATCGACAAACAAAGAAGGTACGGAATATTTTTTCCAAGTATTTGGGACTTCCAAAGTTTAGAGAAGACACTGACTTTACCATCGGAGGGTTTCTGGCCGGTCCACCCCGGTCGCCTCTGACTGTTTTGTTTCGTCTCCCCAGGTTTTCAGTTAGGTTTATCATCGCCGCCATCAAAATCCGAAGTATCCAGCCTACTGATTTTGTCGTGCATCATCAGTTGGCGCCGTCTGTGGGAAAGATAAGTTTGTACTAACTATTTTCCTTCAACAAAAGGCTGTATGGTTCGGACAAGGTCAAGGGCTACCAGCCCAGGCCGCCAAGAAAGTAGAGATGCCTCCAGCAATCCTAACCGCGATCGACAGTCAGCGCCAGTCGCTCAACAGCCAGCCCTCCAACACATACAATCCATGGCAGCCGCCATGGCAGAGTTAACCCGTCAGAACCAGGAGTTGACTAGGGAGATCCACTTGCGGAGGCAGCGTCAGGAGAGGTTCGAGGAAGGACAAGCCCAGAGTCAAGAGATTCGAGAAAACGCCGACCCTGAAGGCCAATCGAGGGGTACCGTTTCACGAAGAATGCCACACTTGGAGAGGGAAATGGACCAAATGCGTAAGGCTATGGAAGAAATGAGGGAGAACATGAGGAGAACGAATCCCGTAGAAGACTTGGTTCACCGTACGGACTCCCCTTTCTCAGCCTCCATTAACAACCATCCCCTGCCTGCTAAGTTCAAGATGCCTTCCTTAGACTCATATGACGGGACGCGTGATCCATGCGATCACATAGCAACCTTTAAAACCACAATGCATCTCCAAGGAGTTCCAGACGAGATCATGTGTAGAGCTTTCCCTACCACGCTCAAAGGACCGGCACGAGTATGGTTCAGCAAAATACCTCCAAATTCTGTAAGTTCGTTTGAAGAGTTGAGTAAACTATTTGTCAACAATTTTATTGGAGGACAAAGGCATAAACGTTCCTCGTCCAGTTTGCTCACAATTGAGCAAGGGGAAAACGAGAGCTTGCGCTCCTTCATTATTCGTTTCAACAGAGAAGCCCTCACTGTAGACGAGTTGGACGACAAACTACTACTGGCGGCCTTCCACAACGGGGTCAATTCTGACTTGTTCATCCACAAGCTCTATGAGCAAGAGCCTCAGACCATGGCTGAACTCGTCCATTCGGCCCAAAATTTCATGAATGCAGAAGATGCGATCATAGCTAAGAAGAGGAAGAGAGCTGAAAGAAGGGAAGGAGACAACACCCGTCACCAGGAGCAAGCTCCCCGTCCAAAGAAGGCCCGCGCAGGGGAAAAAAGGGATCAAGATAATAGGAGGCCAGCTTCATCCTCAGGACGAAGTCAGCCCTACACGTCTCTAAGTGTCCCGCTTGACCAAGTGCTTATGCAGATCAAGGATGATCCATCCCTCAAATGGCCAGAAAAGATGAAAGGAGACCCCAACAAGCGCAATAAGAATAAGTATTGCCGCTTTCACAGAGACCACGGGCATGACACGGACGAATGTTTCGATTTAAAACAGCAAATAGAAAACTTCATCAGGCAGGGAAAACTGAGGAACTTCCTTGGACGAGATCAGAAGGATGAAAAGTTGAAAGGAAAGCTGGAAGAGGCGCCCCGACCACCGCTAGGAGAAATAAGGACGATCTTTGGAGGAACCTCAGCAGGACAGACTTCCAGGTCACGAAAGACATACCTGAAGGTAGTGCAGAATGTTCAACTCTCAGGACGACCTGTCAGGACGAGGGAAGCTGAGGAACAATCTATTACCTTCACAGACGAGGACGCTGCGAGGCTTCACCACCCCCACGACGACGCGATCGTTATTACCCTGCTTATCGCAGGTTATACGACCAGAAGGGTGCTAGTTGACAACGGCAGTTCGGCGGACATCCTGTACTACCCTGCCTTCCAGCAAATGAACCTCGGACGAGACTTACTACGCCCAGTGAATTCACCCTTGGTAGGGTTTGGAGGAATGAAGGTGCAACCATTGGGGATCGTTGCGCTGCCTGTAGTGGTGGGAACACATCCACAGCAGACAACGAAAGAGATAAATTTCCTCGTGGTGGACTGTTCGTCGTCGTATAATGCTATCATTGGAAGACCTACCCTGAACAGTTGGAAGGCAGTGACGTCCACCTACCACTTGTCGGTCAAGTTCCCTACAGAGCACAGAGTGGGGGAAGTGCAAGGAGATCAGCTAGCAGCGAGAGAATGCTACCTAGCCATGCTAGCCATGGACGAGGTAGCTCAGACGATGAACATAGAAGAAAGGAGAGTTGTTGCAGAGCCTACCGAAGTACTTGAGGACGTCCCTTTGGACGAAAATGACCCCAAAAAGTTCACCAGAATTGGAACAAGCATGAAGAATGAAACAAAGCAAGACCTCATCCATTTTTTGCAAACGAGTGTAGATGTGTTTGCCTGGAGCCACGAAGACATGCCGGGAATTGATCCAAGTGTCATCACACATCGATTGAATGTATGCCCGTCTTACAAGCCCGTCCGTCAAAAGAAAAGAGTTTTTGCTCCAGAACGGGACAAGGCTGTTAAGGAAGAAGTCCTGAAGTTGAAGACAGCGCAGTTCATTCGAGAAGTCTATTACCCAGAGTGGCTGGCCAACGTAGTAATGGTCAAGAAAGCGAACGGCAAGTGGAGAATGTGCGTGGACTTCACTGATCTGAATAAAGCTTGCCCCAAGGACAGCTACCCCTTGCCACGCATCGACCAGCTGGTGGATTCAACAGCTGGTCATCAGCTGTTAAGCTTCATGGACGCTTTCTCGGGCTATAACCAAATACAGATGGACGAGGCGGACCAGGAAAAGACGTCCTTTGTGACGAGCCAGGGCCTGTTCTGTTACAAGGTGATGCCCTTCGGTTTAAAGAACGCAGGGGCAACTTACCAGAGGCTGGTTAATCAGATGTTTCAGCCACAAATCGGACGAAATATGGAAGTTTATGTAGACGATATGCTAGCGAAAAGTTTGGATGAGAAGAACCACTTGGGTGACCTTCAGGAAACCTTCGACACACTCAGGCGGTACAATATGAAGCTAAATCCTAGCAAGTGCGCTTTTGGAGTTTCGTCAGGAAAATTTCTTGGATTCATGGTGTCGCATAGAGGGATCGAAGCGAACCCCGATAAGATCCAGGCCATCATTGACATGAAGCCGCCAGTAAACATTAAAGAAGTCCAAGCACTCACTGGACGAGTCGCTGCGCTCAACAGGTTTGTCTCCAAAGCAACTGACAAGTGTTTACCATTTTTCAGGGTTCTGAAAAAAGCCTTCGAGTGGACGGACGAATGTCAGAGGGCCTTCCAAGAACTTAAAGCCTACCTGACCACCGCTCCACTGCTAAGTCCGTCCATACCTGGTGAAGAACTATACTTGTATCTGGCGGTGTCCTCGCATGCTGTTAGCTCGGCGTTGATCAGAGAAGAAGGAAAGGTACAGAAACCAGTCTACTATACCAGCCGAGCTCTGAGAGGAGCAGAAGGACGATATCCTATGATGGAAAAGTTGGCCTTCGCTTTGATTGCGGCCTCGAGGAAGTTGAGACACTATTTTCAAGCGCATATCATCAATGTCTTGACAGACCATCCATTGAAAAAGGCAATGAACAGGTTGGAAGCCGCAGGGCGACTAGTCCAATGGGCTATTGAACTGGGAGAATTCGAAATCAGGTACCTGCCAAGAAGCGCAATAAAAGCACAAGTACTAGCAGATTTCATAGCGGAGTTTACCCCTAACATCGACGGTTTGGACGAGCTGTGCAGCATTCAAAGATGGGTCATCCATGTCGATGGATCTTCCACATTACATGCAGGCGGGGTAGGAGTCATTTTGACATCCCCAGAAGGAGATGAGCTGGAATACAACGTCCGCCTACAGTATGCAGCAACCAACAACGAAGTCGAGTACGAGGCTCTTCTGAAGGGGCTAGAATTGGCGAAGTCCTTAGGAGCAGAGTCAATACTCGTCCATGGTGATTCCCAGCTAATCATGGGCCAAGTGAATGGGACATACGAGGCGAAAGAAGAGCGCATGAAGAGGTATCTTAGCAAGGTGCGACGCCTCGTGAAAAAGTTTAAAGAGGCTCGCTTCATCCAGGTACCTAGGGAAGAAAACATGAAAGCAGACGCTTTAGCGAAAGAAGCCTCGGCAAGCGGACAAGTGGATGAGTTTGACGAAGTACAATACATGCCAAGCATAGATCTGCCAGAAGTACAGCAGATAGAGGGTGAAGACAATTGGATGACACCGATATTGGCATACCTGAAAGATGGAAAGCTACCAGAGGGAAGGGACGAGGCCAAGAAACTGAGAATCAGGTCGGCCAGATACGTCCTCGTGGATGATATGCTGTACAAAAGAGGTTTTTCCCAACCCTACTTGAGATGCCTAGCTCCGGCCGAGGCAAACTATATGTTAAGAGAGGTTCATGAAGGATCCTGTGGAAACCACTCGGGGGCAAGAGCACTGGTGCATAAACTCGTCCGTGCAGGGTATTATTGGCCAACAATGCAAGCAGACGCAAAAGCCTATGTCAAAGTATGTGACAAGTGCCAACGATTCAGCAACGTCCCCAAACAACCCGCAGAGTACCTTACTCCTATGATGGCCCCTTGGCCATTCGCGCAATGGGGGTTAGACATTTTGGGTCCTTTTCCACTGGGAACCAGGCAGATGAAGTTTTTGGTGGTGGGTATTGATTACTTTACTAAATGGATAGAAGCAGAACCGCTAGCAAAGATTACACAGCAAAATGTCAAACATTTCGTTTGGAAGAACATCTTATGCCGGTTCGGGGTACCCAGGGTGTTAGTATCGGACAATGGACGACAGTTTGACAATGCACTATTCAGGGATTTCTGTGCACACTTCGGCATCCAGAATCATTATTCCTCCCCCTCCCACCCACAGGCGAATGGCCAAGCAGAAGTCGCAAACCGATCCTTGCTGAAAATCATCAAGACTCGGCTTGACGGGGCAAAGGGTGTATGGCCAGACGAACTACCCGGCTTTCTTTGGGCTTACAGGACGACAGCAAGGACCCCCACAGGGGAAACACCTTTTAAACTGGCCTACGGAAGCGAAGCAGTCATACCTGCGGAGGTGCATATGGCCAGCCATAGGGTGATGAAGTATCAGGATGGAGAAAATGGTAGCCAGCTTCGTCTAAACCTCGATCTCCTAGACGAGGTACGGATGAATGCAGAACAGAGAACAACAAGGTATAAAAACTTGATGGCCAAACATTATGATACTCTGGTCAAACCCAGGCGCTTCAATATAGGGGACCTCGTCCTAAAGAAGGTTTCCTTGGCCACCAAAAACCCTGCTCACGGGAAACTGGGACCAAATTGGGAAGGACCCTACAGGGTTATTAACTGCAAGAGACAAGGATCCTACTATTTGGAAGCTCTGGACGGACGGAAGCTGGAACACCCCTGGAACGTTGAACATTTGAGAAGATACTATCAATAAAGTCCATGGACGAGCATCAGATGTCATGGATATCCGAAGTAGTTTTCTAATAAATGCTTACTACTAATGTTTTAGATGTGTACTGCTTATGAACTACTGTATTAAACCGTTTGTAATTCCCTAAAGGCACTAGCTCTCAAGCATGTGCCATTCCTATGGACGAATATTTACAGTTTCTTGAAAGCATATATGTGATGTATTTTGAAATATATCCAAGTATGTGTGAAAATGAACTAAAGACGAGGCAAATCCTTGGACGCAAGGATGTATTGTCCATAAGCTTTCCTTAAAATAAGGATAAAGCCAGCAATATTCGTCCTGACCAAGGGACGAGCTTATGCATGTATTGTCCATAAGCTTTCCTTAAAATAAGGATAAAGCCAAGCAATACTCGTCCTGACCAAGGGACGAGCTGATGCATGTATCGTCTATAAGCTTTCCTTAGAACAGGATGAAGCAAAAATAAGGCAAGCTCGTCCAAAACGGGAGAAACTGGTGCGCCAACATCTCAACCTAGAAATGGACGAGGAAATGCAGGTGTAAAATCCAACTAAAAAATAGCCTAAAGCATGGACGAGTGAAAAAAGTTGAAACGTGTTGAAAAAACTGATATCTCGTCCTTAGGCAAATGCTCGTTCAAAAAAATGGGCGAAGCATAATATTAGCCAACAAAAGCACTTTTTATGGACGACCCGTTCTAAGCACATCACAAGCTAAGCTCGTCTATACCACAAGTCCCCATGAAAGACGAGTCAAGAATTAAAGTTTATTGAAAAGCGAATTAAACTAGTCCATACAATGACTGAAAAACGAGCAAAGATGCATTCATTAGCCATAAAGGGTGGACAACCAACGTCCAAAAAGCCCTAACATTGTTTAAAACACCGTCCTAAAACTGTGGACGGGGAAAGTGTACTTGCATTACATATAAAGCATTACATATAAGAGTCTTAAACAATGGCTCAAATAAAAACAAAAATACAAAAAAGAATTAAGTCTTCATTGAGGAGGGTTAGCACTAGGGTCGTCTTGGGCTGGCAAAGTGGTGGCGTCGTCCTCAATGTTCACGTCCTCAGAGCTCGTCTGGAGAAGAGAGCTTGAAGCAGCGCCACCAAGGTTGAGCTTTATGGAGCTGAAATCGAGATTGGGAAAGTGCTCCATGACGTCCATCCTAAAGTCTTCAAACCCAGCTGCATAGTTGGTATCCAAAGAATCAGTGTACTCCTTGGACGCCATGAACTCCGCAACCGCGTCTCTCTTAGCCTCTTTAAGAAGGGCACTCAGCTCGTCATTCTTCTTCTGAAGGTGATCAAGACGAGTGTCCTTCTCGATGATGTCCGTCTTCAGCTCTTCGACGTGGTTTTGCAACTCCTTCAGCTCGTCCTTGGCTTTGCCTGCCACTCCAGCCCATCTTTTGCTCTCGTCCTTCACTTCTTGCACCCTCCTCTCCAGCAAAATCCTCGTCTTGTCCAGCTGTGTTGCCTGTCTAGACGCAGCAATGAACTTGGACATTGCCTACATAAAATTTAAATATTTCAGACAAGGAAAAGTATTGTTAAGACGAGATAAGATAAGGACGAAGAAAAAATTATTACCTTGAAAAGATCATGAACACCAGAGTGCTCAAAGTCCTTCAAGGACATGTTGTAGCACGCCGCCACGTCCTGGTCAGTCACCACCCTTTCAAACCTCCCCCAAGCAAGGTCCTCGTCTTCAAGGAGGGTCAGAGGGACTTGGCTGGATGGTTGGGGTGAGACAGGCATTTGAACTGTGGACGGCGTGTGCCTGGACGGCGGATCAACAAACTCGTCCTCAACGTCATGGACCTGGACGGGAGTCTGCTGGACAGAAGGCGCAGAGTCGGCCTGGACGACCCCAGTTTTGGACGGGCCATGCTTGACTCTTTTCTCTTTGCGTCGACTAGGAAGCTTTCCCAAATCGATTGCCTTGGACAAGGCCTTTCGTTTGTCGCCAGCGGATGGACGAGCTTGGGATTGAACCCCTTGCCCAGCCACCTCGTCCACCACATCCTTGCCTTTATTTTGGTTCATGGTAGCCATTCCTACAAACATGGATGAAGATAATAAATAAGCTAAGTAAGGACGAGGATATATATATATATATATAAAAAAAAAAAACTTACGTCTACGGACAGTACGTTCGTGAGCAATAGCTTCGACAGACGGCTCTAGTCCTAGACCCCAAGCTGCCAGGCGTCTTAAACTTACCAAGAAATGGAACGTCCTGTCAGGGTAAAGACGAGCCTTTTGAACTCGTTCAACGTAGAACCTGCTCAAATGAGGTCGTCTAAAACCTGAAAGAGAAAAGAAAATGTTAGACGAGAACAAACAAGTTAAACATACATAACTTAGGACAGACGACCTCATACCTTCAGGACGAAGGTTGCCTAGTTCTCCTGTGTAGGGACCAAGTGGATCCCTATCAACTTCACTTGGCCTCCCAGCCCAGGGGCCAGAGACGAAGAAAAACTCCGTCTTCCAGTTCCTGTCTGAGGTAACCAAGGATTGGATCAACCTGCAATCTGCCCCTCTAGCTGTGAATTGATGGAAGCCAGGGGATTGGTTGATCTCAGAAGGCTTGTAGCAATAGAGGAACTCGTCCACAGTTAAAGGACGATCCCCCCCAAAGACTTCCCTCCATAAAACTTGCATAGAGACGATCAGTCTCCATGCGTTGGGGTTCAATTGACAAATGGCTAAACCCAACCTAGAAAGCAACTCCCTAGAGAAGGCATTGAGAGGCAACCTCAAACCCCCCAAGAGGTAAGCCTCGTAAATATCAACTCCAAAATGGGGTTGGCAGCACCATTCCCCACGGACGGGCAACCTAGGGTTTAAATCATCTGGGATTTGATACCAAGACTTCAAAGACTCCAACCTTTTTTCGTCCGTCCTAGATGGGATATTTAGAGCACAGCTGTAGACAATCTCCTCATCGTCCTGATCTGTAGACGAGGGAGCACTGGTGCCTGCCCTCGACCCAGACTCAGTCCTCTTCTTAAACTCTTCCTAGAGAACCTCCAGAGGAACCCCAGGAACCCCAGACGTATACTCGTCTGAGGTGTTCCCTTCACTACTGCTATTACTATCACTACTATCACTCGACCCACTAAAGCTACTGGGTTCATGGTACTCGTCTATGGCCTTCTCCATACTATTACTAGACGAGGAGAGAACAATTTCTGACATTTTGTGGAAACTTGAAACCTAAGGACAAGGATAAGGAAAGTACCTGGGTTTAGATGACTATGGACGCGGGGAACTTCTAGACGAGGCGCTAAGACGAGGAGTGTCAGGGAAGAAAATTTTTGAAAATGAGAGGGTAGCTCAGGAATTGCACTATTTATAGGCGAAGACTTTAGTACCTGAAACGTCACAACCACTCATAAACGGACACATGGCAAACTCCTCGAAAAATGAGTCGACGTGAATCTCCGCTGCTAAGATCGTGACACGTGGCGAGGTGAAACGTGGGGAATTAACGCGAGCGTCCAAGGGGCAACACCACACTACATTTTTCTAGACGACCCACGGACCGGGGGCAACTGATGGTGTCTTAGAGATTTACTCCATGCTCGTCCGTGGAGGTCGTCCAAAGGAATGCTTAACACCCTGGCCCAGGAAGCTCGTCCATGGACTTGGTCGTCCGTCCAGGAAGACCCTTGGATGGCCTACTACAAACATCACCACTACATACCGTCCCTGGACGAGGCTTAAACACTTAGAACATATACAAAACCAAGGACATTGCCACGAAATCACCTCCTATGACCGCGTTGCGAAACGCACGGCCTATTAAAATAACCTCCATAGCAGTTATGGAGGTTACTTCCGAACCTTCCGACATCCTCCAATATAGGAGCAGTTACTACATTGATAAACCGTTCCTAGCCTGCATTATATAAGGACAATCGACAAACAAAGAAGGTACGGAATATTTTTTCCAAGTATTTGGAACTTCCAAAGTTTAGAGAAGACACTGACTTTACCATCGGAGGGTTTCTGGCTGGTCCACCCCGGTCGCCTCTGACTGTTTTCTTTCGTCTCCCCAGGTTTTCAGTTAGGTTTATCATCGCCGCCATCAAAATCCGAAGCATCCAGCCTACTGATTTTGTCGTGCATCATCACTATTCTTAATTGATTCAATGATCGAATGTCATTAGACAGAATATTTCTCAATATGACGGTGCTATTCCAAGTCAAATAAAAATTTTAAATTCTTAGTTAAAATTTTGAAACTAATGAGTAGTGTATTGCTCTGCTTAAAATGAATAAAAATATTTTTTTCATCTAAAAAATTGGTCATTTTTGTTCTACTTATCCCCTCTTTTTGTGTACAATATTTATTATGAATTTTAAAATGTGACTTGAATTTTGAAAATTGATTCAAACTGATTGTTTGGTTTCTTTTAAGTAGTTTAAAAACTTGTTCAAACGTGGTAAATGCTCTCTTTTGTACTTCTATGGTTATCGAGCTTACCAGCTCGTGTTCCTTGGATGGAACTCGAGTTTGACAAGCTCGAGTTCCTTATTCTTTTTTTTCTTTTTTTTTTTTCATAATCAACAAACAAACGTAAACATAAAAATAAGTCAATTTTTTTTTTTTTTCATTTGAAAGCACAAACATATGCATAGTCGAATTGAATCGACAGTAAAGGCATGTTTCCTACAATTAAAATTAGCAAAACATCAAATAAAACCAAAAATAATAAAATCAAAACAAGAAAACAAAAATAAAATTAACTTTTTTACCAGACTGCAAACCCACCGAAACTCCACACATTATGAAAATTACAATAACAATAACTTTATCAAAAGTAAATACGATTTGATTTTCCATCTTTTGCTAAGCAAAAAGGTTAAGCAGTATCATACAAACACAGTAAATTATATATACATTAAGAAGTTCCAATTTTTTTAACATTGAAAACAAACAGAAAGATAATAACCACATAAAAATCGATTTTAAAACAATGTCCAACTTGTACTATAGGTTTGAAACATTCTTTTAATTTGAGACGCATATTTTAAACTGTAGTAACTGTAAACACATTAACTACTTAGGAAATGGGGGATTTTGTTGTACACTTGGGTGTATAGTAACGGGCTTAGACCTTGGGTTGATCCTCAACAAATTGGTCAATACTATTGTTAATTGATTCTATGATCGAATGCCATTAGACAGAATATTTCTCAATGTTAGGTTCTAAAGATTAGGAACTAATGTATTTAGAACTTCAATTTGTATGTTGGCAAACCATGATCAAAACAGTGTTTAGTCGTGTGTTAGACTTGCTCAAAGTATGGGTCTTATTGTAAAGTTGGAATCGAGTTTTTATGCAGAAGTACTGTTCACTTTCTGTGTGACTCGATCGATCGAAAATTAGACTCGATCGATCGAAAATCGTGCAGAACGTTTTTCTGCAGAAAATTCCAACTCAGCCCAAGCCCGTTTTAATGTATAGGGTTTTATGTTTGCCCTAAGTATAAAAGGGAAAACCCTAGCCACGTTTTTAGAGTTCTGATTTGCTGTGTTTGTGAATCTTTCTGTGAGATCTAGAGGTGTTTACCTTCACATACACTTAGGGTTTACAAACTTGAGATTTATGTCAAGAGTTGTGTAAATCATACAGTTGCAGAATCAAGAGAACACAAAGATATACAAGCAGGTGCGCTTGTGGATTTGCTGAAGAATTCCGGAAAGAAGGAGTCCGTGGATCTCGGAGCTATCATGGGGTCATGGTAGTAAGTTTCCTACACTTGGGTAGCAATAAGATGTTAGTGGTCTAAGTCTATTGTGTAAACTTCGATTCTTTCATAGTGGATTCAGTTTACCTTGAGGATAGCTAGGTCAAATCCTCCCCAGGTTTTTACCGGTATGGTTTCCTGGGTCATCAGATCTTTGTGTTGTTTATTTTCCGCTGCTTTGTTTTTTTGCTTAATTGTGTTAACCTAGATTTTAATTAAATTACCTAAGTTAATCACTTGGCTAATTCACTAGGTTAATCTGTTGAGCTTAAGGGGTCAAAACGAACTGACACTCAATATGACGGTGCTATTCCAAGTCAAATAAAACTTTTAAATTCTTAGTTAAAATTTTGAAACTAATAAGTAGTGTATTGCTCTGCTTAAAATGAATAAAAATATTTTTTTTCATCTAAAAAATTATTCATTTTTGTTCTACTTATCCCCTCTTTTTGTGTACAATTTTTCTTATGAATTTTAAAATGTGACTTGAATTTTGAAAATTGATTCGAACTAATTGTTTGGTTTCTTTTAAGTAGTTTAAAAACTTGTGCTAACATGGTAAATGCTCTCTTTTGTACTTCTATGGTTATCGAGCTTACCAGCTCGAGTTCCTTGGATGGAACTCGAGTTTGACAAGCTCGAGTTCCTTATTCTTTTTTTTTTTTTTTTTTGATAATCAACAAATAAACATAAACAAAAAAATAAGTAAAATTTTTTTTTTCCTCATTTGAAAGCGCAAACATATGCATAGTCGACTTGAATCGACTGTAAAAGCATGTTTCCTACAATAAAAATTAGCAAAACATCAAATAAAACCATTAATAATAAAATCGAAACAAGAAAACAAAAATAAAATTAACTTTTTTACTAGACTCTAAACCCATCGAAACTCCACACATTATGAAAATTACAATAACAATAACTTTATCAAGACTAGATACGTTTTGATTTTCCATCTTTTGCTAAGCAAAAAGGTTAAGTAGTATCATACAAACACATTAAATTATATATACATTAAAAAGTTCCAATTTTTTTAACAAACTAAACAAACAGAAAGATAATAGCCACATAAAAATCTATTTTAAAACAATGTCCAACTTATACAATAGGTTTGAAAAATTCTTTTAATTTGAGATACATATTTTAAACGGTAGTAACTAAAAAAACATTAATGACTTAGGAAATGGGGGATTTTGTTGTAGACTTTGGCTTATATTAACGGGCTTAGACCTTGGGTTGAACCTCAACAAATTGGTCAATACTATTGTTAATTGATTCTATGATCGAATGCCATTAGACAGAATATTTCTAAATATGACGGTGCTATTCGAAGTCAAATAAAACTTTTAAATTCTTAGTTAAAATTTTGAAACTAATGAGTAATGTATTGCTCTGCTTAAAATATATAAAATTATTTTTTTCATCTAAAAAATTATTCATTTTTGTTCTACTTGTCCCCTCTTTTTGTGTTCAATTTTTCTTATGAATTTTAAAATGTGACTTGAATTTTGAAAATCGATTCACACTGATTGTTTGGTTTCTTTTAAGTAGTTTAAAAACTTGCGGTAATGTGGTAAATGCTCTCTTTTGTACTTCTATGGTTATCGAGCTTACCAGCTCGAGTTCATGGATGGAACTCGAGTTTGACAAGCTCGAGTTCCTTATTCTTTTTTTTTTTTTCCGATAATCAACAAATAAACATAAACGTAAAAATACGTTAATTTTTTTTTCATTTGAAAGCGCAAACATATGCATAGTCGAATTGAATCGAGAGTAAAGGCATGTTTCCTACAATTAAAATTCGCAAAATATCAAATAAAACCTTTAATAATAAAATCGAAACAAGAAAACAAAAATAAAATTAACTTTTTTACCAGACTCCAAACCCACCGAAACTCCACACATTATGAAACTTACAATAACAATAACTTTATCAAAAGTAGATACGTTTTGATTTTCCATCTTTTGCTAAGCGAAAAGGTTAAGTAGTATCATAGAAACACAGTAAATTATATATACATTAAGAAGTTCCAATTTTTTTAACAAACTAAACAAACAGAACGATAATAGCCACACAAAAATCCATTTTAAAACAATGTCCAACTTATACTATAGGTTTGAAACATTCTTTTAATTTGAGACACATATTTTAAACAGTAGTAACTAAAAAAATATTAATTACTTAGGAAATGGGGGATTTTGTTGTAGACTTGGGCATATAGTAGCGGGCTTAGACCTTGGGTTGAATCTCAACAAATTGGTCAATACTATTCTTAATTGATTCTATGATCGAATGCCATTAGACAGAATATTTCTCAATATGACGGTGCTATTCCAAGTCAAATAAAAATTTTAAATTCTTAGTTAAAATTTTGAAACTAATGAGTAATTTATTGCTCTGCTTAAAATGAATAAAAATATTTTATTCATCTAAAAAATTATTCATTTTTGTTCTACTTATCCCCTCTTTTTGTGTTCAATTTTTCTTATGAATTTTAAAATGTGACTTGGATTTTGAAAATTTATTCAAACTGATTGTTTGGTTTCTTTTTAGTAGTTTAAAAACTTGTGGTAATGTGGTAAATGCTCTCTTTTGTACTTCTATGGTTATCGAGCTTACCAGCTCGAGTTCATGGATGGAACTCGAGTTTGACAAGCTCGAGTTCCTTATTCTTTTTTCTTTTTTTTCCGATAATCAACAAATAAAAATAAACATAAAAATACGTAAATTTTTTTTTCATTTGAAAGCGCAAACATATGCATAGTCGAATTGAATCGAGAGTAAAGGCATGTTTCCTACAATTAAAATTCGCAAAATATCAAATAAAACCTTTAATAATAAAATCGAAACAAGAAAAAAAAAATAAAATTAACTTTTTTACCAGACTCCAAACCCACCGAAACTCCACACATTATGAAACTTACAATAACAATAACTTTATCAAAAGTAGATACGTTTTGATTTTCCATCTTTTGCTAAGCAAAAAGGTTAAGCAGTATCATACAAACACAGTAAATTATATATACATTAAGAAGTTGCAATTTTTTTAACAAAATAAACAAACAGAAAGATAATAGCCACATAAAAATCAATTTTAAAACAATGTCCAACTTATACTATAGGTTTGAAACATTCTTTTAATTTGAGATACATATTTTAAACGGTAGTAACTAAAAAAACATTAATTACTTAGGAAATGGAGGATTTTGTTGTAAACTTGGGCTTACAGTAACGGGCTTAGACCTTGGGATGAAACTCAACAAATTGGTCAATACTATTGTTAATTGATTCTATGATCGAATGCCATTAGACAAAATATTTCTCAATATGAAGGTGCTATTCCAAGTCAAATAAAACTTTTAAATTCTTAGTTAAAATTTTGAAACTAATGAGTAATGTATTGCTCTGCTTAAAATGAATAAAAATATTTTTTTCATCTAAAAAATTATTCATTTTTGTTCTACTTATCCCCTCTTTTTGTGTACAATTTTTCTTATGAATTTTAAAATGTGACTTGAATTTTGAAAATTGATTCAAACTGATTGTTTGGTTTCCTTTTAGTAGTTTAAAAACTTGTGCTAACGTGGTAAATGCTCTCTTTTGTACTTCTATGGTTATCGAGCATAACAGCTCGAGTTCCTTGGATGGAACTCGAGTTTGAGAAGCTCGAGTTCCTTATTCTTTTTTTTTTAATAATCAACAAATAAACATAAACATAAAAATAAGTAAATTTTTTTTTCATTTGAAAGCGCAAACATATGCATAGTCGAATTGAATCAACGGTAAAGGCATGTTTCCTACAATTAAAATTAGCAAAACATCAAATAAATCCTTTAATAATAAAATCGAAACAAGAAAACAAAAATAAAATTAACTTTTTTACCAGACTCCAAACCCACCGAAACTCCACACATTATGAAAATTACAATAACAATAACTTTATCAAAAGTAGATACGTTTTGATTTTCCATCTTTTGCTAAGCAAAAAGGTTAAGTAGTATCATACAAACACAGTAAATTATATATACATTAAGAAGTTCCAATTTTTTTAACAATGAAAACAATCAGAAAGATAATAACCACATAAAAATCAATTTTAAAACAATGTCCAACTTATACTATAGGTTTGAAACATTCTTTTAATTTGAGACGCATATTTTAAGCTGTAGTAACTGTAAACACATTAACTACTTAGGAAATGGGGGATTTTGTTGTAGACTAGGGTGTATAGTAACGGGCTTAGACCGTGAGTTGATCCTCAACAAATTGGTCAATACTATTGTTAATTAATTCTATGATCGAATGCCATTAGACAGAATATTTCTCAATATGACGGTGCTATTCCAAGTCAAATAAAACTTTTAAATTCTTAGTTAAAATTTTGAAACTAATGAGTAGTGTATTGCTCTACTTAAAATGAATAAAAATATTTTTTTTCATCTAAAAAATTATTCATTTTTGTTCTACTTATCCCCTCTTTTTGTGTACAATTTTTCTTATGAATTTTAAAATATGACTTGAATTTTGAAAATTGATTCAAACTGATTGTTTGGTTTCTTTTAAGTAGTTCAAAAACTTGTGCTAACGTGGTAAATGCTCTCTTTTGTACTTCTATGGTTATCGAGCTTACCAGCTCGAGTTCCATGGATGGAACTCGAGTTTGACAAGCTCGAGTTCCTTATTCTTTTTTTTTTTTTCGATAATCAACAAATAAACATAAACATAAAAATAAGTATATTTTTTTTTTCATTTGAAAGCGCAAACATATGCATAGTTGAATTGAATCAACAGTAAAAGCATGTTTCCTACATTTAAAATTAGCAAAACATCAAATAAATCAATCAATAACAAAATCGAAACAAGAAAACAAAAATAAAATTAACTTTTTTACCAGACTCCAAACCCATCGAAACTCCACACATTATGAAAATTACAATAACAATAACTTTATCAAGAGTAGATACGTTTTGATTTTCCATCTTTTGCTAAGCAAAAAGGTTAAATAGTATCATACAAACACAGTAAATTATATATACATTAAGAAGTTCCAATTTTTTTAACAAAGTAAACTAACAGAAAGATAATAACCACATAAAAATCGATTTTAAAACAATGTCCAAGTTATACTATAGGTTTGAAACATTCTTTTAATTTGAGAGACATATTTTAAACGGTAGTAACTGTAAACACCATAATTACTTCGGAAATGGGGATTTTGTTGTAGACTTGGGCTTATAATAACGGACTTAGACCTTGGGTTAAACCTCAACAAATTGATCAATACTATTGTTAATTGATTCTATGATCGAATGCCTTTAGACAGAATATTTCTCAATATGACGGTGCAATTCCAAGTCAAATTAAACTTTTAAATTCTTAGTTAAAATTTTGAAACTAATGAGTAGTGTATTGCTCCACTTAAAATGAATAAAAATATTTTTTTCATCTAAAAAATTATTCATTTTTGTCATTTTTGTTCTACTTATCCCCTCTTTTTGTGTACAATTTTTTTTTTTGAATTTTAAAATGTGACTTGAATTTTGAAAATTGATTCAAACTGATTGTTTGGTTTCTTTTAAGTAGTTTAAAAACTTGTGCTAACGTGGTAAATGCTCTCTTTTGTACTTCTATGGTTATCAAGCTTACCAACTCGTGTTCCTTGGATGGAACTCGAGTTTGGCAAGCTCGAGTTCCTTATTCTTTCTTTTTTTTTTTCGATAATCAACAAATAGACATAAACATAAAAATAAGTCAATTTTTTTTTTCATTTGAAAGCACAAACATATGCATAGTCGAATTGAATCGACAGTAAAGGCATGTTTCCTACAATTAAAATTAGCAAAACATCAAATAAAACCATTAATAATAAAATCAAAACAAGAAAACAAAAATAAAATTAACTTTTTTACCAGACTCCAAACCCACCGAAACTCCACACATTATGAAAATTACAATAACAATATTTTTATCAAAAGTAGATACGTTTTGATTTTCCATCTTTTGCTAAGCAAAAAGGTTAAGCAGTATCATACAAACCCAGTAAATTATATATACATTAAGAAGTTCCAATTTTTTTAACAAAGTAAACAAACAGAAAGATAATAACCACATCAAAATCGATTTTAAAACAATGTCTAACTTATACTATAGGTTTGAAACATTCTTTTAATTTGAGACACATATTTTAAACTGTAATAACAGTAAACACATTAATTACTTAGGAAATGGGGGATTTTGTTGTAGACTTGGGCTTATAGTAACGGGCTTAGACCTTGGGTTGAACCTCAACAAATTGGTCAATACTATTGTTAATTGATTCTATGATCGAATGCCATTAGACAGAATATTTCTCAATATGACGGTGCTATTCCTTGTCAAATAAAACTTTTAAATTCTTAGTTAAAATTTTGAAACTAATGAGTAGTGTATTGCCCTGCTTAAAATGAATAAAAATATTTTTTTTCATCTAAAAAATTATTCATTTTTGTTCTACTAATCCCCTCTTTTTGTGTACAATATTTATTATGAATTTTAAAATGTGACTTGAATTTTGAAAATTGATTCAAACTGATTGTTTGGTTTCTTTTAAGTAGTTTAAAAACTTGTGCTAACGTGGTAAATGCTCTCTTTTGTACTTCTATGGTTATCGAGCTTACTAGCTAGAGTTCCATGGATCCAACTCGAGTTTGACAAGCTCGAGTTCCTTATTCTTTTCTTTTTTTTCGATAATCAACAAATAAACATAAACATAAGAATAAGTATATTTTTTTTTCATTTGAAAGCGCAAACATATGCATAGTCGAATTGAATCAACAGTAAAAGCATGTTTCCTACAATTAAAATTAGCAAAACATCAAATAAAACCATCAATAATAAAATCAAAACAAGAAAAAAAAAATTAAATTAAATTTTTTACCAGACACCAAACCCATCGAAACTCCACACATTATGAAAATTACAATAACAATAACTTTATCAAGAGTGAATACGTTTTGATTTTCCATCTTTTGCTAAGAAAAAAGGTTAAGTAGTATCATACAAACACAGTAAATTATATATACATTAAGAAGTTCCAATTTTTTTAACAAAGAAAACAAACAGAAAGATAATATCCACATAAAAATCGATTTTAAAACAATATCCAACTTATACTATAGGTTTGAAACATTCTTTTAATTTGAGACACATATTTTAAACTATAGTAACTGTAAACACATTAATTACTTAGGAAATGGGGGATTTTGTTGTAGACTTGGGCTTATAGTAACGGGCTTAGACCTTGGGTTGAACCTCAACAAATTGGTCAATACTACTGTTAATTGATTCTATGATCGAATGCCATTAGACAGAATATTTCTCAATATGACGGTGCTATTCCAAGTCAAATAAAACTTTTAAATTCTTAGTTAAAATTTTGAAACTAATGAGTAGTGTATTGCTCTGCTTGAAATGAATAAAAATATTTTTTTTCATTTAAAAAATTATTCATTTTTGTTCTACTTATCCCCTCTTTTTGTGTACAATTTTTCTTATGAATTTTAAAATGTGACTTGAATTTTGAAAGTTGATTCAAACTAATTGTTTGGTTTCTTTTAAGTAGTTTAAAAACTTGTGCTAACGTGGTAAATGCTCTCTTTTGTACTTCTATGGTTATCGAGCTTACCAACTCGTGTTCCTTGGATGGAACTCGAGTTTGGCAAGCTCGAGTTCCTTATTCTTTCTTTTTTTTTTTCGATAATCAACAAATAGACATAAACATAAAAATAAGTCAATTTTTTTTTTCATTTGAAAGCACAAACATATGCATAGTCGAATTGAATCGACAGTAAAGGCATGTTTCCTACAATTAAAATTAGCAAAACATCAAATAAAACCTTTAATAATAAAATCGAAACAAGAAAAAAAAAATAAAATTAACTTTTTTACCAGACTCCAAACCCACCGAAACTCCACACATTATGAAAATTACAATAACAATATTTTTATCAAAAGTAGATACGTTTTGATTTTCCATCTTTTGCTAAGCAAAAAGGTTAAGCAGTATCATACAAACACAGTAAATTATATATACATTAAGAAGTTCCAATTTTTTTAACAAAGTAAACAAACAGAAAGATAATAACCACATCAAAATCGATTTTAAAACAATGTCTAACTTATACTATAGGTTTGAAACATTCTTTTAATTTGAGACACATATTTTAAACTGTAGTAACAGTAAACACATTAATTACTTAGGAAAAGGGGGATTTTGTTGTAGACTTGGGCTTATAGTAACGGGCTTAGACCTTGGGTTGAACCTCAACAAATTGGTCAATACTATTGTTAGTTGATTCTATGATCGAATGCCATTAGACAGAATATTTCTCAATATGACGGTGCTATTCCTTGTCAAATAAAACTTTTAAATTCTTAGTTAAAATTTTGAAACTAATGAGTAGTGTTTTGCCCTGCTTAAAATGAATAAAAATATTTTTTTTCTTCTAAAAAATTATTCATTTTTGTTCTACTTATCCCCTCTTTTTGTGTACAATATTTATTATGAATTTTAAAATGTGACTTGAATTTTGAAAATTGATTCAAACTGATTCTTTGGTTTCTTTTAAGTAGTTTAAAAACTTGTGCTAACGTGGTAAATGCTCTCTTTTGTACTTCTATGGTTATCGAGCTTACCAGCTAGAGTTCCATGGATCCAAATCGAGTTTGACAAGCTCGAGTTCCTTATTCTTTTTTTTTTTTTTCGATAATCAACAAATAAACATAAACATAAGAATAAGTATATATTTTTTTCATTTGAAAGCGCAAACATATGCATAGTCGAATTGAATAAACAGTAAAAGCATGTTTCCTACAATTAAAATTAGCAAAACATCAAATAAAACCATCAATAATAAAATCAAAACAAGAAAAAAAAAATTAAATTAAATTTTTTACCAGACTCCAAACCCATCGAAACTCCACACATTATGAAAATTACAATAACAATAACTTTATCAAGAGTGAATACGTTTTGATTTTCCATCTTTTGCTAAGCAAAAAGGTTAAGTAGTATCATACAAACACAGTAAATTATATATACATTAAGAAGTTCCAATTTTTTTAACAAAGTAAACAAACAGAAGGATATTAACCACATAAAAATCGATTTTAAAACAATGTCCAACTTATACTATAGGTTTGAAACATTGTTTTAATTTGAGACACATATTTTAAACGGTAGTAACTGTAAACACCTTAATTACTTAGGAAATGGGGGATTTTGTTGTAGACTTGGGCTTATAATAACGGACTTAGACCTTGGGTTGAACCTCAACAAATTGGTCAATACTACTGTTAATTGATTCTATGATCGAATGCCTTTAGACAGAATATTTCTCAATATGACGGTGCTATTCCAAGTCAAATTAAACTTTTAAATTCTTAGATAAAATTTTGAAACTAATGAGTAGTGTATTGCTCTGCTTAAAATGAATAAAAATATTTTTTTCATCAAAAAAATTATTCATTTTTGTTCTACTTATCCCCTCTTTTTGTGTACAATTTTTATTATGAATTTTAAAATGTGACTTGAATTTTGAAAATTGATTCGAACTAATTGTTTGGTTTCTTTTAAGTAGTTTAAAAACTTGTGCTAACGTGGTAAATGCCCTCTTTTGTACTTCTATGGTTATCGAGCTTACCAGCTAGAGTTCCATGGATCCAACTCGAGTTTGACAAGCTCGAGTTCCTTATTCTTTTTTTTTTTTTCGATAATCAACAAATAAACATAAACATAAGAATAAGTATATTTTTTTTTTCATTTGAAAGCGCAAACATATGCATAGTCGAATTGAATCAACAGTAGAAGCATGTTTCCTACAATTAAAATTAGCAAAACATCAAATAAAACCATCAATAATAAAATCAAAACAAGAAAAAAAAATTAAATTAAATTTTTTACCAGACTCCACACCCATCGAAACTCCACACATTATGAAAATTACAATAACAATAACTTTATCAAGAGTGAATACGTTTTGATTTTCCATCTTTTGCTAAGCAAAAAGGTTAAGTAGTATCATACAAACACAGTAAATTATATATACATTAAGAAGTTCCAATTTTTTTAACAAAGAAAACAAACAGAAAGATAATATCCACATAAAAATCGATTTTAAAACAATATCCAACTTATACTATAGGTTTGAAACATTCTTTTAATTTGAGACACATATTTTAAACTGTAGTAACTGTAAACACATTAATTACTTAGGAAATGGGGGATTTTGTTGTAGACTTGGGCTTATAGTAACGGGCTTAGACCTTGGGTTGAACCTCAACAAATTGGTCAATACTACTGTTAATTGATTCTATGATCGAATGCCATTAGACAGAATATTTCTCAATATGACGGTGCTATTCCAAGTCAAATAAAACTTTTAAATTCTTAGTTAAAATTTTGAAACTAATGAGTAGTGTATTGCTCTGCTTGAAATGAATAAAAATATTTTTTTTCATTTAAAAAATTATTCATTTTTGTTCTACTTATCCCCTCTTTTTGTGTACAATTTTTCTTATGAATTTTAAAATGTGACTTGAATTTTGAAAGTTGATTCAAACTAATTGTTTGGTTTCTTTTAAGTAGTTTAAAAACTTGTGCTAACGTGGTAAATGCTCTCTTTTGTACTTCTATGGTTATCGAGCTTACCAGCTCGAGTTCCTTGGATGGAACTCGAGTTTGACAAGCTCGAGTTCCTTATTCTTTTTTTTTTTTTTTTTTTTTTTTGATAATCAACAAATAAACATAAACTTAAAAATAAGTAAAAAAAAATTTTTCCTCATTTGAAAGCGCAAACATATGCGTAGTCGAATTGAATTGACAGTAAAAGCATGTTTTCTACAATTAAAATTAGCAAAACATCATATAAAACCATTAATAATAAAATCGAAACAAGAAAACAAAAATAAAATTAACTTTTTTACTAGACTCCAAACCCATCGAAACTCCACCCATTATGAAAATTACAATAACAATAACATTATCAAGAGTAGATACGTTTTGATTTTCCATCTTTTGCTAAGCAAAAAGGTTAAGTAGTATCATACAAACACATTAAATTATATATACATTAAAAAGTTCCAATTTTTTTAACAAACTAAACAAACAGAAAGATAAAAGCCACATAAAAATCTATTTTAAGACAATGTCCAACTTATACAATAGGTTTGAAACATTCTTTTAATTTGAGACACATATTTTAAACGGTAGTTACTAAAAAAACATTAATGACTTAGGAAATGGGGAATTTTGTTGTTGACTTAGGCTTATATTAACGGGCTTAGACCTTAGGTTGAACCTCAACAAATTGATCAATACTATTGTTAATTGATTCTATGATCGAATGCCATTAGATAGAATATTTCTCAATATAACAGTGCTATTCCAAGTCAAATAAAACTTTTAAATTCTTAGTTAAAATTTTGAAACTAATGAGTAATGTATTGCTCTGCTTAAAATGAATAAAAATATTTTTTTCATTTAAAAAATTATTCATTTTTGTTCTACTTATCCCCTCTTTTTGTGTACAATTTTTCTTATGAATTTTAAAATGTGACTTGAATTTTGAAAGTTGATTCAAACTAATTGTTTGGTTTCTTTTAAGTAGTTTAAAAACTTGTGCTAACGTGGTAAATGCTCTCTTTTGTACTTCTATGGTTATCGAGCTTACCAGCTCGAGTTCCTTGGATGGAACTCGAGTTTGACAAGCTCGAGTTCCTTATTCTTTTTTTTTTTTTTTTTTTGATAATCAACAAATAAACATAAACCGAAAAATAAGTAAAAATTTTTTTTTCCTCATTTGAAAGCGCAAACATATGCGTAGTCGAATTGAATTGACAGTAAAAGCATGTTTTCTACAATTAAAATTAGCAAAACATCATATAAAACCATTAATAATAAAATCGAAACAAGAAAACAAAAATAAAATTAACTTTTTTACCAGACTCCAAACCCATCGAAACTCCACACATTATGAAAATTACAATAACAATAACATTATCAAGAGTAGATACGTTTTGATTTTCCATCTTTTGCTAAGCAAAAAGGTTAAGTAGTATCATACAAACACATTAAATTATATATACATTAAAAAGTTCCAATTTTTTTAACAAACTAAACAAACAGAAAGATAAAAGCCACATAAAAATCTATTTTAAGACAATGTCCAACTTATACAATAGGTTTGAAACATTCTTTTAATTTGAGACACATATTTTAAACGGTAGTAACTAAAAAAACATTAATGACTTAGGAAATGGGGGATTTTGTTGTAGACTTAGGCTTATATTAACGGGCTTAGACCTTGGGTTGAACCTCAACAAATTGATCAATACTATTGTTAATTGATTCTATGATCGAATGCCATTAGATAGAATATTTCTCAATATAACAGTGCTATTCCAAGTCAAATAAAACTTTTAAATTCTTAGTTAAAATTTTGAAACTAATGAGTAATGTATTGCTCTGCTTAAAATGAATAAAAATATTTTTTTCATCTATAAAATTATTCATTTTTGTTCTACTTATCCCCTCTTTTTTTGTACAATTTTTCTTTTGAATTTTAAAATTTGACTTGAATTTTGAAAATTGATTCAAATTGATTGTTTGGTTTCTTTTAAGTAGTTTAAAAACTTGTGCTCATGTGGTAAATGCTCTCTTTTGTACTTCTATGGTTATCGAGCTTACCAGCTCGAGTTCCTTGGATGGATCTCCAGTTTGACAAGCTCGAGTTCCTTATTCTTTTTTTTTTTTTTCCGATAATCAACAAATAAACATAAACATAAAAATACGTAATTTTTTTTTTCATTTGAAAGCGCAAACATATGCATAGTCGAATTGAATCGAGAGTAAAGGCATGTTTCCTACAATTAAAATTCGCAAAATATCAAATAAAACCTTTAATAATAAAATTGAAACAAGAAAACAAAAATAAAATTAACTTTTTTACCAGACTCCAAACCCACCGAAACTCCACACATTAAGAAAATTACAATAACAATAACTTTATCAAAAGTAGATACGTTTTGATTTTCCATCTTTTGCTAAGCAAAAAGGTTAAGCGGTATCATACAAACACAGTAAATTATATATACATTAAGAAGTTCCAATTTTTTTAACAAACTAAACAAACAGAAAGATAATAGCCACATAAAAATCGATTTTAAAACAATGTCCAACTTATACTATAGTTTTGAAACATTCTTTTAATTTGAGATACATATTTTAAACGGTAGTAACTAAAAAAACATTAATTACTTAGGAAATGGAGGATTTTGTTGTAAACTTGGGCTTATAGTAACGGGCATAGACCTTGGGATGAACCTCAACAAATTGGTCAATACTATTGTTAATTGATTCTATGATCGAATGCCATTAGACAGAATATTTCTCAATATGACGGTGCTATTCCAAGTCAAATAAAACTTTTCAATTGTTAGTTAAAATTTTGAAACTAATGAGTAATGTATTGCTCTGCTTAAAATGAATAAAAATATTTTTTTCATCTAAAAAATTATTCATTTTTGTTCTACTTACCCCCTCTTTTTGTGTACAATTTTTCTTATGAATTTTAAAATGTGACTTGAATTTTGAAAATTGATTCAAACTGATTGTTTGGTTTCTTTTTAGTAGTTTAAAAACTTGTGCTAACGTGGTAAATGCTCTCTTTTGTACTTCAATGGTTATCAAGTTTACCAACTCGAGTTCCTTGGATGGAACTCGAGTTTGAGAAGCTCGAGTTCCTTATTCTTTTTTTTTTTTCAATAATCAACAAATAAACATAAACATGAAAATAAGTAAATTTTTTTTTTTCATTTGAAAGCGCAAACATATGCATAGTCGAATTGAATCGACAGTAAAGACATGTTTCCTACAATTAAAATTAGCAAAACATCAAATAAAACCTTTAATAATAAAATTGAAACAAGAAAACAAAAATAAAATTAACTTTTTTACCAGACTCCAAACCCACCGAAACTCCACACTTTATGAAAATTACAATAACAATAACCTTATCAAAAGTAGATACGTTTTGATTTTCCATCTTTTGCTAAGCAAAAAGGTTAAGCGGTATCATACAAACACAGTAAATTATGTATACATTAAGAAGTTCCAATTTTTTTAACAAACTAAACTAACAGAAAGATAATAGCCACATAAAAATCGATTTTAAAACAATGTCCAACTTATACTATAGGTTTGAAACATTCTTTTAATTTGATATACATATTTTAAACGGTTTTAACTAAAAAAACATTAATTACTTAGGAAATGGAGGATTTTGTTGTGGACTAGGGCTTATAGTAACGGGCATAGATCTTCGGATGAACCTCAACAAATTGGTCAATAATATTGTTAATTGATTCTATGATCGAATGCCATTAGACAGAATATTTCTCAATCTGACGGTGCTATTCCAAGTCAAATAAAACTTTTAAATTCTTAGTTAAAATTTTGAAACTAATGAGTAATGTATTGCTCTACTTAAAATGAATAAAAATATTTTTTTCATCTAAAAAATTATTCATTTTTGTTCTACTTATCCCCTCTTTTTGTGTACAATTTTTCTTATGAATTTTAAAATGTGACTTGAATTTTGAAAATTGATTCAAACTGATTGTTTGGTTTCTTTTAAGTAGTTTAAAAACTTTTGCTAACGTGGTAAATGCTCTCTTTTGTACTTCTATGGTTATCGAGCTTACCAGCTCGAGTTCCTTGGATGGAACTCGAGTTTGACAAGCTCGAGATCCTTATTCTTTCTTTTTTTTTTCGATAATCAACAAATAAACATAAACATAAAAATAAGTAATTTTTTTATCATTTCAACGCACAAACATATTTAGTGAAATAAATTTTAAATATGTTTCTCATAAAAATTGTTCACTGTTTTTTGCATAAATTGTTTATAGCATTCTGCATAAAATTATTTATGTTCAGCATTATTTAAAAAATTGTTCACTATTTTTTTTTTTTTTTGCATAAATTATTCTCTGTTCACTGCATATGTTTGTGCGTTGAAATGAAAAAAATTACTTATTTTTATATTTATGTTTATTTGTTGATTATCGGGAAAAAAAAAAGGAATAAGGAACTCAAGTTTGTCAAAATCGACTTCCATACGAGGAACTCGAGCTTGGTAAGCTCAAGTGACCATAGAAGTACAAAAAAGAGCATTTCCCACGTTAGCACAAGTTTTTTATGAAACTTAAGTATTTAAAACTCGATTTACACAGCAAACTCGAGTTTCAAAAAATTGATATATTGCTATAATAATTTCCGAGAAAAGTGGTAAATGGCCGAATTCACCAAGTAGGATGGTGTAGGAGATTTTTTTTGGTTAAAAAATACACGCGTTAGGATATTTGTGAACACTTCTTGGACAAAAGCTGGCTGGGTTGGGTATTGCACCTAGTTCGCTCTACAGGATGGACATGACTAGAATTGGGCTAGATATGTCCTAAAAAAATAAGTATATTAGAGCATCCACAGCTGTAATATTAAATAGTTATATTACTATTTTTAGCACATCAAACACCAAAACTACCCTACAATAGTGGAGCTAAATCTATAATTTTTGGCTCCACAACTACAGTGCACAGCTATTTTTGGCTATGCATTATAGCTGAAAGGTAATTTTTTTTTTTTAAATTTGTGCGTTCACACTACTTTTTATTATTTTACTATTTTACAAGCTCTCAGTCACACAATGTGACTCCAACTTGTGAGTCACAATACAAACCCTTCATATCTCTCTCTCTCTCTCTCTCTCTCTCTCTCTCTCTCTCTGAACTTGCAAACAACAATGGCAAAGCCAAGTCTGTATGTTCTTCTACCTTTCACCTTTTGCTTCTCATCCTCCATTTCCTTTTCTCCCAAGCTACGAAAAACCTAGATTTGGAACCTCTCTTGGCGTTCAAAGCCTCTACAGATAAAGCAAACAAGCTTGCAACTTGGAATTTCACCACCAAGCCTCTCTATGCATTCACACTATTTTTTGGTGACGAGACTTGTTGGGAAACGAAGGGAGAGAAGTGAGAGAGGAGAGAAGTGAGAAGTGAGAGTGGAGAGTGGAGAAGCACGGCACAAAGATAGAGAGAAAGAAAGAAATTAATAAAATAATGTAGTAGATATATTATTTTATTATGATGTTTATATTATTTCATTATGTTGAAAGCTAAAATAGATCCACTAATACTGGGTGTTTTGTATAGTGAGTAGGTAAAATAGATAAAATAGTTTTTTGTGGTGTCAAATAGCTAAAAAAATAGCACCACTGCTATGGATGCTCTTAATAAGTATTTAATGATTGTATTCTACAACATATATATACAGACACAGGATGGTTCCCTGTAAAATATAACTTAGCCAAGAAAGATGTTGGGTGTTATATTCTTATTACTATGCTTAATTTGTATAATTAAATTATGATTTGCATTAGTTCCTATTATTTATCTTTATATAATTTCTAGAAAAAATACCATTTATTGTGTGTAATTTTATATTTTCAGGAAATCATGTGAAAAAGGAGTTTATGAGAGTTTGTGAGAGAATGGTGATCAAACTAGAATTAAAGAGGAGTTAAAGGACCATACTTAAATGTCTAAGAATGTGCAATTGGAGTACTTGAGACGTACCATGTTTGAAAAATGGAAAATATTAGGATCACAACTTTTGCCATAACTTGCTCACACGGCAAGTCGTGATTAGTGGAGTAAAAACAGTAGGTCCACAACACCACCACTCATAACTTGCTATCTGAGTAAGTTGTGGCAAAAATTGTGACAAAAGTTATGGTCCTAACATTACTCTTGAAAAATTCATATTAAGAAAAGAAATCGTGAAGGTATAATTTGAAAAGGAAAAACTAGATTTGAGCACTGATTAGTATTTTGAGCTTATCTTTTTTCCTCAAAATCCAATTGACACAAGGCCAGATGGGCTGGATCCGTGATTTAAAGCCCTACAATTTTGTAGTTTTGAGTTTTCCTAATTTTACACTTTTTAAAGGCTTAAAGTTACTAGCAAGTTGCTGTTGAAAATCTGGACATAAATTAAATAGTCAAAAGTTTTATTTGATTTGATTTCTTTTTGGTTAGGTTTTAATGTGCGTTGTGGGAAACGAATTGGGGGGACACAAAACTTATTTTTTCTTGTCCTCTTATGGCAGCCTAAGCTTTCAACTAGAGCTAGGAGTTATGTTTCTTTTATATGGTATGATAATTCATTGTGATTCTTCCTAAACTTTGAGATGACAACATATTTGATTGTTTAATGAGATTTCTCTTTATGTATGAGTTCTTCCATGCTTTTAATAAGTTTAATCATATTTTTCTCATGGTTTAAATGATTTTCTCATAGTTTCAAATAGAAATCAGGTTTTAAAGTGAATTGAGTTTTTCTGAAAACTATTCTAATTGCATTGTCAATCTAGGTTACAAAGTATTTTTGAATTTTCTCAATTCAACTTAATCATAGATTTTTCACTGTCTAAAAAAATCAATTATAAAATTTATTTCTTTTTAGATCATAAAGAATTTCATATCAATATTGGGAAACACCTCGATGCCCCTGTATTTATACTATTGATTTAAATAAGTTATTATTATTAATCTTGTTTACAATCACAAAGAAAAATTACTCTTTTTCTTCATCCAAATTTTTGTTTAATTACATTGTCTTTGAATTCATCTTGTTCCTTGTGGTTCGACCTCAATATTCTAGAATTATATTGCTACGATTTCTTGCACTTAAAATTGAGCAAGCAATTTTGGCGCCATTGCTGGAAAGCTGCCATGTATTCAAAGACAATTACCTCATGCTAGGATATTCTACAGTGAGACCTTTTCTTTGGTTACTTGACGTTGGTCGTGTAGGGACTTTTGGACTTTCTCTACTGGGCTTGGGACT
This sequence comes from Lithocarpus polystachyus, assembly GCA_033629205.1. Lineage (NCBI taxonomy): Eukaryota > Viridiplantae > Streptophyta > Magnoliopsida > Fagales > Fagaceae > Lithocarpus > Lithocarpus polystachyus. The sequence goes on from CM066171.1 coordinate 64,853,915, forward strand.
ACATTTGTTGTCTTGATAACATTAAAATACAGGTATCAACATATGGAAGGCAGACAATTGTGTAATATAACGTGCTAAGCTAAACCACTTTCTCATTCACCCTTCTTCCTATCGTTATTGTTTATTATTTGAGAATTTTAAGGCATTGCACAACCTATTATCTGGGAGAATTTGCTCTTAACTGTTTTTAGATGTAGCTTTCCACTGAAAGTTTATTTGTTTAAAATATAATCTTACATAGAGCAAAAAATGAGACTTCCTAAGCCAATAATGAGTAATTACTTTTGCTTGTTAATGCTCATTGCAATGTCACAAAGTCGTGAATGTATTGTTATGGGTAAGTGCTTCGTGTGTACAACGTTGAATGTGCATTATTATACACTACTAAAATAAATATAACTTTGCTGAATATATCTAACCTAGAGTAGAATCTCATTAAAGGTTGTTGTCACAGCTTGGAGCAATCAGCCAACGAGATTTATAGAATCTTCATCTTCGGAAATGAATATTCACAACTGATGGCTGTGAGGACAAAAAAGTATGCTGAATAGAGAGAGCAAGGGGTAAAAATGGATGGAACAGGAATGAAGAAAACTTTTTTGTCCGACCATCCGCGCTACCAGCTTCGGGACCTAATTAAAAAAACCAGAGCATAATTATCATGAATGCTCCAAAACTCAACTGAGCAAAGGAATTAAAGGTCAACCTTAATAACACAAGCAGAAGCTCATGTTGGAAGAAACAACGTGTGAATTAATGATCATGGAATTCAACCATCGCTGAGACCATTTTGTTTTGTTTTGTTTTTTGAAGATACTAAAAGGTAAAGACATATACCTAGTTTGATCTTAAATTTGAGGGAATATGGGGGCCTTCTTAAAATGAACTTGATGGGATGGTCTGTTGACTGTCTATGCCGGTCGGTTGCAGATATCAGCTGCAACAGTGGACCAAAAAACATGAGATAATGGTAAGAGCTGCAGATAGCATAATGACAAATTGCAAAGTAGCAACTGAGGGTGAGAAAATAACAAAAGAAGTTGGTTAGTTTGATGGTCAGCTTTCAGTCACTTTCTGGCTTGTCATTAAGCAAGCACAAAAGAGCATTCACAGCATGCCATTAAAAAACAAGTACTGGGTATGTAATAGCACAGAGAAAGGAGGGAAAACAATAGTTTTTGAATCAAACCTTTTCATCAAACCGAAAGAGAGATTGGTCAAAATAGGGAGAAGGACTCTGCGACTGACAACTGAAAGGTAAAGAGCCCAGCATCTTCTTTACAAACTGCAGAATTCAATGGCTGATGAGATATGAGGTTAATACAACAAAGTTACATGGAGTATGCAATGATGGAGCTATACATCAACCTTCTTATCGTGCCTTATAAACATACAATGACAACAACAAAGCCTTTATCCCAAATTTTTTGGAGTCAACCTTATAAACATAAAATATAAAAATATTTACATGTAACAAGAGCTGCATATGAAAATTTCACCTGTGAAGAGCTGCTTGCTTTATTTTTTATGGATCTTAGTTGCTCCAGAGCATGAATATTATTTGAGTGAGATGATATGAAATTCATATACAAAGAATTTCTTGATGTCGAGTGGAAGTGGTCGCAATACTGCTCAAACAAATGATATAGGTCCTCTGCAGAATTCTACAAAATGTATAAATACAAAAACAAAGCCTTAGTCCCAAAATTTGGAGTACAAAACATAAGAGACTGACACAAGACAACCTAGAACAAAATTGAAACAACAATAAAATAAATGGATATGAACTAGGAGTGAGCACTAGGTAGGGAAACCACTAGGAGTTAGCACCTAGGGTAGACCTGGAGTTAGCACCAGACCAAAGAAAGATCAAACGACCATTTTTTCATTCATCAAAATATCAACTATCTCCTCAAAGAGTATAATAAGTTGCTTATAAAGGATTACTGAACTCTAGTTCTAATTGGCAAGGAAACCCTAATTACCTTATAACGAAAATAATCTTGCTTCCAAATTAAAATATTAATAGCCTAATAAAGCACTAGGACCTAAAACATAAAAAGTATAATTGACTTGCAAACATAAATAACACAAAATAAAAATCTTCTTGCATCTTCTGCATCATTCTCCTTTGGTTAGAGAAAACTCGACCTCGAATTTTAAAGCATTGAACATAGTTGTCAAAACATGAATCGTATCGTGAATCAATTTTTAATTTTTTCGTATCGTGTATCATATCGTATCATGTATCATAAAATACACAAACACTTAATAAAATTTATAAAATATTATAAATATACATATATAAAGGATATATTCATTATAAATTTTGAATATATTCAACTAATGACTAATTTATTTATCACTTATGTAATAATATTTAACAAGCTAATTAAATAAATCAAACTAGTATATGTTTATAACATACACATTCAAATTACTTAAATTCAAAAGTAATAATATATTACAAATGACCCAAAAATAATAATTTATTTTCATTATATTCATCAAATTGTCTAATCAACCCCATCTAAGTCAACGTCATCATCATGTTTCTAATTTTGCAAATTTATTTCTTCATTAAAATTTTCTTCATTGTTATTCGTCATTAACATTTACTATATCTTTTTGTTCTTTTAATTTTAATAATTTTTTTTTTTTTTTGCATTCTAGTTTCTTGGAGTTATAACAATAATGATAAAAAAAATTTTAAATAAATTTTTAAATATTATAATGAAAGATAAGTGTGTAATGTGTAGTCCAATTGTTGGAGAGAAGAAAAAAAAAAATTATGAATATGTTATTTTAATAGGCTAAATTAAGTAAACTAATAATTTTTTGCTAAAAACAAGTCTTAACAACTTGTTAGATTCAAATAAAAGTACATATTTTAACAAAAAAAACTCATTTTAAAGCATTTGTCTATGTATCGTACGATACGTATAATTTTACGATACGTTTCATACGATCCGTACACTATATCGTACGATTCATGAGCACTTACAATACGCGGATACGATATGGAATTTTTTTCACACGATACGATACATATCGCGTATCGTACGATACTGACAACTATGGCATTGAAGTATTAGGATGCTAACAAGTAACATTTGCTTCAAGTCTAGAATCACCTTAGGGAGCACAGGGAAAAGAAAAACTTTGAATACCACCACATCAAACTCATTTAGAATAACAAAATCAATGTGTGGAATCAGTATAATTTCGTCTTGAACCTTATGAACCATAGGAAGCACTATGGTTTTAACCTCTTTGACTTCACCAAGATGTAGATCTTCAAGGACTGTGGAGGGTTGATTAGAAGCACGTTCAACAACTTCAACTTTCACATCATGTGCCCCCTCAAGCTTGCTGGGTAGTTTTTGAGTAGGTGCCATTATCTTTTCTAGTTGGGCATTAATCCTAGTGATTATTTGCTCCCCCAATGTCCACGAAATAGGTGAAATATTCTAATTTGCCTTTCTTACAATAGCAAAAAGTGAACTAAGAAGTTCCAAGGAAATGTCTTCACTTTCATCTATGACCAAACTCATAATTGTTTCCATGGCTAAAAGTACAACAGGTGGATGGTTGGACCTAATCATCTTTAAGAAACTTTGAAACATCTCAACAACCAATGCATCACACTCAAGATCCAACATCACCAAGCATAACTTGACCTATGCAATGGTATAAAGAGTTGAAGTCACCTTCTTATAAGAGCGAGTAGACACATGAGACATGTTTTCAAATGCTGCCACAATCAACTGAAATATTTCCTTCATTTGCACATCCTTATATGGGGCATTTGGTGCTGTTATTCTTGTAATCTCAATAATGCAAGATACAACTGAAACCTTCACATCCATTTCAACATGTCTTAAAAGTTTATTATTGATTAGAGCCTTTACTGAGGGATAAAGTGCACCTCGAACTGATTTGGATGGCACTTGCTCCACATATGCTGGCAAATTTTCAACTTCATCAAGAAGAGTAAGGAGGTCATCAATGGAGGAAGGAGGGTTAAGGAGTCTATTCCCAGCCTCCTTAAGCTGCTTCTCAAGTTCACTATGAAAGGAAGTCATTTTCTTTTTTAGCTTAGACTTAGGGGCACAAAACACAAAGATTGAAAGTTGAAACTGGTGTTTTGATTTGATTTGATTTTTTTTTGTGTGTGTGCGTGTGTGTGTGTATGTGTTGGGGGGGGGGGGGGGGGGGGGGGGGGGAGGCAGGTCTTCTACTTTAAAAAGAAAACTAGCGTTGTATAAGATGGGCTTGGGGCTTGTTAAAAGGATCGGCTTGTGGGTTTTGCAATAGGATGACTTTTTTTTTTTTTTTTTTTTTTAATTGGGTGCTGGTCTATTGGATTGAGCTAAATTTATAATGGGCTGTGTTGGGTTCTTTATTTGGGCCGGGTAAAATTGTGTTTGAGTGGCTAATGGGTCAGGTACAATTTTGAGAGACAAATGCACTGGTTTTTTTTTTTTTTTTTCTTAACATAAAGCTTGGTTACAATTACCTTATGAGGCAGTTGGTGGGATTGCATCAGCGGCAGTAGCATTGGGCAAGTGAGGGCGATGTCGGCGCAACATCTAGAAAGGGATGGTGGTGGCGTGTGAAGCAAACTTCATGAAAGAATTCGACTAGATCCGATTGTGAGCGTTTTTTTTTTTTTTGGTGGTGGTGTGGTGCGACGGCAGCGATGGGCTCTTATCTCTCTTCTTTCTTTGACTTTGTAGTTGCAGGAATTTGGGGACTTGATTGTGGGTTTAGGATGGAGGTTTCTGGTTGGCTTGAATATTTGGTTTTCTGTTTGGTTATATAACTCTAGGACAACTTTTTGGTACTAAGTAGAAAAATCACAAAGACAACTTTCTAGTGGTGGAAAACACGGCCGTAACGGGATTTTTTTTTTTTTTTTTTGGTGATATTTTCTGGCTCTTTCTTGTGGTGATGCTTCAGAAGATCGATGTTTGCTCTAATACCAAAATTGACGCAAGACAACCAGAACAAAATTGAAACAACAATAAAATAAATGGATATGACTTAGGAGTCGGCACTTAGGCCTAGCTTAAAGTCAGCACCAAGCGGGAAAACTACTAAGAGTCAACACCTAGGGTAGACTTGGAGTCAGCACCAGACCGAAAGAAAAACCAAACGGCCCTTTTTTTTTTTTTTTTTTTTTCATCAAAATATCAACTATCCCCTCAAGGAGTACATTATAAAGGATTACTAAACCTTAGTTTTAATTGGATAGGAAACCCTAATTGCTTTATTACGAAAATAACCATGCTTCCAAATTAAAATATTAATAGCCTAATAAACTACTAGGACCTAAAACATGAAAAATACAATTGGCTTGCAAACATAAATAACTAAATAAAAATCTTCTTGCATCTCCCGCATCAGAGATAGCCATTGAAGTTACCTGATAAAATGCAACAATTTCAGTGGTCTCCATGTTATATACAGCGAAAAATGCAGGGTAGTGATCGGCATTTCGTGCTCCCTGAACCTGAAGGAGGTTCAAAGAAGTAAAACCATCAGACATATTTTGAACATTTTCCAACAATGAGCACAATGCATATTCCAACCAAGAAAGTAAAAGTTAAAATATAAATATCCCATATTCATTTATAAGAATCTACAACTACTTAATAAGCTTCGCCATTCTGTTAACTGGAGTGGCCACCACTTGAAAGCTCCTAGAGCCACCATGAACATTACAAGCTAAACTAACCAGTGTTTAGGCTAGAGACTAGATGACTTGAGAACAAAAAGGAACTGACTGGAATTCATGGGATCAATATTGACATTTTCAAAAAATCCAAAAAATTCTTTTGGAGAGGTGCTACAAATTTATCAAATTAAGACTTGATTTGGGATACTGAAAGTATATAGAAGTAGAGATATAATGTGAAATCAGAACTAAGAAATATGAAATAAAAAACTTTCTTGCATGTATAAGTAGCAGATAAATCATCAAAGGATCTCTTACTAATCAACCTATTCTCAAAAATGATTTACCCGAAAGATTAAGAAAACAAGGCTAGAACTAAGATGTTCCAAGCGGAAATTTCAATGGAAGTCAAAATACCCATTCATTAAGGAGGTGGTTCTCTTCTTAAATAGTTTATTTGTGACGTAACAAAAAGGTTGGTTGAAGGTTAATATAGTTGCTGATTTTTTTTTTTTTTTTTTGTAAAGTAACATAAAAATTTTATTTAAAAAAAAAGCCAACCGGAGTACATTGGGGATCTACTACGAGGGCAAAAATCAAAAACCAAAATTACATTGCTCAAGTAAAGAAAAATGAGACAAAGTGACACACCAATTAAGGAGAGTTTGCAAGAAGAAGGACTTAGTCTCTAGCATAGAATGTTCACATCCCTCAAAACTTTGAGCATTTCTCTCACGCCAAATACACCACATCAAACAATGCAGCACAAGTTTGCAAAAGTCTATGTTGCAATGCTGCCCAAACTTACCCTACCAAGACTCAAACAACTCAATTGTCACATCATTCTCTAAGGAAAGGATAAGATGGTAGGAGGGTAAAAAGAAAGATAAAATGCTAACCTCAAAACCTCTATTCCTTGCTAGCTTCCAACAAAACTTGTCAAGACCAATCCCCCACACAGTTGAATAGACCATATTCATAAACAGATCACAAGCTTCTCGCTCCCAATCTTGTCATGGACAACGAAATTGAACATCCATATGAACCCTCCCATCAAACCAACACATAACTTCCGCCACTGAAGATTCCCTTGCCCTACTAATACAATAGAGTTCTAGAAAAGCTTCTTGAAGGGTACAATCCCCACACCACACATGCTTCCAAAACTTCACCCACATCATACCTAAGGAGTTTAGAAAAGTTCAACCAGCCACTTCTAATAAATCTCCATAGGCTTAACACCAATAGCACTTGACACCTTTTTAGTGCACCAACCACCCCAAACATTCTCATATTTCGCCTCTATAACCCTCCTCCATAGAGCATTTGTCTCCATGTCAAACCTCCACAACCATTTTCCTAACAAGGCAGAGTTAAAATTCCTCAATCGTCTTATACCAAGCCCCCCAACCTACATAAGCTTACAAATCTTAGCCCATTTTACCAGGTGTAATTTAGATTCACCACTAATTCCACTCCAAAGAAAATCTTTCAGCAATTTCTCCATACGATTAGCCACCTTCCTAGGAATAAGAAGAATGGAAAGATAATAAGTAGGTAAAGAGGAGAGAGAGCTTTTAATAAGAGTTACCTTAACCCCCTTAGATAAATACAGCCTCTTCCAACCTGCTAATCTTCGTTCCATCTTCTCCAATATAGGATTTAAAATAGTCAATTTCTTAAATTTAGCACCTAGGGGAAGGCCCAAATATTTCAAAGGAAGGGAAGATTGCTTAAGCCCTAAACAGCCCCACCAAAACATCCATATTATGCACCACTCCAACGGGAACCAACTTAGATTTCCCCAAATTAATTCTTAGACCTAATGCCTCCTCAAATTTGGTCAGAATCGCCCTCAAGATAACTAACTGATTAGGGTCAGCATGACAAAAAATAAGAGTGTCATCTGCAAATAACAGATGAGACACCATCGTCAAAGAAGTAGCCGTATTTCCTATAGAGAAACCCAAAAGCTGTCCAGCAGTTACAGCCACATCCAACATACGACGCAACACCTCCATAACAATATCAAAGAGCAACGAAGATAAGGAGTCCCCTTGTTGAATCCCCCTAGAACTTCCAAAGAAATCAGATGGGCTACCATTAAACAAAATGGAAAATTTGACAATTGAAATGCAACACATTATCCCTTTTCTCCATTTCTCTAAAAAACCACACCGCTGAAGCATATACATTAAAAAACCCCAATTTACATGATTATATGCCTTCTCCACATCCAACTTACACAGAACCTTTGGAATCCCTCACTTCAATCTACTATCAATACATTCTGAAGCAATTAAAACATAATCCAAAATTTGTCTACCCTTCACAAAAGCATTATGAGAATCTGAAATAAGCCCATATGCCACCCTTCGAAACCAATTAGCCAATACCTTAGAAATAATCTTGTAGATCCCACCAACTAGACTAATTGGCCTAAAATTCTTGACCTCCATATCATCAACTTTTTGGGGAATAAGGGCAAGAAAAGAAGCATTAAGACTCTTCTCAAACACAGCCTGAGAATGAAAATTTTGAAACACTTCCATAATTTCTGCCTTCAAAACACTCCAACAAGACTGGAAGAAAGCCATGGGAAAACCGTTCGGACCAAATGGCCTCTCTAGCCACAATGCATCTGCCTTAGAGATAATAGAGAAGTCCACATCATCTAGAACAGGTCTATGAGCCACAGTTTCAGAATAGAGCTGCCTAAAAAAGCAAGAAATACACTCTGCTATAGCTTCCGGATCCAAAGTCAATTCTCCATCCACCATAATTTGATCAATGGAATTAAGGTAATACCAACAATAAAATTCTACAGATGAAAAATTTGATGAATTCAAAGCATAAAGAATGAGATAAATTACCATCATAGACACATCTCTTAAGTAATATCAAGCTGTGGTCTTATCTAGGGAAACCAAAGAAAAGTCCAACTACAGTGATTCAAAGGCTCATTCCCTAGATCAGTCCTGTTCTATTATCCCTGAATTATTTGGAAGCATGTGGAGAAAGGCAGTAGGTTTAAGTCATTGTAAACCAAAATGCCAAAAAGGAGAAGAAAGCCTCACCACTCCCTCTACACTACCAAATTTGATTAGCAGGTGGTGCCGGTCCAAGAATTGTACCTGTCCAAGAGTTGTGTATAAACAACTTGTTATTAGCCAAATTTGATGTGCACAATAAAACTTGTTCAACATATTTGAGAAGATGGTATAAGGAGATATGCAGGTAATGCTCACTTTTAAGTAATTTTGCAAAACAGTCACACAAGCATGCATACAATAAGAGCTAATAACCTACCTTCCAAATAATCAAGTCTACATAATCTTGAAAATGGAAATAAAATTTCTTCTTCAAGCACTGGACCCTCTGCAGAAGCCAAAAGATGATGTAAGAGCAATGGAATAGATATTAAATTATCCATCTCCGGCTGTAGGCCCCATAAACTCAATGGGCCTATGGCGACTAAAAAGGATATATAACTAGGTGCGGAACTTTGAAACAGTAATAAATCTTGATGCATCAAAGCTAATGACAATTGAAAAGCAATATAGGTCCACCACTTCTTTTTTGGTATTTACATGCAACCAATGGGACATGAACCCATGGCCTTACTTTCTACCTTGGTGCTATAAGAGGAGAAGATACCATTGAGATAGAGCTTGTTGGAAGTCCACCACAAATTATTTGAATAACATCTAAGAGATTTAAAAATGAAAGATTATCACAGAACCAAAAAAATATGCCAATCTAACCCATGGTTTTACTTTCTACCATGCTCCTATAAAAGGAGAAGATACCATTTGAAATAGAGCATGTTGGAAGTCCACCACAAATTATTTAAATAGGATCTAAGAGATTTAGAACAATGAAAGATAATCACAACCAACCAATCTAAGCATAGGGCAAGGACTATCACTAAAGCAATCAAATTGGAAGACATATCCTAGGAGACTTCTAAGATCCTGACTCTTTACTATTTGACTAATTTATACTAATAGAATAACTACTTACCAAAAAATAAAAAAGAAACTACAAGAATAACACATTAATAGACCTTGAACAGCACATTGTACCCTTATCTCCCCTTGAATGAATTTTCGTTTAGATCCTTTAAACTATTGTCATGATGTTCTACATGCAGCCCCTTTTTCCCGTGGGGAATTTGGTCAAAACTCATTCTTGAGTTTCAGCACTAGTCTGCACATCAAAAACCGAATTGGCTATTGTTCCCTTGGAAACTATAATTGTTTAGTTATTGACATACTTAAACCTTTGTATTCTCAGTTTTTTTTTTTTTTTTTTTTGGTTGCAATGTTGCGTCCTAGCTTGTTTTTTGTTATTGCGTTGTAAAATAGGCCTTTACATCTGATTTAACCAACTGAATTCTTCTTATTTTCTCAAATTTATAGATATGTCCTCTTTCTAGGTGGTGAACTGGTCTAAGGTATGCTCTCCTTCCCATTCTGGGGGTCTAGCAATTAGAAATCTGAGATATTTTAATGAAGCGCTACTGGGAAAATGGTTGTGGAGCTTTGGGTCTGGGAGAGAAGCATTATGGAGAAGGGTTTTGGATGTGAGGAGGGATGCTGGTGCTCTAATTCTGCTCCAGGCTCCTATGGGGTGAGTTTATGGAAGACTTATTAGTAGTGGGTCTACTTTTTCTAACTTCATTCAGTTTGAAATTGGAGATGGGACTAGAGTGAGATTCTGGCATGATGTCTGGTGTGGGGATAATCCTTTGAGAGTGTGTTTTCCAGAATTATTTGGAATCAGTAGTGTTAAGGAGGCTTATGTGGCTGATCTCATGCAGTTCCCTAGGGGGGAATTGTTACGAGCAATTAAGGATTGGGACTTAAATGTTTGCCTATTTTTTGGATGTTATATATGGAGTCTTATTGAGGGGTATTGGTGAGGATAAGATTTGTTGGATGCTTGCTAAGAGTAGGGGCTTTGAGGTGAGCAGTTATTTTTTTTTTTGATAAGTAACGTAAGGATATTATTAATAATAGAAAAAGAGCCAGTCCGAGTACATTGGGGATGTACTATGGGGGCACAAATCAAGTAATCAAAGTACAACGATCAAGAAAAATAGAAAAAGAAGAACAATAAAAATGAGAAAAGACCACACTCCATTCAAAGAGTGTGTGCAAGAAAAAAGACTTGAGCTTTAGCAAGGAACGTTCACAACCCTCAAAGCTTCTAGCATTCCTTTCACGCCAAATGCACCAAATCAAGCAATGAGGCACTAATCTCCAAACATCACTGTGACAATGTCGCACAAACTTTCCTTGCCAAGCTTCAAACAACTCAAGAACCGTATGAGGCATAACCCATTGGATACCAAACAAGCAGAAAACCATAGACCACAACTCCCAAGCTAGGGGGCAATGAAGTAGAAGATGATCCACCGACTCCCCACACCTCTTACACATATAGCACCAGTCAAGCACTACCACATGTCTTTTGCGAAGGTTATCTGTTGTTAAGATCTTACCTAAGGAAGCAGACCAAGAGAAGAAAGCCACCCTTGGAGGAACCTTTGATTGCCATATCATTCTCCAAGGGAAGGAAACAAGAGTAGGAGGGTAGAAGGAGCTATAGAATCCTCTAACCTCAAAACCTCTATTCCTTGCAGGCTTCCAACAGACCTTATCAGGGCCAAACCCCCGCACTGTCGAAGAATAGACCAACCCCATAAACCGGTCAAAGGCTTCTTCTTCCCAATCTTGTGGTGGACGACGAAATTGCACATTCCAATGAAACCTCCCAGCAAACCAACCCATAACTTCAGCCACCGAGGAATCTTTTGAACTACTAAGACAATAAAGCTCCGGAAAGGCCTCTTGGAGAGTACAATCCCCGCACCACACATGCTTCCAAAATTTCACTCTAGTACCATCCCCCACATCATAGACAAGGAATTTAGAGAAGTGTAACCAGCCACATCTAATGTATCTCCACAGGCTGACCCCATAAGGACTTGTCACCTTTTTCGTACACCAACCACCCCAAATATTCCCATATTTTGCCTCTATAACTCTCCTCCATAAAGCGTCAGTCTCCATGCCATACCTCCACAACCATTTTCCTAGCAAGGCAGAATTAAAACTTCCCAAATGTCTTATGCCCAACCCCCCAACCTGCAAAGGCTTACAGACCTTGTCCCAGTTAACTAAATGTAATTTAGGATCACCCCCAATCCCATTCCATAGAAAATCTCTCTGTAATTTCTCCATACGCTTTGCCACCTTACCCGGTAAAGGGAGAAGGGAAAGGAAGTAAGTAGGTAATGAAGAAAGTGAGCTTTTAATGAGTGTCACCTTAGCCCCTTTAGATAAATACAGTCTCTTCCAACCTGCTAGTCTCCTCTCCATTTTCTCAAGAATAGGATTCCAAACAGATAAATCTTTAAACTTAGCACCTAATGGAAGGCCCAAATATTTCAAGGGCAGAGAGGACTGCCCACACCCCAACAAACCCACCAAAGCCTCCAAATTGTGCACCCCACCAATAGGTACCAACTCAGATTTCCCCAAATTAATTCGAAGCCCTGACACCTCTTCAAATCTAGCAAGAATCATCCTCAAATTAGCAATCTGAGAAGGTTCAGCATCACAGAAAATCAGAGTGTCATCTGCAAATAAAAGATGAGACACCATCACAGATGGACCAGCCAAACTACCCACAAAAAAGCCTGAGAATTGCCCAGCGGAGGCAGCCACATCCAACATACGACTTAATGCCTCCATCACAATATCAAACAACAAAGGAGATAAAGGGTCCCCTTGCCGAAGCCCCCTAGAACTTCCAAAGAAATCAGATGGACTACCATTGATCAGGATGGAAAACTTTACAGTTGAAATACAATACCGTATCCATTTTCTCCATTTCTCTGAGAAACCACAACGCTGAAGCATATACATTAAAAAATCCCAACTCACATGATCATACGCCTTCTCCACATCCAACTTACACAACACACCTGGGACTCCTGACTTCAATCTACTATCAATACATTCAGAAGCAATCAAAACGGAGTCCAAAATTTGTCTGCCCTTCACAAAGGCATTTTGTGAATCCGAAATAAGCCCATGCACCACCCCACGAAGTCGATTAGCCAACACTTTAGAAATAATCTTATAAATCCCACCAACTAAGCTAATAGGCCGAAAGTCTTTTACCTCCACAGCATCTACTTTCTTAGGAATAAGGGCAAGGAACGAAGCATTAAGACTCTTCTCAAACACTGCCTGAGTATGAAAATTGTGGAATACGGCCATAATCTCTGTTTTCAAAACAGGCCAGCAAGACTGGAAGAATGCCATGGAGAAGCCATCCGGGCCAGGTGCCTCATCTCCATTAAAATCTTTGATCACCCCAAACACCTCTTCCTCCTCAAAAGGTCTATCTATCCAATTTGCATCTTCCACCGAGATACTAGAAAAGTCCACATCATCTAAGACAGGTCTATGAGCTACAGTCTCAAAATAAAGCTGCCTATAAAACTGAGAGATACAATCTGCTATAGCTGTCGGGTCCGAAGACAACGCTCCATTCACCATAAGCCTATCAATAGAATTAACCCTCCTGTGAGAGTTAGCTATACGGTGGAAAAATTTAGTATTTCTGTCTCCTTCCCTAACACAGAGAACCCTAGATTTCTGCCTCCAACATATTTCTTCCAACAATGTAGCTTTTTCTAACTCATCACGAATTCTTCCCACTTCTATAGTTTCCTCCGCTGATAAACCCCGACTATCCTCCATATTCTCAAGAACACTAAGGTCCTTCCACAAGTTTTTAATCCGAACTTCCACATGACCAAACACCTCCACATTCCATGTTTTCAAATCATTTTTTAAGAGCTTTAATTTATTGGCTAAAACAAAACTCGGTGCACCTTGAAACTGATAGGAATCCCACCAGGACCGAACCCTATCCACAAAACCCTCATCCTTTAGCCACATATTCTCAAATCGAAACGGCCTACTCCCTCTCTGAAAAGATCCACTCTCAAGGACAATTGGAAAATGATCCGAACACAACCTAGACATCCGTCTTTGAGAAACTGTTGGAAACTTATCCTCCCAATCTGCAGAAAATAAGAACCTGTCCAGCCTAGCCTTCGAAGCCACTTCACGAGAATTTGACCAAGTGAAGGTCCCCCCTTGCAAAGGCAGATCAATGAGGCCCTGGTCTGAAATAAAATTAGAAAACTCCCGCATTGCAGCAGTGAAAGAATTAGACCCCACTCGTTCGGAAGGGAACCTAACCACATTAAAATCGCCACCCACACACCATGGAACACTCCACCAGCTGTTCAAACCACATAATTCCTCCCATAAAAACCTCCTATCTCGATGCACATTAGGACCATAGACACCAGTAAACGCCCATACAAACTGATCGGACACACTTGTAAATTTGCAAGAAACCGAAAATCTCCCCACTGCTTCCTCCATTTTATTCACAACCCGTGTGTCCCACATCAATAACACCCCTCCAGAAGCTCCACAAGAGCCTAAGTAAGACCAATCAACATGTTGGCCACCCCACAAGCTACGAATCATTGCTCTATTTATCAGCCCCATTTTGGTTTCTTGAAGACAAACCACATCCGGTCTCCATTTCCTAATCAAATTTCTAACCCTGAGCCTTTTATCCGGCTCATTTAACCCTCTTACATTCCAAGAAATAATCTTCAAACTCATTGATGAGGCACCACAGCCCGTTCCAGACCTTCACTCCTTAATTTATTAGAACCATACTCAACATTCAAAGATGACAACAAATTTTTCAACTCCCGTTGACCTTTCTGGCCTGACTTGACCAAATTCATCTTGTCACTCACCACATGTTTCTGTTTATCTTTTTTTCTGGCCTCAATAGCTAATAACAATCCTGTAATTTGCTCCTCAAAACCTTCCAAAGAAGTGCCCACAGATTTCTTAAAAGCCTTTATCCTATTGATTACCCATTGTGATAATTGAGAGTTATCAACACTCTCCTTACACCCAATCTTCTTAACAGGACTAGACACCGGCTCCAACGGACCTTCAGTGGCCAAAGGTACCACAACTAAAGGCTCACCACCTCTCTCCCAAGAGATCAACCTTTCATCAAATTCACACGTCACATTCTCTGACCCAGACACCACATACGAAGACTCTAGAAGCTCCTCACCCTCATCTGCCCAACTAACCCTCTGCCCTTCATTATCAATGGCAGCAATACCTGATACACAAACTTCCTCCATACTTGAGCAGACCGACATGCAATCAGGAGTCCAAAAACAAAAAGGTTCCTTCCAAAGTCGCGTTTTTTGTTTGGATTGCAGCTTTGTAAACTATTTTAATTATTGATAAATTATGCAAGAGGAAGATGTGAATTCTGGACTGGTCTTATATGTGCAAAAGTAATGGAGAATGGGTAGATCATCTTTTTTTACATTGTCCTATTGTTTTTGAGTTAAGGTCTATGGTATTCACTTTCTTTGGTATAAACTAGGCAACGCCAAAGATAGTGGTTGAGCTCCTAGCACGTTGGCAAGGAAAATTCGACACCATCGTAAAGTGTTATTTGGATGGTTGTATTGTTTGATGTGGTGTATTTGGCAAGAGGAATAACCGATGTTTTGAAAACTTTGAAAAAGACAATAGCCAACTTAAAAATTTTCTTCTTTGTAACACAATCAGATTAGATGTCTACCATAGGAAGTCATTTCATTTTTTCAGTTTATTATATGATGGATGCTTATAATTTGTGTATTTGATTGTTTTGGTCCCCTGTTGTATACTTGGGTGACTCATTTTTATGACTTTGAATAAAAATTTTATTACTTATAAACAATTTTAAAAAAAAAAAATCCCTTTGACTCTCAGAGCAAGGCCATCACATGATATGCATTCCAAGAAGGCTAAAATGCAAAACCCACCCTCTATATTTTACCAAAATTCATTTCAGTTCTCTAACTTTGCTTTCATTCATTTCAATTCTCTAACTTTCAAGTTTATTGATTTTTCCATTAATTTTCGTTAAATGTTGTGATTAATTTTCAAATTTTTTAAAATTTCTTCAAATTTTTTAAATTAAAAAAAATCAATTAATGATTGAAAAATATTTTCCATTTTTTTTTTCAAAACATTTTAACAAAAGTTAATGGAAAGACCTTCATTGAATAAATTTGAAACTTAGAGTGCTAAAATGAACGAAAACAAAGTTAGAGGATTGAAATGAATTCTTAAAAAAACTTAGAAAGTGAGTTTTGCATTTTAGCCTACAAAGAACCTAGCAACAAACTTTGAAATTATAATTTTTTCCAACATTAATGTTTAGAAGAGCTTTTCCATCTGAGTTGGATACCAACTGATGAGAAACAAATCCACTTCCAAAATCATAGATGATGGAGAAGTGGTTGAATTTGCTAGCAGGCCACTATTACTAGTAAGGAATAGATTACAGATGACTTAGTGGTCTTTGCCTTACACCTTTCCTTGAGATTTTATGTTGTGATGGACAATGAGCTTTGGATCAAATGGCACCTCCTCCTCCCACAAGGGGACTGAGTGTGTGTGTAGCTTAACAATTAACATCAATCAAGTCCAACAAAATCAATCAGTATTAATAGGTCAAATTTGGTGTCTATAGTCTAAACCTACTCTCTTGTGGTGGGAGAGACTCAGCCCAGGGAAGTGTAGCTCTTGGCAGTGAGGAAGACTAGATTGGTCTGGAAAACATGTGAACTATTTTTCAGTGGGCTAAGATGGGCATGAAACAATGGATTGAATAACAGACCTGATTTATCAATTACTGACGAAACCAAATTTGACCCATTAATACTATATGATTTTGATAGACTTGATTTCTCGTGATTAATGCTATTAGAGATATTTGGTTTTTATTTCTATATATCATGTCATCTCATTTAAAGTCCCCCCCCCCCCCCCCCCCACATTATTCACTATTGTAGATAGTGTTTGATAATTCAATAGTTGGGGTAGGGGGGATTTGAACCCTAGACACCTTTGTTGGAGACTGTTGGAAATGCCAATTGAGCTACGAGGATCTTAGCATTCATTGTTATACATAATTAATCATGGATTATGAGATTTGGGTTTGAAGTTTTCTTCCGACACTTAGTGATGTTTCTTGGGTTCTTATCTCTAAGTGTTTCTTGAGTTCCTTTCTTTATCTTATACTTCTTGTTGATTCCAAGCAACCCTAGGTGGTTAGCCCTAGATTCTATTTTTCTATTTTCATCACTTAGTGCTGATTCCTAGGTCCTATCTTTCTTGTTCTTCTTTGTTTCTTCACACCCCTATTTTGAGAGTTCATTGTCCTGCATCATATCCAACATTATAAATTCATCAAGGATAGAGCTATGATTATTTCACAATGCTTCGTGAAATGCAAGAAAATAGAGAGAGAGAGAGAGAGAGAGAGAGAGAGAGAGAGAGAGAGAGATGAGAACAGCCAAAGTTACTCACAGATAACTGAAACAATACTTATATTCAGGTAAAAATAAAAATAAAAAAGGAAGGAAAATTATATAACCAACCAAGGTCCGATCTTTTTCTTCATTCCATATTCTGCGGAATATGAATGAAAGCAAGCGTTGTTTGATGCCACTCAGAAAAAACTCTTCTAGATTAGGCTGGCTGTGATGTAACCCATTCTGAACATGATTCTGAGGCAACTGATGCAGTTTACTTTTGTCAGGAAATGCCATGCACTGCCATCAATGGCTGAAGGGTCAGTTCAGAGCTCCAAAAACCAAGACATTAGAATAAGTTTTTATTAATCAGACTTTGCTTGATTTGAATAATAAGGATATAGAGGAGAATGCAAGGTAATTACTGAAATCTGCAGATGCATATGCAATCCATAACAGAAAGCATATAGATCAAACCAACCCAGAAGGGAAGGCTAATTAAACACGAAAAAAAATACTAAGGCCACCACACAAGCAAATGAAATAGAAAAAGAACGGTCAAGACTAAAGATATACTCTCAAGAGTTGAGAAAGTAAAAATGATGTACCTCCAAATAGCCCATAGTTAGCACAAACCAAGAATCTAATACTATATATAAAAGCAGAAGCCTTTAAGGAGGCGCAGACACGTTAGGAAAAACGCCCCCTTAAAATTCTGCCATGTATAAGTTAAAAATAACGATAAATTATGTTGATTGGTAACTCTAAAATCCGCTCATTATAAATAACAAAAAATAACCGGTTAAAATTAAAGAGGACACATAAATAGAAATAGAGAGGCGAAGAAATTGTGAGAGAGGCTACGAATATACGAAGATAGAAACAGGAAGAGAGAGAGGCAATGAAGACACGGTGAAAGAAACAGAAAAAGAGAGAGGCGATCCTGCCTCCGCCAGTCCCCTCGCCATACTCCGACCACCAGAAAGTCTCTTCTGTTCCGATTCTCCTTTTCCTTCAACAAATTCAGCCGTTCTCTCTTTCTTAAAATCAAAAACCCTAACCATTGAGTTCTCTTTCCATCAGCCCAGCCTCCACCCATATACTACCAAGAAAACCCCACTTAAAACATCAAGCGGTTGTTGGAAGTAAAGCCTCAATCCCAATCAACCCGATTAAAAGGAAAAAAAAATCAAAAACTTCCATTGCCCATTTATCCATAGTTTGCAATCAGAGAACGTCTTTCAATTTCTCTACCGGTTGGTTTTCTCTTTACTTTTCAGTTTGTGCATTAATTATGATCAATTTTTAATAATTTGGTTGGATTTTTTTTTATTTAACTTTTTGGGTTATATTTTTGATTAAGGTATTTGAGTTAGATTTGGTTTTGTTTTTTTTTGGGTATTTGGTTAAATTGATGTGTGGGTATCTATTTATGGTGTCCAGTTAAAAATAGAGCAATAGATTATTCTACAAAAAAATATAAGCTACACGAATAGGGTAGGAAAAAAAAATGGTAATTGGGCTTTTTCCTTATCTGGGTATTTTAGAAGCATTAACGTAAATCTCTTTGAGGGATGCTATTATGATCTAGGTTTTTCAATTAGGAGTAGTTTTGTTTAATTAGTTTAAACAATTGGGTTAGATTTGGGTTTGAGGGATTTTGGTTAGAAGTTGTTTTGTTTAGGGTATCTAACTTGGCTTAAATTGGTTTTAAGTATCTGGAATCGATTTTGCCCATTTGGGTCACTTTTATTTTGAATTTGCTTTCCCATTCAGATTAAGATGAAGATTTGTTCTGTCACTCAAAACACAATTCTTTAATAATCAAAACCACACCAATGTTTTATTTTAAAATTTTATTTTATTGGGTCTATTGTTTCTGAATTGTCACTTTTTAAAAGCCAGTGGGAATTTGCAAAGAAATTTTATATTGGATGCCTCCTCTGCTCGATCACTTTAGAAGTGTAACATGTTTAATTGTCTCTATCCAACTTCACTACTGACTTTTTTGTTTTTTTTTTTTATTTATTTATTTTTTTTTTTTATAGTAGTTATCTTCAAATTTGACACTTGGTATCTTTTCTTTTCAGTCATGATTCCTTAATGTGATATCTTATAATTAGAACTGGTTTTGGCTTTAACACAGAAGAAAGTTTTAAGATTCAAATAATAGAAAAATTGCTAAATCATTTTTCTCAAACTTTGTATATTATGTTTAGAATACTTCAATTTCATATTAATTTGATAAGATTTTTTAATGTTCTTGCTGCCTATGTCTTAGCTTATGTATTATGTCTTTATATTAACTAATGAAATGTTTCAACAATTAATGTTATGGATCATGTTATAGTCACTTAGATATCCCTGCAATATATATATATATATATATATATATATATATCGGTGTATATATAA
This sequence comes from Lithocarpus polystachyus, assembly GCA_033629205.1. Classification (NCBI taxonomy): domain Eukaryota; kingdom Viridiplantae; phylum Streptophyta; class Magnoliopsida; order Fagales; family Fagaceae; genus Lithocarpus; species Lithocarpus polystachyus. The sequence goes on from CM066171.1 coordinate 64,873,453, forward strand.
AAGTAAAAGTCTTTTTTTGTAATTAAAGAGGTGCTGCCACGTTAGGAAAAAAGACCACTTAAAAAACAACCACGTACACGGCTTAATCTTTTTTTTTTTTTTTTTGATAAGTAATAAAGATTCATTGATAAAAAGAAGAACACCCAAGCATACAGGAAGTATACAAGGGTGAACAAATCAAAAACGAACAGTACAAGAATCGAGAAAAACCAAAAAAGAAGAAAAAAGATGGTTTCTCCACACAGAGGACCAGTCAAGTAAGGATAGGAAGAAGAGAAGCTTGAGATCAGGCATGGAACGCTCCTTGTCTTCAAAACACCTACTATTTCTCTCCTTCCAAATACACCACATCAGACAGTGATGAACGACCTTCCAAATATCACCATTACGATGACGACCAAAACGACCTTGCCAGCAAGCAAGAAGCCCAACAACTGACTTAGGCATAACCCAGCAAACTCCAAATAAAACAAAAACCATATCCCACAACTCCAAAGCAACCGGGCAATGCAGGAAGAGATGGTCAACACTTTCACTATTACATTTGCACATATAACACCAATCCAAAATGCAAACCTTTCTTTTCCTTAAATTGTCAATTGTCAGACATTTCCCCAAGGAAGCGGACCAGACAAAGAAAGCCACTCTAAAGGGAATCTTTTGCTTCCAAATGCTTTTCCAAGGGAAAAACTGCTCGCTATGGCCAACCAGAAGATGGTAGTAAGCACTAACTGTGAATCCCTTACTCTTACAAGGCAGCCAACATCTCTTATCCTCCCCGATCCCCCTTACATGAGAGCAATAAATGGCGTTGATGAAGGACCTGAAAGCTTCCAATTCACGATTATGCACCTCCCTACAAAACTGAATCTCCCAATGGAGGACTCCATTGGTGTACCTCATAAGATCCGCAACACTTGCCTCTTTGCTACAGGAAATCCTGTATAATTCGGGATAGCGGACAGCAAGAGAAGAAGTTCCGCACCAACGATCTAGCCAAAATTGCACTCTAGATCCATCTCCAATTTCAAGCATAATAAAACGAGATAAAGAGTGTCACCCCTTTCTAATATGTTTCCACAAACTGACACCATAAGGGCCAGAGGAAGAGCTAGAGCACCAACCACCCCAATCACAACCATACCTCGCCTCAATCACTTGACACCATAGAGCATCCCTCTCTTGCCCAAATCTCCATAGCTACTTCCCTAAAAGAGCAACGTTAAAAGTACGCAGGTTCCTAATCCCGCCTGAAGGAAGAGGGGAACACACCGTAGACCAATCAACCAGATGAAATTTAGGCTCATCTCCAAGGCCACCCCACAAAAAGTCCCGCTGAAGTCTAGCGATTCTATTGGCCACAGAAGCAGGAATAGGGAATAAGGAAAGAAAATAAGTAGGAAGATTAGAGAGAGTACTTTTGATTAGAGTGACTCTACCTCCCTTGGATAGATATAATTTTTTCCAACTTGCTAATTTTCTTTCCATCTTCTCTAGAATTGGATTCCATATGGACTTGTCCTTAAATTTTGCCCCCAAAGGAAGACCCAAATATTTCATTGGGAGGGACCCGCGTTTGCAACCTAATACAGCCACCAAAAGATCCATGTTATGAACTGTCCCCACAGCCACCAGCTCAGACTTGCCCCAATTAACCTTCAAACCGGACACAGCCTCAAACCAAATGAGCACCATACGGAGAAACAACATTTGATCAATATTAGCATCACAAAAGATTAGAGTATCATCAGCGAAAAGGAGATGGGAAACCATCAAAGGTCTTCCGGCAGAAACACCTACAGTAAAACCTGTTAAACGACCTTCATGGACAGCCTTATCCAACATTCTACCAAAGGCTTCCATTACCAACACAAATAACAAGGGGGATAAGGGATCACCTTGCCGCAACCCCCTTGAGCTTCCAAAAAACCCGTGGGGAGAACCATTAATAAGGATAGAGAAACGAACCGTTGATAAACAAAAAGAAATCCATCGCCTCCACTAATCAGAAAATCCACAACGCTCAAGCAAGTGAGTGAGAAACACGGCTTAATCTTAAAAATACCGTAAGGTGCACTGTTTGGAGAGTCTTCCTCTCACAGAGTTAAAACATAGTCTGATGGCCTATAAGTATAAATACAAAACTAACCGAGAAAATTACATTCAAAAGGCTTGCCCGTATACGGAGAAAGAGAGAGAACAAAGTTGTTTGTTGGATCAATAGGCTGGGGCAGAGGCAAAGGCAGAGTTCATAAGGCCTCAAGAGAAAGTGAGAAATATCCAAGGCCGGCCATTGTCCATTCCTTCGCCAGACTTAGACCATCGGAACAGCAAGCACAAAAAGAAACTGTTACGTCATATATCAACCTCCTAAATTGTCGGAACCAACACCGGTAAATTTTTTCTTTTTCCATTTTTTAGATTTGGGCATGAAATGTTACTTTTAATTGAGTTTTTTTGTGGGATAGGTTTAAATTTGATTCGATTTTGTTTTGAGTTTTAGGGTTTTCTATCAAAATGTTTGTAGATATTTCTCTTCCTCGGCAATAGTATTAGCCCAGACCCAGAGCGACAAGTCCGTCCAAAAAGGTTGCTCTTTCTCTAACTCTTTGACTGTATCCATTTTAGTACAAAAAAATGGAGTATTATCATTTCTTAAACCTTCAATGCATCAGACATTTGTGAATCATTTTAACTTTATTTAGTTTTACTGATCTGTTAATGTTGATAATTGCTTTAGTTTGAGTGTTGTTGGTTTCTAATCCCTTAATGTAAGTAAATTCTTTTTCCTTTCTTTTACTGAAATTTTTGTTCTTGAATAATTTTAGTATTATTTTTCAATGATTAATGTTGCATGTTTGTTTTCTGTTTGATAACAAGATAGCATCTTTTTTTTTTTTAAATCTTTTTTGGCTTGAGAACAAGTTAGTATCTTTATTTGATATCTGATTGCAGGGTCTTTTTTCCTCCATTTTTTAAGGTTTGCATGCGAAATGAATTATGGGTTTGTGATAGTTTGTGAAATTGAAGGGTTTTTATTTTATTTTTTCCCACAACAAAAGATATATAGTGGTACTTCAAGTTGGTGCTTTTGCTCCTAAGATTGGCCTTTAGATATAATTGAAAGGCACTCTTTAGGAACTTTGCTCTTCTCCTAATAATTTTTTTGTTGTGTGACATTCTTGCTAAGAAAATGGTCCTATTATATTCCTTTCATACTTGGGATATTTGCTGTGTTACCAATATGTTAATGTTCCTGTTAAGAAGTTGGCTCAGTTTGCAATTCATTTGAGTTAAACTTCTTCTAAAGGAAAGTAAGTGTTGTTGTCTCCAAGTTTCCAATTGTAAGTCACACCAAAGTCCTTTTTTTTTTTTTCTTTTTTTTTTTCCTGGTTTTTTTTAAAAATGGGAATTGGGGGTTTCTTATGGTGTTGGGATAATTTTAGACTTTAAAGATTGGTTCATTTAGGAAATTTTAGGGACTTCCTTTTTTTTTGTGTTAATTCAGGATAATTTTCACAATTTAGGTCCATCACAGAGAGCTTTGACTGTCTTAATTAAATTCAAGATTATATTAAGCTTTTCTTTTTCAAAAATATTTCTAGATATCAATTGGAGTTGGGTGGAGAAGACACTCACATGGCGGAGGGTTCTTAGAGCAAAAATGACAATCTCTAGAGTCCTTGAATTCTACAACGATAATACTCTGTATACTTCCATAATCATTATTTTCGCTTCCCTCTCTTTTGTCTCTTTATTTGTGTGTAATTTTCTTTGTTTTTTTGTTGTTTTTTTTTTTTTTTTTTTTTTTCGCTTGATGTAAAATTTAGAGGTACTCAGTAATGAAGACAAGTGTAAATGTGAAAGAATTGGAAGCATTGATATAAATGACAAAGTAAAAAATGTTTACTAGCATAATTTTGATCAACGTCCCGAATAGGTTTGCATTTTCCTATTTTTCTATAGAAAATACTGGTTTTGCCTTTTATTTTGTTTTTAGAAATACAACTTATCAACATAATAGGCACTATAAAATATTGTACTTGCACTTTTACTATTTTTGTAGCATTTTTGAAGTGAAATCATCTTCCTAATTGGATTTAGTTTTTTCTCTTTGAATTTGTTTGTTGTCTAGCTTCAATTTGCATTTGGATTTGTGTATTATATTTGGTGAGGTAAGAAAATTTATGTTTTTGGCGATGAAAAAGTGGTGGTGTTGGTTATGCATATACAAGAACCATCCAAGTTGCCAAAAATTATGTCATTGGTAAAAGAACATAAATGAAGAAAAAAAAACATAATTAAGAACATAACAGTAAATTTTAGCTTTATTTTGGTGTTGTGCTAGAATGCCTTTCCAGTTTTAAATTTGTCCAGTAGTGTCTTACGAAATCTCAGTTCTCTACAATCGTGAAAATTGGAATTCTCTATTCATCCTCTGCAACAACAAACAATTTAGAAGCTATCCCGTCTCTGCTCTTCAACAATAAACAATTCAGAAGGTAGGCATTTTATCCCCTTTTCTAGTTTCTATTCAATTATCGTTTCTAGGGTTTTCAAAAAAATATGGGTTTAGTATAAGGTAGGCATTTTCCCCTTTTTTTCCCATTCAACAAGCGTTTCAAACAGATAGATAGATAGATAGCAAAGATTTTGTTAAATCCTGTTTTGCCACACTACTCAATTAAGGTTTTAGGTTTGCCTATCTTTTTCCCTAATTTCCCATTTATTTTTACAATTTCTTGAGTCCTGTTTTGTTTGATTGTAGTTTTGATTAAATTTAGTTTTAGTTTGGCAGATTTCTGTTTGATCTGTACTTTTGGATTTCCCCTAAAATTTGAATTAATTTACGCTTTGTACAGATCTATGTTTACCCTTGATTTTAATAGTGATATTTCTAACATGGATGGTCTAAAATCTAAATGCTTGGAGAATACAATTGCCTTTGTTGTTTTCTTTTTTGATATTTAATTTTATTAGTATTTCTCTTTTGATTTATGTCTCTATTGATATTTATTTTCATTTTTTTTATTTAATAGAAAGTAAGGAACTGTTTTAATGTTTTTACCCCTATTTCCAGTAGCCTTATAGAAGGTTGAAAATCTCCTCAAATTTCTGTTCACTATGCTTTCTAATCAATTCCACTTATTTGTGTTTGAATTGGTTGATTTTTGAGACATTTTACTTTGTAATAGTGAGGATTGTAAAATTGCTAATTGCAATTTCAAGCCAATTTTTGTATATTTAGTTTGTGATCCCTAGCATAAAGTGTTTCATGTACAATAGCTGTTGATCTTTAGGGATTCTAATTGTAGTATATTTTTGCCAAAAGATTTTTGAGAATCAGTACAGACAAAGAGTGGGGAAGTGAGGGAATGTCTATTTTTTTTTTTATTGTTTTAATTTTTTGGTTTCCTCCTTTCAATTTGGGGGGTGTGTGTGTGTGTTTTTGTTTAAAAGAAAAAAAAAAAGCATTGGAACTGTGCAATTATTGTTGCATGAAAATATCACTAACACAAGATTATGATTAGTTAAAATCAGAACAAGTACGAATAGTACCAATTGTAGGTTTCTCAATAGTAACTTTTTGTAATACAGTTTCTAGAATTTCGAAACCTACTTAAATTTTAATGGTTTGTTATCTTTTAAACTTAATAATTACATTATAATTTTTTGGTTTTTTGTTTTCTCTCTTGCCTGTTCTGTTATTTGTACGGGGGAAGTGAAATAGTGAAATTTTGAATATTTGCTCAAGGTTATTTTTTGTTTTCCATGAAGAGTTTGTTAATGACCATATTTATGAGACAGATTCTTTAAGTGACATGCATAGTTTATGTGAAGAGAGTTTTTTTTTTTTTTAGATAAGTAATAAAGATTCATTGATAAAAACAGAGGAACACCCAGGCATACAGGAAGTATACAAGGTGAACAAATCAAAAACGAACAGTACAAGAATCAAGAAAATCCAAAAAAGAAGAAAAAAGATGATTTCTCCACACAGAGGACCAATCAAGTAAGGATAGGAAGAATAGACGCTTGAGATCATGCATGGAACGCTCATTGTCTTCAAAATACCTACTATTTCTCTCCTTCCAAATACAACACATCAGACAATGAGGAACGACCTTCCAAATATCACCATTACGATGGCGATCAAAACGACCTTGCCAGCAAGCAAAAAGCCCAACAACTGACTTAGGCATAACCCAACAAACTCCAAATAAATCAAAAACCATATCCCACAACTCCAAAGTAACCGGGCAATGCAGGAAGAGATGGTCAACACTTTCACTATTACATTTGCACATAAAACACCAATCCAAAATGCAAACCTTTCTTCTCCTTAAATTGTCAATTGTCAAACATTTCCCCAAGGAAGTGGACCAGACAAAGAAAGCCACTCTAGAGGGAATCTTTTGCTTCCAAATGCTTTTCCAAGGGAAAAACTGCTCACTATGGCCAACTAGAAGATGGTAATAAGCACTAACTGTGAACCCCTTACTCTTACAAGGCAGCCAACATCTCTTATCCTCCCCAATCCCCCTTACAGGAGTGCAATAAATGGAGTTGATGAAGGACCTGAAAGCTTCCAATTCACGATTATGCACCTCCCTACAAAACTGAATCTCCCAATGGAGGACTCCATTGGTGTACCTCATAAGATCCGCCACACTTGCCTCTTTGCTACGGGAAATCCTGTATAATTCGGGGTAGTAGACAGCAAGGTAGGAAGTTCCGCACCAACGATCTAGCCAAAATTGCACTCTAGATCCATCTCCAATTTCAAGCATAATAAAAGGAGATAAAGAGTGCCACCCCTTTCTAATATTTTTCCACAAACTGACATCATATGGGCCAGAGAAAGAGCTAGAGCACCAACCACCCCGATCACAACCATACCTCACCTCTATCACTTGACGCCATAGACCATCCCTTTCTTGCCCAAATCTCCATAACCACTTCCCTAAAAGAGCAACGTTAAAAGTTCGTAGGTTCCTAATCCCCAACCCACCTGAAGGAAGCGGGGTACACACCGTAGACCAATTAACCAGATGAAATTTAGGCTCATCTCCCAGGCCACCCCACAGAAAGTCCCGCTAAAGTCTAGCGATTCTGTTGGCCACAGAAGCAAGAATAGGGAATAAGGAAAGAAAATAAGTAGGAAGATTAGAGAGAGTACTTTTGATTAGAGTGACTCTACCTCCCTTGGATAGATATAAATTTTTCCAACTTGCTAATTTTCTTTCCATCTTCTCTAGAATTGGATTCCATATAGACTTGTCCTTAAATTTTGCCCCCAAAGGAAGACCCAAATATTTCATTGGGAGGGACCCGCGTTTGCAACCTAATACAACCACCAAAAGATCCATGTTATGAACTGTCCCCACAGCCACCAGCTCAAACTTGCCCCAATTTACCTTTAAACCAGACACAGCCTCAAACCAGATGAGCACCATACGAAGAAACAACATTTTATCAATATTAGCATCACAAAAAATTAGAGTATCATCAGCGAAAAGGAGATGGGAAACCATCAAAAGTCTTCCGGCAGAAACACCTACAGTATCTGTTTGGTTCTTTAATCTGCTTCCTCAAGCTCTACATCAATTTTGACATTCCAAAAGTCACAAAGAAAATTATGCCGAAAGGACCTCCTAAAGGACTGGATGGATAACTTTCTTACATGATAGAAAAATAATTGCTGAAATAGAAGACTTGGAAGCATAAAAAATGCTTAAGAATTAACAAGATGAAGATTCATAGAGACAGGTGTGGGATATAGCTAAGAAATATTGCTGAAGGTTAAGCTTTAGCTTATGAAACTGCTTTAGTGTTGAGGCCTGGCTACCTCGGATTAGTCACAAAATTTGAGGTTTTTACTCTGTTGATATGGGAGGTTTCATTTTCTTTTTTGTCGAGTCCAAGACCTTTGAGTTCTCTGTTGAGGAGGGAGGAACTTATTATATGCTGCGCATTTTTGAGAGAAATCGAGATTCTCTCCGATCAGTTTTCATGGGCAAAGAGAGTGCAAATCGTTTGCTAGCTATTGTGGAGGATCTCATGTCCAATGTAATCGCTGGTAATTTTGCACGAACCTTTAGAGATGGTGATAAAGTATTTATTTTGCAACTAGGATCCAATGCACATGGCAGTTTTTTTATGATCTCAGAACTTGTCCATGGCCGTCAAAAAGGCTTTATTGTGGTGCCAGAAGGAAAATTGGGTAGTGGGTGGAGAGGGTTTGGACTTCATTTGCGGAAAGCAATTGCTCCTGAGACGCTAGTCATCAAACAGCCACAATCTGTCCTGAAACAGACAGTGGAGAAGTCCAACTCTGTTCTGTTAGCAACGGCGGAGACTGACCGGAGAGAGGGCGGTGGTAGCAAGAAAGGAAAGCCATTAATGCCAAATATTCAAAATTCAAACAAATCAAACTTGCGCAATCATAGCCATGATACTCGTGAATTGAATGCTAGGAAAGAAGTAGCGACATCAGAGGCTAAATTTACGTTTGAGATTCAAGACATCGTTGGCAGAGCTGACTCTTCCTTATCGCTGGATGTTTCCCTGAGATTGGAGTGTGGGCCGGATGGTGAATGGAGAGTTAAATGGTCCAATGTTCAGAAAGTGGGCCGACTTGTAAAGCCCAAGGAAAACCATTTTAAAAACTCTGTCAAGCCTATAGCTCCCTTCAAACCAAAGCCCAACCCCATTTTAATCTGGCGGCCCAAACTGAAACAAACCCACTCTCATTCTTTACCATCTGATGAGACCCAAAACACAGGGAACTCTTTACCATTCGTATCGGCGATTTCTGAGCGAGACTCTAGCAGCAGTAACGCAGTGGTTGTGAAGCCGATTCACCCTCAAGCCGATCCTTGTAGCTCTACGACGCTAGCCCAGTCCTTGAAACTTTCCGATGATGCCAATATTGAGATTCTTGGCACCGAGGCCGATACTGAGTCTTTTGGCTCCGATGAGGCTGACGAGTCGGCAACAACCTCAGAGGGTGAAGATAACTTGCAGCGAGACATCCGATTGTTACTTCAGGAACATTCTGGTAATGTTAGTAAGAAATGGGGGAATTCAGAGCAGTGGGTGCTTGAATTGAGAGAGGTGGTTCCGTTACAAATTTCTCTGCCACCGGGTGAAGTCACAGAGGTTATGGAAGAGCAAAATCAGTTGGCCTTGGTTCCATTGAAGTCTTCAGACTCTTTGGAGGTGTCAGCAGCTCAGTTTGAAGGGGATGAAGTACTTGTGGAGGATTGGGTTTCGGACACCAATTCGGAGGTTGTTGAGCTACCTAAAAATAGGGGTTTGTCACCTCTAGCGGTGGAACCACTGGCCTTTTCTCTACCATTGGTCAAGGAAGGACAGGAAATTGTGGGTCCGGAGAGTCCAGTGAGGGAGGAATCTTACTCTGACTGGTTTCAAAGTAAATTCAATGGGTTTGATAACTTCCTGGGCGTGTCCTTAAAAGGTTTGGAAGATCAAGCGACAAATTTCTTGTTAGCTGTTGAGGCTGAATTACACTGTAGGGCTGCTTTGGAGAATAAAGCACGTGACTTGAAGAGTTCAGGAGTGAAAGGTATCAGAGAGTTGAAAGGTCTATTCAGTTCGATTAATTATGATTCTACCTCTTCTAGGCGCAAAGGTACTAATTGGGTGCGGGCACTATCTGTTTCTAAATGAAGTTAAAGATAATTTCATGGAATGTCAGAGGACTGAATGGGGTTGAGAAGAGGCTTCAGATTCGTAATTTGTTGCGTTCATGGAGGGCTGATATAGTATGTTTGCAAGAGACTAAACTTGAATGGATCACTAGAGGAATTGTCAGAAGTATGTGGGGCTGTCCTTATGTAGATTGGCTTTATCTGGGTTCTGAAGGTGCTTCTGGAGGTATTGTTCTGATGTGGGATCGAAGGGTGGTGGAAAAAGTGGAGGAAGCAGTGGGGCATTTTTCTGTTTCATGCAAATTTAAAAATGTTGGGGATCAATTTGAGTGGGCATTTACAAGTGTCTATGGGCCTAATTTGAACAAGAGGCGTAGGAAAATGTGGGAGGAGTTGACAAGGCTGATTAGTTGGTGGGATTTGCCATGGTGTTTAGGAGGTGACTTCAATATAATCCGCTTTCCCTCGGAAAGATTAGGAGCTGCAAGTTGCACTCGGGCTATGTATGGGTTTTCTAATTTTATCTCTCTCCATGGGCTGATGGATATACCTATGGATGGGGGCTTTGTATACTTGGTCTAATACTTCCTCGGCTTCTAGAATAGACAGATTTCTTTTCTCTCCACTTTTGGCAGAACACTTCACTCTGTTCTCCCAAAAAAGGCTTTCTAGAGTACTTTCAGACCACTTCCCAATTTTGCTGGAGGGGGGAAGTCATCGGAGAGGTAGAACTCCTTTTCGTTTTGAGAATATGTGGTTGAAGGTGGAGAATTTTGTTGATAAAGTGAAGGATTGGTGGGCATCTTATTTGTTCCAAGGCAATCCGAGTTTTATACTAGCTAAGAAGTTGGCAGCTTTAAAATTGGATCTAAAAAAGTGGAACGAAGCGGAGTTTGGTAATGTCCCTATTAAGAAACAGCAACTATGGAACAAATTGAATGATTTGGATGTTAGAGAAGAGATTCAGCCCTTAACAGCCGAAGAAAAGTTAGAACAAACTACTCTCCGTACTGATATTGAAAAGCTCACTCTCTCTAATCAAGGTATGATTGCTAATTGTATTACTCAATTCTTTGAGAAATTGTATTCTGAGGAGCAAGTTAATAGACTGTTTCCAGAAGTATTGGTATTTCCAAGAATATCCGGTGTTAAGGCTGATTGGCTAGATAGACCCTTTGATGAGATGGAAATTTTTGAGGTCATAAAGAATTTTAATGGTGACAAATCGCCTGGACCAAATGGGTTTCCAATGGCTTTCTTCCAAGCTTGCTGGGGAATTCTCAAACCTAATCTTATGGCTGTTTTTCATCATTTTTTTGCTAAAGGTCAGTTTGAGAAGAGTTTGAATGCAACATTTATCACTCTCATCCCTAAAAAAAGTGCAGCCATTGAAGTTAGGGATTTTTGCCCCATTATCCTTGTTGGGGGGGTTTATAAAATCATTGCTAAGGTCTTAGCCAACAGACTTCGCACAGTCATGGAAGATATAATTTCAGCTTCACAGAATGCTTTTGTGAGAAACAAGCAGATTCTTGACCCTGTTCTTATTGCTAATGAGGTCTTGACAGTAGATTGAAAACTGGTTTGCCAGGGCTACTTTGTAAATTAGACGTTGAGAAGGCCTTTGATCATGTAAACTGTGGATTTCTTATGCAACTATTAGAAAAGGATGGGTTCTCTACTAAATGGCGGTAGTGGATTTTCTTTTGTATATCCACAGTTCGTTTCTCTATTCTGATAAATGGCTCTCCTTGTGGGTTTTTTGAGAGTTCTAGGGGGTTGAGACAAGGTGACCCATTATCCCCTTTGTTGTTTGTACTGGTTATGGAAGCCCTTGGGAGGATGTTGGATAAGGCTGTGCATGATGGTCACATGTCAGGCTTTGATGTGGGTTGTGTAGAGGGAAGATCATTGGTGGTGTCATCTTCTCTTTGCGGATGACACTTTGCTTTTTTGTGGTGCTGATCTGGATCAGGTTTGTTTCTCCATATGATCCTCATTTGGTTTGAGGCGGTTTCTGGTCTAAAGATAAATTTGGGCAAATCAGAGTTGGTTCCTGTTGGTATGGTGCATAATTTGGACTTATTGTTGAATGTTCTTGGCTGTAAACAAGGTACTCTTCCAATGAAGTATTTGGGTCTTCCTTTGGGTGCCAAACTCAAGGATAAGGAAATATGGAACCCAATTTTGGAGAAGATTGAATGGAGATTAGCAAGATGGAAACGTCTGTACTTATCCAAGGGAGGTAGAGTCACTTTAATTAAAAGCACTCTATCTAATTTACCCACTTATTTCCTATCTCTATTTCCTATTCCTGTAGCTGTGGCTAACCGAATTGAGAAACTACAGAGAAATTTCATATGGGGTGGCATTGGAGATGAACCAAAATTACATTTAGTTAAATGGGCTATTGTTTGCAATCTCATTGCTTCGGGTGGCTTGGGGATAAGGAGGATAAGATCTTTTAATGAAACTTTGCTTGTTAAGTGGCTATGGAGATTTGGGATGGAGAGAGCTGCCCTTTGGAGGAAAGTGATAGAGGTGAAATATGGCTGTGAATGGGGTGGCTGGTGTACTAAGACTGTTAATGGTCCATATGGTGTTGGCTTGTGGAAGTATATTAGTCGGGGATGGCCTTCTTTTTCTCGCCACATTCTATACGATATTGGGGATGGGTCAAGGGTGAAATTCTAGCAAGATCATTGGTGTGGTGAGACTTCCCTTGTAGTCAGCTATCCAGAATTGTATAGATTTTGCCGAGACAAGAAGGCTAGTGTGGTTGAGCTTATGAAGCTTGAAAATGGAGTTCTTTTTTGGGATGTCAGTTTCTTTAGAGGTGTGCATGATCGGGAATTAGAGGCACTGACCGGTTTCATGGATACCATTTATGGTGCTTCAGTGAAAGGGTTTGGTGAAGATAAGATGTGCTGGAAACTTGATAAAGAGAAGGGCTTCTTGGTTAAGGATTATTATAGTCTCTTAGTGGGCTCTAATGACTATTGCTTTCCTTGGAAAAGTATTTGGAAACAGAAAATTCCTTCTCGAGTTGCTTTCTTTGTTTGGACTGCTGCTTTGGGGAAGTACTTAACGATTGACAATTTACAAAAAAGGAAGATTTGGATATTGGATTGGTGTTACATGTGCAAGTGCAATGGTAAATCGGTTGATCATCTTTTTCTTCACTGTTCAGTTGCTATGGATATGTGGGCTATGGTGTTTGGATTGTTTGGAGTGAGCTGGGTTATGCCGCAATCTGTAATGGGGCTTTTAGCATGTTGGCAAGGCAGATATGGTTGTCATCGAAATGGGTATATATGGATGATCGTTCCCCATTGCTTACTGTGGTGTCTTTGGAGAGAGAAATAGCAGGTGCTTTGAAGATAAGGAGAGATCAATCTCAGACTTGAAGCTATTTTTCTTTAGAACCTTATTGGATTGGTCGACTGCTTTACAGAACCAATCATGTTTATCTTTTCTTGATTTCTTAGACTCTTGTAATTTTTGTTCTTGATTGTTTAACTCTTGTTCACTCCCTGTGTACAAGGGTGTTCCCCTTATTTTGATATCAATAAACTTATTACTTATAAAAAAAAATGCTTAAGAATTATGCACCAAGTTCTATTCTTCAGACCCTTTTCTTATTTACTTAATTTTCTGTTTTATTTCAGATTATGAGAGATTTAATTTTCTGTATTTAGGCTATGGTTTTGTAATCTGAGCATCCTAAGACTCTTATATCAACATGAATTTAAGTTTTGTAATATATGTGATTCTAATTTTACTCAAATTGAATGTAGGTCTACCAATAATGTAGTTATGTTTCCCAATTCACCTTGAACTAATGTAAATGACTGCCGTTTTTGTTATCTTTGGTGCCGGAAAATTAGGCTTTGCAAAATCTGGGGCTAGGAGTTTAGCCGTTGTAGGCGATAACGGTTTTGAGTATAATGATATTTCTGTGTGGGGTTTGTTGTATATCATGCTTTGCGTAGAAGTAATGCTAAGATATTTGAGGACAACTCAAGAATGAGGAAGGTAAAATACAAGCCATTGAGGTCAAGTTTCAATTGGTATAGCTTTGAGTGTTATCTCAAAGCATAGCTAATGTATGATCTGTTAGTGTAGGTCTGTTAGCTAATGTATGAGCATAGCTAATGTTTTAAAAGTATATCTCAAAATGTGAAATTGTATTTCTATTGTACAATTTTATTATAATTTCTCTTTGACACTTGATTTGTTGTCATCTTTAACAGCATAATCTAATAACTTTCTTTTTGGGGACCTGAATTTGAAGCAAAAAAATAGAAAGAGAATGTCTAATACAACTTTTAGGGAGAATAAGAAGGAAGCATAGCAACTACAGATCACTATTACCCATAGAAATTCTTGGGTAAAGTATAAGCGAAAACCAGATTTCATTTATACTTGAACTCACTACATTTTCTCTTTTAGAGCATTTTGGTTTCTTAAGTTATATTTAAACTTAATTAATCTGTGCCTTGCTACTTTGTGTTTTGTCAGTTGGGCATGAAATATAAATGTGGTTTTGATCTTTGCAATATGTGTTGAGTATGAGAGTTATATCATTTTTGTGAAATGAAAATTATGTTTTTCTCACCTCTAAGTTTAACTATTTGATCGGCTGAGTGTTTCTTTTGAATATTATTAGATATTATTCTCATATACTTTAAATGAAAACATGACAAATGTTAATACCTAACTGATTAAAAAAATTTGTAGGTAACTATCGACTATCATTCACGTGGGCAACAAAGCTCTACATCAGTTTTGACATTCCAAAAGTCACAAGGGAATTTATGCCAATAGGACCTTCTAAAGGACTGTATGGATAACTTTCTTACATAATAGAAAAATAGTTGCTGAAACAGAAGACTTGGAAGCATAAAAACATCTTAAGAATTATGCACAAGTTCTATTCTTCATACCCTTTTCTTATTTACTTAATTCTCTGTTTTATTTCCGATTATGAGAGATTTAATTTTCTGTATTTAGGCTATGGTTTTGTAATCTTATTGTAAATTGTAATTCATTTGGGAATAAAAGATTGATGAAAATTGAGAATGATGTGAGTATGCATTTTTATAGGTGCAACATTAAAAAGCTTCTAATTTCAAGTAATGAATCTGAGTCCTAATTTCAAGTATTGAGCTTGATTGTCGACCTTTTAGGTTTATATTATACAAATAACAACTGAAGGTTATAATTTTGGGGTATTATTTTTGCATGTCTTATATGCAACACAAAGGTTAAATCTATCAAAGGAGTTTTATGGTGTGAGTGATGTAAAAGTGAGCCTAAATTATAAAATGATCCTGCGCATTGCGCAGGTTATACGCTAGTTTATCATAAGTACAGAAGCCATTAGATGATAACATTTTGATGGTGGAGAGAGAGAGAGAGAGAGAGAGAGAGAATATAGACAAAGAACTTTGTGGTTCTGCTGGTGCATCCTAATAGATGAAACTCTCAAAATATTTTTCTGTTCTTTTTGATCCCATTGTTAAGCAGGCAACTGCAAGTAGAGATTCAACCCTTTTACCCTACCCAAGGGCATTATTCTTTTCCACTATTCTAGGAAATCTGAAGTGTAAAGCCTGTTGAACTTAAGTGAATATCAAAGGCTTAAAAAGAAAAGCCACTTGCCTGAGCATTTGAATTGAGAAAAAGTTCATCATCTTCATGACAATATGCCCCAATAGCTCGTACGTCCACAAGGTTTCCAGAGTCCCTAATTTGGAGAATGTGTACTGTTTGATAGCGAAGTGACACAATAGCTAATAGATCATCATACAAGAAGACACCCATGTTATGAACCAGATTAACAAAATCATTGAGGAAGACTTTCTCATCTAGTATAACTCCATCTTCCAATCTAATTGCACAAGAAGATATAGATGTATCAGACAAAGAGCAACCTATTTTTGTTAGATAGGCATAAAGCAATCTCTACAAATAAATTAAACCTTCAGTGTGTAAATTTCTTGAAAAATTTAAAACCACTGATACAAAAAAATGAGCACGTACCTCAATAGATGAAAGGTTATCTTTTCTATTGACGGGAATCCCGGAATAGCTCCTCCAGTAGCAGGTGCTTCTTGGCTTTGTACAGTAGAAGTAGTAGCAAATATTCCATATTGGTTACTATCCATGTAAAGGAAGAAATCTTTGCATATTTGTTCATTGCAGGAGGCAAGTGATACACTATATAACTGTGTGAAGAAGCTTTCAAATCTCCTTGCTTTTGAAGGTAGATCATGAGCATCACAATCTTCTTCTTTGCATGAAAATGAAAGCCAGGTTGGCCTGTAAACAATCAGATCCTGATTATTTCTGCTGAAACTTATAAGGTATTGACCATCATCTGTAAATTTGCGAAATGAATGGTCTGGGCATTCAACATCATATATGGTAAAACTTGGAACTAAATTCTCATAAAATCTTCTGGCGCAATGAACCTGCAAGCAAAAAAGTTTATTTGGTTTCTTGTTATAATTTTTTAATTTATTTTCTACCAAGCTGTTTCTTTTATCCAATCAAAAATGACAAAATCTTAAAATGACAACATATGAGCTCCTACCAAAAGTTCCCGGGCTGTAAGAAAAATATTTTCTTTAATAACAATATTATAGTTTCTTCTTCAATCATAAAATAGTTTTACTATGATCAACAAATGTATAATAAGAAAAGGAGATGGCAAATAAAAGAAAAGAAATGAATGTTCCAAAAAAAAAAAAATGTTTTAACATCTTCATGCATACATACATACATACATACATATATATATATATATATATCTGTGAACTTGATACACCTTGTCTGTCCACTTCCTAATATAGTATTAGAGCCTGGTTTAACTGCTCCTGGACGCTCCATGTGCTTGGCCCATTTTTCTCTATTTCAGATGGATTAGATGGGTCTATGCCTCTGTTAGTTTGTCTTTTTCATTCCTTGTTGTTATTGGTAACTATACACAAACCTAGTAGGTCTTGAATCCATAAATCTCACCCTCCACCTTGTTCTTACAAGGAGAAGAGATTCCATTTGAGCCAGAGATCATTGGCCAGTTTGTCTGCGTTCCAGGTAGGTCATTAATTTTATTGGGCCAGGACAGGAGAGGGTAATTATCATAGCATGTGTTATGCATGTAATCCTCAGTGCAAGCTTCGGTAACCCTATAATTAGTTTCTTCTGTTCTGCACACTCAAGTCCTTTGGTTGGTTCAGTGCATCTAAGCATGCCTAAACACAAGGGGAAGCATTAATGTTAATGTGTCTATGAGCTTGACACACTTTATTTTTTTATAGGTAATCAAAAATTTATTACATAAAAAAAGGACATCATGTTAACAATGATGAACACTCTAAACTTAAAACAAATACAAGTAACTCAAGAAGAGACAAACAGAAGGAAGAAATTCAGAAATGGAAATACATTGCGTAAAATCCCAAATTCTACCCCATAGAAATAAGGTCCCAACTAGTATAGGCTTCAAAAGATCTACTGATCTCACAATATCTTCAAAAGTAGGATCATTACACTCCCACCAAATTAACCACATCAGAAAAGCTTGAACCATATTCCAAATATTAGAGGAATGCTTCCCCGGCCAATTCCACCAACCAAAAAGAAGGGAGGTTACTGTTGACCCACTTCCTCATAGTTTAAGCTTTTGAGACTAATGACCATCAAATAAGATATAACAAGGTCCAAATTACCAAAATACAAGACAAGCAAAAGATTTCAATCCAAAGCAAACTAATAAAAACCTAAGTGAGGGGAAAACACACATCTAGGGGAAAAGGCAAATCCAAGTTCACAGAAAACCATGTTCAATCCTCCATTATGCAGCCCAATCATGAAGCAGTGATTTCAGCTAGTCAATAATAGTAAGAATACACAAAGAATCAAGATCTTTCAAGTTGCACACGTCCACAAATGGAATCATACAAATTGAACAATGACAAGATTAAGAAGAAGATACACTAGTTCCGGGAGCAGGAGTGCAGATTTGTCGCTGAAAAATCCTGGCAACGATGTTGTTACTTCTAAACATTACTACTGATGCCCAAACTCAATCGATATCCCCCCTGGAAACCAGTATATGAAAATTGATATAAGTTAACCATCTATTAGAAGCATCATTTCAATGTAGCCAAGCATGCCAAGACCTATTGCAGATAGTTTTTTTTTTGTAAGAATAGAACTCAAATTTACAGTCCAATTATAATATTAGATAAGAAGCAATGGTTCTAATATATTTTATCAACTATGAGAAGATACCTGGGTGCAGCATCATATGAATCATGAAACTAAAATTGGTTGATACATTGCATGATAGAAGTAAACATGGGTAGTTCACTTCTAGTATTAATCAATTAACAACACCACCCCCCCCCCCCTCCCAAAAAAAAAAAAAAAAGAAGTGCTTATATAGAAAATTAGAAGTCATTATTTTACAAAAACTAAAAAAATAAAAATAAAAACTATCTTATCTACAATTAATAGTTGTAGGAATTCCGTTAAACAAATAATGATGATGCTCCAAATGGCAAAGAGAAGAAACAGATTGGTCAACTATTCATAACTACTTCTGAGGACTTCTACAATGGCTATGGATTTTAGATATTCAATGTAGCTGTTTTGTGCACAAATGCAATATCAACACCAAGGTTTTCTTTTTATCGTACTAAATTGATCCATACAGCCTCGAACAACGTGCATACAGACAGCTCTGTAAATGTAAAAGGCAGGCAATCAAAAATTTAAGCAGGAGCAAGAATGCGTGGTCATATAAGTGACAACAGGATTGAGGCGATGAGCGGCTGAGAAAAAGGCTTGTTTTTATGGGAATAAAAGTATTAGAGTATACGATGATGACCCATAAGATAAATTTTATATACTAAAAGGATGAAGAAGAGGTAGAAATAAAAAGTAAAACCATAGAGAAGGCACTGCGGATGTCTTTTTTTTTTTTTTTTTTTTTTTTTTTTGAATACAGATTATAGAGAGGGAAAATTATTAAACAAAAAAGAGGGAGTTAAAAACTGATATAGTAAGAGCAAATACAAAATCTCAGTAGAAGCTACTTTCACTAGAAAGAACACATATGTTCTAAAGAATCCTAAAAAGAGCAATTACAATTGCAAGGCTACGTGTTAGATTGATGAGAAAAGGAAAGATGAAAGAGGTAAGGGAAATCAACAAGATGTGTGTCCCTTTAGAGATATAATCAAGCCAGAAATAAAATTTTGATCCAAATTAGGCCCAAGTTCTATTTTTCTCCTTGAAATTTAAAAGTTTCAAATTTACCCCTGAATTTAAAAGGTCACAATGTTTTTTTATTTTTGTGATAAATATGGTAGCAATGTTATCCTTCCATCACTTAGCTATGAACTGAATTGCACATGTGGAAGACAGAAGGTTGATGTTGCATAACTACAATCTGACCTGGTGGGAATTTTGAGATAAATGGTTACCCCACCCCACACACGCCCCCCCGCCCCCCTCCCAAAAAAAAAAGACACAACTCATGCTGCCACCACAAACAGCCATTTGATATGGAAAACAGGCTAAATTGCAAAGAGTTAATTCGTTTATGGACTAAATTGAAACCTTTTAGGGACAAAAATTGGACCTACGCATAATTTTAACACCAGAAGTTTATTTATCTATAGTTTTAGTAGATGCAACTAGATGTATAGTTAATTTCAAGATAGAAATTTGGAGAGATGCTTTAGAATCTAAAAGCTTTTAAAGTATAGACAAAGATGAAGGGATTGTAAGATTTGAGATAGTCAAGAGATACCAAAGAGTGAATGCTTTCAAAATCTTGGACGATTTATTCATAAGGATGGGGAGATTGAAGAGGATATGAATCATAGGATAAAAATAGGGTAGATGAAGTGGAGAAGCACATAAGGAGTATTGTGTGATTGTAGAATATTCATTAAGTTAAGAAGAGGAAAATTTGTATGATTAGCTACGCTCTACAGTACAGAATGTTGGGAAATGAAGACACAACATGTTCATAAGATGAGTATAGCCAATCCTGATTAGTTGGTTGAGAATCCATAACGAACCCTAAAGTTTTGGGACTAAGGCTTGTTTGTTGATGTATGAGTTCATCTATGTGCAAAGGACGGTGGAAACAAGGACCAAAATTGTACTTTATATCCTATTATTATTATTATTATTATTATTATTATTATTTATGTAAATTTAAACCAAATAATAAAAGGTGCTCACTTGTTAGCATAGACGCATTATTCATTAAAACAAATTAGAGTGGCCTAAAATGAGGATTGTTAAAATAAAAGTTGATGCTATTACAGGTATTACCTGTATGAAATATAGCAGCTAGATATGGCAAAAGGCAATGAATGTACATTGAAAAACAACATCAGTTCCACCAACTTTTCTTTCCAAGACAGCCTCTAGCTTGAGAATTCTAAGACTGCCCTGCATCAGAAAAAGTTCAGGGAAGAAAAGGTGGGGGGACTAGACTCCAGATAAAGCCCAATTTCAGAAGGAAGTTTACTACTACTTCAAAAGTAATGACCTTCTCAAAGAAGTAAGTATGATAATTAACCATTAAAAAATTAAGATTAGCCACTACTGGAAAAACGCCATAAAAACTATTGGTAAAGTAGATAGCTTGAAATGTAGGAATCCATATTTCCAACAAAAATAAATAAATAATGCAGGAATCCAATTCCTAAAAAAGTAAAAAAGAGGGTATGTGAATAAAACATACCAAATGGTTTTTGGAGTGCAAAAGAGAAGTTGTTGATTGGTGCTGCCATCTGGATCAAAAATAATATAAATTCAACAGCGGCCTACTGATACTAATACTACTATTACAAATCATCAAGAAGTAGTAAAGTGTATCAGGATTTACCCATAAATGAATCCCAATAACAATAATAACAACAAGAGTCACACTATGTGCTATCTATGATGAGTATTGAGAGAGACAGAGAGAGACAGAGAGAGAGTTGGTTACCCGTGGGAGGCGGCGAGAGAAGCGTTTGATAATTGAGATGAGCAGCAGGAGCAGGAGAGAACTTCACAAAGCACGAGAGAGAGAGAGAACCACAGAAGGCTTGCCGAGTGAGTGAGTGAGTTAGTGAGTTACTAGCGAGTGACGTGGGACTGTTAGAGCCCTTCCCTTCGGATTTTTTCTCTTCTTCCTCTAGACAAACAAACCCAATTCGATATCGATATCAAAATAGAAACACAAATACTATCACTTTTCTTTTCTAATATACCCTTACATAATAAATAAATCCACTTTCGTATTACCCCCAGATATTAACATTTTTTTTCACTAAATTAAGAATAATTTTTCATCTTTCAAATCTCTCTCTCTCTCTCTCTCTCTCTCTCTCTCTCTCTCTATATATATATATATATATATATATTAATTTTCAACATACAAACCAAATTTCCTACTAATAGCAATTTATTTATTATTTATTTGTAAAGTTATATTTTTTATATAATTTTAAAATTTGAGATGAGATGAGATTGTTATTAATCATTTTTCACGTTTTGCAAATATAAAGGAGATGAGGAAACAATGCAATTCAACCTTGAATTTATCAAAAAGCTATAGATAAAAGAGTTTTGGGTCTATTTAGAACCTGTTTATTTTGTTGAAATTGAAAACTTTTTGTTGAAAGTATCGTAAATAAAAATAAAAATTAGCTGAAATAGTATAATAAGACCTATAATAGTACCAAATAATGTAGTGAAACCCATAAATAGTAACAAAAATAAGTTGAATAGTAAAATAAACTAACTTTTTAATTTTTGCCAAACACACACTTCGTTTAACTATATAAAAAGAGGCAATGCCTCTACAATACACTTTGGTTTCGTGAGTCCATTTTTTGTCTGTTTGTGGAGGGCTGAACTGTGCGTTTTGGCTAAACTGTGCGTTTTGGCTAGTACATTTTGACTGAATGACAGAATCCAATACATTCCAACACACAGTTATAACTCAATCTTAAACACATATCAGACCTTAAGAACTAAACAGCTCCAACACCTAAACCCATTCCATCTCCTCTCCTTATACCACCAGACCTCCACTCCACCGCTGAAACTGCCGCACACGTCAGTCAGGAGCTGGCGCTGCCGCACTGGAGCTCCACCTCGTTGTTCAAGGTTTACTCCTTTTTCTTGATTCTTCTCTGTTTCTTACTTAATGGGTCTTCGTTATTTTGATTCTTTTGGCTCTATACTTGTTGTTAACATGATGAGTTTGTCTTTTTCTTATTTGGGTATTGATTTGTTATTGATTTTTCTCTTCTAAACATTGATCTCTTATGTAGGTGTATATTTGTTATAAATTTGTGATTGTTCTTTTCGTTTACTTCAGGGATTGTTTCTCTACCTACGATGCTGGTTTGGCAATATGGTTCTTTGATTTTGAGCGATTCTTGGTCATATATTAACTACTTGTTCTTGTTTTGACATGAATGTATTATATGAGTGTGTTATCTAGAATAGAAGGGGGAAAATTTGAGTCTTTCTTTCCTATTCTGTGGCTTTTCTGTTTATTGATGTGGGTGTTTTATTTGCTTTATGTTGCTTGGTATAGTCCACAAAGCAAATATTAGATTGTGAGGAGAGGAGAGTTATAATTTTATGTGTTGGAGTGTATTGAGTTTTCAATAGAAATATGAGGTGGCATTTTTTCATTGGTGCCATAAAGAAAGCTCTTTAAGCCAGCTCCTGACTGAAGGTTCTCTCAACAATAAAAGGGAGAGAGACATATAACAATGAGTCCCTTTTTTTTTTTGTCTGTTTGTGGAGGGCTGATCTGTGCGTTTTGACTGTCTATCTACATTTACTGCTTTGTCTTTATCTTATGATGTTTTATTTGGGCTTATCATTGTTTTATATTTGGGCTTATATGGGCTTAATTAAAAGAAAAGAAAAGCACATAACCCACGGCCACATCTTTTCTATATCTCTTATACTTCACCAAATGATTTTGCCTGGGAAAGAAAAGCAAGTCTGCCGGGCAAAAGTGGAAAAAAAATATGTTCTTCTTCTAGCAAACTCTAACAGAGAGATAAGCGTACGTGTGTGGTTCCATCTGTACATATTTTAAGGCTCAAAGACAGAGGGCTGTAGGTTTGTAGGGGTAGAGGATTGTGTGGTTTAAAGGATGGCGGTGCGTTACGTGCTTTTCTTGAATGTTGAGATTTTTGGTGGAGATTGTCGGTGGTTATGGGTTTCTTGGAAGTTGAGAGAGCATAGTAGAAGATCAGATAAAAATTTTTGCTGTTCTGTGGTTCGGTATTCTCAACTAATCACAATACAGGTATCTCTCTCTAAAGTTCTCTTCTCTATGGCTTGATTGATTTTTTTAAGACTGATTTATAATTCTTTTTTAGTTCCGTTGTCTTCTCTATAGGTTGATTGATTTCTTAAAAACTGAATTATCATTCTCTTTTAGTTCTGTTTCTTCATTTTTGATTAATTATTTTATGAAGAAATATGGAGTCTATGGGTTGATTGATTTTTTTAAGATTGATTAGCATTCTATTTTAGATCTGTTAAACATTTAATGAAGAAATATGGAGTGGTTAATATTTATTTTTATACATACATGTTATTAAGGTCAACTTTGTTTTCTGATAGTGTTTGTTTTGGAATTTGGGATGTAAAGCGACCAAATTGGGATGAGTAGAACCAATAGTATATATTCATCATACTTTGTTTTTCCCTTCTTCTATTAATCTGGAGCCTACAACATATTAATTCATTTTTTAATAATATTAAAAAATTGGTGACCTTTGGTATTTTATATCTCTCTTCTGTTTAATTTTGTTTTCAATTTGGTGATTTTTTTTAAACAAATATTTTATATTATTGTTTCATATATTTTTTTTGTCTGCTATGACAGCTAGCTAAAGGATCTCAGTCTAATTGGAGCTCAGCCTGCTAAATTAGGAAATCTTGCTCATTTGTGAAAAATGTAAGAAAAATATGCATGTTTTGCTCAATTATGAAAGTCATAAACTCATCATGATATTATTTTGCTCAATAGTTCTTAGAGATTATTAATTTTTTGGTAGTTATTAATGAGTAATTCATACAAATTCCATTGTTTAAGTCTATGAAAATTGTCTATACATATGATTTGTGTGTGATAGTTATCTATTGTGTGTAAGTTCTATAAACAGCTTTCTACGACTGTTAATGTATTATTGGTTTTAATGAGTAATCCATACAAATTCCATTGTATAAGTCTATGAAAATTGTCTATACATATGTTTTCTATGTGATAGTTCTCTATTGTGCGTAAGTTTTATAAACAGCTTTCTACAACTGTTATTGTATTCTTGGTGTTAATTGTATAGTGTGTGAGATTAATCTTTGTTATGACCTTGATTTGGCCAAACTTTGGCTATATGGGTATTTCCTTGACTATTACATGTAGTTTAAGCTTTAAGAGCTTTACTTTCTCAACATTTGACCAAAGAAAATTGTGTAGTGTGCATTGTTCTTTGCACAAAAGTAGATTCTCTTCTCTAAGTTGCTAAGAAATTGGAAATGGAAAGAAGAAGATTTTTATTGCATCTTTTTAATAAAGTCAAGGTGATTATTTTTTGTTCCTTTGTTAATACGTTGTTTTGCTCCTGTGCGAGTCTCAAAAGGTTGAAAATAAATCCAAAAGAGTATATTTAATATTAAGCTCCTGGTGTCTTAGTATAAGCCCATTTGATCATTTGACGAAGTTAAGTTCAATATGTTTAACTATGATTAGTATTTAGTTAGCTCTTAGTCAATCATTGTTGAAGATTCTTGTCAAATGGATTAAAGCTGATTGTTGGCTTTTCCTAATGATTCAGTGAGTTTGTTTATTTTTTTTCTTGTACCTGATATATCCTCTTAAGATTCAAGTGCTCGAGTTTGCTGTTGGTAAAACTTTCCTTTTTAAATTTCTTTTGGGATTATTGATCTTTACATATCATTTTATGCTTTCATTTAAATTTTAGTTGTACTTTTGAATCTTTGGATAATTCTAATGGTGAAATGTATTAGAGTTTTAGACTAGTGAAAATATATAACTGGTTTAAATAGAACAGCATCTCAAAGTTGAGTTTTTATTATATTTGTTTCACTGTTTGACTACTGAGAAAGTGAGAGATAAAGAAGGGAAATAGACTGTTTTGTTTGTTTTTGTTTCTTTTGTATTTAGTAGATGACAATCTTTTGAATTCTTACTTATTATTAACACTGATATTACAAAATAATATTATAATGCTTCGCTTCACTCTCCTTGTCAATTTAAGTTTGATCAAATCCTTATTTTAGTTTACTTAAGTGTACTTATTTGGTTATAGGATGGAATCAAAAATATTGAAAGCTTTGTCAAGCTTTCCTCTGATAAGAACTTTCTAATCCAAGTGAGAGCAATAAAGCTAGACACCCCTACAGAACCACGCTATAAGTTCAACATCGTTGCCATTCATGATCCGCCTCAAGAAAATCCATGTAAATGAAGTTCAAAAAGAACTATATAATGCAAGACATCTCCTTTTGGAACTGTGTAAAAAAAAAAAAATAGGCACATACAAAAGACAAATAGATACATTATTCATATATAATGTATCACTTTGTCTTTTCATATAACTAAATGAAGTCACCAGAACATTACCTCATTTTTGTTACTCCATTATGTGCCTATTATTAGAAATCAACATTTTGAGTTTCTTTTGCACATCATATATCCTTATCATATGGTGCTTATCCAAGCACATGTATATATTTGAAGTATGTAAATCATATATACTTATGATATCATCCACATGTATATATTTGAACTATGTACATCCTATATACTTATACTATGGTGCATTGCAAAGCACATGCTTTGTTAATATATTATGTTATGACGTATTATATTAGCTATTATAATCTTTGTATTTTTTTTTTAATGCAATCAATTTAATGTCCCTTTTGATGGTAAAATACATATGCACTTTAAAAATTATTTAAAAATAAATTGATTTATATTTTGCCTTCATGTTAAAAATATAATTAAAATTTAAACTTAATTTTTTTTTTTTTTTACAAAAGCTAGCTCGTGCCTTGCACGTGTGGCCCTACCTAGTTATATGGAAAAAGAGTTAATGTCAGAGGTGATTTGTAATTTTTCTCCTTGCTTTCATTTGCCAAAGAAGACATTTGAAGCCTTAGTTATGGCCAAAACATAAGGAACGGCCTTGCGTGCAATAGCATTCGAATTAGACATTGTAAAATAAATAGCATATGTACCAAATTTTGCCCAATCAATCTCAAAAAATGCCTACATCAACTTATGCAATTATTTGTGCAAAATGCATTTTTGCTATAGTATTTGTGCAAATATACACAAGCACTGTTGTTATGCATTTTGATTTTTTTTTTTTTTCTTTCTTTGTGTTTCTCAAGGATAAATGAAGAAAGTAGATGATAGTTATGGTGTGTGTAGAGAGAGAAAAAAAATCAAGAAAATTTGATATTTAATGAAATTGAGTTTTAAATAAATAATCTGATGGAAGTGTTTTGAAAAGTTGTTACGCAAAAAAAAAAAAAAAAAAGTTCTTGCGCTAAATAGACATGAGTTTTTTGCATAAGCTGATACGAGTAATCTACGAGTTTCCTATTTCATATATCAATGAATTGTTTTCAAATCCATATTTCTCAATAATAAATATATAAATAAGAATAAAGTCAGGCTACAAACTCCTACTAAAAAAATTAACATAACTACATATTTTGAAATAATTAATGAATTGCACGTTCTTTATATTCATAACATGTGTCAAATTTCATGCCAATTGAATGTTATTTATCATTCGATCTATAAACTTATTTTTAATATATAATTTAAACTACAAAAACTTGAAATTTAAATATTTTATTGATGAGATAATTATTGATTTTTTATATGCTATAAATTTTACAAGTACGAATGATATAAGAAAAAAAAAAAGTAATCTAATGATAGATTTATGAAAATTCAAATCTAATAAAAAAAATATTAAGGGAAGTTTTTACTTTGTCCCATAAAAATATTGAGGGAAAATTCACATTTATTTTTATGCTATAATGATAATTTCCGTTTCGAGTAGGTTGTTGATCACAAGCATTAATCTTTTCATCCTAGGTTTCACTTCCAAATGCTGGGTGGAAATAGATGATAGAGACAATTCAAGCATATAAAGATTGCCAGATGTATTTATTCTTATACATAGTACATTAGTTTTTAAATTCCAATCTCCAGGTAACTGATTAAAAGCCATAACATCTTCATTCTAGGTGCAATGTTCAAAAAATGGTAGCATCCACATAAGTATTTCAAATGCAAATTTGAATAAATTTATTACCTTATAAAGTCAATAAACCCACTTGAAAAAAATTATTACAGTGCATTTCTTTGTTGTGGAACGTATTCTATTTCCCCCACCCCACAAAAACCACCTCAGGGTCAGCAAAAGTTAAAAGTGAAATGCCCATTAAGCAGTTCATCTAATCTATCAATATTCAACACCCAGGTGAAAAAAAAGGCGGAATAAAGACCGTTCAAACAAGAGAAACCCATGCATCGCATAGATTTATGACTAATACAAACTAAACCCTAAGTTAAATCTGTAGACTAAATTTAAGGATGAGGAATTAGCAAATATACACAATAAATATTAAGTTTTACTCTCTGACCACTTGATTTGTTATATTATTAACGTGTATTTTATTGCTTGATAACGAATTAGATAATAAGACATATACATTATTAGGTAGCTTAGGTTAAAACCCAAATAAAAATATTCGTACATTGGTAAACTGGGAACTTAAAAATCATTTCAATATTTGAATCGCATCTCATATAAGATTATCCATGAGAAACAATAGCAAACTTTAAAAAGGTAGCAAACTATTTTTCTTATACAAGAAGAGGGAGGGCAGGGGAGGGGAAGGACAAGAGATACTAGGAAAAGAAAGCTGCCAAGAGTCCAGCATAATTGACTCCAGATTACCAATTGCAAGACGGTTGGTCTCCAAACATCCAACACAAAAAGCTCACATATTTGCTTTTGTTGGCCGCCATTCGTTCTCCCCTCACCAGTCCTCAAAACATACAGAATTGTAATCAAAATGCATAGCCCCAGATGTAGATATTTTCCTCATTGCAGTGTTTATCTCCAACGTATGGGGTATCGATGTCCTCAACTAATCTACAAAATGCTTCTAGCAGGCTGTTTCTAATGATTCTGCAACATAAGGGGTAGTGGTGTCCCCGACTAATCTACAAAATACTAGCAGGCTGTTTCTAATGATTCCGCAACAAGGCCCAACAAATAAGCCTACCCATCATTATTTTCTATGATGGAAACTAATGCAATTTATGCACTCAGTTAAGGCACTTCTTTGTCCTTTACTATGGTAAGTATCAGTCTATCCTGCCACTAGCGCCCAATTTTGAGTGTCAAGCATGTTACCGATATTTTCTGGAAGTACTTAATGGACAGCAGAAGGCACATCATCTGAATCCACCCTAAGCTGAAAAAACGTACAAAAAAATGTAAGGAAAATCACAGTGGCAAAGTTGATCAGATCAAAAGCTGTTTATTGAGTATACCAGCTGAAGGTGCCTCAGCAAAGCTTCATGCAATAACTTTTTGAGCTTCTCACAATGGTCTACCATGTGACCAGAACTGATTGATTCCTCAAGTTGGCACCATAGGCGCTCAATTGTTGTGTATGGAAACCAAACTGCAAATGGTCTTTTCCGATTGATTATGTCTACTGGCCTCTGCAGAAGGGTAAAAGGTTGTTTATAGCTACATGTTCCGGTATGCACCCAGCAGAAGTATATGAACTTGACAGAACAAATTTACAAGCAATTTAAGTAATTGATCTGAGCTAAAGAACGAGAGGAAAAAGTAATTGAACTAGTTTGGAGGAAATTCCCCCAACCCACTATATGATAATTGATAAATTAATAAAACCATCCATGTGTACTTTTAGTTAGATGACCTATTTAATGAGTCATATAACTTATTTAAATAATACACATGAATGGTTTTATGAGTGGCCATGTAATGGGTTGGAGGAGATTCCCCCAATATAATTCAGAGGAAAACTTGGTCCAAAATGAAATTAATGAATTTGCATATTGAAAAGAAACTGCATTTTACCGCTGATGCCAATGATTCTATACAATCAAGCAACAGATTAGTAGCCTCTGTATATCGACCGTAATCAACATAGAGCCGAAATAATGATGAAGGATTTGATTCTTGACCAGTCATCCCCCAGGTCCTTTCCCTTCGATTATCCTGTCACAACTCGTGTGAAAATGGTTAAGGAGGTGAAGCATAGCATAGGTTCATATCAACACAAGAATGAGATTTAATATCCAATCTACCCATG
Organism: Lithocarpus polystachyus; assembly: GCA_033629205.1. NCBI lineage: Eukaryota > Viridiplantae > Streptophyta > Magnoliopsida > Fagales > Fagaceae > Lithocarpus > Lithocarpus polystachyus. Next base: position 64,902,582 of record CM066171.1, read on the forward strand.
GGAACCCATCAATCTGATTGAAAAAATTAAAGAAAATAGCACTAACAAGGAAGGAATAAACCACGTGGCAACATGTATCCAAAAAGGTGAGTCAGATCCAGGGAAAATAGAGGTTCAGAATACTCTCCCAACATGTGTCCAAGAACCCATAAAGGCAAATTGACATGGGAACAATAATCTGAGGTTCAGAATAATCTGCCAAGAATGATGCTGAGCAAGAAGAGTCTGTAAAGACAATAAGGATGGAATATGAACAATAATTGAGATTCAGAATACTCTACCATCCCCTATGCGATGCTGATGCAAAGCATAGAATAGAACTGTTTGTAAAGACAATAAGTGGCATAGGAACAATAATCTCAGCACTGAACAGAGTCTGTAAACCACAAAAAAAAAACTATGGAAACAAAATTTTGAGATAAAATGTAGCACATGTATTCATCAAACAAACAGAAAAAACATACTTCGATGGAAAAACAACATTTCTGCGACTCAAAGAAGGTTTCCAATAGCAAGTATGGCTAATACCGTGAAGCATAGATAGACTAACAAGCTGAGACTAAAAAGTCAAAACATTTGGACTTAAGCAATGACTTCACTGGAATTGGTCAATAATTGAAGAAAAAGAAAGGAAACACCAAACTCAATGAAAGATAAACATTAGTGTAGTTTTGACGGTAGTCCTATTTTCCTTTTCTTTTTGGCAGTTTATCTTGTATAATGTTGCTTTTTCTTCTTATCTTTGCTCATTTAACCCTTAGGGCCATCTAACCATGCTTTTTAGTTTGCTCTCATAACTTCGGTCCCTTTCCAAAATCAGAAGCAAGAGAGAGAGAGAGAGAGACTAAAGATGCCCCTATGTTAATTGTTTGATAGAAAAGGTATATCTAGTTTAAAGCTATAACGCAGTTCATAACATATTTAAAACCCCACCCAGATATTCCAATTTCTAGCTAGAGAAAGTACCTTAAACATCTGAACCAGCCAAATAGGCAATTCAATCTGAGGATCCATAGAAAGGAGGGTTTCAGCAACAATAACCGGTAATTTGGCATGAAATCCCCTATATTTTACCTGCAATTTAAAGGAGGTATAAATAAGGTGGAGAAATAAAGGGAAAGATGGTTGCGGGGTGGGGACAACTTTCATGGTTTCTTTTAATTGAGAAATTATAGACATTATCAAAGTGCTTAGGGGTTTAGGGGGGAGGGATTCGAGCTGCAGTGTCAACAGTACACACACACACACACATATATATTTCTAACCATCTCCACACACACACACAAAAATAAACCCATCAAACAGTTATGACAAAACTCTACCCCGAGAAAGGAGAGAAGCTGCAGTAAAGGCACTCTTTCAAATTCATTCAGACTTTGAGCAGAAAATCTCTTAACAAGTTTCTGACCATGAACATAGATAAACTCATTAAGTGAAAACCCATTTGTCATTATTTATTTTAAATTGAGAGCTTTAAACAAAGCTATCATTTAAGCTCTGGAATCACAAATTGATGAACTGCCCACACCCAAATAGAAATATTTGCAAGACATACAATTTCCTGATCCTCAGGAGCTAAAATCAAGATTCATGAAGTCCTAGTGGAGGAAATTACCAACCTGGACCCACCAACTTGCTTAAATCAATAGGTGCAGGTTGACATCACCCACTGCAAACCCCACCTTTGCTGCCCACCCTGTCACGAACCAAACCCATACCAAGGATTTAAATACATGACTTATCATAAGACACTATAATTTTCCACCCACCAACCTCATCCTAACATATCAGAGATCTACACCTTCCATATAAAGCCTCATAAGGTGTCATCCCAAGAATTGCTTAATAGCTATTGTTAGATGCAAATTTCACCAAGGTTGAATGATCAATCTAGCTGCCTGTGAAGTCTAGGACTCAGGCTCTCAACATGTCTTCAAATATTGAATCAAACCTAAAGTTCAAATAAAACTTCCAAAAATTTCCTGAAAGTTAACAGGTTTTCAATCTCCAAAAAGAAAACAAAATAAAAGATTACACTAACAAATTTCCTATAACATAATTGTGGGCTCTGAGACACTACCCCCACAAAGTTAGCCTTGATGAGGACGTCAAGCATTTTAGTGAGTGAGATTGTGATGCTCCAAATTTGATTGAATATTGATTGTGTTGTGGGGGTGTGATGAGTCCTACAAAGGTTACATGCTAGGTTGATCAGGCTTTTATTAACAACTACAAGAAGCTACAATTGTAACTAGATTAGTCTTTTTTGGCTAGTGCTTTTCCTTTGGTCGTTACAAACTTAATGTGCAAGATTTTTTTTGGCTTTTTTTTTGGAGGAGGGGGTGATTATAAATAGGTTGGATCAAAATTTTGAATCAACCAATGTAAACCCAAAACCTCCTATTGACTGATTTTCCTTTTTTTTTTTTTTGTGATTATCAAATAGGCAACTAATATATCATTTTAATTTTAAGTTCCAAAAAAATTCTCTTACAAGGTTGGCAAGTTGAAATTGCTGGCTCATGAACAAAGACAGTGCTAGGCTTAAGTATGTAAGGGGCTTCAAATATCTTATTCGAAAATATTACCCATCAACCCATGACATCATGACTAACTAAAATCAAGGTTACTTCAAACACCCATTTTATGAATTCAAAATGTAAGAACGTCAAGTAAATGATAACAAACACTGAACGTTTTAATAATCTCCAGAACAACTTAGAGAATTAACCTCTGGAAAAACTTAAACAACAGTGGAACTTGTACTGTTTAGAGTAAGATTGCAAATAAAAAGAGAAATCAAAAAGAAAGGTAAGGGAAAAAGGACATGTTCAGAACACAGAACTTCACTGTTATTGTTGGCATTAGATTATCAGATTGTCTGGTTCCTAGGTTAAGCCAACCAGCAATAGCAAACAAATGATAACAAGTCAATAGCAAACAAAACACATAAATATAGTATAACTCTACATGCAAAAGATTAACAGGTAAATGAAATCTAGAGCTTTTTTGAAATTTATTACAAATAAAAGAGAAATCTTTGAAGATTTAGGTGAACCTTGAAAGGCAAATTAAACTATTATAGAATGCAGAAGATACTAACAAGATAAAGCTCAAGAGTTTCCCATTGAGTATTCCGCTTAAATTGTTGAGTTGCAGGACACACATCTTGTGAAACATGAACAGCCATTTCATTCTTTGATGATGTCAACAAAAGACCATGTGTCCTGAGATCATCCCTGAAAGTCATAACTCGCCCAATGTTACTACATTGCAGATGTGTAATTCAATAGCAAATAAAGCCCATGGATAACAAGGACAAGTCTGTTTTTACCGAACACATGAAGAATCTACTTTATTTGGACAGCATTTCAGTGACATAGCACAGAAAATTCTTTCCAGTTCCCTAAGCAAGAAAGGACCCAAGTCACATTTACAGGCATGCAAAAGGAATTCACAACTGTAATGAAATTATGCTGCAACATAAGCAGAAAACGCACTTTTTCAATCTTGAACCCTTGTAGAACCTTAAAAGAACTGTAAATGCCATATCATACAAACTTTTCTGGACCAGAAGATCAACCAAATCTGTTGAGACATTGTGAATTTCTGCAAGAAAATAGGAAATAGTACAAATAACAATTGATTAAAATTAGGGGAAGAAAAAGATCACTGAGAATTACTTAAAAAAAAAAAAAAAGAAAAAAAAAAAAGAAGATCATTGAGAATTTACTCCGTGGTATAACCTTTTTTTTTCTTATTAGTATAACCTACTTACAGTTTTCCAACTTGATTTTTCGAAGGTGTCACTATATCTCCCTGAACTTTGTAGTGAATTAAAAAATAATAATTTTTCAATCCAAAGTAATGGAAAAAATACATGTGACAAGCACATGACTGAATGAATAAAGAAAATGAAGACACTTCCGTATCTATATTTCAACACACTGTACATTATATTTTCCTTCTTTTTCTTCTAAATTTTACTGATAAAGAAGGGAAAATAAAGGATAAGGAAAAAAATAATAAAAATTCAGACACATCTAGCTATTCCTAAAATTAGAGAGAGAAGCGGATTTAAAAAAAAATCTAGATCCTTTTCTTTTAATGGTTTTGTTTCTATATTAACAATTTTAGTCTTCTATGTTTGCTAGTGCTTGAGAAGAATTCAAAGAGAAGAACAAATACAAAAATAAGTGGAAGACAAAGACAACAAGTAAAGCTAAAGACTCCACCTCTCTCTCTCTCTCTCTAAACACAAAGAAATAAATAAATCTTAGATCCATTGTATTGGTGGCATTAACATGGTTAAAATTCCAGGTCCAAATCTATTTTTCTTCTACCATCTAAAGAGCTCCAACACTGACACCCCTTGATCTGCCTCAGATGAAAGTGAAACAAGCAGGATTCTACGTACATGGCCACCAATACCATCATCATTGACAACACCAAGGCCATCCTTGTCAACATATGTTTTCCCTCTCTCCCCACCATCAAATAGCAGAGCCATTAAGCTTCCACTGATGCCACTGTGGCCTACTTCACCATGGCTGGTCAGTATGGTGGCTGAACCAAACTCTCTCTCTCTCTCTCTCTCTCTCTCTCTCTCATGCACACACATACATATACACAGGCAGATCACATATATTCAATTCTCTTTATTTTATATTTAGGAGAAATTATACTTTTCCACTCTAAAGTATCACCCTGATTACACTTCACCCGCTGAACTATCAAAACGCATGATCGACCCCCAAGTTTCAAAAATATATTACACTTAAGCCCTTGCCGTATGTTTTGCTGTTAACTCTAATAGAATTTAGCATTGGAAGACCAATTTATCTTCAGCCGTATGTTTTGTAGAGAGAGGTAAATTGGTTTTTAATACTAAATTTTGTCAGAGTTAACACCAAAACAAACGGTAAGGGGACATTGAAATAGAGTTACAACTTTGGGAGGTCAATTGTGCATTTAATAGTTCAGGGAGTTAATGTAATTGGGGTAATAGTACAAGTTGGAAAGGTGTAATTTACCCTATTATTTATTAATTTTATATCTATGAAAGAAAACATTCTATATGTTAAGGTGCAATTTCTGGAAAGGTGTTGTTTGATTGGCTTAACAAGATATCTGACTTTCAAATGTCAATTTCCATTTATCTTCGACAGAAAAATTGATATTTCATTTTAGTCCATGACCATAAGGAGAGAGAGAGAGAGAGAGAGAGAGAAATACTTAAGGTGGATATTCCAAAATGCATGATCATTTAACATGAAGGTATATTTTTAATATAATAATTTTTGACATTGTATGAACTTTTGGCCAACGATTAGGCAAAGTAAATGAATACAAGGAACAGGATTATCTTGTGATATTTATCCACAGGCAATTTCTCAACGAGAATATATAAACGAGATATCCTACGATTTTACCAGAAAATATTCATTTGACAAAAGATGTTAAAGACTTTTACCAGTAAACGTCCATTTGACATTTGCCATTGAAAGAAAATATTCTGCTGAAGTAAGCACAAACTCATTCTCAAGTTTCTCGATATCAATATAAGACTGCCGCCTTTGAGACTGAACATCATTGCTCACTGCTGTAGCAAAAAGAAGAAATATTATTGACTCAAACGAAGAAGTAGAATGCACATACTAAAACTCTATATATCTCACAGAAAGTCTACCATGAAGGATGCAAGAAAACCCATGGAAGTTATTTTGATACATCATAAGTGTATATGTGTGATGTGGATTGAGAGGGGATGTCCTTGTTGGAAACATCAGGAAGTAGCAGTTGAACAAGAGGTCAAAACATGTGGTAGTTATGAGAACAAAGATGTAAATATAAAACAAAAACTAAACAAAAAAACTGTTTTTTCAATTGCTTTATTTACCCTGTTCCTCCACTTTTCTAGCCTTTTTATGAGGATAATGCTCATTGTGAAGAGAATTTCCTTCAGGCAGAGGATCAATCCAAGCATATGCAGGATGAACAAGATGCAGTGCATTGATAGCAGCAGAGAGCCCATTCAGTCTCTCTTGCAGCACAAGAGCAGTGTTCTGGTAGTCTTTCAGAGTTGCTTCACATCTCAAACGAGCTGAATATAGGTACATGTAACCTGCTGCTCTTCGCCAGTTATGTCGATGCATTTCGAATGTGTACAGCAACTTATATAAGTTTGGCTTTGCCAATATATCAGAACGCTCTGCCTAAATATTTCAGAGCAGGAATGTCATTAACAATATTTCAGAGCAGGAATGTCATTAACATTGATACGCAGGAACCTGAACAAGAAAGCAGACAGTTTGTTTTGCAACCAAGGGACACACCTTACGGGCAAGCTCTTGTTCTACCTTATCATTTAAGCCAATAAAGGGTAGTTGACCACCACAAAGAATCTGCAATCAATATAAAATGCATCAAGCTCTCTGGTAACAGGCGGATTGGAAAATTAGCCTAATACAGTGTCAAATGATGAAAAAAACTAACACGGCATGGAGTATATAAAACTTCCTGCACCAAAGGTTGACAAATGTTGATGGAATAAGCAGAAACCGAGGTGGTATGAAGCATCAATACAGATATGGGATATGGAAACAATACCATATGGATGTGGAATTATGTCAATTCTTGAATATTTAGGATATGATGTGGCGGCCATACATTAATTAATTAATATATAATCACATATTTCTAAACATATGTATATATGCGGATCTGATTTTTAGTTAAAATTTGAATACTAATAATGAAGCTATAAACAACAACAAACAAAGCCTTAGTCCCAAATTCATGTTTTACATTCATAGAGATTTAAAATTTTGAAGGTCTCCAACTTTCTGAAATACCAGACCTTTTGTTTCAACCCATTCTCCCACCCCCACACCCCCAAAGGAAAAAAAATTTGTATCCATGCTATATACATGCTCTATCCCAAAAAAAGAAAAAAAAAAAAAACATATTTTTTATTAGTATTCTCTATCCAAAAAATAAAAAATAAAAAAACTATTTTTTTTTAAGTGGATATGTAAGAGACAGATATCCCACTGCATCCCTATCTAGCCACATCGAATATGTATCAATAATAAGCTACAGTTTAAGAGGTGTTTTGAGGTATTCATGCTTCCTAGTTGAGGAGTTTCCGTGTTAAATTTGTACCAAGGCATTTGGCATGTTGCAAAAAGTATTCTACCCTACTTTCAGGCTTGCCAAAGATTTATGGACAATTCTTTTAGCACTTTTTGAGAGAAAACCAAGCCAGTTTGTAACGCTGTTTGTCTCTCCTAAATGGATTTTGAAAATCACATCAAAGATTCTCTCTCTCTCTCTCTCTCTCATGAAGTAAAAAGAATATTGGATACAACAGCAAAAACAATAATGGAAATTTTATAATTTCGTAGAGAACCTTCATGGCGCCGCGTTCATAAAGAACAATTATGAAACGCCTCAAGCAGATGTATTTGCTCTCCTCATCTGGATTTGTAATTATTGCACAATATGCATCATAATAGTAATTAAGATCTAATGTAAACTTGAATACATTTGCCCAAAGTCTTCCTTTGGTAGTGGCAGTTGATTCACTTAATGGATCTCCACCCGAGTTTTCGCCATTAGGACTTAGAGCTTCATCAACTTGCTCGAGAGCAGCAAGTGCAAACTGGTAAGCACCTTCACTAATATTATGTTGCTCAAAAATCTGCATTGCCCACTGATAGTAATGTAATCTCCATGCAGCATCTGATATACAACCAGCTGGGATGGGGAAAAAAGAAAATAACAAATACTTAAAAATAAATAACATGAAAAAAAATATCGTCAATATGTTATAAAAAATAACTAATAATTGCAATCTTTTCTGAATAAGCTCACTGAAATTAAGATGCTCAAATCCTGCTTTGTGAGACAAACTCTGCAAAGCCTGGGAAGCTCCTTTTCCTGATGATGCTCTGAACAAAAAATTCCCAATGGCAATCCAAACCATCAAGACAGGTGAGCATTTAAAACCATGAAATTAATGCAATATTTAAATTGAAGATTTGCAACCAAAACAAGTAAGACCAAAAACACAGAGAGACTGTGATAGAATATACATTTATTCCTTTATAATGTGATATACTAGTTCTTCAAATTCAAATATTTTGCTTTTCATTTATTTTTTCTGATCTTAGAAGTGAACAGTCTTTGCTTTTATAAATCATCAAGAAAATACAAATTTAAGATTCGTTCTAATTGAATGTGGAACAGTCTGTCAAAAGGGTATTAGGCACTTTAGAGTACGAGGCAAAATATAGGCGATCCTTATAAACTAAGCAGCTGCATTAATTACCTTAGGTGATCACTATTCTGCTCTGTACCAAATAACAATGAACTAATGAAACGCCCATAGCAAGTAATGATTCCATCTTGGAATCCCCACAATTTTTTATGATGGGGATATCTTCCTCTTTGTTTTCTTACATATTTTCATGCACAATTCTTAAGACTCCATAATTCATTCCCCCCAAAAAAAAGTTTGGTTTAGATCCATATGTATTACATTATACTCTTGTGGTTATATCATTGTATACAAACAGTACACAATTCATTTCTACCTTTCTTTTCTTTCTTTTTTTATTTATAGAGGTGGATTTTTAAGTTTTTGGATAAGCAAGCAGTGGAATGTACAAAAGGCATTGGTAGGGAAACATTCTGCCTTAGGGTGAAGCACTCCAGAGAACAATGTTGGACGAAGTGTAGACGAAATGTCAGCTTGAGTAATGCATACATTGGTGTGATGCCCCAAAAGCCTAATGCTATGTTTGGAAGTTTGAAGGGAGAGGAGAGTAGAGGGAAGTAGAGGGAAGGAGAGTTGTGGGGAGGAGAATAGAGTGGAATGATTATTATTTTTTTTTTAATAGGTAAAAAAGATATATATTCAAGAAAACTACCTTATGCAGAAAAAGCATAAGGCAGAGAGCAAAATACAAAGGGAAAAGAAAGAGTAAAAAGATAAAGAAAAGTAAAGAAACTAAGGACACAGGGAGAGCTAAGGAACATAGGGAGAGAATCACTAGAGGTGAGTCTCTAAGCCCTAGACCAGTCAAACAAGGTGCCACTAAAAGAGACCAATAGCTTGTCATCTGAACTATCTATGTCCTCAAATGTCCTCCTATTTCGCTCCCCCCAAAGGCACCGCATTAGGCATAATGGCGCTAAATTCCAAATGCTAGATGAATGCTTTCCAAGCCAATTCTACCAACCGAGTAGAGTATCCGCAACCGAACTAGGCAAGACCCAAGAAAACCCAAAAGATCTAAACACCAAACTCCACAGCTGATAGGCCTTTCCACAATATAATAACAAATGATCCATCGTCTCCCCATTGCTTCGGCACATGATACACCAATTGCCAAAATCCAACCATCTATCCCTCAAATTATCACCTGTAAGGATCCTATCCCATACAGTAGTCCACAAAGAAAGAAACACGCCGGGGAGCCTTAACCTTCCAAACACCTTTCCAAGGGAAAATAATGGGAGAGGGTCTTCTCAACTTATTGTAAAACAATCGAATATCAAAATCCTCATTCTTTATCAACTTCCATCACATACGATCTCCGTTCTCAGTAGGAGGGAGATTTGAGCCCAAAGTACGGAAAAAATCCTCCACCTCACCCATTTCCCAATCATTTGGTCTCCGAGTAAAACGAACATGATACACCAATTGACAAAATCCAACCATCTATCCCTCAAATTATCACCTGTAAGGATCCTATCCCATACAGTAGTCCACACAAAGAAAGAAACACGCCGGGGAGCCTTAACCTTCCAAACACCTTTCCAAGGGAAAATAATGGGAGAGGGTCTTCTCAACTTATTGTAAAACAATCGAATATCAAAATCCTCATTCTTTATCAACTTCCATCGCATACGATCTCCGTTCTCAGTAGGAGGGAGATTTGAGCCCAAAGTACGGAAAAAATCCTCCACCTCACCCATTTCCCAATCATTTGGTCTCCGAGTAAAACGAACATCCCAGCTTCTCTACTCCTCTATCCCCAACCGTTCAAGAGAAGAAGCCACTGATGCATCTTTATTGGATGCAATCCCATACACGCTCGAAAAAGTCAATTGAAGTGGAGAATCCCCACACCAATGATCTGTCCAACCCTTCACTCTATCCTCCACCTTGTTTAGATATTTTAAAATTAAGGAGGAGGGAAATAATTAGCCTTTTCATAGTTTGTAATTTTGTTAATATGGTAAGGGTAAATTTGGTAATTCATTTGATCAAGCATTTCTATACTCTACTCTCCTTCCAAATCTCTCCAATTTGGGAGAATTAAAAATGAGGGGTTAGAAAAATTAGAACCTCTCCAAATTCCTCCCTTTAAAAACATCCAAACAAGGTAATTTAACTTTCCCTCCCTCTACTCTACTCCCCCTCTATCCAAACAAGCTATAAGGGTTCTTTTATAAGGTTTTCCCACGAAGAGTGAGTCAAGGTCTAAGTTCAGGCCGAAAGACATAGTCAATGGACAAGAGGTAAATATTTTCGCACTACCCTTGATCCTAAAGGCAAGGGATGAAGGAGGCTAGGTTATTGGTTGAGGATCCAAAGTCAACACCAAGTGTGGCAGAGCTTATGAAGTCCACTAATGGAGTCCTTTTCTGGGATGTAAGTTTCTTTAGGGGTGTTCATGCTCGAGAATTAGAGGCTGTGTCGAGGTTCATGGATACCATATACGGTGCGACAGTAAAGGGGTTTGGTGAGGATAATATGTGTTGGAAACCAAATAGAAATAAGGGGTTCATGGTAAATAATTATTATAGTCTTTTAGTGGGCCCTAATGATTATTGTTTTCCATGGAAAAGTATTTGGAAGCAGAAGATCCCATCTTAAGTGGCATTCTTTGTTTGGACTGCTACTCTAGAGAAATGTTTGACGATTGACAATTTATGTAAAAGGAAGGTTAGGATATTAGATTGGTGTTATACATGCAAGTGTAAAGTTAAATCGATTGACCATCTATTTCTTCACTGTCTAGTTGCTATGGATTTGTGGTATATGGTTTTGGGTTTGTTTGGAGAAAGCTAGGTTATGCCGCAGTCTGTTGTGGAGCTTCTAGCTTGCTAGAAAGGCAGATTTAGTCGTCATAGAAATGGTCATATATGGTTAATTGTTCCCCTTTACTTAATGTGGTGTCTTTGGAGGGAAAGGAATAGCAAGTGTTTTGAAGATAATGAGAAATTCATTCCAGACCTCAAGCTTTTTTTCTTTAGGACTTTATTAGATTGGTCGGCTACTTTGCGAAACCAACCATTCTCCTCCTTTCTTGATTCTTGTAATTTTTGTTGACCCCTTGTACAATCCCTGTGTACTAAGGTGTCCCTTTTTTGATATCAATAAAATTTATTACTTATCCAAAAAAAAAAAAAAAAGTTTTGGGACTCAAGTTTTTTTTTTTTTTTTTTTTTTTTTTTTTATGAGAACAATTTATTAGAAAGAAGTATGGCTCAAATGTAAGTGCCCTTAAATAAAGATTTAAAATCAAACACTCATGAGGTGCCACAAAAAAAAAAAAAAAAAAAAAAAAAAAAAAAAAAAAATCAACAATAGAACTACCAGACACCCCCCAATCAAAGTACAATATTAAAAAAAAAAAAAAAAAAAGATCTCAAAAAGCTATTCTTAATATCTTGCATAGATTACTCTTCGTTCTTTAAAATTCCGGCGATTCCTCTCTCTACATAACCTTGTTTTGGTGATGTCTAAACACCCCCTCTACAAATAGTCAACAGTCTATTACCTGACCTGTAGTTACCTAAAGTACCCCAAAAGCCCTAAGTGCAATAGACCACAACTCTCTAGCTATGGCACAAACAAGAGCTCAACTGTTTTGCTACTGCCCTTACACATCACACATCTATTAAAACCACTATCTTCCGTTTAAGAAGGCTATTTACGGCCATTATGAAATTCAAAGCTACTGTCCATACAAAGAAAGCTACCTTACATGGAAAGTTACCTCCCCAAATACTTTTCCAAGGAAACACAAAGTGAGGTGCAAGTCTCAAAAACATGCATAATGGACCGAACATTAAATTTCCCTTTTCCCATTTGGATTGCAAAGCAAACAATCCTCATTCCTATCTACAACTTGTATAGAGTAAAGTAAATCCATCAACACATTCACACCTTCTAGCTACATTAAAAGTGCAAAAAGGGCACAACTCTAGGGCATGGGAGTATACAAAGGAAGAGACAAAAGAATACAAAAAATTTACTAGAGGATCATCTAAAGTTCAACTTAGCTATAAAATCCACAAGGTTCCATACGGGAAAAGTAGAGATTGATGTCCACTCATAAAGAGATTTAAGGAGCAATAATTTCAGTTGTACTAACAAATACCATAGCATCTTTTCTTCAATAGTGTGTCAACCCACCTCTCCAAATAGTCCAAATTAGGCATAGAGGAATTGGCCTCCAAATCTCTTATTAGTATGCTTACGAATTTCCCTTTCCAACATGCTAAAAGATCAATTAGTGAGCCTTACATCACCCAACTTGCGATGAAGAGGCTTAGTGCTAATGGCTAGAGAGCTGTAGGCATTGAACAATGAGAAATAGGTGGCTCACAGATTCCCCATCAGACTCACACATGTAGCACCAATCCATCAATACTATTCTTCTTTTTGGTAGGGGAAATACTTGTCCAATATTTGGAATTTGATTCCGTTATGTGTAATGTGGTGTCTTTGGAGGAAGCATAATAGTCACACTTTGAAGGATGTGAAGAGCTAAAACAATCAGCTGCTTGCCTCCTTTGTTGGCACCTTGTTTGATTGGTCCCGGGTTTGGAGACTCACATCTAGTGAATCTCTCACTATGTTTATAGATTTGCTTCTTTCTTGTATATAGCTGTTGTTTTTTTGTAACCTTTGGCTGCTTATGTTTTTCAGCAGACCTTTTATTATACATTTTCTTACCTATCAAAAAAATAAAAATAAAAAAAATTCCCCAAAGCATTGGTTGAAGCGAACAGAGCAACCCAAGGTGAAGCTCTCACTCTCCATACCTTATTCCAAGGGAAAGATACATCCCCCATGTTCTCAACACCTTGTAATAGCTTTTAACCGGACCATAAAGTCAGCACATTGGTGTTGACAGTCAACACCTATGTTTGCTTGGAGTCTGCACCTATGGTGGGCTGGGGTCAGCACCGGACTACGGAGACAATTTCAATCGAAATCTTTATTCATCAAAATAATCTCCCCTTTGTTAGTTATTTACATAGGAGTACTTTTCTTCTTTTTTTTTTTTTTTTGATAAGTAGTTATTTACATATGAGTACTAAACCCAAATTCTAATTGGAATGGGAGACCTTAATTGCCTTAGTACAAAGATAACCTTCTAAAAATTATATTAATAATAACCAAATAAACTATTACAACCTAAAATAAAATATAGACTTGCAAAATTAAAAAATATTAAATTAAAATATATAGCTCTTTAACTTTCCAGTATCAAATAACCTAGAGGTTAACACCTAGTCTTGCTTGCCTTTTAAAAAAAAGAGTCTACTAACTAAGCTTTTAGACATTGACATGAGAGAAGAGATGCAGGTGTTGACTCCAGAGGACAAGGCTAGAAGGTTGGTGGTTAAATCTGATATAGATTATTTGGCTTCTTTGGAAGAGATTTCTTGGAGGCAGAAGTCCAAGGCCAAATTAAAGAAGGTGATAACAACACGCGGTTCTTTCATAGAATTGCCAATTCACATAGGCGAACCAATCAAATCAGGGAAGTGGAGGTGGATGGCATTCGTTATGAGGATGAATCAGATGTTATGGATCAGGTGGTAGATTCTTATAAAAAATTATATCAGGAACCAGAAATTGGGAGGCCTACTATTGACGGGTTAGAGTTTGCTTGTTTAGACGAAACTAAGAGGTCTATGTTGGAGAGGGATTTTGAGGAGGAGATTATTGAGGCTCTCATGGAGGCGGAAGGTGATAAGGCCCCTGGGCCAGATGGGTTTTCTATGGCTTTCTTTCAGAAGTGCTGGAGTGTTTTGGAAGGAGATTTCATGGCATTTTTCAAGGATTTTCATAGCCAGCGTGTTTTTGAGAAATCTCTTAATGCCACCTTTCTGTGTTTGATCCCCAAGAAGACTAATGTAGTCAAAATTAAAGACTTTCGCCCTATTAGTCTTGTGGGCAACCTTTACAAGCTTTTGGCTAAGGCGTTGGCTCATAGACTCCGAGGGGTTTTGGATAAATTGATATCCGATTCTCAGAATTCTTTTGTGGGAGGAAGACAGATTCTTGATTCAATTCTGATTGCTAATGAATGTTTAGATAGTAGGTTGAAGAGTGGCAACCCGAGTGTTATAGTTAAATTGAACATAGAGAAGCTCATGATCATGTGAACTGGAATGCCTTATTTTACCTTATGGAAAGGATGGGATTTGGAGTGAGGTGGAGAGGATGGATTAAGGCGTGTATTTCTACAGTTAAATTCTCAGTTTTGGTCAATGGGTCTCCTGCTGGTTTCTTTGGTAGTTCTCGTGGCCTGCGCCAAGGGAATCCTTTGTCTCCCCTATTCTTCCTATTAGTTATGAAAGTACAGAGTAGACTGCTGAAGAAAACGGAAAATGGTGGTTTTCTTTGTGGTTTTCAAGCGGGGTCCCATAGACAAGGGGGTGTGCATATCTCTCATCTTCTTTTTGCTAACGATACTATTTTGTTTTGTGATGCTTCTAGGGTCCAGTTATTATACATTCGGATGGTGCTGATCTTCTTTGAAGCTATTACAGGCCTGAAAGTTAATGTAGGTAAGAGTGAGATTGTTCCTGTTGGGGATGTTGGGAATTTGAATGTTTTGGCCCGTACCTTATGTTGCAAGGTAGGCACATTGCCTATGAGATATCTGGGCATGCCTCTTGGGGCCCATTATAAAGATGCGTCGATATAGAATCCTATTATAGAAAAGATGGAGAAACGGCTATCTAACTGGAAAAGGCTTTATTTGTCAAAAGGTGGCAGGCTTACTTTGTTAAAAAGTATTCTCTCAAGCCTTCCAACCTACTTTTTATCTTTGTTTACTATCCCTCAGGCTGTGGCAGCTAGGATAGAAAGAATCCAGAGAAATTTCCTTTGAGGGGCATTAGAGGATGTTTTTAAATATCCTATAGTTGCTTGGGATAAGGTCTGTTTGCCAATTAAGAGTGGTGGTTTGGGGATCCGGAGGATTGGGTTGTTTAACAAGACCTTACTTGGGAAGTGGTTGTGGCGTTTTGGGAATGAAAGTAACAGATTATGGCGTCAAGTTATAGCAGCCAAATATAGTGAAGGGAGAGGAGGCTGGTGCAGTTCTCATGGGTGTGGCATGTGGAGGAGTATTAAGAAAGGCACAATGAAGTTCTTTAGTCAAATTATATATAATGTGGGGGAGGGTTGCCAAGTTAGTTTTTGGTATGATCCTTGTTGTGGGCCTATTCCTATGAAGGAGCTTTTTCCTGCTATGTTTGCATGCTCTCTTTCTAAAGAAGCATGGGTCTCTGAATTGGTAATATCTAATTCTAAAGGAAATAGAAGCTGAAATTTACTTTTCCGTCATGGTCCTCAGGATTGGGAGGTAGACACTGTTTATTCCTTTTATGAACTTATTTATTCCTCTATGCCTAGGGGTGAGGGGGATGATCACTTGGTTTGGAGATTGACTACATCTAGGGTATTTGATGTGCGCTCTTTCTATAAGCTATTATCTAGTCCTAACACTTATGAATTTCCTTGGGAGGGCATTTGGTGTGCAAAGGTGCCTAAATGGGTGTCTTTCTTCTTATAGACAGCAGCTAATGATAGGATACTCACCATTGACAATCTTGTCAAGCGAGGTCGGTTTTTGGTTAATAGGTGTTGTTTATGCTACTGTGATGGGGAATCAGTGGATCACCTCCTTTTCCATTGTAAGTTTTCTCATGCCTTATGGTGCGAAGCTTTTGCAGTGTTTGGGATCCAATGGGTAATGCCAAGGTCAGTCAGCTCTTTTTTCTTTATGTGGAGAAACTGGTTTGGAAAGCATCGTTAGACCATTTGGAATATGGTCCTGGCATGTTTAATGTGGTTAGTTTGGCAGGAACGCAATACCAGCACTTTTGAAGACAAGGAGAGAACATTAGATCATCTAAAATCTCTCCTTTTTGGTACTCTGTTTCTTTGGGCTCGTTTTTGGGGGTGTACGAATTGTATTTCTTTATCTGATTTTTTAGTCTCTAGTTCTTTTAGTTCTTGATTATATTGTATCTGTTTCTTGTTCAGAGTGTTCACTAACGTGAACATGATGTTCAATTTTTTCAATAAAGAGTCTTATTACCTATCAAAAAAGAAGTTAGCACTAAGCAAAAGAGAACAAACCTAGGAGTCAACACTTAAATAAAATTATTAATAACCTAATCAATTCTAAAGACTGTAAATAAAATCCAATTGACCGATAAAAATACAAATAACTCATAAAATTAAATAAGACTAAATTAGAATTTGAACCTTGATGTCTCCATTAGAAATACCAGAGAGTGTCAGTTGAACAACAAGGCTCTTGGCTAACTTTAAATAAAATTTTATTTGCATTTCCACATCACCCTAATGTTTGAAATTGGAGTATAGCTCCTCCAAAAATCATGAATGAAAATTGCCTTTGATACCTTTTTTTTTTTTTTTAATGTAGTAATTTTCATTGAAAGAAAAACTGCTTTGAAATAAAGTATTAGTCACATAATAATACATACTTAAAAAAAGGGTAAAAGAAAGTAAAGTTTCAAATTTTTGAATCCTGAAGAGGTCTAATTCCAATCAATTCCCATGTCCTTTCTATGAAGTCTTAGAGAATATTGAATACCTGAAGAAACAGCAAACAGCTTCATTGACTTTCTTCTCTTTCATCATTCCATGTGATGCATATTGTGCCTGAGCAAGGAAGCAACATCCTAGAAGATGATGAAGTATGCACCATTGACTATCACTATCTTGAATACTTTGAGATGTCTTCTCCTTCCGTAAATGTGCCTCCACCATTGTGAGTAGGTACTTCACAAAGAATTAGGGGGACAAAAAGAGAAAAAAAACAAAAACAAAAAACAGAAGGTTTCAGAGAAATTTCCTAAAAATAATATAAAGGTTCTCATCATATGGAAGGCAGAATAATCACCTCGGCAGCATCATACTGGCCATGTCTAAGAAGTATCAATGCAAGCTCTCTTGAGTGGCTCAAGAATGAAGAACGTTCTCCAGACTTGCCCCAAATGATCCAGCTGGTAAAGTCTTGAATCGAATTACTAATATCATGCGGATTAGGGAGACATCTTGAAGAAAAGAGGGTATGACCTCCAGGGAGACTTTGCATGTTTAGTAAAAGTATAAAAGCCAATGTGAAGTGACACTTGCCAAGCTTCTCATTCCATGACCTTTTACCCATATTGCTGTCTGGACCAAGGAAAAAACAGGATGATTACCAAGTCTGTAGTACATCATGCCATATAACCCACATAAGATCCAACTCCCTGAACCCTAAGGCACATATTGGCTATTGCTATATAGAAATGGCAGAGTATGCATCTGGCACCCAACTTTCAACAAGTATCAATAACCCAAAGAAGGCTAAAGTAACTGTAGCATGTTTCACGTTACAAAATTGCCTGCCTTGCAAGAGAATATTCCAATTTTACATCACATGTTATGCAGATATTACAACTAAATGTTATTTATTAAAATAAGCAATTTTATGTAACAAAAGACTCTTTATCTTAAAATATCATAGTGTTATTCCATGTGTTGAGAAACCTGGACAGCAATAGCGAATGCATAGAAAACCATAGCATAAACTTACCAATTTGTAATGAAGAAAGCTGCAAACTGAAATCTTCAATTGCAGCTGGTTGAGATGGTGTGGTGGCAAAGAAATGAATGATAAGCCACTCAGAAACGATTTCTTCAATCATTGGGACCATTTCAAGTTGTATTCTGGATATATCATTATGGCACATATGGATCTGCATGCAAAATTTAAAGGATTTTCTACACATTAAAATAGTTAATTCATGTATCCGATATTCTTAAAGAGAATAAAAAACCATCATGATGAGAATAACGTTGTAAGACTAGTGTGAGCATGTGCAAAAAAAGTAAAACAAACAGAAACATGACAGGCACGAGTATCAGAGTAGTCAGGTCATGTTTGCAACCCTATCCAGTTATCCCAAATTTTCAATAATATGTTATAAGCAACTCTTTTCATTTATACATACATAAGAACTATATATACCATTGATTATGCTTTATAAATGAACAAATTTTGATCAAAGCAACCCTACTGACAGGAGACAAATGAACTTTGCTTCTGGGATATCAAGCAGATAAGCATGCAAGAAAAATATATCTGCATTATGAGGCATCTCTGTATCATTGAACTGGAAAATTTTCATACTTGCTTGCTAAAAATATAGATAGATAACAAATGAAGAAATATCAAATAGTATTTAATTTCATTAAAAAATTACCAAAATTTTCGTTTTAGCACTAAAATAACAATTGCTGACAACAAAAATTATAAAATAAAGAAAAAGTACCTGCCCACTTATGTTCACCAGATAGGTTAGAAACAGAAGAATATCCATTGCAGTTTCAAACATCACCTGTGAAATTTGAGAAGTAGCCTGGACCAAGGTGAAAGCATTGATACTTGATGGTGTTCCAGCATCAAGATCGTGTATGATTTTGCGAGGTACAATAAATTTTAAAAAATTCTCAATTACATTTAAAACTATTCCCCAAGTGTCAGCTCTTTTGCACAATGCATGAAGAGATACAAGCATGTCAATAGAGAATTTCCGAAGATTTTTATGATCTGCCATTTTCTTCTCCCAAGCAATATCAGCTCCAATATCGGATATATGGAGCATTGCTGCTGATGAACTATATCCAGTTACTAGAATCTTTGATACGCAAGGAAGAATTTCTTCAGATGCAATAACTGGCGCACTAACAAGTGATTCATAAAATATGGCAGAAGCTGTTTTGCCTAATTGTTGACTGATGCTAATAACACACCTGAACACTTCAAGAAGAATCTCACAGTCAAGATCATCATCAAATAAATCTAACCCAGAGCTTACAAGATCACCAAGTTCATCAGAAGAACCTAGCAGAATACAAATATGAAACAGAATTATTAGAAACAGTTCGAGAAGAGAGAAAGGGGGCAGTGGGTGACAATGAATAATAATTGAAAATTGTCCAAAAACAATGGAACATATGATTAAATCTACTTCAAAAAAAGCAAGGATCTCCAATATACCACTGATAAGCCGTTCAATATCCTCCACACAGCGAAAAAGAGAAAATGAATTCTTTCTGATTAAACCAATAGCACCTGAAGAGGAGTCAACAAACAAACCACATGGAGCATTGTTCTTGCGCCAGTTATGGTAGTACCGCGTACAGAAATTTTTCCAGCGATAAAATACTGATGAATTTTCAGTGGACATCTAGCAAAAGATACATAGTTTATCAGTTTAATTACAACCTCCAGAATATCACCCTCTCCTCAGAAAAGAAAAAATTCAGAGTGAGAGAGAGATAACTTCCAAAATAAATTAAAAAAAAAAACAAAACAAAACAAAACAAAAAGTAGAGAGAATTATTAGAATCTGAAATAATAAAACAACGAGAACCTCATGCTCAATAAGTGAAAGGATTTCCTTTTTCAGTCCATCGGCAGTTAAGGACTGGAATTCTGAATCAGACCAGTGCCTATTGTAATCCAGCAAAGTTGCACGCAAAGACATATTATGATGAATACCAGGACAAAGCAGCCTGCGTAAGAAAATTGAGGACACAAATGGCACAATATGATCCTGCAAATGCATAGAGCAAAGCACTGTGAAAACGTTCTGAAAGGCAATGATGAGCATTTCATACATAAAATACAGGGCAGAGCTGGAATTTTTTTTTTTTTTTTTAAGTAATTGCAACTTAAATTAAGAACTTGGTTTCTTTTTTAAAGTGCAAGCAACACCATAAGTGGAATCATCTGTCTTAGGCTCAGGAATTGCTCTATCAACATAGCCTATTTTCCTCCTCCTTTTAAGAAGGTGATCAAGCCAGGTGATTATGTCCACCCAATTTAACAGTGGTAATTTGAAAAGTGGGAATAGTTGACTGTCCCACAACTTCTATTTGTCTAGTTTCTGATGTTACTTCCAACCTTTTTCCCCTCAAAACATTGGTCAAAAATTGGTCAATAAGCAAAGAAGTGGAATAACAATTGCTGAAATACCACGTTCAACATGATTGTTACTCCATGAATGGTAGGATTGGTCACTGGAGGCCTGGCTACCTCGGATTAGTCACAAAATTTTTAGTTTTTTCTTGTCATCATGGGAGCTTCCATTTTCTTTTTCATTGAGTCAAAAACTTTCAAATTCTTGGTTAAAGAGGGAGGTACTTTTTACATGTTACGTATTTATCAGAGATGTAGGGACTCTCTTTGTTCAATGTTCATGGGTAAAGAGAGTGCAAAGCGTTTGCTAGCAAGTGTCTCCCACATTTCATCAGTCAACCCTAAGCCATTTGTCTCAATGAGCACTGAGATGGGTCCTTCGGTGTTTTTGAGTTCCAATGAAGCAGAGGCTTGAGCCAATTCAGTCTCAATTTGAAACGACACGCACCACGATGCTATTCCCAGTGGTCAAATGTTCCGATGGTGCTGCAGCTGAGTTTCTTGGTATCAATGAGTCCGTAGAGACTCAGAATGGGTTGACATCCACACCTGAATGTGATAAGACCTTGCAGTACTTGGAGGGCTGATATTGTTTGTTTGCAGGGGACTAATCTAGAGTTGATTACTAGAGGAATTGTTCAAAGTATCTGGAGTAGTTCTTATATAGATTGGTTGTATTTGGGTTTTGAAGGTGAATCTGACGACATTTTGGTCATGTGCGATTGAAGGGTTGTGGAAAATGTCGAGGAAGTGGTGGGATATTTTTCAGTCTCTTGCAAATTTAAAAATGTTGGTGATCAATTTGAGTGGGCTTTCGCGGGTGTCTATTGTCCAAATTTGAACAGGAAACGTGGAGAAATGTGGGAGGAACTGGCAAGACTTATCAATTGGTGGAATTTGCTATGGTGTCTAGGAGGCAACTTTAATGTAATCCATTTTCCATCAGAGCAGAGAGATTAAGGGCTATAAGTTATATCCAGTCTATGTATGAATTTTCTGACCTCATCTCTCTTCATGGGCTAATGGATATCCCTATGGAAGGGGGCCTTTAAACATGGTCTAATTCCTCCTTAGCATCTAGAATAGACCGGCTTCTCTTCTCTCCACTTTTGGCAAATCATTTCACTAATTTCTCCCAAAAAAGGATGTCTAGAGTTTTATCAATCCACTTTCTAATTTTTTTCGGGGTGGGAGCCAACAAAGAGGGTGAATTCCTTTTCATTTTGAAAATATGTGGTTGAGGGCATAGAGGTTCCGAGACAAAGTGAAGGTTTGGTGGGCATCTTATCTATTTCAAGGAACTCCTAGCTATATATTGGCTAAGAAGTCGACAACTTTGAAATTGGATCCCAAAAAGAGGAATGAAGCAGAGTTTGGAAATGTCACTTTTAAGAAGTAGCGGTTATGGAGTAATCTAAATGCTTTAGGTGTTAGAGGGAAGACTCGCCCTAACAACTAAGGAAAAATTAGAACAGGGAAATCTCCATACAGAAATTGAGAAGATCACTTTATTAGAAGAAATTAGTGGGAGACAAAAGTCTAGGGTGCTGCACTTGAGGGAGGAGGATTCCAACACAAGATTTTTTTACAAGATGGCCAATTCTAATAGAAGAAATAATGGTATCGAGAATCTTATGGTTAATGGGAACCAATTAGGATATGATTGTGGATTGTATTACTCAATTTTTCAAGAATTTATACTCTAAGCAGCAAGTTGATCGACCATTTCCAAATGAGTTGGAATTTCCAACAATATGTCAATATCTAGAGATAATGCGGACTAGTTAGAGAGACCTTTTAAGGAGGCAGAGATATTTGAAGTCATTAAGGATCTTAATGGCGATAAAACACCTAGGCCATATGGTTTTCCAATGGCATTTTTTCAAACTTGCTAGGAGATTCTCAAACCAAATCTTATGGCTGTGTTTCACCATTTTTATGCTAAAGGTCAGTTTGAAAAAATATTAAGTACAACCTTCATTACTCTCATTCCAAAAAAAACAAACTGTAGCAGTAGAAGTCAGGGACTTTTGCCCTATTTGGCTACTCCACTACACATAGCCATGGGAGAAATCATTTCAGCTTCAGGCAAATTCTCAAACTTGTACTTATTACTAATGAATTCCTTGATAGTAGATTGAAGACTGGTTAGGGTTACTCTGTAAACTAGATGTTAAGAAGGCTTTTGATCATGTGAATTGGGGCTTTCTTATGAATTTGCTAGAGTCTAGTGTTTTCTCTGATAAGTGGAGGTAATGGATTTTCTTTTTTCTATCTACTATTTGTTTTTATATTCTTATTAATTGTTCTCCTTGTGGTTTTTTTGAGAGCTCTAAAGGGTTGAGACAAGGCAATCCTTTGTCTCCTCTGTTATTTGCTTTGGTCATGGATGCTCTTGGAAGAATGTTGGATAAAGCTCTCCATAAAGGTCACATGTCAAGTTTTCATGTGGGTGATTTAGAAGGAAAATCTTTGGTGGTGTGTCATCTCCTCTTTGCTGATGACATGCTTATTTTCTATGATGCCAACCTTGATCAGATTCTGATTCTTCGTATGGTGCTCATTTGGTTTGAGGTTGTTTCAGGTCTAAAAATAAATATGGGGTAAGTCAGAATTTGTTCCTGTGGGAGTGGTTCATAATATTGAGTTATTATTGAATGTCCTTGGCTATAAGCAAGGTACTCTCCCAATGAAATATTTGGGTCTTCCTTTGGGTGCAAAATTCAAGGACAAGACGATCAATATGAACCCCAATTTTGGAGAAGGTGGAAAGGAGATTATTAGAATGGAAACGTTTGTACTTATCCAAGGGAGGTAGAGTCACTTTAATTAAAAGTACTCTATCAAATTTACCTACTTATTTTCTCTCTTTATTTCCTATCCTTGCTTCTATGGCTAGCCAAATTGCAAAACTTCAATGGAATTTCTTACAAGGTGGTCTAGGGGATGAACCCAAATTTCACCTAGTTAAATGGGTCACTATTTGTACTCCTCTTTCTTTAGATGGTTTGGGGATAAGGAAGTTGAAACTTTTTAATGAAGCATTGCTTGGGTAGTGGTCGTGGAGATTTGGGCTTAAAAGGGATGCTCTTTGATGGTAAGTGATAGAAGTGAAATATGGATGTGTATAGGGTAAGTACAATATGGATGTGTATGGGGTGGTTGGTGTACCAGTTCAGTTGCTGGCTCCTATGGTGTTAGTTTGGGGAAAAATATTAGCCAGGGATGGCCTTCTTTGTCTCGTTAAATATTGTATGAAATTGATGAGGGGTCGAGGGTGAAGTTTTGGCTAGACCAGTGGCGTAGGGAGACTCCTCTTGTTGTTAGCTATCTTGAACTATTTAGAATTTGCTGAGATAAGGAGGCAAGTGTGGTTGAGCTTTTGAAGTTCAATAATGGTGTCCTTCATTGGGATGTAAGTTTTTTTAGGGCTATCCATGATTGGGAATTGGAGGCTTTGTTGAGTGAGGCTTTGTTGAGTTTCATGGATACCATATATGGCTCTTCTATAAAGGGAATTGGTGAGGATAAAATGAGCTGGAAACCAGATCGAAAAGGGGTTTATGGTTAGTTCTTATTACTGTCTTCTAGTTGGCTCTAACAATTTTTGTTTCCCTTGGAAAAGCATATGGAAGAAAAAGATCCCTTCTCGAGTGGCATTCTTTGTCTATACTATTGCTTTGGAGAAATTTCTAACAATTGACAATTTAAGAAAAAAGAAGGTTTGGATATTGGATTAGTGGTATATGTGCAACTGTAATGGTGAATTAGTTGACCATCTTTTCCTCTATTTTCTGGTTGCTATAGATCCATGGTCTATGGTACTGGGTTTATTTGGAGTTAGTTGGACTATGCCAAAGTCAGTTGTGGGGCTCCTAGCTTGCTAGCAAGGTAGGTTTGGTCGTCAATGAAATGATCATATATGGACAATTGTTCCCAATTGTTTAATGTAGAGTTTTTGGAGGGAAAGAAATAGCAGTAGTTTTGAAGATAATGAGAGATCCATGCTAGATCTCAATTTATTTTTCTTTAGAACCTCATTGGATTGGTTGTCAACTTTGCAAAACCAATCATTTTCTTCTTTTCTTGATTTACTTGATTATGTAATTTTTGTACTTAATTTTTTGACCCCTGTACACTTCCTTTGTACTAGGGCATCCCTTTTTTGATATGAAAAAAATCTTATTACATATCCCCAAAAAAAATAAAGATTTGGAAAAGCTATCCTTCTTGGGTTCAGCTGAAAATTTAACTGAATATAAATAAATAAAAAGATAAATAGAAAGAAAGGTTTTGGATTCAGAAAGCTTTTCTTTAGTAATACATTTTAGGTATCTATGTTCCTAAAACTCCAAATGACAGTTGAAACTTTTCATAAACATGCTAAATGAAAAAATTGAAATTTCAATGTTTCCAAATAAATCACAATCCATGCACAGAAAAAAAAGGCTATAAATCCAGAAGTTTCAATGAAGTTGGATTTTTGCGGGAAACAAGACCAGCAATTGTACTCGTTTGTGCATTCATTCATGAGAGTTGTGCATGTGTTCATACAAACAAAATAAAAAACCATGACAACAGAAGTTCTTCTTTTTTTCTTTTTTTTTTTTATACAAGCAGGAGGTATTTAAGCTCCAGTTTAAAACGTGGCCTTTTCAATTAGTAACTTGAAAGCCATGAACACCAGAAAGTTAAGAAACATAAGATTACAACACCAGACGCAGTACCTTTCCAGATGAAAATATTGAATGTGTTATCCAAAGGAGATCATCTGAAGAATGTTCAGAACTTTGAAATAGCTGGTCAGCCACAAACTCTTCCTGCAAGGCATAACATTGTGCTTCTTCCCTAACAATGATGTTTCAGAATAAATTAACCTTGGACAGTAATATATATGGACAGGAAACATATAAAGAATACAAAATTACAATCAGATGGAAGAGTAATGAAATTTTTGCGTATCATATATATTTGTGAACATAAAAACAAACACATGCATGTGAGCAGACACAATACCAACTTAAAACCTCTAAGAAACTCTGGTTTTAAATCTCACTTTATTGCAGTTTGGGAACAAATATTTAGCTTACACATAAAACAATCTCTCCATAGTTCTTCATTCTGTAAGTGCAAACATATATGCATATAAGACTGAAATATTACCAAGGAATAGGAAAAGATATTGTAAATAGAAATCATTAGTGTAAAATCAAGAAGAAAAAAAAGAAGGAAGGGGGGTGTGGACAGAACTAGCAAGTAGCAACATTTACAGGAAAAAATATAAAATTTCGCTGCTCAACCTATACAAGGGGCAAGCCAAAACCAGCTGAAGGTTATAAAAATACTCAAGCCAAAAAGAGGCATAGAGGTAATTGCCTCATTTTTGTATGGGACATACTAAGCCTAAAATATCAAGATAGCAAGAAGGCTCATCAAATCAATGGTATAATTTAACATTAGAAAGAAACAAGGTGAACACAAAATTAACAGGCACAAATAAACTTACACATTAACAGTTGTAAGTAACAAGTTGTGAAACACCAATCCGTTATCTTTCAGTATCCATATCTTGTTTGAGGTAAGTTTGACATCAATGCATCCCCCCTTGAAAAAAATCAGGGCAGTAGTAAATTTGGTGCAATGAATAATTCTCCACATACGAAAAATAGAAAAACAATGGATGGACAAACCAATCATTTACCTCGTCCAAAAGTATATTTTGAACAGAAGGCTCCAGTAACAAAATGGTCCTGTCACCAAAACTATAACGGAGGCCATATACATAGATCATCTCCAAGCTTACTTCCTAAAGTTGAACCAAGAAATATATCATGATGGGCAAAATATCAGCTTGGGCATATATCACTGAACGTTTATAAGTAACGAAAGACCAACTTATGCTCCCAGCCAAACTATAGTTTTTAAGTGTTACATAGAATCATTACTCTTTCTTTTTTGACAAGGAATCAAATCATTATCCCTACAAGCGTGTACATTTGGTAAGCCATGATCACATACTTTCTACCCACTTTGGAGAGTTTTAAATGTGATTATCAGCTGAACATTGAACTTTGAAACAATAAAATAGTAAGTTGTAACAAACTAAATGATCTGAATGGGCTATCTGATTATCATCAATTGCTGCAAGAGAGAGAGAGACAGAGAGAGAGTTAATATTAAAAGAATTAATTCAAAATTCTACCAAATGAATTCCCCTCAAACCATTTTTTTTAAATCTTTTATGGATAATTGTAATCAATTAATAGTGCAAAAGTGGCGCAACCCTAGTACATGAAGAGTATAGAAAGGACACCCAAAAAGAAGCAAAAAATAAATACAAATTATCCTCTAAAATTCAGCTAATCTATGAAGTGTTGTAGTGTAGATGTAGACATGTTAGCAGCAGCTCTCATTCATGTAAAGACATGAACAAAAGTTTTGGCTGAAATAGTGCTAGTTCACAATCTTCAAAAATGCAAACAATCATCTCTCCCCATACACAGCACATCAAACACAAAGGAACAAATGATGAAGGCCAAAAAGGAACCAAGCAGCATGCAGACACTCCCTGCCTCTACGTGGCTCTAATATCTATAGAGATGGTCATAAAATGCTCCTCAAAATACTTGGTTAGGTTAAGAGCCTTGTAACTCAATAGCATAGCTTGGTTCCCTTTATATTGATAATCAGGCTTCGAATCCCCCTCCTCTTCTTACTGTAACAATTGAATTTAAAAAAACGGTTAGAGGGTGAGGTTTTGGATTGAAGACCCACTGGGCTCACGCGTAACTTACCAATTAAAAAAAATAAATAAATAAATAAAAAGATGTTAAGCTACTCACATGTTTTTTGAATTGAGCATAATAACCCTCCAACCTTTTATCATCCTATTGGCTGGAGAAATGATTATGATGGAGCTGATAAATCCAACAAAGGTTCCTTACACCAGAAAAATAATTCCCATGTTTGTCCTACTCAAGTTTAGTAGTATCTAGGAAGAGTAGAGTACTACTAATTAGAGGTTTATACTCTTCCACAAAGAACTAAGAATTTAGGACTCCACAATCATCATACTTGGGATCAACAGGTTGGAAGAAAGTGTATTTGTTTCCAATCAGGATCTGTGTGCAATTCCATGCTTATGTAAAGGGCATTTCAGTAAACATTGTGCTTAAATTGACTAGCTTATATCAGTTAGTAAATGATACTTAATATATATTGTTAGTCCACTTTCTAATATAAGACTTGATTGTTTGCATCATGATATCAATTAGACTTAGGAATACCTAATACATCTTCAGTTTGACTTAAGGAAACCCCACTTGTTGTTATGCACTTTAAGACCTATAATGAGTTCGTTGTTATTAGGATGGGGGGCTGTTTAGTGTAACGATTTTCTATACCCTAAGGTTTTGAGACAAATGATTTTCAACAACAAAACTTTTTAGGCTTCAGAAAACAAGTTAAACATTTGGTATCATTTAGAAAAATACATACCGAGGTTTCTCCATACAAGATAGCCAATGGAATTATACTTGCATCATTTTCAACTTGGCCCACCCATAACCTTTTAAAAGTAGCTCCTGAAAGTACAAGAAAGAAGTAAACGTTGTAGAAATAAGTACACACTACAGTAACCATAAGCAACTAAAAAATTGATGCAACCATGAAGATTAATTAGTTACTACACAAATTTATCTATATTCAAGATTTATTTTATGGGACCACATGTGAAGTCCAACTTGAAGTAAAATTTAATGTGGTTTTAAACATCTAGTTAGATGTGTCATAGGATTAAAAAAAAACTAAATTTGGGTCTTTCTTTAAGAAGTAATGGTCAGTTTTTGTATTCAATGGCAAAGTTGTAATTTCTGCAATTCTTGCAAATCAAGGTTATTTTATTAATTTAGTTGAGTCTTATCTTATGTTTTCTTCTCTTTGGGTCCAAATTAGTCTTTCATTAGTGATTACCTTATTAGGTTTTTAGGTTACTAGTCATATTTATTTATGCTCAGTCCACTTTGCTACTTGGGGAGGGGGAATTTGAACCTTTGATGTCTCCATTGGAAACAACAAGCTTTTGGCTATATATAATTTATGTTCTTGAAGAATAGATGGAGTTTATTAATAAAAATATTGAGTGTCTTGAGCATTGATGCATGTTGGCCTTTGTGTGTTCTTTTACCCTTTCTATTCTCTCTTTTCTTCTTCTAATTCTTATGCTATTGTTTACGGGTTCTGTTCATACAACCTTGAACACCATATATTTCTCCTTTTTCCTACTTCCTTACAACCCCAAATCAAACCCTTCCTCTTTCCTATCAAAACCCTAGAACCCAGATTTTCTCTATGATCTGCTTATTCATTACCCTATTGCTTATGCGTTGTGGAACATGATTTTCAAATTGTCTGTGGTCATGTGGGTTATGCCAGAGGGTGTTGAAGATCTCCTCAATAGCTGGAACAGAAGGTTGGGAGGACCCAAAAGTCATACGACCTAGAGCAAGATCCTCCATTGTCTCATGTGGCGCCTTTGGTGTGAGAGGAATGCACAGACTTTTGAGGGACGGGAGAAATCAATGCCTGATCTTAAGCTTATTCTTCTCAGATCTTTATTTGAGTGGATGAATGCTTCCTCTCTATTTTCCTTTGATCACATGTTTGAGATACTTGACTATTGTCCTTTTGGTGCTTTGTTTGTAATCTATGTACATGGTCTACGTTTTTAATTTTAATAGAGTTTTATTACTTATAAAAATATATATATATATTAATCAAACCTATCTAATTTAAGTACTAACCCTTAATTCTACAACTTTAAACCCTAGATCCACAACTCCTGACCCCTTAACCCACTACAAGCACAAATAGACAAATTCCCAATTTTTTTCTTACATCAAAATTTTCCATCAATGTTGAAAACAAAAACATAGATGAAAAGGTCAAAGAAGAAACATGTAAAGATAGTTTTTGTAAATTATGTCAACTTGACATGGCATTTTAAATGCTTGCAAAACAAAAAAACCAAAAAAAAAAAATGTTTTTATTTAGATGGCATAGGTGGCATGGTTAATAATATTTTTTTATTGGTAAGTTACACACACATCTATGTGAGTCTTGAACCTATGACATCACCGTCTACCTTCCTATTGCAAAAGAGGTGCATTGAGCTGGAGCTCATTGGCATCTGTAATAGAAATACCCATTTACAACTATCACAAACATGGTCTCTATCTCTTTTTCTCTCATTGAGAAAAAGATTCTATCTATTGCAAAACTTCTCGTAGAATCTCATTAACATTGTCCAAGTTTCATGCCAACTATTGCTAGACCCAGCAGTATAATCCACTCTCAAAAAGTGCCAAATCTCTACACAATATGTAAGCTTTCAAATCTTCAGTAAATCCATCTACATTCCTTTTTTTCTTTGGATAGGTAATAGAATCTTTATTGAACAAAAGTACATCATGTTCACGATGGTGAACAAATTGTACTTGAAACAAATACAAAAAAAAAAAAAAAAAAATCAAAAAGAAGAATTAAAAGATTGTAGGAAATCAAAAATGGAAAAATACATTGCGTAAAATCCCAAATCCGAGACCACTCAAACAAGGTCCCAACTAACAAAGACTTCAAAAGATCAACATATCTCTCAATATCTTCAAATGTATAGGTTTTTGTTCCCTCCAAATTAACCACATCAAACAAGCTGGCATATTCCAAACATTGGAAGAGTGTTTCCCCAAACAATTCCTCCATGCAAAAAGAAGAGAAGCAACTGTCCTCAGCATCACCCACTGAATCCCAAACATTAAAAAAAAAAAAAAAAAAAAAACTTCACTCCATAAAGCATGAGCAGCAAACTTACAGCAGAGCGAACTTCACTACATTCCTTTCAATACCAAATATTTGCTTGAAACCAATCACCTTTGACATTGTTGCATCACCTTCACTTCTCATCATCAATATTTTTTGTTCGACGCACCAACTATAATTGTAAGAACTTCATGCAAACAGAATCATATTTGATGAACACCCAATTGAGCACCTAATTCATGATTGCCTAATTTTTCTAAACACCTTTTCAATATTTTCTTGGTGTTACAGCAGATATTCGCAGAACAGACCAAATTTTTGTCATTTGAGAGAGGAAGAAGTGTCATTTGAGCCAGAGTTCATTGACAAAACCTAATCAATGATCTAAGAATAATGTATCATTCAAGGTGTCCAAAAGTAAGACAGTGTGTTTGGTTAAGCTTATGTTCTAATTTATTACAGCTTTTTCAAGCTTCAATTTTTTCTAGGTACAAATGTTTATTTACTTTGCTAGTTTCCTTATTTTTTAAGCAAAATAAGCCAAGGAAAATATACTCACCCAAACACACTGAATAATAAATTTTTGTCTAAAAATTTTTTGAGAGGTAACGGGAGTCTAGAAATGAATATACAATGATTGAACAAATTGAAAGTTTGGGAAGTAAAAAAGAAAGTAATTGAAATTGCCTGCCAATTCTGGAATGCTCATCGAATGACTAAAGATCCTGCTATGACTTGTACTATCCCATACTCGTAAGATCCCATCAGAATGAAGCACAAATAGAAATTGTTTTCCATGCACCTCATATATTACTAAGTCCTGCACAGGTCCTACAATCCTACCCCTGCATGACAAATATTTACAAGTTAATCAGTGATTAAAAAAATTAACAAGTTATAGTAGTATAACTAGCATTATGAACATCAATAAGACTGGAAATCAAGGCCTCAGTAATCCCAATAGAAGGAAAGCAAGGGATGATATGGGTCGCAGTAGGCTAAAAGTATGAAATCAAATCACATTTCTCTCTCTTTTTTTGTTTTTATTTTTTATTTTTGGATGAATGATAAATTTATTCAAACAATGAAACAGAGTTTCTGTAGGTTAATGACTACCACAAATTTGGTACTCTATTATTATAAAACAGAGGTTGGGCCTTGCTACGATGGTAAGTGCCTTCCACCAAAGGCAACAGGTCGCAAGTTTGGGGATTGGAATCAACCTCTCCAAAAAAATAATTGGTTTAAGGCTACCTACCTATCACCAATCCGGCAACCCAATCTTAGACCCCACAAAAATAGGAGCTTTCTGCACTAGATACAACCTTATTATTAATGTTTTTTTTTTTTTTTCCTTTTGATCAGAAACCTTATTATTATTGTGAAAATAAGAAAGAAAGTTACAGCTCAATACCTAGAAAAACAAGTACTAAAATTACAAATAAAGCCCAGCAACACACAAAATAGCAGAAACACCTTCTAACTAACAAGAACAATAACAAAAAGATACAACTACACAACAGCAGAGATTTCCCAGCCTCCATATGCAGCCCAGTACCTTATTCTTAGAGCTTTTTATTTTTCTTATGTTGCAGCAGCCTACATCTTAACATAATTATTATAGCTTTCAATATTTCATCCTCACTCTTGAACTTGCCACCATAAAATCAAATTCCTTACTTTCAAAAATAATCAAAATGAATATTTTGATGTTGCAGCAGCCTAAATGTGGCCTCCTAGAGGTTTTTCCTAAATGTTTTATTATTAGTATTTTTTTTTTTCTTTCTTCCTTGTCCTAGTGTGTCCAGTTGTATACAGCTAGTGTACATGGGTAGCTCTTTCTCTTAATAAGGGGAAATTATCTACTTTTGAAAAAAAATATTTTGACGCTGTTTATGTATATTCAAAATTTCATCCTCACTATTGAACTTGCCACCATAATCACATATCTTACTTTCAAGAATAATCAAAATGAATAAATTGACACTGCTATAACTATTCAAAATTTCATCCTCACTCTCGAATTTGCCACCATAACCACATATCTTAATTTCAAGAATAATCAAATTCAATACCTATAAAAAAAATAAATAAATAAACAAATTCAATAATTTGATACTGCTTATGCCAAAATCATGATTTCCAGAGTATCAAGAGTGTTCTTTTATATTGGAACTGATTCTTTAACAAGAGGCAAGTAAAGACTTATACAAGTATAATAAAAGATATGTGTCTACATAGAATCTTCTTCCTATTAACTCACTTCATTCATTACAACCAAAATCAAGAGGCCCAAAGCCAAATGACATGATAAATCTAATACTATGTTTGATGGGTGGAGATGAGAAGTGAGGGGAAGGGTGGCTCATCCTCCTCCCCCGTCCTCCTGTCTCCCTCCATTCCAAGCATACACTAAATCAGTTTGAACTCAAAGAAACAAGAGTGAAAAACATTGAGCGCAAAATGCTACTCTCCCAATACCTTAATCACCAGCCAATATCCTATTAAAAGATAGGAAACCTTTAAACAAGCATCCCACAACAGCAGCAAATTCTTAAAAAAAATACGGCCAGAACTTCCGTTAGACGGGGAAATAATCTAGACAGTCAATCTAACTGGTTAACGGAACATTTTGTTGAATATACATACATACATATATATATATATATATATATATAAATACACTATGCACAAACCCATCATATTTCACATTGTAATTCAGATTGATTTGGATTATGTGAGAAATAAATACGGAAACAGTTTTCTGATACCTGGACATGAAACCCCACAAACGACCCATTCCTGAATCATCGCGCAGCTCATGGACAAAACCTAAGCAAGCAGGCAGGCATGTTAGCGGTGAAAAGTGATAATAGTCAGTGACTGACATTGTTGAAATTTGAATTTGATGATAATACCAGGAGCAGTGTGGTCAAGTATGGTGCCAAGTTGGAAGCAGCAGACAGATCCATCATTGAAGCCAGCTACAAGACAGCCTGCGGTTGCTGCAACAGACGTGATGGGTCCATGGTTGGAATGAGTGCGACGAATATCAAACTCAAAAAGATGATCTGGTGGGAAAGTGGAATTGGAAACATTATAGGTGGAAATGTTGTTGGTGAGTTTTAAGAGGTAAGCGAGTCCCGAGATGGTCAAAACATAGAGAGTAATCTGATTTTGGGAGACACAAACAGAAGCGAAGGGAGATAGCGCATCGGGGAAAGTGAATCGAAGACCGACGGAAGGAAAACCTGCATTAGTAGAAGAAGAAGAAAGCTGTAGCAATTCAAGGGAATGAGGAAGGGTTTTGTGAATTCTCCTGTTGCAGCGAATAGTTGAGTCGATTAGAATAGCAATTCAATGAAAATGAAACTGGAAGTTGAGAAAGAAAGAAAGAAAGAATACCAACCACATGAGATAGGTAGGAGAGTCGTGATGATGTTGTATGATAGAGCAAGAGGAGGAGTAATCCTCTACGGTCAGAGGGGCGAAAGGCGGTGAAGTAGAAGTAGAGGATGAAGGAGAGACAAAGAGCTCAACCCAGTTCACGGAATCGGAGCCGATAATTGGAACTTCCATCCCGGCCAACCCCATCTTCTTCCTAAACCCTAAAACTCTTTTCGAGTGCCCACTGCCCAGGGTTTAGTTTAGTTCATTTAAACTGGAGACATGCCCCGCCTTTCCCTGCCATCAGGTGGGTGGGGTAATTACTAAAGAGTGTAAGTACACCCTTCTCTTTTCCTTATATATTTTGAGTCCATTCCTCGCCTCTTTTTTTTTTTTTTTTTTTTTTTTGTGGTACTTTTTTTTTTTTTTTAACGGAATAAAATTTTTACTCTAACTTAATCTAATTATATTTGTATGTAAAACTTCTTTCTAAAGACTTAAACTCCAACCCTTACTCTCCACACCCTATATGCAGAAAAGAACACAGAAAACAAGAACATGTTCTTCTGAAAAATTAATTTTATTTATTTATTTTATTTAAAAAAAATTAGAGGAATTTTGTTCTTAATTTTTTCTAATGTGCCTTCTTTATTTATTTAAATGCTGCATAGACTTTTTTAATGTTAGTTAAAAATTTTAATATTATTTTAATTGTCATGTCATCATATAACGTGCTAACAATATTTTCGTTAGTGAGATAATGATAGGGACTAAAATGAGAACAATTTTTTGATTTTAGAGACTGCATCCAAGAAAGAAAAAAGTGGGGACCAAAATGGGAAGTGGCTCAAAATGTAAGGATCAAAAATGTATTTACGCCTTACTAATTTGTATAACTGCCACCTCAATCTAACCTGAACTTGGTTTTTTTTTTTTAGAATTAAAATAATTCAAATTTTTTTATTATTTATTAAAAAATCAAATGCTAAAATTTTGTATATTTATAGGTACAAAATTTGTAAATTTAACAAAACATTTTAAAAATAATATGCCCAATTGTGTACATTTAATGTATACATTTTTTAAATGATGTACATTCAATGTACACATTTCTCTATTATTGTACTCAATTCTGTATATTCATCATACATTACTTTTTTTAAAAATGTACACAATATGGTATGTTAAATGTACATAATATTGTACATTGCACATATACAATTTTCAAATAATATACATAATTATATACATTTAACTTACACATTTTTCAAATAATGTACTCAATTTTATGTATTCAACATTCAAAATTTTTTTTGAAATGTACACAACTCTGCACATTTAACATACACAATTATCAAGTAATGTACACAATTAAGTACGTTCAATGTACACATTTTTCAAGTAATGTAAATAGTTCTGTATATTTAACGTACACAACTTTTCAAAAAAAGTACTTAATTTGGTTTATTCAAAATACGCACTTTTTAAAAAATGTACATAATCTTGTATATACAAAATACACAATTTTCAAATGAAGTACACAATTTTGAATATTCAACATACACATCTTTTAATGAATGTACACAATAATGTCCATTTAACTACACATTTTTCAAAGAATTAACACAATTGTATAAATTCAACATCCTTTTTTTTATTTATTTTAAGAATTTACACAATTCTATACATTTTATATACACATTTTTCAAAGAATGTACTATGTATACTCAACATATTCAATTTTTCAAAAAATATACAAATTTCTATACATTCAAAGTACACAATTTTCAAATAATATACACAGTTCTGTATATTCAACCATAGACAATTGTGTAAATTCAGCATACATTTTAAAAAGAATGTACATATTTCTTTACATTTAATGCACACATTTGTCAAGTAACATACACAATTGTTTATATTCAACACACAATTTCTTTAAAAAAATGGTACAACATTTTGTACATTCAATGTATACAATTTTTAAATATTGGTGTAGACATTTCATTTTGTACCCCTTACGACTTGAGCTCCTGTTCTCCAATAGTAATATCACTAGGAGGCCTATGACTAATTTAGAGCCAATTATGGAAAGTCTTTAACTTAGAGGATGTTTTGGTGAAAGAAAAACATGCGAGAACCCTCAGTAGTATGTTGATGACCACGTATACACATACTTTGACCATGCGCGCACATGAAGTATTACATATTGCCTTATAAGGGAAGTTTTTAATGTAGAATCATGTAGAGCTAATCCTACATCGCTTGGGAGAAGCTCTACATCCTCTGATCACTATAAAAGGCCCTAAATGTTTTTTTTTTTTTCCCAAAACACAACCGAATTCACTAGAACACAGTGAATTAAAGATGGATTTTTTATTTTAAAATGTCATCAAGTTAAATTTGTCTTGGTTGGGACTTATTCTAGTCTTGGCCTCTTAGTTAAAACTTACTAATCTTTTGGTTTTTGTCTTAATAGATAGATTGATTGAAGGAACGATCAAAATCAAAGCTCCAAGAGCTTTCTTGTTTGAGACAAGGAAGTTTATTTCGTACCATACCGGCTGGTATGGCTGTATTTACTGTTTCGGCACGTACCGGGTTCAAATACCAGTCGTACCAAGTTATATATCGGATTTCGGCCAGAAATGAAAATCAGCTAGTAACTAAAATTCAAACAAATGAAAAAATATACAAACGGAAAAGAAAAGAAAATAACCCACATTTCGTTGTCTCCATTGATTTACTAGCACCGATCCCATTTTGTCGTTGTCGTTGTCGTTGTCGTTGTCTACTCTTCTTCTTTTTCTTTTTCTTCTTCATCTTTTTCTTCCTCTTCTCTCCGACTCTTGCACTTCTTTTAAATGCATTCTAAGACTTTCTTTTGTTTTTATAAAAAACAAAGTACATTTATTTCATGTGGTGGTATGCCTTGACACCCACCCACGTGAACTAAGTACTAACATTTCAAATTTACAACTTCTAGAGAGTTACTTTTTTTTTCTTTTTTCTTTTTTCTTTCATAAATCAGGTTTCAAAAAAATATAGTGGGAAACTTATAAATGTTTTTTTATATACATGTGATTTGCCAGTGACTATCAAATCTACACCATCATCGTCATCATCTTTTTTTTTTTTTTTTTTTGGTGAATTACATCATCATCATCTAAGTAGATTGCATATTATTTTAACTAACTAACATTTCAATTAGGGGTTAACATATTAAATGAGACATAGATTTATAATTTTAAATTTTTTTAAGAAAGTATATATATTTTTTACTATTCAATATATATTTATATGTTTTCCTCAAAAAAATAATATTTAATATTTAATTTTTATATATAAATATATCAAATTAGCGGTAATCTCAAAACAATACGTCGATATCAACTGGTACCAAAATATATCATTTCTCTGACTAAATCGAAACGACTTCCGATACAGTATTGACTCCCTTGGTTTGAGGTAAGAGTTCAACCTTGGTTCATTCATTCTTGTTTGTTTATTTTTTTATCCACTACTTTAATATCTTGTTTTGTAGTTAGGGTTTATTGCTTTCGTGGTTAAAAACATACTAGGTTAGTTTAATTTAATTTTATGCTTGCTTTTGTGTTTGCTATGTTTTTGGGCAAGGATGTGTGTGCATGCTTCATGCATGCGTATGCATCATTGTGAACATGCGCATGCATGTTTAGGTGCGTGTAGGTTTTAACCTAAAAGCCCAAGTTTTTGTATTCTTACTATTTTTCCTATCTTTCTTGTTTGTTATGCATGATTAGGTTCTATTTAAGTTAGTTTAAGTTTATTTAGGTCAGCATGCAGTAATAGACCATGTTTTACATCCTTTTGATTATTAGATTGATAATTAGGATTTATGCATGTGATGAACAATGTGAACATGCATAAGAATAGGAACATTCATTGATGCATATGTGCTGTGATGTAGTGAGGTAAGTGAAGGTAAGTCATATATGTGAGTATGAACATGCATGTTTGATATGATGACCTATTTCTTAATAGTGAACATGTGAATGCAATGCTTTAAATGATGAACATGCTTGGTTGATGTCATGTGTGTATGATATTATGCTTACTACATTATAGGCGGTGAACCGTGATTGTCTTTGTCCTTTTACAAATTGTTTTTGAATCTTCCTCCCTTTCATATATAAAGTGCACTTAGCACTCCTATTCCAACACACACCAAAGCAAAGTTTAGCAGTATATTTTATTTCTTTCCTATATCCCTGGCTCCTTATGGTCTTCTTTTCCCAGTTATGACAACTTCCATTGAAGTGAGTCCAAGTTGAATTTATTGTTGTTTATCCAACAGTTACAGTCTTCTAATTCTACTACACAAGTTGTTGATTCCGAGGACGAGAAGGAAGAGGTTGTTGTTATCAGAACCAATCAGTTACAGTCTTCTGATTCTGCTACACAATTTATCAATTTTGAGGACGAGGTTGTTGTTACCGAAACCAATCAATTATGGTCTTCTAATTTTGCTGGACAAGCTATTGATTTCGAGGACAAGGAGGAGGAGGAGGTTATTGTTACCAGAACCAATTTCAACTTCGAGCTTCTCCAAGCGTAATTGAAGTGACTTGTTGGTGATGTATATGGATGAATAGTTACCGCCTTTGGATTTTGCTTTGGAACAAGAGATTACTAAGTCAAAGGCACCAATGTACACTACTGTTGATTCCTTCGAGGTTGCTAGCTATAGCAATTCTGATTTAGCTCTCTCTTTTGAGTATAGAACTTTCTAGAAGCAAGTTGGATCTTCTCAACTCGTTCATAGTCTCCATTGTTGATTCCAATGTTGAAGCTTCCTCATCCAAATAAAATGGGTTCGTTTCTTTGCCATTGAATTCTGCATCATTCTCTTCGGTTACTCATGGGGCCATCAATCACGTCGGCACTTGCACCCATAAATATACACCAATTAATTACATTCAATGCACACATTTTTTCAAAGAATATACATAATTTTATATATTCAATGTACCTAATTTTTCAAATGATGTAACCAATTCAATTCATTCAGAGTACACATTTTTTTTAAAATGTACATTTTTTTTTTGTAAATTCAAAGTACACAATTTTTGAAGGAAGTAAACAATTTTGTACATTCAAAGCACATATTTTTCAACAAATATACATAATCAACGTTCATACTTTTCAAAACAATAAACACAATTGTGTACATCTAGCGTATACATTTTTTAAGGAATGTACACAATTCTATATATTCATTATACACATTTTTCAAAGAATGTACTAAGTTATGCATGCTCAACGTTCTCATTTTTTGATGAATGTAAACAATTCTGTAA
The DNA here is from genome assembly GCA_033629205.1 of Lithocarpus polystachyus. Lineage (NCBI taxonomy): Eukaryota > Viridiplantae > Streptophyta > Magnoliopsida > Fagales > Fagaceae > Lithocarpus > Lithocarpus polystachyus. The sequence goes on from CM066171.1 coordinate 64,941,388, forward strand.
ATTAAATTTACATAATTTTCAAACAATGTACATAATTCAATATATTCAATATACTCAATTTTCTAAGAACTTACACAATTCAGTATATTCAATGTGTACAATCTTGAAATAATATACACAATTGTGTAAACTTAATATATGTTTTTTATTTATTTAAAAAAGGATGTATATATTTCTTGACATTCACTGTATACATTTTTCAACTAATGCACACAACTATGTATATTCAATGCCTACAATTTTTCAAAAAATGTACACAATTCTAAACATTTAAAGTACACAATTTTCATAGAATGTACTGTACGTTCAATGCACACAGTTTTTAAATGAATGTAGACAATTGTGTACGTTCAATGCACGCAGTTTTTTAAAGAATGTTTATATTTCTTTGCATTTAACATACACAAATTTTTTTTTTAAATAATGGACTTATTTCGGTATATTCTATGTCCACAATTTTATATATTCAACATACAAATTTTTAAAAGATGTACACAATTTTGTACATTCAACGAATACACTTTTAAATAATGTACATAATTTTGTTCATTTAACGTACACAATTTTTTTTTTTAAATGTACACAATAATATACATTTATCATACACAATTTTTTGAAGAATGTACATATTTTTGTACATTCAAGATAAACATTTATCCAATAATGTACACAGTTGTGTACATTTAGCGTACACAATTTTCAAGAATTTTTTTTCCATTTAACTTTATTATTAAAAAAAATTTGTTATTTGACAACACGCAAAAGAATGTGGAAAACTAGCATCTCGAGTTTTTAAAACTCGAGTTCCATTGCAAATCGAGTTTTACAAACTCGAGTTCCAAAATTCTGATAGAGTGACGTGGATAGGAACTCCACGTGGAACTTGAGTCTTACAGACTCGAGTTCCAGAGCAAAGGCACGAAGAGGCCTACGGGGAAGAAAAAGAAAGGAAGAAGAAGAAGAAGAAGAAGAAGAAGAGAAGAAGAAAGAAGAGATCGTCTCTTCAAAGAAGAAGATCGGGATCGGGATCGGGATCGGAGATCCACGGAACCACATCGCGGATTGCGTTCGGGATCGTGTTCGCGATCGCCGATGGCAGATCGCGTTCGCGATCGCGGATCGCGGTCGCGATCGGGATCTTCAATTCTTCATCATTTGTTGATCGGGATCTTTCTTCATCATTTGTTCTTCTTCAGTTCTTCATCATTTGTTCTTCATCAGTTTCAGTTTCAGTTCTTCAGTTCTTCTTCAGTTTCGTTCTTGAGTTTCAGTTCTTTTAGAAATCGAGTCTCTTAGACTCGAGATCCACGTAGCATTTTCTGTCCACCTCATCAGCCCAAAGGCTTGCAAAGCGAGTCTCTGAGACTCGAGTTTCTAAAACTCGAGATGCTACTTTACTTAATAAAAATTTTTTATCGTTAACTTACTATGTTGTCCTCCTTCACGTGATTATTCTGCACATTCCCCCCAATTTTCAATGTACACAATTGTGTTCCTTAAATGTACTCATTTTTCAAGAATGATAAAATCATGTATATTTAACTTACACAATTTTCAAATAATGTACACAGTTATATATTCAACACATGCAACTTTCAAAGATTGTACACAATTGTGAATATTCAACATACACATTTTAAAAATTATTTACATATTTCTTTATATTCAACATACACATTTTTCAAATAATATACTTAATTTTGTATATACAATGTCCTCAATTTTTCAAAAAAATGTGTATCTTGAATGAATTGAATTGGTTATTTGATTTGAAAAATTTATGTACGTTGAATACACAAAATTATGTATATTTTTTGAAAAATGTTTGAATTTCAATACAATGAAAGAAAATAACTTATAATTTACTATTTTCTTTCATTTTTATTTTTTCCATTAAAAAAATCAATCAGAGCTGTGGTTTTATTTTTGTTTTTGTTTTTTTTCCTAATGTGGCCTTTTTCATTATTAAAATGTTGAGTTGGTAAGTTGAAAATAAGTAATAACAAAGACTAAATTGACTGCTACTAAAATGTAGAGACTAAATTGATTGTAACTCCAAAAGATAGGGATGATATGAAAATTGTATTTTCGTTTGAGAATAAATTGGGTCAGGATTTGGTGTAAAAGATGTGTTTTACGTCAACCAATCCTAACCCGCCATGTCACCAACTTTTTTTTTTTTCAACGGTGGCTTGCAGCGGCGACTATTGGTTGAACCATGGAGTTTCGACCATGACAATGGTGTTGGTGGCTTGTGTTGAGGCAGGGACGGAGCTGTTCATGGACTAGGGGGGGCAGTGGCCCCCCCTAGATTTAAAAAAAAAAATCATAATAGTATATAGATTCTGAATTCTTTTAACATTTAGGTCCAAGATAATTACTTTTGGCCCCCCCTCTCCCCAACAATTTACAAATTGGCCCTTAGAATCCAATCAAAAAAAAAAAAAAAAAAGAAAAGAAAAAGAAAAAAAAAAGCCCATCACTTTAGTTGATGGCCTCTCCACGGACAAACAAACAAAATCTCCAAAAACAAGTAACAAATCCTTGGACTGTGAGATATATATAAAAAAATAAATAAAAAAATAATAAAAAAATAATAAGAAAAACCTCTTTGGCATCCTATTCTGCATTGTTCTTGAGGAATGATAAGGCAACTCAAAAAAATTTATCAGACATTGTAATATCTGGAAAGTCACTCACTCTACTCTGTTTTACTGTTTAGAATGTTTATTTAATAGAGACAAAGGATTTGTACTTAGACCACTCTCGCTCACTCTTAGCTCTTTTTTGTGTGTGGCCATAAGCTATTGAGTGTGTTACTAAGAGGACTACATGTGCGGCTATTAATTTTTAAGGGAATACAACTATTTGACTTGCTAAGTTAGTGGGCTACGTGTGTGGCTATTTAATTTTAAGGAAATACTTTTAATATTTAACTGGATAAATTTGTTTAACTTGAAAGTTGAAACGTTTGAGGTTTTTTTTTTTTTTTTTTTTTTTTTTTTTTTTTTTTTTTTTTAAACATTTGAGGTATGGGCTTTTCTTATCTTCTCTTTGTTTACATATTTTTTTTTAATTCTCAATCAGTAGAGCTATAAGGTTTGAAATTGATGAAATATTTGAAAATTAATTAAAATAAATAATGAAACGAACTAATAGTAACATTAATTTTTATAAGATAGTCTCATTTAGTTACAAGTCAAGAAATTTTTTAATGTATTTCTTACCCCCCCTAAGTCTAAAGTCTGGCTCCGTCCCTGTGTTGAGGTTTGAAGCTCTGGCTATGGAGGTCATGGGTTTGATTTAAGCTCTGTTTGGGAACGCGGCACGTTTGCTGCGTTTCCTCTCTTCCCAACGTTTTTTTTTTTTAAGCTCCGTGTATGTCATTGTTCATTGGCCATGAACAGTGATTTTAGGCCAATGAACAGTGACAAACATTGTAGCAAATAGTATAATTTTTTTTTTTTTCAGTTTTCAGCAAAATAAGTTGTATCTAAACGCATACTTAGAGATGAAAAGATTGGCTGATTGGGTGAGGAGAGAAGAGAGAGAAAAGAGAGACTTAAGGCTTAATTTTGTTTTTTTTTGAAAAAGACAAAAGGTTGGTGACGTGGTGAGTTAAGATTGGCGGCGTAAAATTACGGCAGCTGACCAATTTATTCTCTTTTCGTTTTGAATAATGAATATACAAATACTAAAAGTGCTCGATCTCGATTCCCTTAAAAAAAAATTAAAAAAAGAAAAAGGAAGAGAGAGAAAAAGAAAAAAAGGGACACGATTCCCTTTCTGCTGTCTCTCAAGCTCAGCGCAAGGCCGAAGCTCCTTCAACGTGCTCTTCCTCTAAACTAAGCCTTCTACCCTCTTTCCCACCGAACCTCCGCGGCTCAACCACAAATTCTGATTCGATAATAACACCCAGCTTCCTTTCTTCTTTTGAGAACGGATCCTTCCAAGTTGATCTCTGCTTAAAGCCGATTGAAAAGGGTACATTTTTATTTTTCTTTATGGTTCTTTCCCTTTCTTAGAATAAGTTTTGGTATTTCTTATTGCTTCAAATTGCCACTGCCGGATACCAGTAACACCATCACTCTCTTTCTCTCTCTCTCTCTGCTTGATTGAGGTTTATCATATGAGTGGGAATTGGATGGATAATCCTCTTGTTTTGATTATGATTAATATTACTATAAATGTTTTTGCTCCACAATTTAAAGCATTTTGTTGTTTTAGAGTCAAAAGATGACAAATCATAAAATATGGTAAAAATATGATTTGGGTATGCGCGCCATCCATTCTCTAACTATATGCAATTGTCAATGTATTGTAAATATATCATGATGTATATTGTTGACTTCCTTAGTTCTTTGCCTGAAAATTATATTCATAGTATTATATCATATCAGTGGACTAAATTATTTCATACCTGTCTTGTTTGCAAGAACCATACTTTTTCTTGCCAACCATTATGGTATTGCCCCCACAGATTGTATTTCTCCAAGGGGAAGACTATATAAATAGTGGGTGAGATTGAACTTGGATAGCAATCATAGCATGAATACGCTTGGAATACCTATTAGATCATTGAAGTGTCCAAACCAAACATGCTTTACGTTTGGAATAGCTATTAAAATTTTGTTTCTTTGGAATTTGGATAGCATGAATACGCTTGCATGTTTTCTTTTGTTTTTGAACAATAATACACAGCTCAACTTCCTTAAGAGTTTTTTGTTGATTTGGATTTGGAGTGATCTCATTATTAAGATATCTTTATATATACATCTTATGAATATGAAAATTTTTCTCCTAGGTTAAGGAAGAAATGCTAGAATATCACAACATCATTTCTGTTGGACCATTTACCAGTTTATTTGCCGATCATGCATGAGCAATCTTATCATCCAACCATAAAAAGTGGGTATAGTACTATAGTACCTGTATTTTTATTTATTTATTTAAAATAACGAGTAAATATATTAGGTCAGAGTTCCTCAATGCAGAATTTGAGGTGATAATGCATTCAGGGACTGTCTAAAACATTTGAAACATTTAATTGATGGTATCTTTAGAATAAATTATCTGTGTTGATCAAAGGTATGACTTCTTGAGAATCAGAATATAAGAGTGCTTAATTCTGATAAATATTCAATTTCTTTTCTTGTATCCTTGAAGTTTTTATCATAACTCGAAGATTTATTTTTCTTTGTGGAAAAAAGAATAAACAGATTGATTCGTAATTTTTTTTTCTCTGATTTTTCTTGGCGAGGGGTTTGGTGGATTCTTGGAAGGGTTCATGATTGTTGACATCTTGTTTCCATCAATGAAGTCCATTCTAAAATGGTGGTCACAATTTTATTGCTTGTTTAATGTGGAGACCATTGCCCTACTTTATTATGCAGTCTTTTTTTTTTTTTTTTGTTCATAAAATGTTTAACAATGGAATATCCATTCAAGTCTGTAGGAGGCACTTGTTTCTTTTATATTCAGTTGCATCTGATAGAGCAGTATCTACACAAGACAAATAAAGTTGAAAAGAATCAACAGTGGCTTTGCTGTGAGGTTCTTATACTCTGTACCATGCTTAAGGTCCCAAATCATCAGGTTGCTGGCCACCAGGCAGGTGATGGAAAGCTTGGTCCTTTGGTAGATGATTCAGGGCTCTTCTACAAGCCTCTTCAAAGTGATGATCGTGGGTCCAAAGAAGTACTTTTCTATACATCATTCTCTTCCAACACTAACATTCCAAATCACATCCGCAGATTCTTTCCTACTTTTCATGGCACTCAGCTTATAGAGGCATCCAATGGGTCTGGGAAGCAACCTCATCTTGTGTTGCAAGATATTTTCTCTGGTCGCTTCAATCCATCTATCATGGACATTAAGATAGGATCCAGAACATGGTACCCTCAAGCATCAGAGGACTATATCCAAAAGTGCTTTATGAAAGACACAAAAAGATCAAGCCTTGCACTGGGGTTTAGGATAGATGGGTTGCAGATATATGAGAGCGAAGGTTCAGGGTTCTGGAAGCCTGATAGGAAGCTTATCCATAAATTTACTGCAGAGGATGTTAGGTTAGTCCTGAGGCAGTTTGTTTCTTCTAACTCATCTGCAGGTGTGGACCCTGATTGTACTTTTGCATCAACTGTTTATGGTGGTTCTAGTGGAATTTTGGCACAACTGCTGGAGCTCAAAGAATGGTTTGAGCATCAAACGATTTTTCATTTCTATTCTTGTTCAGTTCTTATGGTGTTTGAGAAGGAATCAGTAGTGAAAGAAATGAGTTCCGGTGCTGAAGTTAAACTTGTTGATTTTGCACATGTCGTGGAAGGCAAGGGTATTATTGATCATAACTTCTTGGGTGGGCTCTGCTCTTTGATAAAGTTTATCTCAGAGATTCTGACCTGCTCAGACGTACATACAGCTAAAGCTTCTCTGCAATTGTGACACTGATAATTGAACAGGATGTCTTAAATATAGGCTTCCTCACCTCACTGATTGGCCTGTGGCTTCCCCCTGGATGTTGAAATCTAAAGTACTGTTTAGAATTGTATTACTTTCCACTTTATTTTGAACTAAAATTTTATTGACATTGTTGAGGCTGATTCTGTGAATGACTGTTCAAGAAGTTTCCTCAATGCTGTTGTTGCCCTTCTAAGTTTATATATCTTGACATGCATGACCGTTGAATATTGATTTGTGGCGCTTACTGAATATTACTTAATTTTTCTAGTTATGTTTCCACTTTGTTGTTTGCTATGTAGTATCTAATGACCTATCTTTGCATCTGGATTGTTACAGTTTTTTTTTTTTTTGGGGGGGGGGGGGGGGGGAAAGTGTTTACTAGTCATATTTCAATGACAGGGTATGGTATGACTAGGAATATAAATATATTATCTATATATTTTAGCCATTATTACCAATAGTGCTAACAACTAAGGGGAAAAAAATGGTGTTTGGGCTGCTGTGAGACTTGCAATCAAAGGAAAAATGGAAAGCAACTAATTTTGGACCCTTTAAGCAACGAATTTCTTGTGATAGCATCTTAAAATTCTGAGGGCACAGACCCATGGTCCAGAGGGAGCGGATGCTTGGAAATCATAGAATGCCATAATGTTGTACCCTTTTTTTAAGGAATGTTCCTGCAATAATGAGATCCTCCATTCTGCATGTCTATAAAGAATATTGGATGCTGTTCTTAAACAGGTTTTGCTTTGTGCCACAGTTACTTGAACTGGGTTATGTTGTTTTTAGTATAGCGTAATGAAGATTCTCATTGGTTCAAATGTTTCAAAAGTTCCCTACATTCCAGAGTGCTGGACTTTTCAAAAGTCCTGAGCAGCATAGATCTTGGCTTATGGTTGGTTAAATAAATATGATTCTATAGCTTTGCAGCAGCTAAAGGAAATTGAGGATAGAAAAATAGGCCTTACTATTTTTTCAATATTAAGGGATCTGATAGACTTGCGATGGAAGAATTTTTAGTCAAACAAACAAATCTTGTATCCTCAATATTGAACTCTTTTGTATCTCAAAAAAAAAAAAAAAAAAAAAAAAAAAAAAAAAAAAAAAAAAACTCTTCTGGTAATCATTTCAAGAATTCCACATATACACGAGATGCCAAGGCTTAATTTTATGTCAGTGACGTCCCTATATTTAATAACAGATTGTCTAATAATTGATGTCCTTTTGCTGCCGTAGTCTTTATTGCTTCTCCTCTCCAGGTTATGCTAAAGGCCTGTGATGTGTGTATTTGCTATCCGGTAATGCCAAGGAAGATTGTAGGTTCATGAATTATAAATAAGATTGTAATGATTTTCAAAGACTTGTAAAAGTTAATAGGATTTTCCATCACCGACCTGCAAGATAAGGAGCAATAACAGTCTTGAATAATCTTGGTATTTCAAGCACGAGGACATTTAGGCATCCCAGACAGGCTCCCAAGTGAATTGAGAAAATCTTTCTTTAAAGCAATGCAATTGTTATAACATAATCTACTTCAAATGCAGTAGTGAACTCCATGAGCAGTCATAGACATAGAAAGAGCTTCAAAATTCAAAGGAAAGATCAAAGATGTATTCTTTCTTCAATAACTAAGGAAATTCAGGACTCCATCCAAGCCTCCTTGTCAAAGGTAAGATTTTGTCAAAAGCATTTTTTTTTTTCCTGGTTGCATTCTTATTTTGGAACCCCTGATTTTTGTGAAATGGTTAAACTCAAACTTCTCATTTGATGACTGAATAATTTAATTGAGAAAAAATCTCCCATATATTTAGAAGTTATTGTATAGGACAATGATTTTGTTAATGACTATTGGACAAGATTGTTTTGGTTTTCGATTCAATGCAGCAACCGAAAGCTGCACACCGCACCAAAAGGTTACTGACTTACCGCTTTGTAATTGATACTGAGAGTGATTGCGCAGATCATTTGGTTCTGTCAGATCTATGGAAGAGTTAGAATACCAGTTTTGTATTGTACCCGATTTTTTCCACATGTAAACTAACTAGATACAGAATAGCATCCCCCCTCTCCCCCACCCACCCCCCCCAAAAAAAAAGATATATATATATATATATATATATTTTCTTGCATCCTTTAAATTCCCTGCAGATTGAACTAAAAGACTATGATCCGATGCTGCATGAGAGAGGCTTCCATCAAAAACTAAACATGATTGTGTAGCATTCTGACCATTTGTTAGTAAATTATTGCTTACATGAAAGTAAATAATTTAATATATCACCTACCCTTTGGTGCTGCAAATTCTCACCAATATTTGACAAAGCCCATGAGTGGGAAGTTTATATAAACTTTGTGAGATTTGGCTTGTACTTTCTTTTGTTAGAATAGGAAATGGATGCGATTAGTGTTGGATGAATGCTATTTACGAATGCATCCATTGTATACTTTCTTCTGTAGCATTTGCGATGGATTTATTGTCTCTATTGAAGAATTCAAACTGAACATGTTTTATTGCAATTATCAGGGATTCCATGTAGGAATTTTGTATAAAATGTTTCAAAATTTCATTGTCATTTGAGATACATTGGGGTGCATGACCTTATGTTTTGTAGTGACTCCATGCTAGGGCTGGCATTGTACCTCAGATGCTACTGTAAAATTACAGAATTAATTTGTCTTTGTGGATGTTACAATTGCCACTGTCATAATAGAAAAATTGATCACAACACCCGTCATTGATAATCAAGGGAAAATGGCCTTTTGCCTTTTTTTTTTTTTAATATCCAGCAAAATGCCCCCTGTGTGAAACTATTTAGAGAAATGCCCTTATTTTGAAACTCGATTTTCTAAAATTCGAGTTTCAATTTAAAACTCGATTTTTGGACAATCGAGTTAGAGGGAATTGAAAAAAAAAAAAAAAATTAGTGGAACTCAAGTTCTTTGAATGGAACTTAAGTTCCAGAATTCTTTTTTTTCTAAGTCCAATTTCGCTATAACTCGATTGTATCGAGTTTTACATTTGAAACTCAATTTTCTAAAAATCGAGTTTCAAAACAGGAACATTTTCCTAAATAATTTGAGAAATCGGGCAAAATGTTGAAAAGTTTTTTTGAAGGGGTAAAACCCCATTTTGGCCTTGTTAATCATGATAAGTAGCAAAAATATTTGATCTAAATGGTTAAAGCACCTCAAACATCTACCTTAAACGCTTGACTGTTTTAGGTCAATAATACCTCCTAAATTTAAAGAGGCAACCTCTGAACCAAAGTTAAACCAAATTGATTATGTTGGCTTTACAAAGCCTTGACTTAAATTTCAACAAAGTACTCATGAGAAAGAGGGGAATGAAAATTTTATTAGACTACGTCAAACTCACAAACAAAGAGATCAGGCCACTGCCTTGAGGGCTCACTACAACGTTTTCTCTCACACATTTTCACATCATACATCTATCCCCTTTTATAGGGTGAAGTTACAAGAGTTGTCGTTATTGTCATGATTTTTTGTTTTATAGTAGAAAATTCTAGAATGTGGAAGACTCAAAGACACAAATATTATGAAATGACAATAGACATAGATGGTTATAGAAAAACAAAAGACACAAACTGTTATGAAATATTAAGAGACACCTTTTGGTTTACCACTTCCAACACTCCCCTTTAAACCAAAAGCATCTTCACACCAAACATTATCTTCAATCTTCTGAATCTATCAATTGGTAAAGCTTCGGTAAAAATGTCTGCTACTTGCTCTTCTGTATTGCAATACTAGAGCTTCACACCTTTCTGTTTCATATAATCTCTCAAGAAATGATACTTCATATCAATATGTTTGCTCCTTTCATGTTGAACTAGATTTTTAGAAAGTTTTATGGCAGACTTGTTATCCACATAAATAATTATGGATTCTTCTTGTGGATGATCAAATTCTTTTAATAAATTCTTCAATCATATTGCTTTACAAACAGAAGAGGATGCTGCCACATATTCAGCTTCACATGTTGACAAAGCTACAATACTCTGCTTTTTAGACATCCAAGATAGAAAACATATCCAGTAGTGCTTTTCCTTTTATCTTGATCACCTCCCCAATCACTATCTGAATATCCATATAGTGCGGCATCATTATTATATGAATATAAAAGACCAAAATTCATGGAACCTTTTATATATCTTAGGATCCTCTTTACTGCAAGCCAGTGAAATTCCTTTGGTTTCTCCATATATTTGCTCAAAAGACCAACACTATAAACAATGTCTGGCCTTGTGATTGAGAGGTACCCTAAACTTCCAATCAAACTCTTAAATAGAGTTGGATCTATACTTTTCCCTTCTCCTTCTCTTGTCAATTTTAGATCCACACAAGTGTATTAATAGCATTGTAATTTTTCATATTAAATTTGTCAAGCAATTCCTTTGCATATTTTTTCTGACATATGAAAATGCCATTTGGTTGCTGGCATACCTCAATCCCAAGAAAAAATGACATAAGTCCAGAGTTGGTCATCTCGAACTCCTTAAACATAGCTTGTTTAAACTCATGGAACATTTGCTGGCTGTTTCCTATGAATAACAAATCATCAACATAAAAACAAGTTATAAGAGTTTCATTATGGGCATTCTTCTTGATGTAGACTGCATGCTCATAAGGACACTTGAGAAAAGCACTTCCATGAAAATAGTTGTCAATACGAGAATTCCAAGCTCGCGGGGCTTGCTTTAGCCCATATAAAGCTTTCTTCAAATGATACACCTTGTCTTCTTCTCCTTTAATCACAAAACCTTCAGGCTGCTCTACATACACCTCTTCTTCAAGTATGCCATTTAAGAGCATTCATAGTAAAGAATGTAAAATTTTTAGCATTTAACAACTTAAAAAGTTACTTTTTTCTATTTTAACAGCACACTTTACAATACACTCTACATCAAAACTTCTATTTTTCACATTAAATAAAAAAAAATTCATTTTTTATTCATTTCTCTCTCTCCTTTTTTAAAATTTTTTTTTTTATTATTATTCATTTCTCAATTTCTCTTCTCTTTGGACTCTCTTCTTCTCTTTCGTCTGAAGTAAACCACAACCCCACCTCCACAATCCCAAACACACAGCCCCACCTCCACAAACCCACACTCACCATCTCCACAAACCCATAACCCCACCTCCATAATCCCAAACCCACAGCCCCACCTCCACAAACCCACAACCAAACACCACCACACTTTGACCGGCCATCCTCCACAACCCTACAACCAAACACCACCATGCTCTAACCGGCCATCCTCCACAACCCCACACTTACCACCTCCACAAACCCACAACCAACGACCACCACACTCCGACTAGCCATCCTCCACAAACCCACAACCAACCACCACTACACTTCGACTAACCCCACCTCTTTTGATTTTTGCTCAGACCTAAACCCAAAATCTCAAGATTTCCTCTAACTCAAACTTCATTTTCTTTTGATTTTTGCTTAAACCCAAACCCAAACCCAAAATCTCAAGGCTTTTCTCTTGGGGTGAAAGATGAAAGTGAAAGAAAGCCAAAGGCCGGTGAAAGAAGAAGAGAGAAAGAAGAAAAGAGAGAAGAAAATGAGATAGGTGAGAGAAAAAGAAAGAAGAAAAGAGAGAAGAAATGAGAGTGAATAGTGAGAGAGAAATATTAAAATATTATTATTTTTTTAAGTGTTGAGCTACAGTAGGCTGTTATTTATACCAGCTTACTGTAGCTCAGTAGGTAAAAATTTTGAGTAAAACAACCTTGCTATAGTGTTTTTTTTTTTTTTTTTTTTTTTTTTTTTTTTTTTTTTTGTTTGTGTGAAATAAGTTGCTAAAATGAGTTTTTAGCAATTATACCATCTTTGTTGGGAATGCTCTAAGAATGTCGATTTGACATCTAGTTGGTATATTTTCCAACTATGATGTGTTGCAAAAGAGATCAACATCCTCATTGTGTCAAGTCTTGCTATTGGAGCAAAGACTTCTTCATAGTCTACCCCATACTTTTGCTTGTAACCTTTAGCCACAAGTCTTACCTTGTAGCGCTTAATCCTCCCATCAGCCGTGTGCTTAATCTTATACACCCATTTCACACCAATGGTTCTTTGACCTGGAGGAAGTTTAGTCAATTCCTATTTGTTGTTTTTCTTAATGGCATAAATTTCTTCTTGCATGGCATTCCTCCAATAATCCTCTTTCACAGCTTCTTTGAAAGTAAAAGGCTCATAGTCCTATACACACAATTTTCGTAAAAGATAAATCACATGATCACGAAATAGTGTAATAAATAATCAACTTGTATTTGATTTGTGTATATGTGAGTACAATCCTTTGTATGAATTTTTATGATGAAAGAGTACAATAAATTCCTCTTATTCGATTTCCAAGAAACGTTACGATTTGAAAGGGCTGCGAAGCTTGATCTTGAATCGTGTTTTGATGTCTCCAAGTTGAATGAATAGTTGAATGTGCTTGATTTGATGCAAAGGTTGTTGGCTTGATCTTGAACTAGGTTAAAGGAGAATCCCCACTTTGATTTGAAGAAGTAGGAATAGGCCTTGATGAACAATGAAATTCTTGTGAACTTTAGGGATGACTCTCTATTTTGACAGAGTGTTAGTAGTGTTTTCTCTCTAAGTGTTCCCCTTTTTCTCATATGAGAAGCCTCTATTTATAGGCAACTCAATAGTATTTAATTTGGAATTTTCTCTCAGCATTTATTGAGAGTTGAATTAGGAATTTAATTTGGTATTTCATTTAATAAGAACTTTCCATATAGGTCTTTTCTTCTGATGTTGCCATATGGCTTTCTTCATTTGATGTTGCCACATGGTTTGCTTTCATTCGTTGATCATCCATATCATCAATTGGAGATTGATTTAATCACAATTATTTTATCATGAACAATCGGATGATTGTGAATACATCATAAAATTTTGATGTCTACAAATGCCCCCACTTCAAGATTCGGTTTTGCATCTTTTTGACACAAGGAAGACGAGGCTTGAAGTATTTATTTATTTATTTTATTATTATTATTATTATTTTTAATCTTTAACAATGGACTTAGTTTTACGGGAACACAAGGCTTTCATACAAGTGCTTTATGGGCTTATTTCTTCCCAATGCTGCATATTACCACTTTGCCATCCGAGTTATCTTTTCATTGTTTTACCCTATGGAGGACGTGCCCCTTTTTTTTGAACACTAGGGCTTCCCCTTGCAAGCCCACCTTAGTTTTGTTAGGCAAGTCGGTGTTGCAATTGTCTTGCTCGGCAAGCATGTCTTTTCTTTAGTTGCACTCTTGCGAATCACTAGGGTTTCTTGCGAGTGCCACCTCTATAAAAGGAGGTGATGTTTTATGGGCTAGAGGTAATTGAACACCGTTTTTTTTTCTTGAGTTATTTCTTTTTTTCTTCAGCCGTAGCAGGCATTCTTCCTCTTTTTCCATTCTTTCTTGTGCTTGTCTTCTTTATTTATTTTTTCTTTATTATTATTTTGTGTTGAACGACTTAATTTACTCTGTGCAGGTCATAGAAGTTGGTACTGCATGAGCCGAGCATCAATTTCAAGCGAGTTAGCATCCTGTCCTTCTTGTCTCGGCGTCCGATGGATTCGAGCAACAGCGGTCCTCTTGTCACCTCTGGACTCCGGGTTTGTAAGCTTCAGTAGCGCATTCATTCCACTACCTTTTGTCCCGCGACCATTGGTGTGAGTGCTTCGTTTGCGCAACCTTCTCAAAGCCTTCGTGCGCAAAACTTCTTAAAGCCTTCATTTTGCGGCCATCGTTGGTGCATCCTTCCATCAGGGTGAGAGCTTTGTTGACACATCCTTCCATCATAGCAAAAGCTTCGTCAGTGTATCCTTCCATCAGTGCGAGAGCTTCGTCGGCGCATCCTTCCATCATAACGAAAGCTTCGTCAATGCATCCTTCCATCAGTGGAGAGCTTCGTCGGCACATCCTTCTGACTGCCTTTGCCGTAGCCTTCGTCCCGCGATCATCGGCGTGAGAGTTCCGTCAGCACATCCTCCTCACTGCCTTTGCCCCTGCCGTTGCTTCGTGATCATCAGTACGAGAGTTCCATCAACAAGCCCTTCTCACTGCCTTCTGTCCCGCGACCATTGGCGTGAGTGCTTCGTCTGCGTAACCTTCGTCTCCACCTCGCAGCTGTTGGCGCTGGAGCATTGAGAGAGCTACATATCGGATTCAAGCACCAACTGTCATCTCTTGCAGGCGATACTGCAGTGGGATTTCTGCTTCATATCTGAACTACGCTCCTCTTCTTTCAGCATCTTGCGGATTCGAGCATCGGCGGTTTCATCCTGGACTTGCCTTCCTCTTAGACTTTGTGCAGCTGCCTTCATCTTCACGTGGCAACCAAGGTGCACACTAAATACACGCCTAAAGCTTTAATGCCCCCACGCGGACACATGGCTTCCTTGTAGCCTTGAATTTCAACGCCACGCCTAATAACCAATAAGATATGAACATGGTTTTTTTTCAAGTTTGGAAAGTGTACATGCAAGCCTCTACGTACGTGTCCTTCTCTTCACATGCACCTACACCTACATATGACGTTTGCATGTTAATATTGAATGAATGGTTGCCCGTGGTCTTGAATCTCAATATCAAGTGCCTCTTTTTTTATTTTATTATTATTACTATTACTTTTTATATCAATTTATTAGTAATGAGCATTTGAACGAATAAGTTATTCGTCCTTTTCTTTGGATTGCTGTCAGGTGTGTTAGGTGGCTCGGGCCTATCAACCCTTCGATCAACTTGTGACTCTCCTATATTTGCTCAAGTCGCAACCTCTACAAGCTTTGTCTCCTCCAGGTGGTTGCAATCAAGTGTGCTCCATCATGGTCATCTTTCACGACTTATCGAGGACTTTCAATGATCAATCCGTCACTCTCTTGCGCTCTACGAACGAACTCGTAGAGGAAGGCGTCATCTTGAAAGTCCATCCACCTAGTAGTAGTGTTCCTTTATCCTCGTCTATTGCCATTCCTCGTCCTCCGAGTCTATCTCGATGGTGGGTCGAATCATCTCACGAACTGCACGACTCGACTAGAAAGGATTCGCACGTCATTTCAAGGACGTTTACTTTGGCCTCCAACCTTCACTCAACCGTGGGCGACATCAATCCATTTCTTCTTCTTGGTCGTCGAATAAGTGCAAGAGAAGTGCAGTGGGCCCTACCTTCTTCCAAGACCCCTCCACTCCAATATAAGGGGGAATTTTTCTACCTCCCTAAATATTGGGAGTGGCTAGAAGACATATTGAGTCGCAATACTAAAGTCTTAAATAATGCCAATCTTTACCAGCCGCTACTTGCATCGTTATTCACATACGATTGAAACACCCATGTCTTGCAAGCCTTTTTGGAGTGTTGGTGTGCGGCTACGAACACATTGCACACATCTGTAGGAGAGGTCTCCATTAGCTTATGGGACTTGCATTCGATTGGTGGACTTCTCGTGTACGACTCATTTTACGAAGAAGTAGTTCCAAACTCGAAAGATATATCATCTCTCCCCTCATGTTGTCGTCACCTATTTGTTGCCTTCCATCACCTGAGTCTTGAACTTGATGGTTCGCATTTGGTCACTACGGCCACATAGGTGAAGTTTTGGTTCCGCGGCGAGTCTAAATATCAGAAATCGCCAACTAGAAGGTCAATAAAGAGGAATGCAAGTGGCAAGCAATCTCATAACTCCTCTGGTAAAATCGATGCCCCCAGAATTCTGACTAAAGAAGACGAGGCTCCCTACAATGTGCTCAAGGTGGAGAGAAGGCTTATAGAAGAGACTTGGTTAGCTGCTTTGATCTCATGTTGGTTGTGTGAGTTCGCTCTTCTTGACAGGGGACCAAACTTAATCAAGCCTGGTGTTTTCAAGAGTGCAAGTGCGATGGCTCGTGGTAAGAGATACTGCCTTGCAGTCCCAGTCCTAGCCAACATTTATAGGGGTTTGAATGAAATTGTGTCTTCTAAGACTCCTAGTCAATGTGATGCCACTTTTCCTGCACACTACTTGAATGCTTGGTTGGTCGAATACTTTGACACTCACTTTGAACTCGAAGGGTCTCGCTCTAAGGTTGTTCCACGCATGTTTAGATACTCTGGAGAAGGTGCAGCCAAGCATTACGACGAGGTTACGGCGCGTAAGCTATTTCGTGCCGTTAGTAGCCTCAAGTTTCATCGCTTGGGCCTTTTTAAAGGACATCGGGAGATTCTGGTGGATGATGACAAGCTACCTAGCTCTTATGCAGATTACTTCATCAGCCAACGCTCTAGCAACCTGGCCTTTCGTCGTGGAAATGTATGTATAGTTAAACCATATAGCCCTCACCGCTTTGGTCGATAGTTTGGTTTCAATCAACACATCCCTGGGGAGCTTAATGAGGACTTTCGCATCGTCACCTTAGAGCAAGTAGTATGCCTTTGGAGCCGATGTCTTCGTCTTGCTACTGGTTCAGAGTTCTTAATCCATGCCTGCCCATTTGAGCACGGGGCTTTGTGCACGAAGGACTATATGAATTGATGGATTAAAAGATCTGATGGTTTCTTTTTAAGTAGGGCTGAGCAACCAATTGGGAATGTTAACCTAAGTAAGATAAGACTCAAGATAAAACAACCTAATGAAGTAGTTGAGCCCGTGAAGCGCCGAAGTGATGGGAAGCCTTCATTTGGGATTTCAGAGGCTACTGATAAGTCTTTAGGAGGTGCGTGCATGGACAAGGCACATTCTCCTAAGTGTAGGCCTTCTTGTGTAGTCTCAACGCCTTAAGACATGGAGGTGACCAAGGGTAAGGATGCATCAGATTCCGAGCGGAACAGTGGCAACTCAGATTCTCACTAGAGATGCAAAAGGCAGAGGGACAATCCCAACAAGAATTTGGATCATGAGGGGGTTACCTAGGCGCCTGATTGTGGTGTCAATATGGATTCGCTTCCTGACCCTTCTGGTGGCAGCGCACAAGTGAGTCTTAATTCTCTTTTTGATGATTTTGATCTTGAACCCATTAAAGACCTTTGTTACCTTCACGATGACCTTGAAGCTATTTCTAGTATCTAAAAACTTTTTGAGAATGACAATCTTGGTATTCTTCCAATGCAGGATGAAAATTATCCTTCGAAAAGAGCAGGAGAGAAGTGTACACCAGTTGCAGTTAGCCCTTCTACAAGTGAGTTTTCCATTCAAGGTCCGACTGCCTTTGATTTGGCTACTAAGGAAATTGACCCATCATGTTCGGGGAAGACTAATGCCACTCTTTCTTCCGACCTTATTCACAAGCCTTCAAGGGACATGACTCGAAATAAACCCATTATGTGTAGTTCAAGCCTCTCGGCCACTTCGACTGTCACAAAGTTTGAACCTGATGATTTGATTTCGAAGGCCGATCGACAACGTGCAAAAATGTTAGGAGGGGACCTAATTGAGAAGGTCATCAAAACCCCTTTTACTTTTGTGACTTCATTTAGGGATGGAGTCGAGAAGATCCTCCAAGTTATCGCACAGATAAAAGTTATGGATGCAACGCCTTTAAGAGAGTGTATTTCGAAATATATGGATGATGCAGACCGATATTCTTCCCTTCATCATGCTCTTTCACAAGGCATTGCACCTGAAGACAAGGAACGAAAGCTTATTGACGCTCGGCATCGTCTCACCCTTACCCTCGACTCGGAAGCCATTAGATCAATCAGAAAGTAGTGATCAAGGCAAACTTAGACAAGGCCTTAGCTAGAGAGATTGAATTGAAGAAGGAGCTTGAGTCGCTTTCAATGCAAAAGGCAGAGTTTACAACGTCGAGCACCCTCTGTGATTCAGAGCTAGCCCAGCAACAAGTGATCATTTCTTAAATCAAGGAGGAGGTTTCCAAGATTGAGGCTACTCCAACTGTAAGAGCTTCTGATGATGCAAAACTTAGAGAGCTACAAGGGTTACTAGAGACTAGCAAAGAGGAGTTGAGGCATTTAGATTAGATAGGTTAATCCTAATTTTTTTTTTTTTTTTGCGACTGTGCTTAGCAAAGGATGCTAAGTTGCCTACGTACCCAAAAGGGATCAAGTCATAACGTAGTTCAAAGGACTTATTATTATTAATTTTTTTATTCATTGTATGTATATATATATATATATATATATATATTTAAAAGTACATATGCGACTGAACTTAGTAACGAATATCAAGCTGCCTATGTACCCAAAAGAGATTTAGTATATGTGTGACTGAACTTAGTAATGAATACCAAACTGCCTACGTACTCAAAAGGGATCAAGTCATAACGTAGTTCAAGGGAGTTTTTTTTTTTTTAGTTTTAGTCCCTAACTTTTGCCTAGGTCGCCTCTTTCAAGGTTTTCAACCTAGCAGGATTTATTTATTTATTTTTAGTGGGCAGTTTAAGCTTTTACCGAGGAGCAATTTCAATTTTTCATGCATAGTATCACTTCAGGAACTTTGCATTTATGGGACCTACCCTCAGGCTATCTCCGTCGACTATCTTATAAGCACCATTAGTGTAGACCTCCTGCACGACATAGGGACCATCCCATTTTGATGTGAACTTGTTCCCAGTCTTCTGAGAGATGTTGATGGGTCTTTGCATTGCAACTAGATCCCCTACTTGGAAAGATTGAGGTCGGACTCTCTTGTTGAACGCTCGCGAAAGCCGCGCTTGGTAGCATTCAAGACGTTGTTGAACTTTCTATCTCTTTTCATCAAGTGCTTCCAACTCTTCAAGTCTTAAACGCGCATTTTCTTCGTTTGTGAGCCCTTCTTGGATAGCAATTCGAAGTGATGGAATTTGTCGTTCCAAAGGCAGGACTGCTTCGACACCATATACTAATGAATACGGAGTGGCTTGCGTGGGTGTCTTGTATGTTGTTCAGTATGCCCATAAAGCTTCTCAAATCTTTTCATGCCAATCTCTCTTCGAGCGCTTTACTACCTTTTTCAACAAATTGCAAAGTGTTTTATTGAAAGCCTCAGCAAGACCTTTGGCTGGCGCGTTATACATGGATGACTTGTATTGCTTGAACTCGAACTTCTCGCATAGTTGGGTCATCAAACTATTGTAGAATGGCTTACCGTTATCCGTGACAATATAGCAAGGGACACCATACTGATAGATCAAGTGAGTCCGGATGAAGTTCACCACATTTTCCTTTTTTACTTCCTTGAGAGGTATGGCTTCCACTCATTTAGAAAAAAAGTCGGTCGCAGCTAATATGTACAAGTGACCCCCTGACGACTTAGGCAATGGTCCTACAACATCAAGTCCCCATGCATCAAAAGGCCAGGATGTGACTGTAGGGTGCAGGGGCTTCGGTGGCTGATGGATGTAATTCGCATAAAGCTGGCATGCTTCACATGTCTTTGCATAGTCCATACAATCTTTGACCATGGTGGGCCAATAATAACCCATTCGTTTTATCCGATGATACAATTTAGGGCCGGACTGATGGGTGCCACACAGTCTTGAATGAGCTTCTTCCATGGCTTGATCACCTTTTTCCTTGCCTAGACATCGTAAGAATAGACCATCGAAAGACCTCATGTATAATGTGCCTTTGTAGTATATGAAACGAGGTGCCCTTCGCCGTACCTCAGTCTTGTGGTGAGGATCTTCGGGTAGCTTACCGTGTTCCAAGTAATCAATCAGGGGTTGGCGCCAATCCTCATCCTCCACTGTAGATATTGATATGGCATTCGTTGCACTCGAGTATTCTTCCGTGCAAGAGAGCACCTAACGTTTGTAGACAGGGACATTTGCCTTTTCACCCTTCGACAGAGCCAACGTGGTGGTTAGGTTGGCCAGAGCATCTGCCATCCTATTCTCGTTTCTTGGGATATGCTCCAAGGAAACTCCATCGAACTTCTCAATTAGTCGCGTAGCCATCTGAAAGTAAGGAATCAAACCCTCATGTTTAACTTCATAGTGCGTCAAAAGTTGATTGATTACCAACTTGGAATCGCCGTAGACTTCTAGGTATGAGATCTTCATATCGAGGGCCATTTGGAGGTCGACAATAAGGGCTTGATACTCAACAACGTTGTTTGAACACGGTTCACTAAGCACAAAGGTGAATGGTAACACTTGTTTCTGTGGCGACACAAAAACAACCCCAGCACTGGATTCTTCTCGCCGCATGGCCCCATCGAAGAACATCATCCAAGGTGGGAGGACTTCAATGTACAATACATCTTCATCTGGAAAATCATCTGAGAGCTCCCAATCAGCAGGAATAGGATGATTAGCATGGAAATTTGCTAGTGCTTGCCCCTTGATGGCCTTTTGGGGCACATACACGATTTCAAACTCTTGAAAGGCCATAGCCTATTTTGCCAACCGTCCAGACATGATTGCCCTAGACAAGACGTATTTCACTGGATCTATCCTTGCAACCAAGTGTATTACATGTGCTTGCATGTAGTGCCTTAATTTTTGAATGGAGAAGAAAAGCGCAAGACACATCTTCTCTATTGGAGAATACCTCAATTCTACCCCAGTTAGCTTTTGACTAAGGTAATACAATGCTTTCTCTTTCTCTTCTTCATTTTTCTGAGCTAAGAGGGCTCCAAGTGATTGTTCTTGTGCAGCAATGTAGAGCACTAGAGGTTTTCCTGGCATGGGCACTCCTAAGACATGCAGGTTAAGCAGATACCTTTTAATGATCTTAAACGCATTCCTGCAAGCCTCATCCTATTCAAAGGTGGCGTATTTCCTCATCAATCGACTGAATGGTTGACACCATCCTGCTAGATTCAATATGAAACGTCGAATGTATGCAAGATGGCCTTGTAAGCTTCGAAGCTCTCGTAAGTACTTTGGTTCGGGCATCCTTTTAATAGCGTCTATTTTAGATTGGTCCACTTCAATACCTCGATGTCTTACAATAAAGCCTAGAAACTTCCCAGACGTGACGCCAAATGTGCATTTGAGAGGCATCATTTTGAGTTGATATTTTCTTAGTCGGTTAAATACAATGCACAAGTCTCGTAAATGATCCTCACTTTTCTTTGTCTTAACAACTAAATCGTCAACATAACATTGAACAATTTTGTGGAGCATGTCATCAAAAATTCGTTGCATTACCCGCTGATATGTTGCGTCGACGTTCTTGAGCCCAAAAGGCATCACCTTATAATAGTAGATCCCTTTTGGAGTTCGAAAAGCGGTGAGCTCTTCATCCTCGGGTGCCATTCGAATTTGGTTGAATCCTGATGAGCCATCCATGAATGATAATACTTCATGACCAATAGTCGCATCAACCATGGGCTCTGTATTTGGAAATGGGAAGTCATCCTTTGGGCACGCTCTATTCAAGTCTCGAAAATCAACACAAACTCGAATTTGTCCATTTTTCTTTTTGACAGGGACAATGTTTGCAATCCACTTCGGGAATTGTACCTTTCGGATAAACTCGAGTTTGTTAACTTCTGCCTCAATTTGTGGGAGGAGTTCGGGTCGAAAGCGGCGTTGGGCCTGCTTGATTGGGCGCACTCCATGCTTTATTGCTAATCGGTGAACTGCAATTGTTAGGTCTAAACCTGGCATCTCCTTGTATGTCCAGGCGAACACATCTTTATACTCCATTAAAAGCTTGAAGTATTTGCTTTCTTCCTCCGGTGTCAAAAGCAAACTCACGTAGATTGGGCGAGGTTCCTCGTCAATCCCTAAGTTTAATTCTTTGAGCTCATCTACAGTTGCTTGCCCCTCGTCTTCTATTGCCCGAGGGGCTTCATTTGGTTCATCGTCTGATGCGTCTGATTCAGAATCAGTTTCTGCTGTCACGTGGAAAGAAGGAAGGATTAATGTCTCGTGATCCTCCTCCCCATCGTTAACTTGCTTCTCGAGCTTCTGTGTGTGCACAATAGTTCGCCGCTTTACTTTAAGGGAGCTTCCTGTACTAACTTCTATAATCAACTCACGTTTCATGCGCGAAGGGATAAGGCTACAGGCTTTGGTGTCATCTCTCTCTTGTAGGCCACTTGTCCCTTCCATGGGTCGTGGGGTGTTAGTTGAGCCACTCGTAGACCCAAGCCTATCAAATGCCGGCCTACATGTACATGAGGTTCCTTCCTTTGTAGGGAGAGAAATGCTTAATCTATTAAATATTGACTCTCGAGGAGAAGATGTTCCTAGACGGTCAAATACAGAAGATCTTGTCGCAGACTTCTGCTTCTCCTCCCCTTCGACTTCAAAGGTGATGTGTTGTGATGTCGCCTTTTTTCCTTTCCCTTTGGCTGAGATTCGAACTGGCTCTTGTGATGAATATCCCAGCCCAATTCTAGAAACCTCGATCACATAGCCTTGTTGCTTCAGTTTGCTTTGGGTCGAGTTAAGTCCACGTGACTTCTCTTCCACGTAATCTGAATAAAGTTGCCCCAATTGCAGAGGATTTTTGAAATCATACCCTGATTTTTCCAAAAGTTTATACGCTTTAGGGTCGAAACCCTCTTCTGTTCTTCTGACTGGCAATGAATCTTTTTCAACAAGGTTACGTGTGGCTCTAGTGAAACCTTTGAGTGGGGGTTTTGTGGACGCCACTTGGTCAAACTTCAGTAATGGCAAGGTGAAATCACTTTTAAGGATAGCGATATCTTCCTTTTGAATAGAATTTTTGCACTTATCCTTAGTCTTCATTGTCAACTCGAATGGGGATTGCCCTTCCTTCCGTTTAGAAGCTGGAACATATCGTAAGACCATGGGTGCCTCTTTCTCCTCTTCACGAAACTTCTGACTCACTTCGAAGTTAGGTTGGGGACCTTCCGTGAGGGGTTCACCTCCCTCCTTATATTTTGCCTTCTTCTTTTCCGTAAACTCTTTTTGTGGTACATCGAAAGTTGTGACGCAATCCAAGTAAAACTTGGCATCTGTGAAGTGAGATTCTGCCACTGTAAACTGTTGCAAATTTGCTGTCACCACTTTTACTTGCTTGCCGTCACAATACTTGAAGCATTGGTGTAATGTAGAAGGTACAACACCATTCCCATGAATCCACAGTTGTCCTAACAACAAGTTATAAGAAGTCTTTGAATCGATCACATGGAAGAGAGGTCTTGCTTTCAATTCATCAATAGTCACATCTAACTGAATCATGCCGATTGCCTTTTGACCTTCTTGGTTGAAGCCCTGGATGATGAGTCGACTTTTGGATAACTCTTCCACGGATATGCCTAGGCGTCTCATTGTTCCTTTAGGCATTATGTTGACGGCAGACCCATCGTCTATAAGGATACGGCTTACTTTTCCCCCCCGTGTGTAACCCGAGACAAAAAGTAGCCGATTGTGTGGTTTAGAGCCCAATAGGAGATCCTTATCAGCGAACGTCATCTTGTCGCGGCAGTGAGCACATAAAGCATCCGTTTCTTTTGAGGCATGGGTTTTACTTTCCTGTTCCTTTATTACTTTGGTTTCTTCAAGGTTAATTTTTTTCTCCTTTTCAGTAAGGTCTTCTCGATCATCAGCATCATGGCATAAGACTATGTAAATGGTTGTCATTAGGCCTTCTGTAAGAAAGCCTTTAGGGAAAAACTCATGCAGCGTGACCGGTAGGGGGCCTTCCTTTTGCAATAACTTATTCGAATGAGCTCCCTTTCTTTGTTGCTTCAGATCATTTGTCCCCTCCCCCTTGGGAGCAACTTTTGAACTGCTTGCTGGGAGTTCCCTTTTCTTGTAAGGAACATGGGGTTTTGGCTTACATTGCTTTCGAAATTTCTTGTAAGTCACAAAAGTCCAGCCCTCTTCATCATCTACTAATTCGTCGTTAACTCTATCATCATCTTGAGGGTTGAAGCATAACGTATGCATAGGCTCAAGCGTTCCAAATTGGATGTGCTTGCAATATGCCCTTGATGTTGATGGCAAGGTGGACCGCGCTTCTGTTGGAGTTTGGTGACTTCACAGAGATCGGGGATCCAATAGCGAACGTAGCATGATTCACCTCAACAGTTTCATCTAGGTCTAAAAGAATTTTACCCTCATTTGCAAGCCTTAGGATAAGGTCCTTCAGAACAAAACATTTTCCTTCCGGACGCTTGCACTCTAGAAGCTTGATCACATTCTTCTCTAATAAGTCTTCGAGCATGCCTTGGACGTCAGCATCTGGAAACGGATACGTCTTTTCTTCAATCTCCTTCAAAGTTAATCGACGCTTCCCCCACTCTTGCATTGGACCGGCCCTTTTCTCCATTCTCTTATTCTCTTTATTGGAGATCTTCACAGGTTCCATTGCAATGGCCATAGATTCCTTAACCATGGATTTGGAAGGCTTATCCCCCCTCCTCGCATCTCTCTTCTCTTTACGCTGCTCGTTAACAGGTAAGCCCTTTTCTCCATGGCTAGACAAGCTAAGCTCCATGTCATGGGCTCAGGTAGCCAGTTCTTCAAAGGTGTGAGGTTTGATTCCTTGGAGGATGTAAAGCAACCCCCAGTGCATACCTTGGATGCACATTGCCACTCCTGAAGATTCAGAAAGGCGATCTTTGCAGTCAAGGCTCAATGAACGCCAACAATTGATGTAGTCTACCATTGGTTCATCTTTCCATTGCTTCGTGTTGGTTAATTCTAGCATGCTTACAGTACGTCGGGTACTGTAGAAACGGTTCAAGAATTCCTTTTCCATTTGCTCCCAACTATCAATGGACTCGGGTTCAAGATCCATGTACCAATCAAAGGCGTTTCCTTGAAGAGTACGCACAAATTGCTTCGCGAGCAAGTCCCTATCCGTACCGGCGTTATTGCAAGTCTCAATGAAATGAGTGATATGTTGCTTCGGATTCCCTTTCCCGTCGAACTGTTGAAACTTAGGAGGTTGGTAACCCGTAGGCATCTATAAAATGTCAATCCTATTGGTGTATGGCTTTGAATACATCAGAGAGTTTTGTGGTGCCCCACCATATTGAGCTCGAATGGTGTTCGTTATCATGTCCTGTAACTGCTGGACCGATAGAGATGAAATTGAGGTAGAGCTCCCCTGTGGACCATCAGCCTTCTTTAGAGAAGATGTATGAGCTCCTTGGGATGTATGCTGATGCGTGTGAGAATGGCCTTTGCTTGACGCTCCTCGATTCTGAACCTCGAGCTTGTTCATAAGCGTGGCGATTTAAAGGTCTTTCTCCTCCACAGTCTTGGTAAGCTTAGCTATAGCATGTCCCATTTCAGCAATCTTTTCGTCAGTGGTGGCAGTCTCCGTCACCATGGCTGCCACAGCTATTGTACGAGAAGAATTCTCTGAGAAGATAGATGAAGTGACTTCTCGGGGGTATCCTTGGGAAGAACCTGACTGTGAAGCAGTACTCCACCTAGCATCTGATGCAGAATAGTGATATTCGCTCCCTGTCATTGAGTCTTCTGGAACTAATGCTGAATCTCCCTTCCTAGAGGAAGTGTGCTTGCTTGTCCTCAAAGTGCTCAAGGAGATGATATTCTTTGGCTGGGCTGAGGCACTTATGAGTTTCGTCACAGGAGCTTTGCCCTCAACTTCTTGCGATGTGAGGAGCTTCATTGCCTTAGCTTTGTTTCGAGTCATGGGACCTGTGGAAGTACTGCTGCTTGTTGACCCCCCAACGCTTTTGGTAGAATTCTTGGGAATCTGAGACTTCTTTAAGGCCATTGAACTTGATGGATTGGAGGCTTGAAGATTTCTAGGGTGGAGAAAAAGATGAGAGGCAGAGTGGTCCCACCAGGCGTGCCAGAAATTTGTAC
The DNA here is from genome assembly GCA_033629205.1 of Lithocarpus polystachyus. Taxonomy (NCBI): domain Eukaryota; kingdom Viridiplantae; phylum Streptophyta; class Magnoliopsida; order Fagales; family Fagaceae; genus Lithocarpus; species Lithocarpus polystachyus. Next base: position 64,967,569 of record CM066171.1, read on the forward strand.
ACATAATTTTCGTAAAAGATAAATGACACGATCACGAAATAGTGTAACAAATAATCAACTTGTATTTGATTTGTGCATATGTGAGTACAATCCTCTATATGAATCTTTACAATGAAAGAGTACAATAAATTCCTCTGATTCGATCTCCTAGAAACGTTATGATCCGAAGGGGCTGTGAAGCTTGATCTTGAATCGTGCTTTGGTGTCTCCAAGTTGAATGAATAGTTGAATGTGCTTGATTTGATGCGAAGGCCGTTGGCTTGATCTCGAACTAGGTTAAAGGAGAATCCCCACTTTGATTTGAAGAAGTAGGAATAGGTCTTGATGAACAATGAAATTCTTGTGAACTTTAGGGATGACTCTCTATTTTGGCAGAGTGTCAGTAGTATTTTCTCTCTAAGTGTTCCCCTTTTTCTCATATGAGAAGCCTCTATTTATAGGCAACTTAATAGTATTTAATTTGAAATTTTCTCTCAGCATTTATTGAGAGTTGAATTAGGAATTTAATTTGGTATTTCATTTAATAAGAACTTTCCATATAGGTCTTTTCTTCTGATGCTGCCATATGGCTTTCTTCATTTGATGTTGCCACGTGGCTTGCTTTCATTCGCTGATCATCCACATCATCAATTGGAGATTGATTTAATCACAATTATTTTATTATGAACAATCGGACGATTGTGAATACATCATAAAATTTTGATGTCTACAGGTCCATCTACAAACAAAAAAAATTTGTCTCTTTAGTGTGTGCATAGATATCATCTAGGCCTCTCATTTTGATTGGTGTTGAAGGGGGAGAAATGCTACCTGGGCTTCGGATTGATGAAGTGCTCGTTGGTGATGCATAATGGTGGGGTGTTGAGGAAGGTCTCTTTGAACCTTCATAATTCACATCTTCTTCTTGCCTTTCTAATTCAAGTGGCTTCTCTTTGCTTATGATGTCATCATTCCATCCCTATGACTCATCTTCACTGAAAATGACACCTCTACTCACCATTACTTTTTTGGTAAGTGGATTGTAGAGTTTGTAAACTTTGGACTCCTCACTATACCCAATGAAGATGCACTTCTCCCCATGACCATCCAGCTTCTTTCTTTTAGTCTCAGGTACTTGAGCATATGCAACACACCCTAAAATTCTTAAGCGTGACACACTTGGTTTGTAGCCACTCCACGCCTCTTATGGTGTCATATAGTACTTGACATTTTTTGAAGGGCATCAATTGAGTAAATAGGTTGTACATGCCGTTGCTTCTGCCCAGAAATTCTTTGACAAACATTTTATTTAAGCATGGTCCTTGTCATATCAAGGATAGTCCAATTTTTCCTCTTTGCAATGCCATTTTGCTGTGGTGTGTATGCAGTTGTAAACTGTTGCTTGATGCCATTTTTCTTGCAATAGTCTCAAAATTCATTTGAGGTGTACTCACCAACTCTGTTAGATCTAAGTATTTTGATCTTATAACCACTTTCCACTTCAACATGTGCGTTGAAACTTTTAAATATAGTAAAAGTTGCCGAATTTTCTTTGATAAAATAAACCCATAATTTTCTGCTAAAATCATCAATAAAGGAGATGAAATAATTGTTACCTCCTAAAAAAATTGGATCAAATGGACCACAAATATCTGTGTGCACCAGCTTTAATGGTTTAGGTGCTCTCCATGATCTCCTACGTGGAAAATGGCTTCTTTGCTGCTTGCCAAGAGTGCATACCTCACATACATATTCTGACTTTTCAATACTAGGAAATCCATGCACCGTGCTTGATGTGGATAATAGTTTAAGCCCACTGAAATTAAGATACCCAAGGCGAAGATGCCATTTCCATGACTCATTTTTACAAGCCCATGGAAAGATTTCTCCATTGTTGAGTTAAGATGGAGTGGAAACATACGATTGTGACCCATTTGAATTTTTGAAACAAGCCTTCCTTCAGCATCCTCCAAAACAAGAGAGAGTTTCTCCATGTGTATAATATACCCATTTTCTAGGAGTTGCCCAATACTAAGAATATTTCTTTTCATGTTGGGCACACAGTACACACTGGAGATAAATTGCAAGACATCATTCCTTTGACATATTCTAATTTTTACTTTACCTTTTATGGGCAATTTGGATGAGTCTCCTAAACGGACATCGCCTTGAACACCTTCAACAAGCTTAACAAAGAGCTCTTTTTTTCTACTCATGTGGTTGCTAGCTCCAGAATCAAGATACCATAACTCTTGTGAATTATTTTCCTCTTCTTGTGCAAAAAGAAGTGTACATTCTTCTTTTTCAACATTGGATGCCTCAACAAGATTATACCAGCTGTCTGATGCATAATGTCCAAATTTGTCGCAATTGAAACATTGGACATTTCTATTACCTCCATGTCCACGAGCAGATTTGCCTCTGAATGTTTCCCTTCCATGACCTTTTCCATAGTTGCTATTGGTATATCCTCCACAGGAGCCATTAGGCTTCTCTTCTCTTAGAGTTAATTTTGACTTTAAGGCTTGCTCAATGACAACAGAGCTAGAACTCTTTTCCATACGTTGCTCATGCACTTGAAGAGATCCCATTAATTCCTCAATTAAGAGATTCTCCAAATCTTAATAGCCACCACGACACGCTCAAATTTATTTGCAAGAGATCTTATTATTTTCTCCACCACACGAACATCTTCAATACTTTCTCCATTACTTTTCAAATGATTAACAATTACAAGTAATCGTGAAAACTAATCAGAAATAGTCTCACCATCTTTCATGTGAGCAACTTCAAACTTGGCACGAAGAGTTTGCAAACGAACTCTTTTCACATGATTAACACCCTTGAAAAAAATGCGAAGAATATCCCATGCTTCTTTACTTGACATTGCTTGGCAATTTTCTCAAAAGTTGACTCATCCATTCCTTGATAGAGTAGAAATAGTGCCTTCTTGTCTTCTTTCTCTGATCCTTGAGCAAATTATTTTGCTTTGTGTTGTAGGTGGATTCTTGCTCACTTATGGGTTCTACATACCCATCAGTGACAAGCTCCCATAGCTCTTGTGACCCAAACAAGACTTTCATTTGAATTTGCCAGCCCTCACAATTTTCTTTCGTCAATCTAGGAATTTGTGGTTGCACCATGTTAGAAGACACCTTCACTAATGGTGTAGACAAAGATTCTAGGCTCTAAGAACTTGGCTTTGATACCACTTTGTTGGCTTTACAAAGCCTTGACTTAAATTTTAACAAAGTACTCACAAAAGAGAGGGGAATGAAAATTTTATTAGAGTACGTCAAACTCACAAATAAAAAGATCGAGCTATTGCCTTGAGAGCTCACTACAACTTTTTCTCTTATACACTTTCACATCATACATCTATTCCCTTTTATAAGGTGGAGTTACAAGAGTTGTCATTATGTCATGACTCTTTGTTTCATAATAGAAATGTGGAAGACTCAAAGACACAAATGTTATGGAATGACAATAGACATAAACAGTTATAGAAAAACAAAAGACACAAACTGTTATGGAAAAACAAAAGACACAAACTGTTATGAAATATCAAGAGACACCTTTTGGTTTACCATTTCCAATAGATTCTTCAAAAGAGATGATACAACTTCACGACTAGATGTTGAACTCATGGAAGAGGAATCATCAAAGTTGGATATGATGGAAGAGGACAAAACGGGCAGCCATTTTACAGAAGAATGGGAGCAGCTGTTTATCAATGAAGTTCCAAGGATATATTCTCTAGTTCGTATATGCAAACCCAAGTTGAATCAATTAGTTCTATTGCCTTCAAGTAGTAATAGGGCGTTCGATGTAAAAACTTCAAGGATTTTAGAGAGACTGGCCGAGACAGTTGAGAACAAAAACAATTTCTTCTTGTTAGAAATACTAAATAAGTGTATTATATTTTACTAATAATAGAATATACATGAGTGCTTTTATATAGGAGGCAGAGTGTGCAGTACAAGTAAGTGTGCTATACAAGTAAATAAGGTGGGCCTAAAGCCCACATACCTTAATACACGTTAACAGCCCCCCTCAAACTCAAGGTGGATGTGAAACTAACTTGAGGTTGTCAACCAAAGTATGAAGGCGTCCCTTAGGATGTGACTTGGTGAAGATATCTGCAAGTTGATCTTTAGAGGAGATTGAGATCAGCTTGAGAGCACCATGGACAAGATGATAACGGATAAAATGACAATCAATCTCGGTGTGTTTAGTATGTTCATGGAAGACATCATTGTAAGCAATATGAATGGCACTCTGGTTGTCATAATAAAGAGGAGTAGCAGAGGATGTGGACACACCTAAGTCTTTGAGAAGCCATCGTAGCCAAATGAGCTTAGATGTGGTATCAGTAAGGGCACGATATTTTGCTTTAGTATTGGAGTGGGCCACATGAGTTTGTTTCTTGCTTTGCCAAGAAATCAGAGAAAAACCAAGTAGAAAGCAATAACTAGTGGTGGACCTGTGATCAATGAGATCTCCTACCCAATAGCATCAGAAAATGCACGGAGAACAAGAGAAGACTGAGCAGAGTAGAAAAGACCATGGAAGAGAGTGCCTTTTAGGTATTGAAGAATGTGTAGAACAACAACATAGTGAGTCGATCGTGGAGTAGACAGGTACTGGCTCACTTGGTGAACAGCATAGGAAAAGTTTGGATGAGTGACAATGAGATAAACTAGGCTGCCAACCAAGCGTCTGTAAAGAGAGGGATTAGATAATGGTTTCCCCCCTGAGGGAGTCAGATGCGCATTAAGCTCAACTAGAGTGTCAACAGTCTTGCTATCAGTGAGTCCAGCTCGAGACAAGAGTTTAGAGGCATACTTGGCTTGAGTAATATAAAGTTTATCTGTAGAATGAGTGATTTTAAGACCCAAGAAGTAGCTGAGATGTCCAAGATCTTTCATCTTAAACTGCGGACTGAGAAAATCCTTGGGTTCTTGAATGTCACTGAGGTCATTACCAGTTATGATCATATCATCCACATACAAGAGAAGTAAAATAGTGCCTTTGTCAGTCCGATGAAGAAATAAGGCAGAATCATAATGACTGGCCATGTAACCCAAACGAGAGATGGTAGAACTGAATTTGGCAAACCAAGCTCGTGGAGCTTGTTTAAGGCCATAAAGTACATGTTGAAGGTGACAAACCGTGTTTGATTCAACAGAGAGACCATGAGGAGGTTGTATATAAACTTCTTCACTTTAATCCATATTAAGGAATACATTTTTGACATCTATATGAAAAAGGTCCCATTTACTGGCAGGAGTAACAGCTAAGAGGGCACTAACTGATGAGATACAAGCAACCGAAGCAAAGGTCTCTTCATAATCAATCCCATACTCTTGTGTAAAACCTTTTGCAATAAGACGAGCTTTGTAGCGCTTAATGGACCCATCAGAACGAGTCTTAATCTTGTAGATCCACTTACAACTAACCACAGATTTCCCAGGGGGCAGAGTCACTAAATCTTAAGTATGGTTTTTAGATAATGTATCAAGTTCCTCTTTCATTGCAAATTGCCATAAAGGGTCAGTGGAAGTCTCAAGATAGATGTGAGGCTCGTGTAGTGTAGCAAGGGCAGTGTAACAATGATAGTCAAGTAAATGTGCAGGAATGGATCTTACCTGAGTTGAGTGATGAGATGGAATGTCTTGTGCAAGATCTTCAGGCGGAGCAGGAGCAAGGGACCCAAGCTTATGGTTGGGTAGCTCGTCTTCAACTTGTTCATTAAAGGGTGAACTAGGAAAAGGATTAAAGGTATCTAGTGGTTGGACAGAGAAGTCTATAGGAGAATCAAGAGCAACCACAAGAGGATCAGGAGTAGCTACAGAAGGAATATGTGCCTCATTTGGAAAAAGGTCTAAGGCAGAGGAGGAAGATAGGGAGGCACGAAAGTGAATGAGCTCGACAAAGCAGCGATGTTCCCAAAAGACAATATTGCGAGAGATATGAAGACGATGAGAGACAGGATTATAACACCGATACTCCTTTTGAGTTTTTCCATAGCAAAGAAAACAACAAAGCTTTGACTAAGGCTCAAGTTTGTTATGCTCATGTGGCTGAAGAAGAATGAAACAAGCAGAACCGAATGAGTGAAGGTGGTGATAGTCTGGAGGTGACCCAAAAAGACGTTTATATGGAGTTTGATTTTGGATAACAGGACTAGGAATGCGATTAATAGCATGAACAACATGAAGAGCAGCTTCGCCACCTAAAAAGGAGCAGGAACTTTGGCAGAGAGAAGGAGAGCACGAACAGTGTCAAGAATATGACGAAATTTTCATTCAGCTCTACCATTTTGCTGATAGGTACCTGGACAAGTTAGTTGATGAACAGTGCCACAAGAATGCAAAATAGCTTGAAACGCATATTGAGTGGACTCAAGAGCATTATCAGATCGAAAAATTTTGATATGTTTGGAAAATTGAGTTTCAACTATTTTTGCAAAATTTGAACATACTTGCAATAATTCAGAACGATGTTTCATATGAAAAATCCAGTTATAGCGGGAATAATCATCAACAAAGACAAAAAAATATCGAGATCCACCAATACTAGAGACAGAGGAAGGCCCTCAAACATTAGAATGAATTAGGTCAAAGATATCAGTGGACATTGATTCACTAATATTGAAAGGCAAAGTTGGTTGTTTTCCTAATTGACATGAAACACAATCAAAATTTTTTGTGGACATTGAACCTAATAAACCTCTAGAAGCCAAGTGTTGTACCTGAGAGGAAGATGCGTGACCAAGTCGGGTATGCCAAAGTGCAAGGGAAGGAATAGAAGAAACTGCAGTAGCTACAGCAACAAAAACAGGAGTAACAAGTAGAAGACGAAGGTTGTCCACGGGAAACATACGCCCTACTTTGGGACCGATCTCAAGCTCTTGACCCGTCCTCGGATCTTACACAATACACCCTGAATAATAAAAAATAATGCGATAACCCAACTCAGCTAATTATCCTACAGAAAATAAATTGTAAGAAAGGTTAGGAACATTAAAGACCCCATGAACCGAGAGGTTAGAGGTCGAATCAGAACCTATATTATGACTAGACATTGTGGAACCATTTTTTGTGCGAATATTAAGAGGGTGTGGTGTAGGTTTAAGGTCAGAAAACAAGGATGAGTAAGGTGTCATGTGATTGCAACAAGTAGAATCCATAAGACAAGAGGTAGGAGACATACCAGATAAAGTTGAGAGAGAAGAGGAATAGGATGCATTACCAACCATACGAATGACATTAGCGATAATGTTTATAAGGTCATCTCTAGAAATGGTGAAAGTGGATCCAGAAGACTGAGACTGTGCAGAGATGGGAGTCATGGGTTGGACACTTTCAGTGTTAGCAACCATAGTAGCAAAAATGAAAACAGCTGATTTGTTGCGTTGATAGCAAGTCTCAGTATTATGACCAAAATGTTTGCAAAATTGCAAAAACGTTTGTTGGATTGTCGGTGACGATTGTTGCAAAAGGAAGAAGACTTGTCCTTATTCTTCATTTCGAAGCAAAATATGCAAAAATGGACTGTAAATATGAAATCTACGCGAAAAATTGGGTAAGAAGCTCTTGGACTGCAAAAAGTCAACTCTAGGAAAAAGTCAACGGTAAACCCTGCTGAAAGTCAATGGTCAAACCTGCGAAAGTCAATGGTCTACTGCCAGAAGTCAAACGATGACTTCAGCGGCTGATGCAAGCAAGTGCCGTTAGCGATGATGCAACTGGGGTTGATGTGGTAGAATGATGTCAGTAGGAGTGTTAAGGCGTGTGAAGGTGTGTGACTTGAAGACGCGGTGCTTGGGAGTGCGTGGAGGTACAACCCAGATGTGTAGTGGCGCGTGGGGTGCGTGAGCTGCGGTGCAGAACCTTTGGGCGGCGCGTGCAGGCACATGCGATCTCCGATGGCTTCGAGGCTTCCACGGGTGTGTAGATCAGTGCAAGGCAATCTTAGTGGTACCCACAGAAAATTAATCGGAGTAATATTTGCGACGGTTATGCAAGGAGCAGTGGTCTTTGCGATGTGAAACTCCTTAATGGCGGTGGCTGCAGGTCCGGAACCCAAAGACAATGATTGAAAGGTGTTGGAGGTTTAATGGCGAGAGGCTGCGGCGGCTGCTGTGATGGCAGAAGCGATGTTTAGAATGAAGTAACACCAATAAAGACAAGACTTCTAAGAAAAGGTTAAAGCAGTGGCTCTGATACCATTTTAGAAATACTGAATAAGTGTATTGTATTTCACTAGTAATAGAATATATATGAGTGCCTTTATATAGGAGGTAGAGTGTGCAATACAAGTGTGCTATACAAGTAAACAAGGTGGGTCTAATGCCCATATACCCTAATACACGTTAACACTCCCATTAACACTAGCAGTGGGATGATGGATACCTGTGTTCCATTGAAGAAGCCTCTTATCCCATCGCAGTGCATTGATACTACAGACCAAGGCTCGACTAAAAACCAGTTAATGAATCCAAATTTCCAGAGATTAAAAAGGAAACATAAATTAAAAGAAGGCTGCTGCTTTTATACATAATGGAGTTATCGTTGCAAAATGGTCCATGAGGTTGGAAGGTTCTTTCCTTCCTATTTGCTAGTTCTTACTATTGTTTTCCCATGCCAAGGATATTGACTGATATTAAGAAATATATACACATATAGGAAAAAGATTTAATTGCTCGTCTTATCAATTTCTTCGGATTAAATTTGATAATATCGTGTTGGATGATAAAATGATGATTAAGATAGGAATGGAAATGAAGACTTATGGAAAAAGCTTGCATACAAAATTATTGTATTCGACTATAATCTTAATCAATCAACCTATCATAGATTGGCCCACGCCAAGCAGAGTTGGTTGGAGGATGGTTGGCTTGCATTTTACTTATTTTTAATTTGTATTTATTTTCATCACATGCAACTCTCTCAAATCTCAACCCACTTTTCTCCTATTCACACTGTTTGGATTGGTCCATATCACTGCACAGCCATGAGAGAATCATGCTCATGCGGGACCATCCCAATCCCAAGTTTAGTGGTGGGCTACCAACCCACTATCCTTTGGCTTTGACTGCATCTACTTCCAGCTCTCAATAAGCACTAATTTATTGATTAACTGTAAAGCAGAATTCATTAAACAAAACATAAACGGGAAACATAAAATAAAAGTTGGAAAAGAAAGGAAGAAAAACGATCAAAGCGGCCAGAAACTGAGAAACTTGGTACATGAGTATGAGACAGACAGAGTGGGATCATCCTGGTGGGGATGGAAAGGGCAATCGTTATCCTGTACTTGTAGCTAATGTCCATTTCCGACTGTGGTCAGAAATTCTCTTTATGGAAATCAAATTTGGTGGAGCTGTTGTCACTGTGAGAGAAATCGGTTGCTAGTTGGCTTAACTCTTTCGTGAGCGTTGCTGGCCCACAGTAAAAGACCCCTGCACGTACACGGTACACCAATTATCATTAGCACATGATCATGATCGAAAGCTTCAACCACAGGACCACTCTCCAACTAAAGTATCTTTCATGTTTTCGTATGGATTGGAAACACGACAGAAAACACTTTAATAAATGTAAAACACGGAGGGCATGTTTTAAAATCATACTATCCATCTTTTTCAACTTTTACTGATTTGGGAAAAGGACAGAAAGAAAGTGCTCATGAAAAGTTTAGCACAAAAAGAAAAAGTAATGGAATGTGCATAATGCATGTAACAACACCATACCATATATAGTAAAGCAAAGCAACCCTGCACTGCATCTGCAGGAAAGGAAAATAGTCTGGCATTGGCTACTCACCTACTCTGGAATGTTTATGATTAGAGGCAATGCGTTCGTATACATTGCGCCATTTGGGCCTGGCAAAGTGAGACTTGACACGTGTACCAGAGACGATATCGACCCCATTCTTGGCATGATTGAGGGACTGCAACATGGCAATGAGAGCAGAACGGGCATCACCCTCTTCATAGACGCTGGTGCAATAAGTATGAAGCTCAATCACTCCCCTGTTGTCCAGTTCCGCCATCTCGTTCATCACCTCTTTGAACCAGTCAAACGATCCCTGCTCCTTTGTCACCCAGTAAAAGTATGCCCTCGTAGTCTTAAAATCGTCCACTCTACTTGCTCCTACTGCTTTCTCCTCCTCGTCCAGGGCCCTGGTGTTGTTCACTATGTCCTTCATAATACTGATCATTGGGGTTGCTCCAATTCCTAGCCCTACTAGCAACACCACCTCATATTGCTTGTAGTCTTGTGCTGGAGCTCCATATGGACCATCAATCAACACTCTTGGAACTCTGTTCATCACACATCACTCTTTTGGTCATTCCCATTAAAGAAATCATTACCTTTATTTATTTATTTTAATTTGCTGGGTGTTACATTATTATTAAAATCAGGAATTTTTTTTTTTGCAAGCAAGCAAGGAAGAGAGAAGCTATTGACATGTTAGATGAAAATAATTTGCACACTTTATTTAGTTTTTGGCCCTTCCACATGGTAAGTTATCTCAAACATATGATATATGTATCAACATCATCAATCAAGAATGACATTTCTTTGTTTATCATACATATGATATATGTATCAATATCATCAATCAAGAATGACGTCTCTTTGTTTTATGCTTTAATCGATGTCGCGGAAAAATTGCTGTAACAGACATCACCTAAAGCTTTTTTTCTGGCATACCTTTTACATAGTGGCTATCTGGTGTACCACTTATTGGGTTACATCAACAATTTTCGTTTTATGGCTTTAGCTATAAGCCTAGCAACAATTTTTGAGGGCAGCAGGGTCACCAAACTTTTGTGGTAAAATGGAAATTAATCGTATATTTCAAAAGCTTAAGCTATTATGAAGTGTTGAATCTAATCATTTAATCATTATTCTGACATAATAAAACTTGACGTAATAATTTGATTTCATTATATGCCAAACACCTCACACTTTCTTTAGCCCAGGGCAGACCTAAAGGCTAAAGCCTGTTATGTGTAATTCATGATATGTATAGTATGATACTAACCCTCTTGATCCCTTCTTACATAATTTGTTGTATACATGTAACTGTTTTGGGATACAATCTATTCGTTTCATCATCTTCTTCTCTCGCCTGACATAAATATTTTGACCTCTTACCCAAAAAGATATAATTTAATTAAAATTTTTGACAGAGCAATTATTTTCTTCTTACTTTGGAATTGGATTGCTATCTCCTTGCAAGAAGTCAGCTCTGAGGAGTCCACTTTCACCATTTGGTTTACACACCTAGAAAATCAATTTCACAGAGATTAGCTACAGGAAGGTGGCTCCTACTTTGGAATAGTTTCCTCCCCACATAATTCCGCATGTGTTCCTTCTACAAATCGTATTTCTTATTACCATCTTACCAAAAGGAATGTGCAATGTTAGACAAACAATTAAGCGAAAGAGAAAGTTTCATAAAGAGAACATATTTTCGCTAAATGATCAGCATTTGCTAATGATACCTCTCATTGAATGATGTGGTAGGGGTACTGTGGAAATTTCCCAAATGAAGATGATAATTTCGCATAGAAACATAGAGCATCTAATGAGATTCTTATCATCTATGATTCTATCACAATAATAAAGTTTCCTAAGTGCGTTTTTGGCCTAAGGGTTCAAACTTCAAAGTAGTGACCTTTGCTTCGTAAGGCATGATTTTCCAATAAAACCAAAGATGGGAAATTTTCCAAATGAAAACGCACCTCTGAGAACTTGTCCATGAGGTGATGTGTCCAATCACCAAGAGCTCGAATATGAACACTAAGATAATTATCTCCAGGTGCTGAGGTGAGGGAAAATGGGTGCCTGTGGACATAAAAGTTCCCAAAAGTAAGCAATGCAAGCAATTAGACAAGGAAAGAAGAGGGAAAGAACGTGCCCTAATTTTAAAAAGGTGACAGTGCTATCTTGTTTTTGGATATGGTAGTAAAGATGTCTTATAGACCTGCAGGTTAAAATTTTCTTGGCACTGTTTGGCATATTTGGTAACAATGTTTCAAGGGAGGCATACCATTCAAATGGAGATACAGCACCACAATTGACAAACATGTATTGCCCACTTTTGTACGTGAAGTCGTGGGGCTTTGACATGTGAAGTGACAACACATTTCCGGGATAAACGGCCACCTTCAGTGTGAAAGAGAATGAGATATTCTTCTATATATACGTACCAACATAAACAAAATGTTTAAATAAATACGCACGTCCCATATGACAAAAATTAATGATAACTTGAGTTGTTCACCTTTAGTATTGAAACAGGCTCAACGCTAGATCTGAATGCCCTGATCAATCTTTCACATATATAAAGAGCAAGAGGAACAGCCAAATACATCCAGGTCTGCCAATTATAGTGGAGCAGGAAAATGTAATATAAGGAGTTATAATTACCAAAAAAGCAAACGAATGTGAATAAAAAAGGTCGAAAGTGTGAGGTGATAGATGCTTAACCGTCTTCTTGTACCATTCCTTGATCAGGTAGAGCTCAAGTCCATGTAGAATTAGGAGGGCATAAACAATGATGAAGAGGTGGTGGGTATACCAAAAAGCATTGAAGCCAGTTAGATTCTTGAGAAATATGGGAAGGTTGGGCTTACTTCTCCTTAACCAAGGGCAAGCTAGTGTGAAGGATATTGCCATCAACACTACCATTATAATTCCAGTCACTCCTTCCACTGACTTAACAAAATTCCAGTACTTTAAAGGTTGCTTCCCAAAGAAAGTTTCCATCGGCTCATACCTGTCACTGCTTGCAAGAATAAGGCGAGGGAAATCACAAGCCATATGAAAAATTGAATGAATTCCGACTCCAATTGCAATTCCCCCTGCTATCATCTGAAAAAAGATGCTGTCAATTTTCTTTTCAATTTTTGGTGCCTAGTGAGGATAAAAAGAAGAAGAAAAAAGTAGGAAATTACCTGGTGGAAATTGAGGTTGTCATCAAAAGGGATTACGGCACCTAGTGTGGTCTTATTCCTAAGCCAGGTTATTGTGTTTCTGCAGACTGGTAGCAAGATAAGAGCCATGTTCAATTTAAGTGTCTCGGCTGCACCTTTAGCCATGCATACACAATGGCCCATAACCTCGTATGCAGCTTTATTTCGATACTGCACATACTTGTATGCAAATAGGCCTGACATAACCCCAATCCACAATAAAATTACCCACACTCTTTGCCAGTTATCCTGTAAGAAATATTCTGTGCTTTGACACCATCTCCTTAACAGGTTGTTCTGTGTGGCTTTGAGCTTTTGGCTCAACCTCCGGCTCAGCTTCTGGCTATCTCCACGTCCTATGGACCGACTTGGTGTTTGCAGCAGAAGTATTTCCAGGTTGTCCATCTGTCAGTCCAGTGACAGTCATCGCCAGATGACCAAATTCCTCTAAAATAATAATTCTACAATAGAAAATAAATTGTTTCCTACTTTAATCATAAGATCGTGTGTGCGGATTTTGTACCATGATGTATTTTTTATGTTCTGGATCTAACTCTTCCATGATCAAGGCTGCATATTCCTCTGCTTGTTTCTGAATATTTGTGAGTTTGTTGGCAGAAGCACTTAGGCAGATAATCTGCAAATATAATATATTGATTTCATTTAGAATTTTTTTATCCGGACAAAGCTTAAAAAAAGATCATCTTTTTGAAGGGATCAATTTCATGATTCAGATTAAATATTTATAAATTTTAAAGATATATTCACTGTAATACCTCTCTGACTTCTTCTTCAGTGATTCTGCCATCCGCATCTTTGTCAACCCTGCATTTATGGTAAGCTAGCTCATGGTTTATTGGTAGATGAAGATAAAGTAATAATTCCTTTGCAGATATTCAGGTACAAATGTTATTCTAAAAAGAAAAGAATAAGTACATGTCAAAGAAAGTTCGAAGCCTGGAGTCGAAGCTCTGATCAGAAATCTGGTCCCAGAACTCTTTCAGCTGGGACTTGTTGATGGAATCACCCTTAATACCATGCTTCCGAGCAAGCGCATCAAACAGCATGCCAGCAAACTCCTTTGACTTCTCATCCATTCCTGCCATTACATATAACGATATCTTTGAAGAACTTATAAGCTCCAAGTGCCCTAGACTTAATTTCTTTAGTTAAAGAAACATGAATTAAAGATTAGAGAAGAGTTTGTGAGGTTGTGGCGAGCACCTATGCAATTGCCAAATAGCAAACGAGGAAGGGAGGCATTGGTGGAAGCAGTGAGCTTGTCAAATTGCTTCTCAACGGCAGACCATCCAATACTGCCATCTTTCTGGCTGATAAACTTGAGGCCCTTTAAAGCATGAGCTGCAGTGGACTTCTTCCTATCAAAATGAGTTGGAGGAGTGGATTGTTTTGAGAATGAAGTGAAACGCTTCAGTTCCTGAGAGACCTTCTTGATACGTGCAGAAGCGCTTTTCACTATTGAGGAACCAAATGAGGCACTCTTCTCGAGATCACTAGCAGGTAAAGTACTCAACTGGGGATCTTTTTCAGCATCAGCAACGACAGCAACAGTTTGAACGCTTTGAACAACAACAGAGTTATCACAAACGTGATCCATAGTGATCTCAACGTACGGTTCTTCTACAACGTGGGATTTACTGCTGTTGCTGCTTTTAATATTTTCGGTAGCACCGGAGTTGGGTTTGTTTAGAGGACTGCTGTAAGCAAACCTTTCGCTCTCAGGAATTTCTGTTCCCATATTCTGCATTTGGATAATACAGCTGACAGAAACGAATTCTACATGGAAGCCAACCAAGCAGATATACAACAGTCTACAACAAAACTATTTTTTGCAGATTTGGATGAAAGACGATGAGAATTGTTGGTTTGATGAATCTCAATCAAGCTTCGAACTATTTAAAAAAAAAATCTCCAACTTGCGTGTCTCAGTGTTTTTAACTAATGTACCCTCCCAGAGTAAGATCCTGTGTGTTAAACAAATTTTTTATAGCACGACACCTTTGCCCCCACGAAGATAATGGATGCCAGGCATTGATTATGTCACTTCTAAAACTGATTAATACTTCATAATCATATTGGAATTATTTGGCATATGCTTCACCAACTTTACAAAAGTATTAGTTGATTATTGCTTCTTTTTTTTCTAATTTCTAATATTTATTTATTTATTATTTTAATACAAAGAAAGATCTCGTTTCTTTGACAGGAAAATATCTACTTACACTCTTTGGACTAAGCTTGCTACGCTCATCATTGTTAATCATGATTAGCAGCAAAAAAAATTTGATCTAAATGGTCAATGATGATGCAAAAAATTGTTTTTATGCTCTATCTAATGGACGATAATAAGGGTTTCTTTTGACGATCAAACTGCAAAGAAAGTAGGAGAATGGATAAAGGGAGAGAACATTGGTGTGGTGTTAGCCAAAAGCTCTCCGATAATCAAGTTAAAAAGGTGAAAATATTCATTTAATAGGATCAATCAAAGAGAATAATATGGCTAGTATGTAGAGATTAGAGTGCATAATCCTTTGTTCCTTTTGGGTTTTATAACCTCTTCTATTGGGTTAAGATAGCTTGACTCCATTTAATTAATTCAATTACCCAAATTGATTAATTAGGTCAAATTACATGCAAATCGTGGAGGCACCAATAAATCACCAAATAAATTAAATGCAGCGGAAATTAAATTGACACGGTGATTTGTTGACAAAAGGGGAAAACCTTTTGTAAGGCAAAAATCTCACCGGGTGAATTTAAGGTCACTACTCCTAAGAATCTACTATTCAATAATCAAGCGGTTACAAGTATGAGGAATCTTACCACTACTCTAGCCTCCCAAAATATCAACCTAAAATTGAACCTTCGCTCCAATACCCAATTAGACTTGATCTTGTAGTAGCCTTCTTTCCTTTGATGCATAAATCTCCAATCTGTGACAAACTCCTTTGCACAGATCCCAGTACGTGACTAATTCTAGCAACTTGAATGATTGTTGTTGGTTGCAAAGTTCTTCACTTCATAAACGTTGAAGATCAGGAAGCACTTGGTCACTTGATATGTTTGAACAACATATTTCTTGATATATTAAACCTAACTTAGATCTACCAAATTACAAGTACAGTGCATTTTGTTAAATAATTAGCCAATTACATAAAAAAATATGACCCTAACAGTCTTCCCTTTTGGCAATCCATGACAAAACCACAAGCATAATTATGAGAGAAGTATAAAATAACAATCTCCATAACTATTACACAAAGAACTAGATAAGCCTAACTAATACAATGAGCTCTTGAAAAACTTTGCAAGAAAAGATATCATGGCATGAAAGACTAACAGCCTGTCTTAGCTGAAACACTTAAACAAAATCCATCAAGGCATCAAGTGTGAAATAAAGACAAGTTGTATAAAACAAGAAACATGTGCATAAAGAGAGGAAAAAAACAACACATGCGAGATAAAAGCGAAGAAACATACATCATCATATACATATCAAGTAAATACAATGTATGTAAAGTGGTCACAAGACCATGGTACATAAAGTGAGAAAGATACATAAAAAACCTCACTACATCTCTCAAAACACTCTCCCTTGAACTAGTCTATCTCTACACTAGCTTTCCCCCTAACAATATAACTACTCCCTCATAACCAAAACTACTCACCCTTTTTGTCATGAGTGACAAATGGTGAATCACTGAAAAACAATCATCTTATCATCACTAGGAGAGGCAGAAGCATCATCACTGTCATCATCTCCACTATTAGAAGACTCCTTAGTAGGCTCAGGAAAGGGAGAAGGAGAAAAACTGCCAAGATGAGACTGTCAGCAAGCGATGCGGCCAATCTTGGTGTTCATCTAACACATCTCATCAGAAAGATGGTCAAGACGACTACTAAAATTAGCATGCATTTGCTGAAGCTGATCCATGATGGCAGCAAGAGATGCCTCTAAGCTAGAAGAAGAAGATGGAGTAGATGAAGAAGAGGGCCAAGAGGCATAGGTAGCATCCTCTGCAGCGCAAAAGGCAACCTCCTCCTGCTGAGCTGGAGTAGGCTCCACATAAGGCCGCGTAGCAGCTAGCTGTGCATCACTCCTCTGTATAGATTCCTTACTGATAGCACCCATGTAAGAGAAGAGAGGGGTAGAAGGAATAGGAATGTGCAAGTGTGTGAGGATACGTGTGATAGTCGAAGGTAAAATTAGCTCATCACGTGTAGCTATGTCTTGATAGATATCTATCATAGATACTATCATGTGTGAAGGAAAGTCTATAGAGAAACCCTCCAAGAGAGAGAAAAGAAAATAAGCGCGAGGCTCAGTTTTATAGTGAGACCATGGAGTGAGAACAAAGGTCATCACCATATTAAGGATCCTTGGACCTTTAGCAAAGTCATGTGTGGTAAAGTTTTGAAGTCCACCCCACACTATGGCAGTTTCACAGAAATGTGTGGCCAACTCATCTTGAGAGATAGAATAGAGACGAGGATGACTAGGATAGTTCGGATGAAGTAACTTAGGGACATGTAGTACCTCAAAAATAAGCTCTGGGGTAACTACGATACGTGTTCCTTTGAATACCGTAGTAAATTGAGGAACAGAGGTATTGATAGCGTGTATGTTGGAGTAGAACTCCTGTATAAATACGTTGGGACACCTCGAGTGTTTCTCACAAAGATATTCCTAACCCTGAGAGATAAATGCTCTGGGTAGAGGAGTGCCCGGAAAATCAGATAGAATGTAATGGCGTACTGAGTGAATCGCCTTATCATTAAAGTTCTCATCAAAATCCTTTTGGGATTTTGAATTATGGGACCTATCTCTAGCAAGAATAGAGGGAAGAAGAAGAAGAAGAACCATGATGAGTGATCGAGTTCTTGGAAGGAACAAACTTTTTGGGTGCCATAGTCAGAAGCTAAAGAAGGAAAGAGAAACAAAATAGAAACATAGCAGAAGAGATGCTTAGGAAAGAAGAAAAAGAAAAAGAGCAATGCATGGTAATGCATGAACATGTTACGTGTAAAAATAAAAGCATCATGGGCAAAAACTCAATCCAAACTACAGCATTCATAGTGAATAATCAAGCACACAACCTAGAATGCATGAAAACATGATTATAATGCTAGAGAATGCAATGCATGATCATGTGAGAACAAATTTACAAAACCCCACCCAAAAATTTTAGCAAAATCACAAAAACTCCAAATTTTCAACAAAACAAAAACCTAGGGCTAAAATGCATGAAGAATGAGGAAAAGAAGAGATATAGATCGCTTACCAAAGGATTTAGGCTTGGAAGAGGCCTAAATCTTGATGAGAAAAAGGATTTTTGAGAAAAGGAGGTGTTTGGGTCGAGAGAAAAGAGAGAGAGATTGAAATGCTTGAGTGAGAAGTGAATCGAGTTGAATCTCAAGTATATATAGAATTAAGTATCTTGATATATCGTGAGGTATCGAAGATCTGTCAAGAACAAAATCTTGATAAATCAAGAGGTATTGAGAAGGTATTGATGGAAAAAATCTTCGATAGATCGAGGAGGTATTGAGCTTCTATCAACCAGACAAAGAGTTCAGAAATATAGCTCGATGGATCCGGCTATCATTCGAGTGGTATCGAGAGAAACCCAAAAAACCTCGATAGAAGAGGCTTGTTTCAAGAGGTTTCAAGCTTTTGTCGAGCTGCTACTGAGCATATAGAAACAAGGCTTTTCAAGGAGGAAAAACCACATGAGATGAATGCAACCAAGATAGACACCAAACCAAGCAACAAAGAAGCATGTTAAGCACTCAAACACATCAACAACTCCAAATGCAAAGCATTCCCAGATCAAAACACACATCAAACAAGTCTAACCAATTTTATTTTCAAAAATAAGTTAAGACAATTTAGTAAGCTTATACTACCACATGTATTCCTTGTGATGGCCAAATCATATTGTACTTGTATAATAATATCAAGAGTAGCAAAGAGTATGCGTGTTGTGTGTGAAACTTTTGCAAGAAAGCATAAGTGTCCCATCACATAAAGAGTAATGATATAAGAGAATCAAATACATCCACACACAACCATAACTATTTGATGCGGATCATCACCTTTGAGGTACATCATATTACTCCCACATCTCTTAGAAACACGCTTGCAACCATATTTAAAAACATTTTGATTCCTTTTACTTTTCATATTCTTTGCATATTTTTCTTTTAAAGTATAAAATGGCATAACATGCATCGATATATAAGAAAGAAAAGAATTATCCAATTATGTAAGCCAAACTTCTTGTTTTTCCTGTGCAAGTGCTATACCTTACCGAGCATGGCTTTTATAAATTGCACATAGATGTTTTATGATTGATGAGTTTTAGTGGTGAGATGGTTATTTTTGCCTTTCTCTTAGGATTTTTATGAAAGATAAAAGATTAGCTAAATCATACAAATCACATAAACGAGCCACAAAGCTCCCATTGCTTAGTTGTTCACGAAGATGCTCATCTAAGTTACAAGAGATACAAAGTTGATAAACTTTGTTTCAAAGGCCATCCAAGGTACACAAGTACCAGTATACACATACACATACACATACACATACACATACTTTTTTTGTATTTTTCAGATTTTCCCCTTTTTTATTGAAAAATAACAAACAAAAGAAACACACAAACAAACATATTAAAAAAAAAATAAAGACTAGACTGACTTAAAAACTACCAACCAAACACACAAGAGATGCAAGAACATCACAGCTTTTAAGAGCTCTCCAAGAGGAGCCAAAGACTTTTGAAGTTGATTTTGACTTCCGAAAGATAACACACTGTTGCTTTGTTGAGTAGCAAGCCACTTATAACAATTTGGACGAGTGTGTCTTGATGCTCCACAGTGATGACAGAAGTAAGGTTTCTTAGATTGAGACTTCTTATTAGTGGAGCGATGATTATTCTACTTAGCTTTTTTAACAAGCTTAGGTGGTGCTCCTAGAATAGATTTTCCCTTATCACGTTGTGAGAGACTGTAAAGGGGGTGCTCTCAAAAAAGAGATTCGGGTGCTTTAAGCACCTCTCTTTTTGGGCGACTGGTGTGGAGTCGCCACTTATTTTTTATACAAAAAATAAGAAAAAATAAATATAATTACATGTTCAAAATACTTCGAATGTCATTGTTAAACAAAAAGTACAATTTGGTAGATTAACCTTACAAGGCTTTGGTCCTAGTTACAATCTATGCAAAAGTTACAAAGCTTTGGTCCTAGTTACATTCTACCAAAATTAAAGACAAAACACTAATCTACCTATCCAAAATCCTAAGTTTGGGGGCTAGGTTACGGAATGGGAAGGTGTTAGGCACCCATTCCACCCAGACAGAGTTTGGTCTTCTAGACTCTAATGACCATTATATACCCTTGTGTATGATTTTGAATAATATGTTATAACACATGACAAACAATTGACAAAAATTAATTTAAACAAATTTGTCTTATGAACATGTCCTATTTTTAAAGAAAAATCAGATCTATTTTTGAAAATTAAAAAAAAAAAAGATGTGATTTGTAAAAATGACATCTGTTTTTAAAAGTAAAAAACAAAAAAAAGACATTTGGTTTGTAAAAATCTGATTTGTTATTTGAAAAAAAAAATGAGATTTGATTTGTAAATATCGAATATGTTTTCTTGTAAGATAAAAAAAAAGTGAGATTTGATTTGTAAAAATCAGATTTGTTTTTAAAAAGGGTAAAAATAAGAGAGATTTGACTTAAAAAAAATTAGATTTGTTGTTTGTAGAGTTAAAAAATGAGACTTTTAAAAGAGGATTCACATTCATAAGACAAGCTTATTATGCATGCATCACATATTTAAAGGTAATACTTTAACCTAACTCTTAATTTCTTTTTCGAATTTTCAAAATCTGCAATTTTATAAAAAAGAAAACTTTTTCAGAAAAATTTTCAGATATGTATTTAATGAAAATACAAATCAGTTTTGTGTTTAAAAAAATTCAGATTTGAATCTAAGGAAGATTTAGATCAGTTTTGTGTTTTAAAAAAATTCAAATCTACATTTAAGGAAGATATAGATCTGTTTTGTGTTTGATAAAATTCAGTTCTGCATCTGAGGAAGATACAGATCAGTTTTGTGTTTGAAAAAAATTAAATACAGATCAGTTTTGATGATCATTAATAGATTTTGTAATCAAAGAACAAAAATTAAAAAGGACAATCAATTAAAGAACATGTCAAAGAAAATTCCAACAAAGTAACTATGCATGGCAAATATGTATTAAGAACAAGGCACAATAAAACCTATTAATCACATTCATGTAACGAACAACAACATAATAATTAATGAAAAAAGAAAAGAAAAAACAGAGGAAATAACTCAATACCTCTTGCATGAGCGTGCTCTTCAAATGAAAGAATATTTTAGAAATCAAAGAAGTTTATTCACTTCTTTGAGGTCTAAAATAGTTTACTTACAAAAAAAAAATCCTAAAGCAAAAGCCTCCAAAATGACATTAACGTAAGGAAAGCAAAGAAGTTAGAAAAGAGCCCTTGATTCTGATTTTTCCCCCCCATTTATAGAGTTTGGGATGCTTAAAAAATAAGTTGAATGAGATCAGATATGAATCGGAAAGCGTCCTTATCTCTAAAAAGACGAAAAAAATAGGCTTTATCTCAATCAAGGGGTCCCTGAGCCGGGCCGAACTTTTAGGCCAATCAGCACTTGGGAAGTGCAGATCGACACTTGCCATGTGCCGATCAGCACTTGCCATGTGCTGATCGGCACTCCAAGAGTGCCAACAGGCCCTCTTGGGTGTTGAGCTTGCATTTTAGTTTTGGTTTGGTTTGGACTCCTTTTTTGAAGATTTTGAGCCGAAAATTGCACCTAGATGCGTTTTTGATTCGTGTTCTAAAAACTAATCCCTTTTTCTTGATATTCAGGTTTTTAAAGTGATAATTATCTTGTAGATAAATATTTTAAAAAGATTTGATTATACACAACCTTTTTGTTATCTAATTATGCACTTCATTCCCATGCAAGCAGGCCTATTTTTGACACTAACTAACAACCAATCACAAAATTATTTAATTAATTTTAATTATTTAACCAATCATAATTAACTTAAATTAATCATGCATGATTGGCTCCACCCAAACAAAATGCATGCAGACCGTGAAAATTTGATCACGTGATATTTTTCAATCCGATGGTCCGATTTGGTAATTAGGCATACCGTTGCGAATGTTAGAATCTCAAGATCATTTTTATGATATGCAATGAATAAATTAATGCATGTAATGCAACTCTAAATTTTGGGTATATGAATGGTCATTCTAGCCATCTTTCAAGATTAAATTATGGATGCAAAATCGAGTATCTACACATGTTTAACCTCACTTACAATTTCAATTTTGGGTTCAATTATCTCAGGTTTGACATTAGAAGCAGGAGAAACAAACACAGCATTATTCAAAGCACTAGAGGAAGTACTACAAGAAGAGAGAGAGAGAGTGATCATACCTAAGACTTGTTTTATCAGATGCATCCTTTTGGAAATTCAGCATTTCATCTAGCTTAGCACTTAAAGTCCTTTCCAACTGAGCTCTCACTTGGAAGAACTCAGCATCTAGTTTCTTGGTCTTCTCAACCAGAAAGTTGTTTTCAAACTGCAATGCTCCAATGATTTGATTTGCTTCATCAACTTTAGTGGAGAGTTCTTCTTGTTCCAACTCCACTTCACTCAACTTGTGGCTAGACTATAAAGCTTTTCATGTTTCTCAGAATTCTTGTAAAGTTTTGACTAGGCAGTTTGGATATCATCTTTTTCATCTATCTTTTCAAATTTGAACTCCATCAATTCCTCTTCCTCATCAACCAGTTCTTCGGACTCTTTGGGCAAATCAACAATGGCTGTGAAGGCATTGACTATCTCTTTTTGATCACTCTCGGTATCACTCAAGGTGGCAGCTAGGGCTTTGCTCTTGCCAATTGACTTAAGATAGGTAGGACATTCTAGCTTTATGTGTCCGTATCCTTGACACCCATAGCATTTTGGATTGGTTAGAATGTTGCTGCTTTGTCCATCTTCTTTGGATTCTCTTTTGAAGTTCTCTTGAGTTTTAGATTGAGAGAATTTAGACGATTTGCGATCCTTGTCATTTGCTTTGAGATTTGCATTCTTGATGAGCTTCTTAAATTGTTTGGTAATTTAAGATTTGAACTTTGAGTTCTCATCTTCAGATGACTCATCTTCTTCATTATTCTTGGCTTTTAGAGCCATATTCTTGTTCTTGCTCCCCTTGCCAATCCTTACTAAACCTAATTCATAGATATGCAGATTCCCAATTAACTCCGTCAAAGGGATAGTGTCAATGTCCTTTGACTCTTCAATGGTGGTGATCTTAGCAAGAAACCACTCTGGGAGAGATCTAAGGATTTTTCTCACAATCTTAGGCTCTAGGATCTTCCACCTAAGTTGAAAGTAGAATTCACTATGTCTTTGAGCTTAGCATAGAATTCATCAAACGCTTCCTTTTCATCCATCTTGATTTCTTCAAAGCTCGTGGTAAGCCTTTGAAGCTTGGAGTCTTTCACAGCTTTGGTACCTTCATAAGTGTTTTGAAGGATTGTCCATGCTTCATTTGCACTTTCAGTGGATGAGATCTTCTTAAACTCCTCGTTAGTCACAACACTAAACAAGGCATTCAATACTCTACTGTTGAAATTTGCAGTTTTGATCTTATCATCATCCCAAGATGCAGGCGGATCAGTAGGTTTGGTCCATCCAACCTCGACAGCCAGCCATACCTTTTTATCTAAAGACTGCAAAAAAGCTCTCATGCAAGCTTTCCAGTATGCATAGTTAGTACCATAAAAAAGAGTGGGTATAATTAAAGATTGTCCACGATCCATAACAACAAGGGACAATGGATTACACAGTAAAAATTAAAACCTAATTAGAGTGTACCTCATTTGATACCACTTGTTGGGTTAAGATAGCTTGACCCCGGTTAATTAATTCAATCACTCAAGTTGATTTATTAGTTCAAATTACATGCAAATTATGGAGGCACCAAAAAATCACCAAATAAACTAAATGCAGCAAAAATTAAATTTACATGATGATTTGTTGACAAATGGGGAAAACCTTTTGCAAGGCAAAAACCTCACTGATTGAATTTAAGGTCATCACTCCCAAGAATCCACTAATTAATAATCAAGCGGTTACAAGTATGAGGAATCTTACAACTATCCTGGCCTATCCTGAAATACCAACCTATAGTTGAACATTCGCCCCAATACCCAATTGGACTTGATCTTGTAGTAATCTTCTTTCCTTTGATGCACAAGTCTCTAATCTGTGACTAACTCCTTTGCATGGATACCAATACATGACTAACTCCAGCAACTTGAATGATTATTGTTGGCCGCAAAGTTCTTCACTTCATAAACGATGAAGATCAAGAAACACTTGGTTACAAAACCATATGGCGTACAAACACAGTAGCTTCTCACAGAGAGAATTAAACTCTTGGTATCTGTATTTGTATATGATGGCACTTAAAATAAGCCTTATATATGTCTAGGGTTGTGAGAAAAGAAACTTTAAACAAATACATCAGTATGGGCCGAATTTTAGATCTGAAAATTCTGAAATCGTAATTCTCGATAGATCGAGCTTGTGTCGAGCTTCCCATTTAGTCTCGATAGCAGCTATCTATCGAGTTATCTGTCGAGCTTTAATAAGACAGCTTTTCTTTATTTGTTTCTTGGTTCAATCTGCATGTCTTTAATACTAACACTTGATATGTTTGAACAACATATTTCTTGATATATTAAACCCAACTTAGATCTACCCAATTACAAGTAAAGTGCATTTTCGTTTTTTTGACAGGAAATATCTACTTACACTCTTTGGACTAAGCTTGCTACGCTCATCATTGTTAATCATGACTAGTAGCAAAAATATTTGATCTAAATGGTCAATGATGATGCAAAAAAATTGTCTTTTATGCTTTATCTGATGGACGGTAATAAGGGTTTCTTCCGACGATCAAATTGCAAAGAAAGTTGGAGAATGGATAAAGCTCTCCGATAATCAAGTTAAAAAGGTGAAAATATTCATTTAATAGGATCAATCAAAGAGAATAATATGGCTAGTATGTAGAGATTGGAGTGCAAACTCCTTTACCTTTGTTCCCTTTGGGTTTTATAACCTCCTCTTTTATTCTCCATAATGAATATTTGAATTTATTATGTATAGAATGTCCATAGTGAATGGTGGGCTATTAATGCTTCTATTGGTCTTCTGTATGTTGATTCATGCATTATGCATTGACTGATTGACCTCATAAATGTCATTGGTTACTCTGATGTTCCATCAATATGGACAATACTAATAAATTTACATTCATCAAATGTTATGGATCCACCTAACATTTAATGCTATGGACGACCTGGACACCATTGGAAATTTACACTCATCAGTTAAAGTACCTTAAATATCTGCCTCATACACTTCAATTTTGTAGTTCAATACCTTTTAAATTTAAAGAGGCAACCTCGTGGAAGAGGAATTATCAAAGTTGGATATGATGGAAGAAGACAAAATAGGTCACCCATATTATAGAAGAATGGGAGTAGCTGGTTGTCAATGAAGTTAAAAAGATAATTCTTCAGTTTGTATATCCAAACCCAAGTTGGATCAATCAATTCTATCGCCTTCAAGTAGTAATAGGGAGTTTGATGTAAAAACTTCAAGGATTTTAGAGAAATTGGAGGTGCCAAGACAATTGAGAACAAAAGCAGTTTCTCCTATTAATACTGGTTGATATAAATACTGAATCAATAGTATTGTATTTCTCAAGTAATAATATATACAAGAGCGCCTTTATATAAAAGGCAAGTGTGTTGTACAAGTATGTGTGCAAAGCAAAACAAGTAAAGTGGGTCTAAAGCCCATAAGCCTATTACATGTTAATAGCCCACTTGCCTACTATATAAAAGCACTCTTGTATATGTTATTACTTAAGAAATACAATACTATTGATTTAGTATTTTTAACATGGTATCAGAACCAAATTCCTTGTGGCCATGGTTTTCTGTCCTTATGGTGTTTTTAAGAGCAATCTGTGCCTTCCTCGGTGTTTCTTCGCGGTGTTTATCTTCTTTAGCTATTTCCACTACTGCCGTTAAAACTCTTTGGTATAGTCATGCCATCATTAGAAGTTACATTAACACTGTAAAACCATTGCCTTCCTCAAACTACCATCATAGAGCCAAACTTACCTTATCAAATCTCAAGATTTCATCAAGCTTCCATCTTGAGTTTAAGGGGTTGTTAGAGATATATTAGCCCATTAGCATAAGCCCAAGCCTAAATCTACTTTGTGTGTGCGCAAGCCAAGTCTCCTATTTGTATTAGAAGTCTATTAATCTAGGGTTTAGATTACTATATATACTCATGTTACGGTTCATTTCGTAACACATATTTTGTACTGCACTCTTATATAATAAAGATGTAGCTCTTAAGGGTTTCCTTCGTATATATAGGCTGTAAGACTGAATCACGTAACTCTCGTGTTCTTGTGTTCCTATTTTATACTTCCTTCTTCCGCATCTATTCAAGCATATTCAATATGTAATATATTATAGCTAATATTTAACACTGGTGTGAGACACCACAAACTTGGGTACTCTCAAAAAATAGATTTGAGTACTTTTTCAAGACACCTCTCTTTTTGGGTAAGTGGTATGGAGTCGCCACTTATTTTTTTATACAAAAAAATAAGAAAAACTTAAATACAACTTTGCATGTCTTAAATGTTCCGTTATCATTAATTGAAAAAGAAAAGTACAAATTTGATAAATTGAATATTAAATGGCTTTGGGTCCTAGTTACAAACTACCAAAAATAAAAATGAAGATAAAGCCTAGGTCTATCTATCCAAAGACACTAAATTCAGAGGCTAGGTTACGGAATGTGAAGTTGTTAGGCACCCATTCCGCCCAGACAGAGTCTGGTCTTCTAGACTTTCATGACCAATGTACTCCTTTATATATGATATGTATGATATGTTGCGTACATGACAAACTTAAACCTAAACTAAATCACATAAATCTACTTCTTGAGTGCATCATCTTCTTTGTTAAAAAATTCAGATATGTTTTTGTGAATAAAAAAATTTGATTTGGTTCGTAAAGAAAATCAGATTCGTTTTGGTATAAGTAAGAAAAATAGTTTTGGTGAAGAAAAATCAGATTTGTTTTATTGAGTAAAACAAGATTTTTTTTTTTGGTTAAAAAAATATCAGATTTGTTTTGGGAAAAAAAGAAAAAAGAAATTGGTTTTTGGTTTTGTATGTAAAAAATTAGATCTGTTTTATAGATAAAAGAATCTAGATTTGTAGAGAGCTAGAAAAAGTCAGATCTTTTTTTATGGTAAATATTTTTTTTTTAAGAAGAAAACTACATTCGTGAAATGAACCTACGCTACTTGCATCAAACAAAACAAACAAAACATCACTACTCATGACCTTTTTTATTTCAAAATCTTCTATGTTTAAAAAATTCAGATCTACATCTAAAGAAGATACAGATCAGTTTTTATGTTAAAAAAAGTCAAGATTGCATCTAAGGAAGATACAAATCTGTTTTTGATTTTAAAAAAAATTCAGATTTGCATTTAAGGAAGATACAAATCAGTTTTTGTTTTGAAAAAATTCAAATTTGCATCTAAGGAAGATATAAATCAGTTTTTGATTTAAAAAATTCAGATTTGCATCTAAGGAAGATACAAATCAGTTTTTGATTTGAAAAAAAAAATAATTCAGATTTACATCTAAGGAAGATACAAATAAGTTTTTTATTTGAAAAAAAAATTCAGATTTGCATCTAAGGAAGATATAAATCAATTTTTGATTTGAAAAACAATTTAGATTTGCATCTAAGGAAGATACAAATTAGTTTTTATTTTGGTTTTTGAAAAAGGTGTAATAATAAGCAGATTTTTGAAACTAAAAAAAGATCATGACAATAAAAACATCAAGGACATATTTCAACAAAACAAATATTGACAATACATATTTCGAGCATTAGAAATTAAAAGAATATTTACTCATGCATCACTAAAGTAAAAGAAACAGAAGAAAAAAAAAAGGAAAAGAAAAAACCACCTCTTGCTTGGATGTACTCTTCTTATTGAGGGAATATTTTAGGGTTCAAAGAAATTTATTCAATTATCTTTGAAACCTAAAATACCTTGCTTACAAAAAAGAAATTCTTAAGGCTAGAGCCTCCAGAACGTCTTTAACGTAAGAGAGAAAATAGTATAAAGGAGAGTCAGAAAGAGGGAAAATCAGAGAGCGTGAAAAAGTGTTCTGAACTCTGAGATCCAGCCTCTATTTATAGAGGCTGGGGTGTTTGAAAATTTAGCTAGATGATCAGAATACGAATTGGGACGCATACTTATCTCTAAAAAATTGAAAAGGATGTGTTTTAACCTAATCCAAGTGCCCTCGGGTTGGGGCTTGAGTTTGTGCAAATTGGCACTCCAAAAGTGTCGAATGGTGCTTTTGGGTGCTGGTCTCTCGTTTGAGTTTTGGTCCATTTTGGACTCCTTTTTTGAGTTTTTTTTTAGCCGAGACTTGTACTTAGGCCCGTTTTTAATCCATATTCTAAAAATTAAACTTTTTTCTAGATAATTTAGGTCTTTTTAGCAACAATTTTCTTGTTGATAAATACTCCAAAAGTCTGGATTATCCACAATTTTATTGTTATCCAATTATCCTTTTTATCCCCATGCAAGCAAGCCTATTTTTGACACTAACGAACAGCCAATCACAAAATTATTTAATTAATTTTAATTGTCTAACCAATCAGAATTAATTTAAATTAATCATGCATGGTTGATTCTACCTAAACACAATGCATGCTGACCGTGCAAACTTAATCATGTGATATCTTTTGATTCGACGGTCCGATTTGGAAACCGGGCATACCACCACGAACGTTAGAATCTCAAGATTATTTTTTGATATGCAATGAACAAATTAATGCATGTAATGCAATCATGAATTTTGGGTACATGAATGGTCATTCTAGTCATCTTCCTTGATTAAATCATGGGTGCAAAATCGAGTGTCTACAACTGGAAATGGGATGATAGATACCTGTGTTGCAATGAATAAGCTCTTATCCCATTGCAGTGCATTGATACTACAGACCAAGGCTCGACTACAAGCCAGTTAATGAAACCAAATTTCCAGAGATTAAAAAGGAAACATAAATGAAACAAAGGCTGCTGCTTTTGTACATAGTGGAGTTGAAGATGTACGAAAATTGTCAGTGAGTTGGTGGCTCTTGATTGCACCGATGGGTACTTGAAGAATAAGAAAACAAGAACCAAACAAA
Source organism: Lithocarpus polystachyus (assembly GCA_033629205.1). NCBI lineage: Eukaryota > Viridiplantae > Streptophyta > Magnoliopsida > Fagales > Fagaceae > Lithocarpus > Lithocarpus polystachyus. Next base: position 64,996,966 of record CM066171.1, read on the forward strand.
AGGTACTAGTGGGGCATCGGCCAAAGACCCTCTGAAGGTTAAGTCAGTGAATGAGAAATCTCCAAGAACTCTATAGCGAGAGAGTTAGGGATTTTCTGTCTACCTAGAAAAGGAGGAGGCCTATTGCTTATATAGTGATGAGAAGGAGACCTAAGTCCCGAAAATACATGGATTTTCCTTATAGGGAAAGGGCGGAGTTAATGCCACCAAGATCTTGGGGATACTCTCCATTATGGGAAGGTGAAAATCGTGTGGTAGGGTCTTTGTGCGTGGTGTGCAAGATGTACACATATAAGAATATGCGTCGTAAGGCCACGTAGGACCTATTGGTATGCCTCTTCGTTTGTCAGGGTCATTCGCCAGCCTGGTAAGGAGATGCACTCATTAACTTCACATGGATCCGTTCGCGTAGCCGTCGGCCTCTTGCTGGTGTAGGGTACAAGGTTTAGGGCGAATTCTTTTGAGATTGACGGTCCCTTTGGGGCCGACAGTTCTTTTGAGGCAGTCAGATTTTTGTCAGTATGATACCTTTTCCTTGACGGTGCTTCGGTCATTTAAGAATCCTGATCTTATTACAAAAATACCCTTATTAGCTGCTCCCTACTCCGCAGCCCTGTTGGTTATACTTGACGGGTCTTGGAATGATAAGGGTTTTTATCGGCATTAATTGTGTCATTAATGGGGTAGGTAGCCTTTACAATGAATGCTAAGTAACATGTGGCACGTTGCACTTGTTGATTGACCTCGTTTCTAATTAGAAGCGTCGCTTCATATACAACGCTCCTTCGCCCTATAAATAGTTCCTCTTCCATAGTTTTCATTTTTTACTTTATTTTCATCTCTCGAGAGATGAAATCCTAAGCTATTCCGTCGTTGCTTCTGCGTTCATCATCGTCTTGACCAGCGAGAAACCGTCGACTCCCTTCTAAGTAAGTTTTCTTTTCTCTACTTCAATTGTTGTCTCTCTAGCTAGTTGTCACTTTTAGTGACTCGTCGTATGAGTAGGTTCTTAGCATACATTCGTCACTTGTAGGTGAATAGATGTTAAGTGATAGAGAAGCGATGAGTGATCAGTCGTCGTCAGTCCATGAGGGTGTGGGCTACAATGAAGTCTATCCATCGGGTAATGAGCCCATGGAAGATTTGATTTGGTCCTCAGAAAGGGAACTGTTTACCCATTCTCTTGCCGAGGAGGAAGGGTAAGAGGATGAGGATGAGTATGATGAAGAAAATGACGGTGAGGGGGGGGGGGGAGACCATGGAGAAGGAGATGGGACCGTAGACAAGGTAGAAGGTGACGGCCATAGGCCCTTTATCCTTCCCTTGATATGGACGGTGAATGACTTCTACTCAACTATGTCTTCGAAGGTTTTCAACACCCTTTATGCCCGTTACCAAATCCCCGACCACATTCCTATGCGTCTGCCAAGGAAATTTGAGAAGTGCTATTTAGGTAAGACAACGGACGTCAGTATGTACGATGCATAGTTCACAGCAGGGTTGAGGTTGGTGTTGATGGGACTACACCGTCAGCTTGCTAATTACTTAGGTTTGTCTGTCAGCTAGATCGCCTTAAATGCGTGGAGGATCATTATAGGGGTCGAGGTGATATAGGGCCAGTTGAGTAGGGGTAATTGTCGCCTTACACTGGGGGTGTTTTTTCATTGCTATAGGCCTTAGCAGATACACTCGTCCAGAGGCATCTACAGTTTTGTGGCAAAGAGGCCGTCACTTAGGTTGGTGTTAGACATGCCTGACTCCAATAGGAATTGGAAGAATAGGCACTTTTTTGTACAAGGGACGGACTGGCTGTGTGAATTTGAGGAATGGGATAGCCTGCCTGATGGGTTCAATAACACTTGGGGTGTTTTAAATAAGTCTGGTGAGTCATCGGTGTTTGTATCCTAATTCATACCGTTAGCTTTGATTATGTAACTAACCTATTGCTTTTAACTTGTTTTAGCTCAAGCCCTTCTTGATATAACCGAAGAGTAGGAGAGCTTCCTCAATCGTGTTTGGAAAATTCCATTCGAGTAGAGGAAGTGGAAGGATCTGGTCACGATTGACACCTTTCATGCCTTTTGTGGTGGTCCCGAGCCAATGGTTGAGCCTGACAGCTAGACGCTTACGCTCGTCGATGTAAGTTTTTTCTCCTTACCTTTCTACTTATTGGGTTACTTATTTTAATTCGTCAGTTTTCTAACTCCTTGTTGATACATCTCAAAGATGGATGCTGGTAGGTAGAGGGCCTTTGTGAGGAAGTTTGCTGCTACTCACCTTAAGTAGTAAGGGGAAGCGTCGGCCTCTGCTCCTAATATGACGCTCCTTTCTAAAGCTACTCCTAAGAGGAAGGGCGTGGGCAAAGATGATTATCCTTCAAAAAAGGCAACTAGTCAATCTACCAGGGCAAACCAAGAAGATCAGCCGCAGAAATCTCCCTCGCCTCCCCGTCATGACGCTGGTAAGGGTCTCATGTAGACCTATTGTCCTGTCTAGAGACTGGTGAGCCATAAGGAGTATGCTGTCGAGATGGTTAACTCAATCATCAAGGAAACGGACCTAGATGAATGTGGTGAGCATGCCATTGAGGACTTGGGGGTTTCTGGCCTTTTTGACCTGGCAAGGGTAAGTATCAGTCGGGTTTACTTTCCCTTTTTTTTATTTATATATTATTTTTTATTAAAACCGTTGTCTTCTTATAGGCAATGGTGAGGATGTGAGGCCAAGGAAGGGGTGGTTCGTCAGCAACGTTAGCATTTGGAATATGAAGCAAAATAGCTGGATCAATACAAGAAAGGTTCCTGCATTCTTAATGTTGAGTTGACAGAGAAGAATGCTTTGCTGGAGAAGGCGACCTGTTGCTGTGAAGAATTGGCCAAAGTGAACACCAATCTAACAACGTAATTGGCTGCCCTTCTTAAGCAGATGGAGCAAGCCAAGGCCGATGCTATGGTAGGGTTTTGGATTTCTCAGTCACACTATGACGAGTGCAACAGCTTCTATGTTGATGGCTTTGACGACTACCTTAAGCAGGTTGCTATGCTTTACCCTCATCTAGACTTGTCTCAAGTGGTTATTGATGACATCGTCCTGCCGACTCCTAGTGGTGCCGATGCTGTCATGAACGAAGTTGACTGTGTCATTCATTTGGTTGAGGAGGTAGAGGAGCTTGTCGATGCTGTGACCGTTGACCAGCATGCTCCTGAGGCCAAAACGTTCCTGACAGCCCAGTGGCTCCCGAAGGTTCGTCTACCCTTAAGGGTTTGTCTACTCCTAAAGATCAACCTTCTTCTGATGTTCCACCGTCTTAGTTTTACCCCTTTTTACTATTACTTTTATATTTTGTAAGAATAATTTTGAGACAATGGAGAGCCCTATTTTGGGCATTATGTATAAACCTTTATCCCTGTTGGGTTTCTATTATACTTATTGCTTTTTCATCCGTTGCCTTTATTTATTGCTTGTTGCCTTCGTTTTGTATGCCTATTGTATTTATTACTTGCATACCTATTGGTATTATTTTTCACATCAGTCCGTCCTGTAGGTAATACTATTTGTCGTGAATATGTAACCGTCGGTAGTTTTGACTGTTTGTCTGTTCCTTAGGACTTAGGATAATTTAGGCCTATGGGTAGGACTTAGTCATTTTTGGACCTAGGCACCCGTCGGTGTTCTTAGGGATCTGTCATAGGTAGGGCTTAATTGATTTTTCAAACCAAGGTACTCGTCAGTATTCTTGGTGTTTTGCCCATCCGTAGGTAGGACTTAATAAATTTCAAGATCAAGGTACCTGTCGGTGTCCTCAGTGACCCATCCATCCTTTAAGTAAGACTTGGGATTTTTGTGACCAGGTACCCGATAGTATCCTTGGTTGTCCGTCCATCCCATAGGTAGGACTTAGGTTTTTGTAACCAGGTACCCGCTGGTATCCTTGGTCATCTGTCCACCCCGTAGGTAGGACTTGAGTTTTTTGTGACCAGGTATCCGTTAGAATCCTTGGTCATTTGTCCACCCTGTAGGTAGGACTTAGCTTTTTTGTGACCAGGTACCCATCAGTATCCTTAGTCATCCGTCCACCCCGTAGGTAGGACTTAGAATTTTTGTGGACAATCTCTTAAAGGGTAGATCTCTAAAAAGCACTAATAATGTAGAAAAATGTAGATAATGTGTCTGATAATCCTTAAGAGTCTTATTTCAATAATAAAAAAACTTAATATCCTACTTTAACAGCATAAAGAAAATAAAAGCAATAACATAGTTTGTAGTTGTCAACTATTGGTAATATCTCCATAGGTGCTTGGTGTTCCATGGGTGGTGGAGTCTTTGTCCATCAAGTGTCTCTAGGTGGTAGGTCCCCTTTCTATGATAGTTAATGATTTTGCAGGGTCCTTCCCAGTTAGGGCCTAACTTGCCCTGTGTAGGGTCTTTGGTAGCAGTCGTTACCTTCCTTAGAACTAGGTCTCTGACCTGAAAGTGTCGAGGTTTGACCTTGGTATTGTAGCGCTTTGCCATTAGGTCCTAATAACGCATGATATGTTGTTCAGCCATCTTCCTAACTTCATCCAGAAGGTCTAACTGTAGTCGCATTCCCTCTTCGTTCCTACCGTTGGGTTAAAATGAATTGACCCCTTGTAAATTAATTAATTACCCAAGTTAATTAATTATTTAAATTACATGCAATAGCGTGGTAGCACAAACAAATCACCAAATAAATAAAATGCAGCAGAAAATAAATTTGACACAGGTGATTTGTTTCTGAATGGGGAAAACCACCGGGGGAAAACCACCGAGGCAAAACCCTACTAGGTGAATTTAAGGTCACCACTCTCGAGAATCCACCATTATCAATCATAAGTGATTACAAGTACAAGGAATCTTACCAAACCTTTTGGCCTATCCCGAAATACCAACCTACAGTTAAACCCTTACCCTAATACCCATTTGTACTTGTATTGTAGCGGCAATCTCTCCGTTCAATGCACGAATCCCAGTATGTTACTAACCAATGATGCACGGATCTCAGTATGTGACTAACACACCAACTTGAAGAAGATTGTTGGCTGTAAAGTTCTTCAGTTCATCAACAATGAAGATCAGGACGCTCCTTGGTCACAAAACCCTTGACGTAAAGATGCAGTAGTTTCTATAGAGAGAATGATGAATTAGGTCACTTTTTGCATTCGATCACACAATGCTTGTATTCTATTCAAATCACCTTGTGACGGCTTTTAAAATAATCCTTATATATGTCTAGGGTTGTGAGAGAAGAAACTCTACACAAATACATAAGCATATGTGTGAAATCAGATTTGAAAAGTCTAATTTCGTAATTCGTGACAAATACAGCTTGTGTCGAGCTTCAACATTAAATCTCGATAGAAAGGATTCTGTCGAGACTTCTGTCGAGCTTTAATGAATACCACTTCTTTCACTTGTTTCTTGGTTAGACTTGTATAACTTCAATACTTAACTTGAACACTTGTTTCTTGAAGTACTAAACTCATCCTAGATCTATCCAATTACAAGTAAAGTGCGCTTTGTTAAAGGATTAGCCAATTATATAAATATGTCCCTAACAATCTCCCCTTTTGGAAATCCGTGAAAAAACCACAACAAAACAAATAATCATGGGAGAAGTCTTAAATTACTCAACTCATAACCGCTTGTTGAAATACAACATAAATCTAACCCTAACATAAACTCTTGAAAAACTTTGCAAGAAGAGAGTTCATGGCATGGTAGACTTTTACAAGCTGTCTTTCTGAAACACTTAAACAAAATTCATCAAGGCATCATATGTGAAATAGAAATAAAGATTGCATATATAAAGAAACATGTGTATAAAGAGAGAAAAGAAACAACACATGAAGAGATAGGTGAAGAAAATGAACATACATCATCATCAATATATAAGAAAGTAAAATACAATGTATGTTATAATAAAATAGTCACAAGACCTATATACAAAAGGATAAATGTAAAGATAAGAAAAGAAAATACATGCAAACCTTACTACATCCCTAAAAACTATAAACACTCCCCCTGCCAAAAAAAAAAAAAAATGTCCTATACTAACTCTCCCCCTAAATACAAGACTACTCTCTCAAACCAAAACTACTTCTCCTTTTTGTCACGAATGATAAAGGGTAGGTCATTGAGAGGGCATCATCTCATCATCACTGGAAGAGCTAGCATCATCCTCATCCTCATCATCATCATCCTCATCAGTCGAGGCCTTTGAAGAAGGAGAGGGAGAAGGTGCAAAGCCAACCATGCGACTAACTCGGGTGCTCCTATGCCTATGTCCGTGCCAGTCACATGCTTGTATGCTTGGATTTGTGTTCTTCCATGCGTTTATGCTTACATCCACATGCTTAGATATACATTCACATGGCTACATGCATATTTTCGTGCTTATATGTGTAGATCTTTGTGTTTACATGCTTGGATCGATGTTCTTTACATGCTTTATGCCATCATCTATGTACTTGCGTACTTCACGCCATGTTTATGTGCTTAGGCCTAGACCTTGTTTGTCATACCATGTGCTATTGTAGCCATTTTGTTCCTTTTATCGCATTTTCTTATGTTTTGGCCTAATGCTTATGACCCGATCTAAACCCTATGGTCTTTGTCATCATCCACACACCAAGGCCAGCATCAAAGGGTTTGGATCATCCTATTTTCATGTCTATGCTTGCTTGCTTCTATGCTTTATGTTTGTCTTAGCCTCTCTAGTTCTAGGCTTTGCCATGTTTGGTGCCCTTCGTGGGCTTGACCTTGTGTGGTTACATTCGACGCCCATGAGGCCTTGTTCAGACGTAACCATTTGGGAGGCATCTTCGGATGCCGGGTTGCTCCATGCGTACCCTTCCCTTTTCCACTCCGCGTGACGCTATGCTTACCATGCTTATTTTTGCCACCCGTTGGCTTTTTATGCATCTTTACACGCTTGCTCACATGTCCATGCATGAGTCTTGCTTGCTTGTGTGTCATCTGTGCTTCAACATAATGAAGTTATGGACATTTGATCCAAACCTACATTTGCTTTCTTGATTGTTTGCCTTCTTGGTTGTTTGCTTGCTTCTTTGTGTCCTTGCTTGCCATGTCTATCATGCTTATCTGTTTTATGCCTCTTTCATATTCTCTTTTCATCTTTTCCTTCAATTGCTTGTTTGCTAGTTTCTTTTCTTTGCTTTTGCATGTACACACATGGAGCGAGGACGCATGGAGCTAGGGCATGGTCTCCCAGGCGTAAGCAAAAAGGGCGAGGATGCGAGCATGTGGATATAAGCCAAGCGGCTATGTTCAGTAGATTTAGGGGCTAGCTTCTCCCACTTGGTTATGTACTCTTTTAAACCCCCTTCCTTCATTCCTTCTTTCTCTCTTAGATGGGTTGTATTAGGTATATCATGCCGCTTACCATTCGTCCTCATCTCTAGAGTATGATGACACCTGTTTACTTTCCTGCACCTATATTTTGGGTCATGCTCTAGGGATGCAAGCATTTACTTTCCAGCTCTGTGTGCTTGCATTGTGCATGATGTATGTACACATATACCTACTCCTCCCTTCTGGTGTGATTGTTACAGTCCATGTCACCTAAGGCAAAGCGATGCCTAATTTCTGCCGCGAAAGTAAGGTGACATGTTGCCGGATTTTCGCTGTGAAAATCTGGTACTTTGCTCGAATGCCTTAGGAAAGCATAGATTGGGATCACATCCATTCAAAACCCAAACCTCAAAACCCCCATGCATGCAAAGCCCCGAAAGCCAATGCCAAAATCATGTTTTTTTTTTACGACCAATTTTCGAAAATTAAGGTTTTATTAAAACAAAGGACTGTCCTTAGGGTGCCTAACACTTTCCCCACACGTAACCAAACTTTTGAACTCAAGAATCAAGATTTTTTTCCCATCCATATTAGATTAGGAAAAATACGATTTTTCTTAGCCTAGGATCGATAATAAAATCAACTACACACAAGTGACCAATCACACCTTAGAAAAATCCAATGATTGATGGTGACTTTACTTACCTTTGGTAAACACCTAAAATTTGGCCAAGATTCTTGCCACACCTCCAAAGGTAGAAAAATACCTTCCTCTACCGAGAGAGAGAGAGAGAGAGAGAGAGAGAGAAAGCACCTGAAGATCCGCGCGAACCGAACTATCATCGAGAGGGGCCTCCAATGGGCCCTGCGCGAGCGGGAGCGTCGCCACTGTGGGTGGTCAAACAAAGGCCTAACGGTTCTCCGTACTAGGCTGAGTGTCAACAACTGGTTAACCCAATTTCTGTCGGGATGATGGCTTCACCTCCAAATGCAAGGTGGAAGGGTGTTTCGCCTATAGGCGTGCGAGCCATTGTTCGGTATGCCTATAATACACTTGGTAGTTTGTTCGGCCATATCCCCTTTGCCCCCTCGAGTTGAGTCTTGATCATCTTGAGCAAGGATTAGTTTTTAACCTCGATCTAACCATTGGCTTGTGGGTGGGCGGGTGATGAATAGTGGTTTTTGATTCCTATTTGTTGGTAGAAGTCTTTGAATGTGTCATTGTCAAATTGTTTGCCATTGTCCTAGACGAAGACTCTGGGGATGCTTGAAAATGATGCTTGATGCTTGAAAATGATGCTTGATGCTTGATGCTTGATGCTTGAAAATGATGCTTGCCATTGTCCATTGTCAAATCGTTGGTTCTACTACAACTCATCGCTCCTCGATGCTTGATGCTTGAAAATGATCGCCAATTCTAACATGGCTATATAGCGTTCATAAGCAGCCATCTGGTCTCCATGTGCTTCTCCTATCCCGTATTCCGTTGGCAACTTCACCAGTAAGTGGTATGTAGATGTGGCCGTTCTTCATGCGTTGAGCGTAGATCGCTCGATGATGGCATTTGTAGGTAGAGGAGCAATTGACGACTAGGAAACTAACCTCTTTAGTGAGTTATTGAGGGTATGTCCCAATGGTTATTAGTAGGGTGATAGTCCAGACAGGGAAGACCTCGGTACCTCCAAATCCGACTAGTAGTGTGTTCAAGGGCAGGAGATGCTCCTTGTCGATCCTTATCTATTAGAATGCAGGGTAGTGGAGGATGTCTGCCGAACTCTCACTGTCCACTAGCACTCGTTGAGTGTTGAAGTCCGCTATCGACAGGTTAATGACCAGGGCTTCGTCATGAGGGTGGCAGAGTCGTAGGGCTTCCTTTTCTGTGAAGTTGATAGCTGGGTTGTCGACCCTGGTCATTTTAGGCGGTCGGCCAAAAAACTGGACACTTTGCACCATCCGTAAGTATGTCTTCCTTATCTACTTAGAGGAGCCAACCATTGTATTTCCACCTACGATCACCCTTATCTCTCCAAGCAGGGCCTTTGGTCTTTCTTTGACCCGTCGGTTAGGTTCAGGGTCCCTTGGTGGGTTCTCTCCGCCCCTGACGAACTGTTGTAACTTTCCTTGCTTGATGATGTGGACACAAGGGGTTTTGGAGTTGCCAATGGTCTAGGAGCCATATATATGTCGTCCTTTCGAGAAATGACTATTGATCTTACTACTAGATATATGGGTTCAAAGTTTAGGTACATTCTTGGGAAGGTGTTAGGCACCCAAGACCGCCCAACCCTAAGGTTGGTCTCTCATCATTGTGTCTTATGTCTTAATCTTATTAAAAACATGTTCAACACTTGTATCTATACTCACACATACTAGCATACATCTAAGCATACAACATGGCATCATTTATCCCTAAACACATACATATCTACCTTTAAACAAAAAGAGCCAAACCCAAATGCATACGAGAAACCCTAGCATGTGTAACCTTATCATACATCTTAAAACAAAGCAGTAACCCGACCATAGCAGCAAGGCATCATGACAATTACAAAATCACACAAAGCATACAATTGGACATAAAACAAACCTTCAAACGACATACATCATCAAATGCATGTTCATACCAATGCATGACTTACCTTCAATTACCTTTCAGCAACACAGCATGTATGACATTAATGCATGGACATGTGAATGAATGGCATGGTATTAAAACTAAGAAACCCTAATCTAAACATGTGATAGCAAATAAACAAACAAACATGTTAAATAGAGACATTGGAATCGTAAAAACACATAAAAGAAACTAAACAGGACAACATGTGAAAGTAAAAACAAAACAAAAAAATAAAATTTAGGGTTTCTAGGCTACGGCTTGCATACGTAAGAACAAGCCTCCGTGCGCATAATTAAGCTAGCGTGCGTAGGTAAGATTATGCAAACGCAACCTCTTGCCCAAAAAACCTAAAAACACAAAAAAGAGCAGAACTTTAAAACGGAAATTCTAACAACCTAACATGCATTTTAAGCATACAAAAACTTAAACCTAATCTAGAAAATTATATTAAAACATATTTCAATAGACAAACAAAGCAAACAAGAAGATTTAAAGGCAGAAAATAAAAGAAAGAAAGGAAAAGGAAAAGCTTAGACTAGATATCTCACATAAAAACTTTCCAAGCTTAATTTTGACCGTTCTCCTAAGGCAAGTCTATTCACAAACCAATAAAAAAGTGATTGGCAACGTTAAACTTAAAGGATTTGGGCCAAAAAAGTTTCCACTCAAGTAAAGTTGACTTGAGAGTGTTTTGTGAAAAATTCCCTTTTGATTTACTATTTTCTAGTGAATCTTAGGTTTTTCAAGTGGGATTAATGTGTGTTTTGAAAATATACCATGTAAGGCTTTATATAGTGGAAAAAAATGGGGTTTGGAACTGCTCCCAAACGATGTGGGATTCATTCCAAACCTCAGCCATTATTGTAGAAAACTTACCTTTTTTATGTTTTTGAAACCCTAGTTGCATATGCAGTAATGTGCCTGCGTACGCATGCTTTTGCCTATGTATGCTGGCTGCTACCCACGTATGCAAGCTGATGGCCACTTTGGTCATTTTATTTTCAAAAATAGATTTTTGTGCATTCAAATAGTTATATTTTTCATTTCAACACCCTTCAAGTCAATTTGATATCTGATTGGGCTTTAAACTGGCCTTGAGTCTTAGAGTTTGGGCATCATTGGGGAATGAGGGCCTGAGTCGTAAGGGGTATAAAATGTGGTGTCTACAGATGAGGGCTACAATCTGCTACTTTAGGTCAGAACACTTGGAAGTGTCGTGCCCGTGGTCTCAGTGAAAGCAGCAGTACTTATTTCTAGGCCTTTTGTGTAGATCGCCCTTTAGCTTGTCCGACGAAGTCAATGCCGCATCATCCCTTATCTGTATGAGAACTTGGTCTAGCGGGGTATTTAGTGGTGTGGAGTTAACAGTCCTCCCAGGCGGAGGATTTGATCTCCTATCGTTCCTTCGATTGCTTGTTTGGGCAGACTTTCTTCATTTGTCAGGACGGGGAACGTCTTGTCTTTCTCTCTTCTTTGGCTTGCACCCTCAGGAAATCATGGTGTCTTTGGCATTCATATACTTCGTGGCCTTGTATAGCATGTCGACCATTTTCTTTAGGTCGTTCTTGTAGGTGGAGAAGAGAAACTCTTCGTACTACAGCCCATTGGTGAACGTGATGACCAAAACTTTGTCGTCGACTTCGTCAATCAAAAGGGCCTCCTTGTTGAAACGTGTCACGCATGACCTTAGGCTCTCATCTTCTCGTTGCTTAATGTTCAACAGGCTTGCCGAATACCTTTTGTACCTCTGCCCTCCAATAAAATGGGTGATGAAGTGTCCCCTCAACTCCCTGAAAGTGGAGACGGTATTGGGGGCCAGTTTGCTAAACCACACCCTTGCTGGTCTCTTGAGTGTAGTGGGGAACGCCTTGCATATAATCTCATTTGGGACCCTTTGTAGGTGCATGAGGGTCTTGAATGACTCTAGTTGGTCGAACGGGTCCCGTGACCCATCTTATGTTTCTACCTGTGGCATTTGGAACTTGGTAGGGTAGGGGATAGAATTTACCTGCATTGTGAAAGGTGAGTCCATCCGTTAAACTAACTCGTCTAAGTTTGTGGATACCTGTGCCCTCATGGCATTCATCATCATGTCCATCTTCTCCTTCATCATCTGCATGTCCTGGGCCATGCGCATTGCGCTGATTTCCAATTTCGATGGGCGATTGGTGTCCTCCTTTCTGTCTCGCCTACTGTGGATGTTGCTTTCTTCCTGGTTCTCCCTCTCCTATCGGTTCCCCTTCGGGAGATGACTACCGTTCTGCTCATTGTTGTCCCGTTCGTCGTGTTGATCTTCGGGATGTCGCTCGTTCATCTAGTTTAGCTATTGCTCCAACTCCTGGTTATGTTGGGTAAGCAGTTCGATTGCTGTTGCCAGGGTTTGCACTTGTCTCTCCAAGGCGTTGGAGGGATTCTTGTCTCCTGGTTGATGGTATTCATCGATCATGTTTGGACAATGCAACTCTTTGTCTTAGAAGTGGTGATATGGCTAACCACTCGTCCCCACAGATGGCGCCAACAAATGATGCATGAAAATCATCAGCGAGTTGGTGGCTCTTGATCACATCGATGGGTACCTGAAGAATAAGAAAACAAGAACCAAACTAAAAATACTAGTGGGGCACCGGCCAAAGACCCTCTGAAGGTTAAGTCAGTGAACGAGAAATCTCCAAGAACTCTATAGTGAGAGAGTTAGGGATTTTTTGTCTACCTGGAAAAGGAGGCCTGTTGCTCATATAGTGACGAGGAGGGAGCCTAGATCCTGAGAATACAAGGATTTCCCTTATAGGGTGAGGGCGGAGTTAATGCCACTAAGATCTAGGGGATACTCTCCACTCTGTGAAGGTGAAAATAGTGTGGTAGGGTCTTTGTGCATGGTGTGCAAGATGTTTCCATATAAGAATATGCTGTAAATTACGTAAGGCCATGTAGGACCCATCAGTTTGCTTCTACATCTGTCAGGGTCATCCGTCAGCCTGGTAGGGAGATGCACCCATCAATTCCACATGGATCCGTCCACGTAGCCATCGGCCTCTTGCTGGTGTATGGTTCAAGGTCTCAGGCAGATTCTTTTGAAACCGATGGTCCCTTTGGGGCCAACAGTTCTCTTGAGGCCGTCAGCTTTTTATTAGTATGATAGTTTTTCCTTGACGGTGCTTTTGTCATTTAAGAATCCTGATCTTATTACAAAAATACCCTTATCAAGAGTTATTGTTGCAAAATGGTCCATAAGGTTGGCAGGTTCTTTCCTTCCTATTTGCTTGTTCTTACTATTGTTTTCCCAGGTCAAGGTTATTGATTGATATTAGAAAATTAATACACAGAAAAAAGATTTAATTGCTAATCTTATCATGTTTTTCGGATTAAATTTGATAATATCGTGTTGGATGATAAATAAAAAAGATAGGAATGGAAATAGTTACCATTAAATCTTGAAGACTTCTGGAAAAAGCTTGCATAAAAAAATTATTGTATATTGTACTCGACCATAAAATCTTAATCAATCAACCGAACATAGATTGGCCCACGCCATGCAAAGTTGATTGGAGGATGGCTTGGATTGCATTTTACCTTTTTATTATTATTATTATTATTATTATTATTATTTATTTTCATCACATGCAACTCTCTCAAATCTCAATCCAGTTTTTTCCTATTCACACTGTTTGGATTGGTCGATACTACTGTTTGACAAAAGTATCACTATTTGATAAAATATGTTTGATAAAATATGCAGGGATCTACTACTGTTTTAGAAATATTTATGGATATACCACTTTTTTGAAACTCGAGTTCTTTGAAAAAATAGCCTTCAAATTTGCTGTGCTATTTTTTATGGAACTCGAGTTACATAAAAAATTGGTGGCTATTTTTTATGAAATTCGAGTTTGTGAAACTCGAATTACATGGCAAACTCGAATTTAGAAAAAATGATAAATTTCTAATTATTTTACAAAAAGTGATAAATTCATACATAATTTCTCAAAAAGTGGTATTCGGTCATTTGGCCGACTGCACAACCATGAGAATCATGCTCATGCGGAAATATCCAATCCCAGCTTTAATTAGTGGTTGGCCCAATCTACTATCCTTTGGCTTTGACTGCATCTACCTCCAGCTCTCGATAAGCACTAATTTATTGATTAACTGTAAAGCAGAATTCACAAAACATGCATGCGAAACATAAAATATAACAGTTGAAAAAGAAAGGAAGAAACGACCAAAGTGGCCAGAAACTGAGAAATTCGGTACATAAAGACAGAGAGTGGGATCATCCTGGTGGAGATGGAAATGGCATTTGTTATCCAGTGCTTCTAGCTAATGTCCGTTTCCGACTGTGGTCAGAACTCAGAAATTCTCTTTATGGAAATCAAATTTGGTGGAGCTGTTGTCACTGTGAGAGAAATCCATTGCTAGTAGGCGTAACTCTTCAGTGAGAATTGCTGCCCCACAGTAAAAAAACCCTGCACGTACAAAAATTATCATTTTCGAAAGCATCAACCTCGGGACCACGCTCCAATAATATTAAATAAAGTATCTTTCATGTTTTCGTAGGGATTGGAAACACGACAGAAAACACTTTAATTAATGTAAAACACGGAGGGCATGTATAAAAATCATATTATCCTTTTTACTTTTTTTTTTTTTGGATGAACTCCTTTAACCTTTTAATTATTTAGGGAAAGGACAGCAAAAAAGCGCTCAAGAAAACTTTAATACAAAAAGAAGATGACATAAATACATTTTTAATTCTTACATTTTGACCGATTTATGTTTTGATCTATACGTTTTTAGTCGCGTCTACTTGAGTTCCTAAAAATGAAAAATCTTGTCCATTTAATCCCTGCTGTCATCTTAGTAACATGAAATTGTCTACATGGCAAACAGAGTTTACTGTTTGCACAATAAATGTTCACGTGGTTATTAAAATAATATTTAAAAATTGACACATTAGCATATAAATTAATAAAAAAATAAAAACAATTTTTTTCTCAATTTTAATTAAAATTGGAAAAATTAAAAAACAACAATTTTTTTAATTTTTTTTTTTTAGTTTTAAAGATTGAGAAAAAAATTTAAACAATGCTCTCAAACTTTCTTAGTCACCAAGTACAACAAAACAAAAATTAAAATTTCCAATTTTTAAACAAAAAAAAAAAAAACAGAAGAAGAAAAAAAAACCAATCTAATACTCGACTAAATAAAAAACCAAACCCCACAAACCCAATCCAAATCAATTTAATCTCTCTCTCTCTCTCTCTCTCTCTCTCTCTCTCTCTCTTTGCCCAATGAGTTCTCTCACTCTCTGTCTCTCAGTGTCTCTGATCTCCCACGAACCCACCCTTGGCCAAAGACCCTAAGCTCTGCCTCTCATGACCACGAATTGCCGTGACTGGGTTGATGAGGATGACGAGGATGTGGATCTGCTCCAAACCCAAAAACCCAGATCTAACATAAAAAAGAAAGAAAGAAAAAAAACCCCAGATCTACTTAAACCCAAAAATGATAGGATTTGCTGAGATATATTGGTTGAATTTGGGTTGGTATTGTTGGAAAAACATAGATTGTATCGCATACAAAACATACGCAGTGGAAAGTTAATGGATCTACTTCATTCGCAATTGTTAACATGTACTATGTAAATTTCAGAATTCAAGAACATGAGAGAGTACCTTGGTATGGTGAAATTCAAAACCAAAGATAGGAAGTACTTGGGAACACTTTTAATCTTCACTCCAATTTCACTTCCGCCCAAAAAGTGTGGTCTCTCAATCAGTTTACAAGAATGTGTTCAAGGGAGAATAAGAGTGTGGCTTACACTCACATATACATAATTTCATTCCTTATTCAACACTTATGAAATTCTTATGTTTCTCTCCTTATAGCTAACTGATTATCTAATTGGACTAACCTTTTGGGCCATTCTAATTGGGCTTTAGTATGTGTTTTGGAGTGGGACCAAAAGGGAACAAATAAGACACTAACTCCAATGGGTCTTGGGCTTTTCTGTCAACTCTTGACAAGTTTAAAGTTACCATTAATTGTATTTAATACCACTATATAAATATAATTGCACTCTAGGCCTTATTAATAAATTATATACCAAAACTTTATTATACATGCAACCCTTTCATTAAAATATTCGTAGTAATACAAAGTCATGAAAATTGACTGTCACTTTAAAGATTACTACATCTTAATCCTTGAGTACCCAATTTAGTTCTTTAAGTTATTCATCATATATTTATGAAATCCAATTTCATAAATATATACTTTAGTAACTCCTTACTAAAGTAGTTAGGCCTAACATTCTGAATAATCAAACCCATTAAACTTATCTCAAGGGAATATTTTATATCTCTGTTAAGAGATTATGAATTCTATCTTGAGAATATATGTTCCATCAATATTAAATGCAGCTGCCTAACATATTGAAGTTTTGATCGTGACTTTAGATCTCACTCCTGATACATCAAAGCAACCTACACTTCACGATTAGGTTCATTATTCTCTCAAGATTAAGAGTTCATGTAAATAGAAGTCGTGAGATTTATTATTCATTTGACAGTCGTTAGTAGAATAATAAATCTCACAGCGGTCTAGTTCAATATGTTTTAACTCTTAAAACATATCAACTAGAAGTCTCAACTTCCATGATCAAAACAAATCATCTTAGTTGATATGTTATAGTCTTCGCAGATGAAATGCCCAATTTCATCACTAACTACAAACTAAAATTTTGAGTTTACAAAGAACTTGTAATTTATATCTTCTGTGACTAAAACATAAATCACATACTATGCATCTCATGGACTATATGATAATGTTCAAATATTCATGTTACCATTATTTTAGATAATAATAAAACAACTTTATTAATTATAACATTAAGTCATACATAATGTTATCCATAATGTCATACATAGTATCATATAATAGGATTTAAAGGGCATTAACCTAACAATCTCCCACTTGTCCTAAAGACTATTGTGCACTAATCTAACTCCCATTTCCACCAAATGTGACTCAAAAGTCCTTTGGTGCAAGGGTTTGGTAAAGGGATCTGCTAGATTACTTGCACTATCTACTACTACATCTCCTCGAGCAACAATGTCTCGAATGATGTGGTACTTTCTTTCAATGTGCTTTCCTTTCTTGTGATTCCTTGGATCCTTGGATTGTGCAATCGCTCCACTATTGTCACAAAACAATGTGATAGGAACTTGCTCCATTTTCACAACACTAAGATCAGAAAGGAATTTCTTGAGCCAAACAGCTTCCTTTGCTGCTTCACAAGCAGCAACATATTCAGCTCTCATGGTGGAGTTGGCAATACAAGATTGCTTAATACTCTTCCAACTTATGGCTTCATCTCCCAAGGTGAATATACAACCTGAAGTGGACTTTCTGAAATCAAGATCTCATTGAAAATCTGAATTTGTATAACCAATAGGTATTAAATCCTCACACTGGTAAACATGCATATAATCTCTCGTTCTTCTTAGATACTTGAGAATATGCTTTATAGCTTGCCAATGTTTAAGTCCTCGATTTGATTGATATCGGCTAACCATACCAACGGAATAGCAGATATCTAGCCTAGTACATAGCATGGCATACATGAGACTTCCCACTGCAGAAGTATAGGGAACTTGTCTCATCATATTTTCTTCCTCAAGAGTCTTAGGCCTTTGGTCATGAAATAGCGGAACTTCATGTCTAAAAGGAAGTAATCATTTCTTGGAGTTTTGCATGCTAAACCGATCTAGAACCTTATGTATACATCCAGCTTGTGACAAGCCTAACATTCTATTCTTTTGATCTCGCCAAAGCTTGATCCTTAGAATAAAGTTAGCTTCGCCCAAGTCCTTCATATCAAATTGGCTTGACAATCAAACCTTTATTGATGACATAACCCCTACACCATTTCCAATGAGTAGAAAATCAATAACATAAAGCACTAGGAACATTACTACTTTATTTTGATGTCTTTTGTACACACATGGTTCATCAAGATTTTGTTCAAAACCAAATTATTGGATTGCTTGATCAAATCTGATGTTCTATGATCTAGATGCTTGCTTAAGTCCATAAATGACCATTTTCAACTTGCATACCATATGCTTTTAGTTCTTAGCTATGAAACCTTCTGGTTGAATCATATAGATTTCTTCTTCAAGATTTCTATTAAGAAATGCAGTTTTGATATCCATTTGCCAAATCTCATAATTATAATGAGTAGCAATGGATAAGAGAATTCTGATAGATTTAAGCATAGCTATAGGAGAAAAAGTTTCCTTATAGTCAACACCTTCTTTTTGTGTATACCCTTTCATCAATAGCCTTACTTTAAAGGTTTCAACCTTTTCATCTATCCCTCTCTTTCTCGTATAAACCCATTTGCAACCAACAAGTTTAATGTCGTTAGGCTCCTTTACAAGAACCCATACTTGATTGGAATACATAGAATCCAATTCAGATTTCATAGTTTTGACCCAATAATGTGCATCTATATCATTCATTGCCTCTTCATAAGTGTAAGGATTAGATTCAGACTCTTTTGGGGTAGTTTCATAAGTTTCTCCCAAACCTATAAATCTTATAGGTGGCCGAACAATTCTCCCACTACAACGAGGCTCCTGTGTATTAGTCATCTCATGAGTAATATCTTGTGGTGTATCTAATACAGCCACATCATCCCTAGTTTCATCCATTGGTTGTTCAATTATAGGTTCATCTATTTCAGTCAAGCCAACTTTACTCCTAGGATTAAAATAATTTACATAATCATCCTCCAAAAATTTGGCATTAGTACTAACAAACACTTTGTTATCTTTATGATAATAGAATAAATAACCCTTAATTTCCTTTGAATACGCTAAAAACATGCATACTTCTGTTGTGGAGGTATCTCATGCTAGGCTTACGCCCACTCCACAATTCCTTAGGTGTGTTAGGAATTGATTTTGATGGAACTATATTTAAAATATGCATTGTAGTTTTTAGTGCATATCCCCAAAAGGAAATTAGTAAAGTTGAATAACTCATCATGGACCTAACCATTTCTAAAAAAGGCCTATTTCTTCTGTCTGCTACACCATTTTGTTGGGGAGTTCCAGGTGCAATCAATTGGGATACAATCCCATTTTGAGTTAAGTAATCTTTGAAATCCCCAAGAAGGTAGTCGCCATTTCGATCAAATCGAATGGCCTTTATGTGTTTACCTAATTGATTTTCAACTTCAAAGATTTCGGACTTCCATCTCAGTTGGTACACATAACCATATCTTGAATAATCATCTGTAAAAGTGATGAAGTACTCATAAGCTCCTTTTGCTTGGGTTGACATAGGACCACATACATCCGTATGAACTAATTCAAGCAACTCTTGGGCTCTTCTACCTTTTGCATTAAAAGGTCGTTTGGTTAGTTACCCTCCAAACAAGATTCACAAACTGGAAAACCATCAAAGTCCAATGGCTCTAAGAGTCCATCTTTGATCATCTTTGAATTTTGTTTGAATTAATATGACCCAAACGCAAGTGCCAAAGATATGCATCATTAGTAGAAGGAAACTTTCTCTTTAATGTTTTTACATGAGAGTTATTATCTAATTCAGAATTGTATAATTTATGCTTATTAGGAGTTAAAATATAAAGACCATCAAAAATATTGCCAGAACAGATAAACACTTTATTCTTCTTTATTACAACATTGTCTTTCAAGATAACAAAGTATCCATGTTTACCTAAATAAGTTGCAGAAATTAAATTCCTACGAATATTAGGTACACACAAACAGTCTTCCAATATCTAGAACCAAAACATAAATTAAACACCCTAATAACTACAACTGGAATTCTGCTCCCATCAGCCAAAGTAAGAAACAGTTTTCCCTCATTCAGCTTTTTGGCCTTTTGGAACCCTTGTAAAGAATTGCAGATATGATTAGTATAACCTTGAAATTTCAAATAGCGTATAAAATACTATGAACGCTTAGACCCCCAATTTACAAATTACCAATTCAAGCTTTATATCAAACAATGTATGTGCGAAAAATGAACAAAAGCTTAAAACAGAATTGATAGACAATCTAAGCCAAATAAAATCACATTCATAGCAGAAATTAAATGACAAAGATTAAGAGAAGAGAGATGCAAACACAAGGACAACACACGATGTGTTATCGAAGGGGAAACCGAAGCCCTCGGCGTAAAACCTCTCTGCCGCCCTCCAAGCGGTCAATAATCCACTAAAGAATCAAGTTGGGATACAAGGACAGCAATAGGCCCTCCAAGCCTAATCTACCCAGTGTACCTAAGCCCTCCAAGCTTTTTGCTCCAACGAGGTTGCGCCGAACCTTTGTCTTCTTTAGCTTACCGGATTCTGCTACTAGACTGTAGCATCTACCAATATCAAATTGGTTCCTTCCTAACTATTTCCAAAAGCACCAAATGACCTTCTCATAGATATAGGTATGGTGAGAAAAGGATTTGGGTAATGTACCTCTCAAGGATCTAACAATGGAGAGGGTGAGAGTAGAGGAATTTGAAGAGTTTCTATATGAAGATTATGGATGAGTCAATCTTGTTTTTCTCTAGGGTTTCTCTCTCAAAATTCTCTCCAGAAGCTCTCTACATTTCATGGGTATAAGGGGTATATATACTGGTGGGTGTTTGGAATGCGAAGAGTCAGTTTTTCCAAAACAGAGCTGGCTAAAGGCTTGGCCTCGCGACTTGACTAAGTCACGAGTTCAAGCCGTGAACTAACTGAACGGCCAGACTGGAATTTTTTGTCCTGTAGTGCAACAGCTGGCACCACGGTTCAGCTTCTGGCGGCTTGCGAGTCACGAGCTACCATGAGGTCTAGTCGCGAGTTCTTCTCTACACGCTTCACTCATGTGCAACATCTAGCGGCTTGCCAGTCTCGAGACACTAGCAAGATCCATTCGCGAGTCCCTATTCTGCTGCACAGTCTTGAGCATTTCTTCACATTCTCTCACACACTACCCTTACATGATTCCCACCTAAATACAGGGTTTCTAAATGCTGAAATACAAGCAAATTGGCACGGAATAAAGCCAACAAAGTGGTTGATAAAATTCAACCTTACAAACCTGAATTCACACACCAGAAATCCGTGGGATTTTGTAATAAACATATTTCAAGAAGGAATAAACTTTTCATACCCTTATTCTTGGAAGCTCTAAATATTGGACAATTCCTCTTCTAATGACCTTTTTCACCACAATGGAAACACTTTCCTTTGGCATAGTCCTTTTTCTTTCCCTTGTTGGCAACTCCTAAGACAATTTGTTTACCATCTTGCTTGGTGAAGTCTTTCTTCATCTTCTTTTTACCCTTGCCTTTCGACATAGGTTGAGAAGTAGAAGCTTCAGCCGTATTAGCATTAACACTGGTTGTACCAAGAATGCCTTCTGCCGCCACCAACTCATTCATTAATTCAGACAATGTATAAATCTATTTGTTCATATTATAATTAAGTTTGAATTCCTTGATTAATTCTGGTAGTGACTAGAATATCATATCTGCTTGAGATTCTCCATCAATATTGGCACCTAAAACCTCCAGTGTATTCAGATGAGAGATCATCCTAAGACAATGCTCCCTTACTAGAGTACCTTCAGCCATTATGGTATTATAAATCTGCCTTATAGTTTCTTGCCTTGCAAAACGCCCTTGCTCACCAAACATCTCCATCAGACTTAGCATTATGTTCGAAGCTAGTTCTACATCCTGCATTTGATGCTGTAGAACATTTGAAATAGATGCTAGGATATAACACTTGGCCATCTCATTAGATTTCTGCCAACGATCATATCGCTGTTTTTTCTCAAGAGGAGCATCTAATGATGGAAAGTTAGGACAAAGTTGACTAAGCACATACTTGTGCTCTTCAACAGTTAGAACAATGTCCAAATTTCTTTTCCAGTCAACATAGTTGGATCCGGTCAGTTTGTTTTGATTAAGAATAGCAACAAGTGGGCTAAAAGATGCCATGATGTAAATATAAAAATAAAAAACATGAATATAATAAGTAAACTAAAAATTATTAATTTAGCATATATACATATATTATGGAACCTTAATAAAACCATAACATAAAATATGCAACGACAACCCAATCCATGTCTATAATTCCTTGGTAGCAAATATATTATGAACATCATGATTTATTAAGAACTATTCTCATTATTAGTGCTATCATAATAACACTTATCAAACACTAATAATATGCCATATTAACTTTGGCCTCTAAGTAAAAAATGACATAGCTCCTTTGGGAGGTTAACATTACACTTATTCTAGTGTACACCATTATCTAGAATCATGTGTGGCCATATTTCATCTCCTTTATTGTGTTTAAACATGTAGTACCATGAAACAAAACAAACTCCTTTGGGATCGCGAGGCATATACGCCAAGACGAGGTGCGTGTTCACACTACTTTAAATGGGCAAGTTCAATTATGTAGTACTATGAAGTAAACACCCTCCTTTGGGATCATGAGGCATATACGCCAAGATGAGGTGCTTACCCACACTACTATGAACCAATAATGGAGGCTGTGAGATCCAACCCTTGTATCTCTCTCCACTAGATATTTGAAAAGAAAGGTTTTTATTTGGAAAACACGTGTAATCTCATCACACATAGCCTTGAACTTTTAAATTTTGATAACAATTAGAAAAATTCAAAATTCACAGCTTTCGATCGATCAAATGTATTTCTCAATCGATCGAAAAAATTAAAAAATTTTGTATCAAACTTTCTGCTTGGCTCGATTGGTACTCGATTGCTGCTTGATCGATCGAAAAAGAACATTCAATCGATTGACTGGCAATCAAGAGTCAATCAAATTGGACAGAAGGTTCCTGTCTCACTTAATCGAGCGAAAGTAATTTTTTATTGATCGAAACACGTGAAACTTGAATTTTCAAGAATTTTTCTAAAGCAATTTTCAATGGTTTTCATGAACAAACTATCATCATATGAACATAATAGATTGAGTTTGAGACCAAACATTGAATTCCATTGATGCTATAGCCTTAAAGTTCAATCTAATACACTTAATATCAAACTTAAACAACATCATAACATCAATATCAGTTTTTATCAAACAGTAATTTCAATAACCATGCTGAAAATTGATTGTAGAATCTTCCAACCCCATGAAATTAATATCTTTGATTCCAAAACTCATAAAACATGTTATACAAATTTGAAATTGAAGATTTCTTTAATACCAATTGTTCTAAAAACATAGTTTGTATTGCATACAAAATATACGCAGTGGAAACTTAACGGATCTACTTTATTCGCAGTTGTTAATATGTACTATGTAAATTTCAGAATTCAAGAACTTGAGAGCGTACCTTGGTACGGTGAAACTCAAAACCAAAGATAGAAAGTATTTAGGAACACTTTAATCTTCATTCCAATTCCACTTCTGCCCAAGAAGTGTGGTCTCTCAATCAGTTTACACGAATGTTTTCAAGGGAGAATAAGAGTTTGGCTTACACTCACATACACACCATTTCATTTCTTATTCAACACTTATGAATTTCTGTGTGTTTCTCTCCTTATATTTAACTGATTATCTAATTGGACTAGCCTTTTGGGCCATTCCAATTGGGTTTTAATATGTGGCTTGGAGTAGGACAAAAAGGGAACAACTAAGACACTAACTCCAATGGGCCTTGGGCTTTTCCGTCAACTCTTGATAAGTCTAAAGTTACCATTAATTGTATTTAATACCACTATATAAATACAATTGCACTTTAGGCCTTATTAATAAATTATATCCCAAGACTATATTATACATGCAACCCCTTCATTAAAATATTCGTAGTAATACAAAGTCATGAATGTTGACTGCCACTTTGAAGATTACTACATCTTAATCATTGAGTACCCGGTTTAATCCTTTAAGTTATTCATCATATATTTATGAAATCCAATTTCATAAATATATACTTTTGTAACTCCTTACTAAAGTGGTTATGTTTAACACTTTGAATAACCAAACTTGTGCGTGCCAAAAGCGAGGTTTTTGGGCCAGTCCTCGCTTGGGCTCACAATCTTTTTGTAATGTGGGCTTTGGATTTCCTACCCTGGGGAATTCTAACTTAGAGATGTAACTACACTTCTCAAGCCTCTATATTCTCTCCCTCTCACTCTTGTAATTCTGCTGCTCTCCACTATCAGTCGTCCCTCCCCTATTTTTCCCTTCAGTCTCCCTTTTTTATAACCTCAAACTAGTGGAAGGATCATGATTACTCTTAAGGTTAGTGGGGAAGGAGATCCAATGTTGTCGTAGCTAAGTGGATGTTTTAGTTAGGAGTGGGATGTGTTGAAAGTGGCATTGGAACTAGCTCCTCACTTTTGGAGGGATGCTTAGCAGTGACATCTCTTAGAGCGACACCGGACAATCTTGGGCACAATGCTCTTGAGCAGCCGTACTCCCATCTGAGGTGCATCTTGCCAGGCAATAATCTGACCGTGCATGAATTGTAGTGGGCTGTTTAATGGGCTTTGGGCCGGTCATAATGACATGAAGCTCGGTCCTGCGGCCACGTCCTGTTTAGGGTCTGGTTTGAAACGAAAAGGTTGGGTTTATGGGCCGTATCGCAAGACTAGAGTTCATAGCCTAAGGCCCAAATGGGCCTAGGGGTCTTCGGCCGTACAAAACTCATTAAACTTATCTCAATGAAATATTTTATATTTTCGTTAAGAGATTATGAATTCTATCTTGAGAATATATGTTCCATCAACATTAAATGCAGCTGCCCAACATACTAAGGTTTTGATCGTGACTTTAGATCTCACTCCTGATATATCAAAGCAACCTACACTTCACGATCAGGTTCATTATTCTCTCAGGATTAAGAGTTCATGTAAATAAAAGTCGTGAAATTTATTATTCATTTGACAGTCGTTAATTGAATAATAAATCTCATAGCAGTCCAGTTCAATATGTTTTAACTCTTAAAACATATCAACATATCAACTAGAAGTCTCCACTTCTATGATCAAGACAAATCATCTTAATTGATATGTTATAGTCTTCACAGAAGAAATGTCCAATTTCATCATCGACTACGAATTAAAATTCTGAGTTTACAAAGAACTTGTGATTTATATCTTCTGTAACTAAATCACATAAATCACATACTATGCATCTCATGGACTATATGGTAATGTCCAAATATTCATGTTAATATTTATTTAGATAATAAAAAAACAACTTTATTAATCACAACATGAAGTCATACATAATGTCATCCATTATGTCATACATAATGTTATACATAGCATCATACAATAGGTTTTAAATGGCATTAACCTAACAGGTGTTGGGTTACGAAATTGAAGGAGATGAGATTTTTTTTTTTTGTTGGTATGTTGTTACTTGTTGCTATGTTTGGTTGCTAAGAGAGTGGGGAAATGAACCATTTAGCCCTCTCTCTCTCTCTGACTTGGATTTGTTTTTCCCTATAGGTGTTGGTTTGCTTTAAATTTCTGGGTTTGTTTTTTTCTTGTGGATTTGATGATTTTTTTGGGTTTATGGGGTTCGATTTGCTAGAGGTTTTAGTGGAGGATAAGGATTTTGTATGTATTTTTGCACGTTTGGTTGCTAAGAAAATGCAAGAAAAGAAAAAAAAAATTTTTTGTGTTTGTTGTAATTTTATGGGTAACCATACATGTTCTTCCCCAAAGAACATAAGGAACACTCTTGTTCTTCTACAAAAATAATGAAAATAAAAAAAGAAAATAATTTAATTACTATTTTTATAAGCTTACTAGTTTATAAAAACTTTCTTGACTTCACATGGTATTTGTGGTGGTCTGTTCCCAATAATCTTGGGCTTTTAGGCTTGAACCCCTAATTTACTTGTACTCTGGGTTGCACTTATCCCACAATGAGAGGTCCAAAAAGTGATTGTCGATGTCACTAATGGATTACTAGTTTCACTTTGGCACTGAACTACCTTGGTTTTGTCTCTGCTGTGAAGGCTACCATACAGCTGAGCTTTCTTTCTGGAATTCGAATAGGAATTCCTTTTCCCCGGGATGTGTTTCTTCTTACTTCTCTCGTATCTTGCTCCCTAAATTTTCCAAACCCTCCTTATCCTTCCCCTCTTATTTATACCATTCTTTCAGTAGAGTAGTCATAATGGAGGAATAGTTGGTTTGTCAGTGGGTCCCTCCATATCGTATCATTTGTCATTAAGGGACCCATCTTCTATTGTTGATATAACCTCCTAGAAACTTGTGCCAGACGTCGAATCATGATGCTCTGTGGCAGATTCCCCCAAGGCATTACCTTTTGTTCTTGGCTCACCTTGAAGACTTCCTTATCTACTCGGCTAACTCCTCACAGTTTGGCTATATTGGCCTAAATTGGGCCGATGTTATTCCAATAGATGTGGGCCTAACAATTTAGGAATCGGCCTACTATTCTCGGTCTTACAATAGCCCTCCACGATCCCATTTCCAGATCATGGGAGTGGGATCGTGGTCATGTCCTCGGCATATGGGAGATCATGTTTGATGTGATTGTCACATCTCGAGTTTGCCAAATGTCAAGTAATAAATGCGTCGGATTTGACAGCTTGCCCTTCTTGCATGCGTTGAGCCAACTATCATGTTCAACGATCAAGATCGCCTGACCATTCAGTTATTGAGGCACGTGGATCGAAGGATAGGAGCGAATGTTAATTTACCTACCCAAAGCATTAATTACCTCCCTTATAAAGAGTCCCAGGGGCTCTCTGATTCATTTCTTCCATTTCATTTCTCATTCTCAGCCTCAAACCAGAGTCTCCTAAGTTCTAGGCCTCATTCTTCCCGAGAACACTCTTCCTCCCGAGAATGTCCTTCTTCCTTGTAAGTTTTCTAACCTTCATTTCCTTAGTCCTATAATGGGGTTTGCGCTTTTAGTTAACACTAGTACTGCCATAGAGGCGTTTAAGGCCAAATACCATATTCCCAGTAACATATTCATTGAATACTATCTAGAGGGAAATATAGAGGACCAAAAAGTGCAGAGGGTAATTTTTATTCCGCAAATGGCCGTCCTAGAGGGTGGGGTTAGGTTTCATTTAGACCCTTTGTTACTAGGAACACTTACATTTTATGGACTTAGCCCCGACTAGTGTCTTCCTAACTTTTATAGGGTGGTTAGTTGTGTTAACCAGTTAAATAGGCTCTTCAACCTAATACTTACCCACCACGACATAAATTTCCTCTATAGCTGGTAGTCTTAAGAACGGCTACTACCTCAAAGTCTAGGACAGCTGAATAAGGTTGGTATCTTGCCTCCTGGATTCTAATAAGAATTCCCAAGGGGAATTCATAAAGGTGAGTGGGAACTAGCTTACTGATAAACTCACTTGCCCTACTTCTCCTTGAAGGGCATGTTGGTAACCATAGGTTTCATTTCTTTGCATCCCCCCTTTTTTTTTACACTCATCATATTTTGCTTTGTGTTTTGCTTAACTATTATTCCTCGGCTTTGTCATCACAAACTCCAAACATACGAAGCCGAACATTGGCCTCATCGAAGTTCGGGATTTAAACAGAATCCTTTGTTTTTTAAGTGTTCATCCACACCGATGGGTAGCTTCGAGCCTTATATCTTATTCTTAGGTGCACCCCCTCCTACAACGGGTTTCAAGTTCTAGGAGATTGTAGACAGCGCATTTTGTACCCCTTACGACTTAGGTCACCATTCCCAAATGATGTAAGAATTCTAAAACCCAAGATTGGTTTAGGGCCCAATCAGATGAAAATTGACTTAAGGAAAGTGTTTATGGAAAATATAACTTATTTTTGGACCAAATAAACTATTTTTGAAAAATAAAGGCCACAAAAACCCTAGGCAAGCGTATGCACACGCATGCTTAAGATCTGCGTGTGCACGCTTTATGCATGCGTACGCATACACGTGCATACGTGCGCATGCTAGGATTCTAGAAACTATGAAAGGAAGGGTTTTTTATTTTTATTATTTATTTATTTATTTATTGCATTGAAACTTGATTTGGAATGAATCCCATATCATCTGGGAGCTGCCCAAATCCCTTATTTTTCGACTATATAAAGCCATAAAAGGTACATTTTCAAGGAGGACGAATTCTGGTGGTAAAACACATTAGATTTACTAGAAAATAGTGAATTAAAGAGGGAGTTTTTCACAAAACATCCTCAAGTCAAGTTTATTTGATTGAGACCTTTTCTGGTCTTGATATTTGAGTTCTAAGTTCACTAACTCATTTTTGAATTGGTTGTGACTAGATTGACTGAGGGGAATGATCAAAATCAAGCTCTAAAGAGTTCTTGTGTTAAGGTAAAGGTTCTATTTTTCGCTCTTCACTTTTCTTAGTTTTTCTGTTTTTCCTTAGCTTGTTTATATGTTTGTATGTTTGTAATATGTTTGTTTAGTTTAGGTTTAATTTGTGTTTGTGTTTTAAGCATGTTACGTTGTTAGATTCTTGTTTTCTAAGTTTTTGTTCCGCATTTTTTTGAGTTTTATGTTCCGGGTGTGTATGCATTTGCATGCTCCATGCTTGCACATGCATACTCATGATATGTGTACGCATACAACTGGGTTGTGTACGCATGCCCTATGTATGCACATGCAAATCTCTGCCTAGAAACCCTAATCCTTTTCTACCTGTTTTCATTTTGTTTTACTTACACGTTTAACCTCTGTTTTGACCTAGTTCCTATATCTTTAGTCTTCTCTTCTCTATTTTGTTTTAGTTTATTTGTTTTATCTCTTTGATGCTTATTAGGATTTTTAGATTGTTTAAATGCCATGCACATGCACAAAATATGAACATGCATTGATGCATAGGTAATGTAATGCAGTGTGGTAAGCAAGGAAAGTCATGCATTCGTATGAACATGCAATGGTTTGAATATAAGTTTGTTTTGATTAAATAACATGAATATGCTTGATTTGAATGCTATGCCTTTGATTTTTGGATGTCATAACATGCTTGTTTGATTTCGACATATGATGCTTCTGTCCTTGGATATGCTTGCTCAATGCTATGATAGCTGAATATTAGGCTTGGGATAATTGATGCCATGTTATATGCCTTAGATGCTTGCTAGAGTGTGTGTGAGTTAGAAGAACGTATTAAACTTGCCTTTAATGAGATTAAGACTTGGAACACAATGAATGGAAGCCGACCTATGGGTCGGGTGGGGTTGGGTGTCTAACACCTTCCTATCTCCATACCTAAACTCTAGACATGTGCTCTAGTAAAAGATCAGTCCTTTCACAGAGGGCACTATATTTATGGTTCCTAGACTTAATCTAGGTGGCGACTCCATTTCTCTATCATGGTCCACCTTAGGCTAAGACATACTCACCAATCTTAGGGATGACACCACGTCGCGGGCGCTTGCACCCACAGAAGCGCACTCCGAGCGAAGCATCCTCTGCTATCTTACATTAACGTTAGGCTAAAGGGGTTCCTACTAAACATTTTGGAAAACGAAGCTCGGCAAAGAGGTCCCCGCAAGAGAAGGGTGGAATCCCTAGAGCCATTTAATCATGGTTCGGGGAAACCAGTTTTCTGAGCAGTAGCCTAGCATATCCTGTGAACGAGCTAGAGGGAGTACAAGCCATTGACGCAATGGTAAAACACCGAGATATTCAGTTGTCGGATTACTTCCCTGGGGCCCAAGTTCCCATTGGACAAACACCTCCCTTTCGGCACGTGGGGGTTGCTTCTGCCAGTAGGCAAAAAAGGTCGAGGGTTGCTGACAGCCCCGAGGGTTAGACCATCATTCCAGCTGAGGAGAGTGACCGTCTAAATATGCCTACTGCAGTCGATTCACCAGCCTCCCAGTTGAGAGCGCCTACTCAAGGGTTGGCCAACCCCCCACTGTCTGTCAGGGTAGAAGGGGCTTTGTCCTCCAAACCCCCACCTCCGAGCTACCACCATTCCTTCATGTTGGGTGAAAGGCCCTTTCCCGCCACAGTGTTGGTGTAGACGTGGAGGAGGGGAAAAGGGTGATATGTGGTCAATTGCCTTGGAAAGGCATGACTGATGCCCGAGGATGTACACTTATAGGAGGAAGTTACAGATGAGGACATTGCCCTCGTGCTTAAGTTGCACTCCATTGCGGTAAGGGTTTTATTTAGCCACTTAACTCAATATATATTTGCATCTTACAGCCCTGGCACTAACATGTTATTTCTTGGATTGCAAGCTGCGCAGGGGGTGCATTTACTCGAAGATTGGCTGAAAAAGACTAGTGAAGAAGCAGATAGCGAGAAGGCCTTACGATAAGTCTTAAAGTCCAACATCCAAGAGAAGAACTAAGAGGTCGTCCAAGTCGAGAAAAAGCTAGTCGTTGCTATTGATACCGTATTTTGTCGCCCTTGATTTGCGTGCCAGACCCTAAAAAATTCAAAAATATTATTTTCTCTCCATAGGGCCGTGAGAACATCTATAATGACGTGGTGTAACCCGTTCGGACACTGGAGCATTCAAAGTGCCTCTTACAGCCAAAATGACCAAAACGCCCTTAGTCAACCCTGGGTTGACCGAAAGTCAAACGAGGCCAAAATCCTCACAAAACAACATTTTTAATGATTTTACATCAAACTTGAGCTTTTTGGAGATTTTTAGCAATTTTGACCAAGTTAGAACAAGTTTGACCCATAGTTGACTCTTAACAAGCCTTAGAAATCCTAATTTTGATCTGGCTGCCAGAATAGGTTGAGACCAAATCCATTGTGAAGATAATCAAATTCTCATCCCAACGACTATTCATGGTTTGAAATCGGGGTTAAAATGGTTACGATGATGAGAAAAATGTGAAAAGCGCTTCAACATGCTTCCCGAGGTCATAACTTTTGATCCAACCATTGGAATTTTAATTTCTTTAGTTTTTTGAAAACTAGACATCCATATCTTTCTAGGGACACTAATACCATTTCAATTTTAATTTGGGAAGACCTCCAAATGCGCATCTGAAGTTGGAACCCAAAAAGTGCAACATGATGAATTTGTTGGTGTCATGATGACATCAGCCCAATGCACCTTGTTGGGCCGTTGGGCTCGGCCGGTGCACCTTCAAGGTGTTCTGTGCCTTGAAAAACGTGCCAAGGGCTATAAATAGCCCCTGGCAGCCCAGATTGGACTAGAATTGAAAAATTAAGTTTTTGGGAGCTGCTTGGGCTTTTTTTGGGCATTTTTCCTCTTGTCCCAACACATTTCTCCACCAAAAACACACAAAAAATAAATCAAAGTTTCTTGATTCTTCTCTCTTCACCAAAAACACAAAGGTATTTTTCTTACCCCTAATCTTTCTCTCATTGGTTCCATACCTTAGATTTGAGGTTTAGGGGTGTGGTTGTAACTTTAGCTACAATCCACACCCCTTTCTTTCCAAAGCTTTTTTCAAGGTTTTTCTAGCTCTTTTTTGCCTTAATAACATGATTTATTGCTTTCTTTAGCATGTTTCTTGCTTCATCTTGCTCCTAGCATGTTCTTAGCTTTGATCCATGTTCTTCCATGCTTGTTTATATGTTATTTGTCTTGATCTATATGCTTTATGCTTTATGCCATGCTTTCTATGCTTAGATCTTCTCTTTCCTATGTTTTTTATATTTAGATCCACATGCTTCCATGTCTCATACCATGTGTTTGTGCTTAGATCTATATTTCCCATGTGTTTTTTGGTTGGATCCACATGTTTCTGTGCTTGTTTACATGTCTTTTTGTCTTTCCTACTTGCTTTATGCTTTATGCTATGTTTTCCTATGCTTTGTTCCTCTTTTTGTTCTATGTTGATGTTAGGGTTACATGCTCACATGCTTGTATGATGTTGTTGGCCATGCCTTGCTTGGATCTATGTATTTATGTGTGTATTTCCATGCTATATGGTTAGATCCTTGTCTTCACATGCTTATATACTTGAATTCATGTTCTTCCATGTTTATGTGCTAGGCTTGTACATGTTGATGTGTATGTTTCTATGCCTACTTGTCTTGACCTATGTTTTTACATGCCTATGTGCTTGGATCTATGTTCTCTACATGCTTTATACTATCTTCCATGTGCTTGTGCACTCCATGCCATGTTTGTGTGCCTAGATCGGGCTATGTTTGTCACTCCATGTGCTATTGTAGCCCTTTTGTTCATTTTATCGCATTTTCTTGTGTTTTGGCCTATTGGTTCAGACTCGATCTAGACCCTATGGTCTTTGTCATAGTCCATACACCAAGGCCCACATCAAAGGGTTTGGATCATCCTTTTTGCACGTTTATGCTTGCTTCTATGATTTACGCTTGTGCTAGACTCTCTTGTTCTAGGCTTTTCCATGCTTGATGCCCTTTGCGGGCTTGACCTTGTGTGGTTACATTCAACGCCCAAGAGGCCTTGTTCGGATGTAACCATTTGGGGAGCCATCTCCGGATGCCGGGTTGCTCCATGCGTACCCTTCCCTTTTTTCGCTCCGCGCGATGCTATGCTTACCATGCATGTTTGTGCCACCTGTTGGCTTTCTATGCGTGTATACACGCTTGCTCACATGTCCATGCATGAGTCTTTCTTGCTAGTGTGTCGTCCATGCTTCAACACAATGAAGTTATGGACATTCAATCCAAACCTACATTTGTCCCTTGTGGATACCACCTTTTGTTTGCTTTCTAGCTTGTTTGCCTTCTTGCTTGTTTGCTTGCTTTCTTGTTTCTTTGCTTGCCATATCTATCATGCTTATTTGTTTTATGCCTCTTTCATATGCTCTTTGTATCTTCTATTTCCATTGCTTGTTTGCTGGTTTTTTGTCTTTGCCTTTGTATGTACACACATCGAATGAGGACGCACGGAGCTAGGGCACGGTCTCCCAGGTGCAAGCAAAAAGAGCAAGGACGCAAGTAAGTGTGTATAAGCTAAGCGGCTATGTTCAGTAGATTTAGGGGTCTAGCCTCTCCCATTTGGTTATGTACTTTGTTAAATCCCTTCATTCCTCTCTCATTTCTCTCTTAGATGGGTTGTATTAGGTATATCATGCCGTGTACCATTCGTCCTCATCTCTAGAGTATGGCGACCCCTGTTTACTTTCCTACTCCTATATTTTGGGGCATGCTCTAGGGATGTAGGCATTTACTTTCCTGCTCTGTGTTCTTTGCATTGTGCCTGATGTATGTATATATATACCCGCTCCACCCTTTCTGGTGTGATTGTCACAGTCCATGTCACTTAAGGCAAAGTGATGCCTAATTTCCGTCGCGAAAGTAAGGTGACATGTTGTTGGATTTTTCCCGTGTGGTATACTTTGCCTGAATGCCTTAGGAAAGTATAGATTAGAACCAAACCCATTCAAAAGCCAAACCTTTAAGCCCCCCTGCATGCAAAGCCCCGAAAGTCAATGCTAAAATCATGTTTTTTTACTGCCAATCTCTGAAAATTAAGGTTTTATCAAAACGAAGGACTGTCCTTAAACAGACATTGTGGGGTGCCTAACACCTTCTCCACACGTAACCAAACTTCCAGACTCAAGAATCAAGATTTTTTTGCCATCCACATTAGATTAGGAAAAACACCCTTTTTCTTAGCCTAGGATTGGTAATAAAATAAACTAGATACAAGTGACCAATCACACCTTAGAAAAACCCAATGATTGGTGGCGACTTCACTTACCTTTGGTAATTACCTAAAATTTGGCCAAGATTCTTGCCACACCTCTAAAGGTAGACAAATACCTTTCCTCCACCGAGAGAGAGAGAGAGAGAGAGAGAGAGAGAGAGAGAGAGAGAGAGAGAGAGAGAGAGAGAGCACCCGAAGCTCTGCGCGAAACTTTACTGCGATCATTTAGAGAGGGGCCTACAATGGGCCCCGCGTGTGCGGAAACATCGCCATGGCGGGTGGTCAGATGAAGGCCTGAAGGCAGGTTTTTTCCAATCGTTCAAGGTCGGGTGTCAACAGACTGGTAACTCCATTCGGGACACATGAGAGTTTAGCCCTTATAGCCTTTAATAAAACCATAATCTTTGGACTTTGGCTTTCAAAAACACGGAAATTGGCATTAGCCTTCAGGGCTTTCCTTTTTGCAAAAGGCTGCTACTATATCCTAGTAGACTATTTTCAAAAGAGCAAAAACATTTTCCAAAAAGGGGTGTGAGGTATTTTCATGGGGTTTTACAGCTTTCCTCACATGCTTTACAGCTTTCCTCACATGCTTTACAACTTTCGTCACTTGCTTTATCGCTTTTCTCACATGCTTTACAGCTTTTCTTCACATGCAAACATAGGGTAGTAAAATTTAATTTCAGCTACACCTTTATCTGCTTTCATATATATATATATATATATATATATATATATGTTGTGTTTGGAAAATTCTTTCCCCTTCATTGAGGATTGCATGACATATACACCCTTCTTGAGCTGAACTCGGGCTCCGTATTGCTGGCGTAGTCACATCTCTTTGGGGACTTCATCACCCCATCTGCAGATGCCCAAACACAAACATCGGCAGTGTTACCCATAGTTAGATCTGAGGCTGACTTTGTAGGCACTTCTTGGTCCATGGGTGGACAAGAGTTGCAAAAAAGGCCTCCTTGATCCTTCCTGCCCCACAACTTCCATGAAGGGAGGGGTATGGTGATTAAGTCCCACTAGGCTATGAACAACCAACTAGTTAAGCCTTTGCATACAGTTGGCCTTGTTTTGTCAAACTCGTGACGACTAAATTAATCCTAGAGCCCATAAGGACTAGGAAAAGACCAAAGAGTGAACATCAAAGCCTAGGAAAGGATACCTATATAGGGCTAGAGGTCAGGAGAAAGTGTTACAAGCACAGCATCCATGATTAAACCCCCAGGGAAAGCAACCTATCCCGAAGGGTTTACAACACAATAAGGGCACTCTTGCACACACTAAATGGTTCCGTCACCTGATTGTGCAAAGATAAAATTTGTTAGGGTTTTGGGGTTGGGGATTGGGGTTTAAGGTTTGGGGTTTAGGGTTTGAGGGTTTGGGGTTTGGGGCTCGAGGCTTGGGGTTCGGGGTTTAGGGTTAAGTGTAGGGGTTTAGGGTTTAGGGTTTAGGGTTCGAGGTTCGGGGTTCGAGGGGTAGGGGTTTAGGGTTTAGGGTATAGGGTTTAGGGCTTAGGGTTTTAGGGTTTAGGGTTTTAGGGTTTTAGGGTTTAGGGTTTAGGGTTTAGGGTTTTAAGGTTCAGGGTTCAAGGTCAACTTAGGGTTTAGGGTCCCCTTAGTGTTTAGGGTCATCTTAGGGTTTAGGGTTTAGGGTCACCTTAGGGTTTAGGGTTTAAGGTCAACTTCGGAATTAGGGTCCCCTTAGTGTTTAGGGTCACCTTATGGTTTAGGGTTAACTTTGGGTTTAGAGGCCGGTCAAAAGCATGAGAGCATTGGGTTTAGGGTTTAGGTTTAAAGTCAACTTAGGGTTTAGGGTCCCCTTAGTGTTTAGGGTCACCCTATGGTTTAGGGTTAACTTTGGGTTTAGAGGCCGGTCAAGAGCATGAGAGCGTTGGTTTTAGAGACTGATGCTTTGTCTTCATAGGCTAAGAGGAAAGGTCTAAGACGGTTGGGCATGGAATGAAATGCATGTATGTATACGAAGCTGATTTTCTTAACTCTATATTGTTACTGTAGAGTTTTATATTATAGCCATGGGTAAAAGGACAATAGAAAATATGGCACATGTTATAATTAAAGACGGTTTTAAATTATTGTTATAATTTTGTAATTACATTTTATTTCCTTGAAGTCAGTTTAAGGAATGGCACTTCATGGTTCGAAGAGGAAAACCGAAAAAGCACTCTTTTGAGGTGGAGAAATAACAACCCAAACTTGAAACGAGAAAACAGTTTTATGAGTTCATCCTTTGAAGTTTGAATAAATTAACACTCTTCTTAAGTAACACTTTCATAAGAATCTCTTATTTAATTGAGAGGGAAAGGGGGAGAGAAAAGTGGTGGGGCCCATAATTTTTCTCTCCTCCTCCTTTAAAATACAATCTCTCCAAATTGGAGTGAAAAGTGGGAAAAATATTTGGACAAAACTGCCCTCACTTCTTTTAACAAATCTGGCTTTTTTTCTTTTGACTTTTCCTTCGTAATGTTGGCTTTTCGTTTTTTTTTTTTTTTTGGTTTCGTCAGGTGGTAGGTTCTTCTTCTTTTCCTTCTTTATTTTTTCTTAATTTTTATTTTTATTTTTATTATTTTTTTAAGAAAACACTTTTGAATGATTTCTTATGCTATTTTTTGAAATGTCCACTTTTATCTATACACAATTTTTAAAAAAAAAAGTATAATGTATTACTTTTTGTTTTATTTAAGAGGGACATGATTGTAAATTTATACAAATCTTATTTTCAACCAAATCAAAAAGTTTTCCATCTCTCCACTTTTTCACCCTCTCAACCAAACACAAGTGAGGAAAACTAAAAACTTTTCTATCCTCCCACTTTTCCATCCTCCCTCTATTTTTAATCCTCTCACTTTTCCATCCTTCTAACCAAACGGACCCTTAGATTGGAGTGGTGTCTTAATGCATGCATCAATGGGTTCTTCGTGGACACCCTAGGTATAATTGTACTCTTTAAGAAAATGTAAACTGTGTTAGAAATTTTTTTAGTGTTTGGTCCTTGTGCCTGCTTGCTATAAGCTAAATCACCCATTCTGTTAGGCTTGGTATTTACAAACTTCTAAGGACCATTGCGAAGATCACCTTTCACCTATATATAGATGCCTGCTTAGTCAAGAATATATCTAGTCTTTTTTAGTTATAGAACATATATTCACTTCTCATCCATTATCTATTTGATGTTTTAGAAATTCAGTTTCATGAGTGGACCATCTTCTAACTATGTCATCCTTTCGTCTTGTGAAGTATGAAGGACATACTTGAAAGGTATCATCTGCACTCTAATAGCCTTGGAAAAATGGACCAGCCTTCTCTTGAACTGCAGGTAATATATTTGACCAGATATTTTGTATTTTAGGGGGAGAGGGGGTGTGCATAAAGGAATAAAACCATCCAATATATGCATCTTCCCTTTTGTAATATGTGGATCCCTAGTTGTAAGGTCGATACATTCCGAGAGGGAGGTTGCATATATTTGATGCATGAGACGATGATTTCAATGCTTCATACAAAATGTCATGGAAGTGACAACATTTCATATATTGTAAATCTGAATACCATAGAGGGATTTCCTGTCCTTCAAGCCTTATATGGTTTTTTTAACTGTCAACTCTTCCTCATTTTCAGCTGGAGAATGGTAACCACGTCAGATTGAGTAAGGAAGTGGCAGATAAGACCAACCAACTAAGGTAATATTATCAGTTGCTAATAGGATCGCCCCTCCGTATATTTTCTGGTATTAATTCCATTACCTTTGACAACAGGCAGATGAGAGGAGAGGATCTCCAAGGATTAAATTTAGATGACATACTGAAATTAGAAAAAGTTCTTGAAGCCGGACTTAGCCATGTGCTTGAGTCTAAGGTTTGTGCTAAATGTACTTGTTCTCTTACTTTCTGTCTGTGCGTGCACGTTAAACTTTTTTTGCATGGGCTTACGAACATAAACTGACATGGAACTTCCTTTTTTTTCAGGAAGAGAAGATTATGAATGAGATTAGTACACTTGAAAAAAAGGTTAGCAAACAGTTTTATTGTATCCAAATCATTATATTCCAAAAATATATTACAATAATAATGACATAATATACCTTTCTTCTTTTGTCATTATATGGGATGAACTTCATGGTTCAATTGTTGTTGAAGGTTATGGTAGTGTTAGTACCTCCTATAAACCTCCAACCTATCCGCACATTCTTAAACAGGAATAGGTAAACAAAAATGAAAGGTGGTGTGGTGGTAATTATAAGCTCAAATTTTATGTGTTTATTGTTTGTGGCTTGATTTCTAGATATGCGGAGCAAGTTCTCCAGCAAAAGTTTGTTCACTTAGGCTGACACCTGGTGAACCTGCGTTATGTTTTCTTCATTGGACAAAGATGTCTTGAATAAAATTTTTGAATATTGAAAATAATTCTTCTTCTTTTTCTTTTCTTGAAGTGTGTCGAGCTTATTATCTAGGCTACATTTAGTTAATTACTCTAAGATGTATTATTACTACCATTGACAGCTAAGTTAGTCCAAATTTCACTGGTGCCTTTGTTCATTTGCGCATTTTTCTACTGATTACAAATGCAGGGATTTCAGTTGATGGAAGAGAACAAGCAACTAAAACAGAAGGTAAGAAATGCTACATGTTTTTTTTAGGCCTTCTAAGTGTTATATATTTATTTATGCGATGAATTATATGAGTCTTTCTTAATTGTCGCAGACCTCTATTCATAAATGATATTCCGCTTCTAAGGTTTCCAATCCATAAACTTCTTCACTTTTAGGACCACATACATACGTAACATACCTTTGCAAACTGTGACAAAATATTCTTCTTCTTCTTCTTCTTCTTCTAATTAAATTTCCATATTCATTCTAGCTTGAGAGAATGGCTATTTACTATATAAATTCGACGACGGGGAAGAGCAGGAAAAAAATATGTAGTTGCCTTAAGGGTAGAGTGTTATTTTAAAAGATATAAGCGGCAAGTTTTTACATTTTCTCAAACCCTTAGATGAATCAGTGTATTTTAACAGCCCCTTTACATGCCATCATCTATGAAATGATGGATGAGAGATTTTTGAATTGCAGATGATAATGTTGTCCAAGGGAAAAAGATCCCGTCTTGTGGACTCGGACATCATGATCCAAGAAGAAGGCATGTCATTGGATCAGTCTGTCACCAATGTCTATAGTTGCAACAGCGGTCCTCCTCCAGAGGATGATAGTTCTGATACATCTCTTAGATTAGGGTAAGTAGTAACACTTAAAAGGAAGTTATATTTTGTGTTGTTTCTGTTTTAGAATGTGAGGCGTCACAAGTCACAAAATCTTCTTGAAATGCATTTCCCATGCATGATATGGTCTAATAAGGGCACTGCTGCACTAAGAATTATCTTATACATCTATTGAAAAAAAAAAAAAAAAACTCAATCCGACCCTACACACTCCTAGTACATGTAACTGATGTCTCACAATTGGTTAGAATCACAAACCTGTAAACGTGTTACGAGATATTCATTGAATTACAAACGTCTACTTTAGGATATGATACAGTGATTTTTCATTGAATCTCCTGCAGGCTTCCCTTGTCTAACTGAAGCTGGTGAAAAATGGAGCAGACTGACGATGAATAAAGCTGAGAACTGATCATATTAAAATGTTTTTATGTTATTAAGTTTAGTTAAAATGGAAGAAGTGACTATGGAACTTGTCTCTGCCTTGTGGCTGATGTGATTGTTTTTTGTATTTTATGCAAATGAATTAACTACTTCATTCAGCAGTTTGCAGTCAGAACTCCTGGTTGCCAGTGTTAAATTAATTAATGACGTTAGGGGATATTGAAGAAATCCATTGTTGCTTTTGCATTTTGTACGTACATCTTGTATCTTTGAATATATATATATATATATATATATAAGTTGGACTTAAAAGTCGTGATTGCGCCAAGTGGTGGTTACACCAGGTTGTAGAAAATATTAAATTTCTTTTAAAAAAAAATTAAATTTAGTTAGTTGGTGGCATACAACTACTATACCTAAGAGCAATGGCTTCAAGATTGCTTTTTGTATATGTGATTGTTTTTTGTATTTTATGCAAATGAATTAACTACTTCATTCAGCAGTTTGCAGTCAGAACTCCTGGTTGCCAGTGTTAAATTAATTAATGACTTTAGGGATATTGAAGGAATCCATTGTTGCTTTTGCATTTTGTACGTACATCTTGTATCTTTGTATATATATATATATATATATATATATAAATATAAGTTGGGCTTAAAAGTCGTGGTTGCACCAAGTGGTGGCTACATCAGATTGTAGAAAATTTATTAAATTTCTTTTTAAAAAAATTAAATTTAGTTAGTTGGTGGCATACAACTACCATACCTAAGAGCAGTGGCTTCAAGATTGTTTTTCTAGGGGGGTCAGCAATGGCAGAGTTAGGATTTTTCATTCGTCACAAGGAGCGAGTAAAAAATTAAATGATTAATCTTTTTTTTCTATAGATACAACTTTCATACAATATACAATAATCTAAAATAATATTCTAAATACAATTTAGTATACAATACAACTATATTATACAATAGTCTAAAACAGTTATAAAATAGGTAAGACAACAACTATTTTTGAACAAAGTAAGACAACAACTATTGAATGCATAAACTAATATAATTAAATTGCTAATCATTAATTTTTGTCAAATTAATAATAAATTATTATATTTATGTGTAATATCAATTGGATAAAAATATACGATAAAGAATGAGAAGATTAGTAACAAACTTAATTAGGAGTAGGACTAGGAGTAAATGTGAAACTAAGAGCACATTTGGTAGACTGTAATAAACACTGTAATGTAATAGATAATCCTATAACATAACTATTCGGTTGTTTAATTATGTTTTTATTAAAATTAATAGTTTTTCCTTATGAATAGTTATTTTTTAAAATGAAGAATAACTATTCCTTATCAAAAGAACTGAATATTTATTCCTTCACCTTATATAATAACTTTTTTTTAAAAATTCTTCAAAAACCACTAG
The DNA here is from genome assembly GCA_033629205.1 of Lithocarpus polystachyus. Lineage (NCBI taxonomy): Eukaryota > Viridiplantae > Streptophyta > Magnoliopsida > Fagales > Fagaceae > Lithocarpus > Lithocarpus polystachyus. Next base: position 65,037,605 of record CM066171.1, read on the forward strand.
TTGCCACATCTTCAAAAAGAAAAATTAAATTTTCCTTCTTGTTAATTATTAGCTCTATTTTGTATACCCTAAAATAAGTGTATTTTAGAAAATTTGACTTAAAAATGATTTTTAATTACACCTTCTTTTTATACTCTACTAAATTGTGAATGCATATTCAGAATTCTTAAATGGTCACCAAACTAATGAATAATGATACTTATTACATTTCAATTTAATGTATTTATTGTAATACTTATTCCTATTCTCATGTAATAATCATTATAATGTATCAAACGTGCCTTAAGAAAAAAAAAAAGAACTTATATAAGTTTTTACTTTTGAAGTGGATGACTTCTTAACCATGCACATAGACCTAGTCAATTTCTTGGAATTGGAGATAGAAAGAAAAACTAAGAAAAAAATAGAAGGGAGAAAGCGAGATGGAGAGAATGAGGAAAAATTACAAATATAGATATAGATTTATTGGTTGTAACAGTGATGAATTTTTTTGTTAATAAAAAAGAAAAGTGTAAAGAAAAACAATTTCATTTCATTGTCAATTGCCAAGTAGCCAAAATCCTAAAAAGAATATTCATATGTTTTTTTAATGAATGAGCAAAAATTTTGAAACTGACACAGTACTTTCAAAAAAAATTTACAACAAAATCTAGGTGACCAATGGTCAAAGGTAGATAAAAAAATATTGTTAGTTGTGGGTCCAGATAACAATATTTTTATCTAGATCGACTTTATTTCAATATTGTAGTAACCCAATCTGCAAGTGGCCCATCTGAAATCTCAGATTTGGTTGAGAAAACTGCAATATTTGGAGAAGTTGATGCCAAAAAATATGTGCTAGAGGACTAGAGAAGTGGAGAAGAAGAAAAGTTAGAAGAACATCGCTATAAGCATCAAACCCAGCAAGTACCGCTTCAAAAAGAAACCGTTCAAAAAGACACCGTTTCACGTTCTTCTAATTTAGATCTGAACAAATCATTGAGTGATTTTGTCTTTGCTGAGTTTGCAACATTGACTCCAAAGCAATCTGAAACTATAGCATATCCTAATCCTAATCAGCCTTTTATTCAATCCAAGGTAGGCCCACGTATTAGACAAACTGCCAAGAAAACAATTAGGCCTTAAACTCCACTTCCTAGTCCACTACGTAAAGCAATAAAAACTTGGAGTTATTCAAACTTTCACTACAAAAAAATCGTCCTGTCTCAGCGTTTTTTTCCCAGCGATTTTAAAAAACGCCGTAATAGATACTTTTGTACTAGCGCTTTTTGAAAACGCTGGTATAGCCAAAACCTATCTTGGCGTTTTTCAAAAACGCTGGTATAGGTATCCCAAAAGCGCTGGAACAGGGTGGACCTATCCCAGCGCTTCCAAAAGCGCTGGGATAGGGCACTTCTCATAAGGGAATCGAGTGACCTATCCCAGCGCTTTTAGAAGCGCTGGGATAGGGTCGCCCTATTGTAGCGCTTCCAAAAGCGCTGGGATAGGTCACTCCATTTCCTCACGAAGAAAGACCTGTCCCAACGCTTTTGGGAGCACTAGGATAGGATCACCCTGTTCCAGCGCTTCTAAAAGCGCTGGGACAGGTCACCTATAAAGATTTTTTTTTTTTTAATCATAACCTTTTGCGACGAAATCATCCCATTAGCGACGGAATGAAGTCATCGCTAAAGGCCATATATATGTGTCCACCCTTCAGCTTCCAATCCCATAAAAAAAAAAAAAAAAAAAAAAAAAAAAAAAAAAAAAAACCTTCAGCTCCCAAGATAGAGCAACCGTCACCGATGAGCCTCACCAATCATCGCCGATGAGCTCACCAAACCATCACCGTTTTCCCTCAAATCCATATTCGATAAGACCAAATCGTCGCCGTTTTCCCACAAATCCGTCACCGATCTTTGTAAATATGGTTTTGCTCACCCTTTTTTTTTAATCTTTGTCCTTTTATGAGTTTTTGGGGTATTTTGGTAATTTTTAAGTTTTAGGGATATCTTGGTCATTTAGAAACGCTGGGAAAGGTCAACTATAAAGAATTTTTTTTTTTTTTTAAATCATAACCTTTTGCGACGAAATCATCCCATTAGCGAGAGACGGAATGAAGTCGTCGCTAAAGGCCATATATATGTGCCCGCCCTTCAGCTCCCAAAACTCCTTCAGCTCCCAATCTCATTAAAAAAAAAAAAAAAAAAAAAAAAAAAAAAACCTTCAGCTCCCAAGAGAGAGCAACCGTCGCCGATGAGCCTCACCAACCGTCGTCGATGAGCTCACCAAACCGTCGCCGTTTTCCCTCAAATCCGTCTCCGATAAGACCAAATCATTGCCGTTTTCCCACAAATCCGTCGCCGATCATTGGCTCACCCTTTTTGGGTACTTGTCCATTTTGCTCTTTTAACTCGTTGGATTTTTTTTTTTTTTTTTTAATCTTTGTAGATATGGTTCTGCTCACCCTTTTTTTTTTTTTTTTTTTTTTTTATCTTTGTCATTTTATGAGTTTTTGGGATATTTTGGTAATTTTTAGGTTTCAGGGGTATCTTGATCATTTAGAAGCGTTGGAACAGGTCACCTATAAAGAATTTTTTTTTTAAATCATAACCTTTTGCGACGAAATCATCCCATTAGCGACGGAATGAAGTCGTCGCTAAAGGCCATATATATGTGTCTGCCCTTCAGCTCCCAAAACTCCTTCAACTCCCAATCTCATAAAAAAAAAATAAAAATAAAAAACCTTCAGCTCCCAAGAGAGAGCAACCGTCGCCGATGAGCCTCACCAACCATCGCCGATGAGCTCACCCAACCGTCGCCGTTTTCCCTCAAATCCGTCTCCGATAAGACCAAATCGTCGCCGTTTTCCCACAAATCCGTCGCCGATCTTCACCATTCCGTCGCCGATCGTTGCCGTATTCAGCATTCCGTCACCAATCATTTGCTCACCTTTTTTGGGTACTTGTCCATTTTGCTTTATTAACTTGTTGGATTTTTTTTTTTTTTTAATCTTTGTAGATATGGTTTTGCTCACCTTCTTTTTTTTTTTTTTTTAAATCTTTGTCATTTTATGAGTTTTTGGGGTATTTTGGTAATTTTCAAGTTTTAGAGGTATCTTGGTCATTTAGAAGCGATGGGATAGGTCACCTATAAAGAATTTTTTTTTTTTTTTAAACATAACCTTTTGCGATGAAATCATCTCATTAGCGACGGAATGAAGTCGACGCTAAAGGCCATTTATATGTGTCCGCCCTTCAGCTCCCAAAACTCCTTCAGCTCCCAATCTCATAAAAAAAAAAAAAAAAAAAAAAAAACCTTCAGCTCCCAAGAGAGAGCAATCGTCGCCGATGAGCCTCACCAACCGTCGCTGATGAGCTCACCAAACCGTCGCCGTTTTCCCTCAAATCCATCTCCGATAAGACCAAATGGTTGTCGTTTTCCCACAAATTCGTCGCCGATCTTCACCATTTCGTCACCGTATTCAGCATTCCGTCGCCGATCATTTGCTCACCTTTTTGGGTAGTTATCCATTTTACTCTTTTAACTCGTTGGATTTATTTTATGTTTTTAATCTCTGTAGATATGGTTCTACTCACCCTTTTTTTTTTTTTTTTTAAATCTTTGTCATTTTATGAGTTTTTGGAGTATTTTGGTAATTTTTAAGTTTCAGGGGTATCTTGATCATTTAGAAGCGCTGGGACAGGTCACCTATAAATTTTTTTTTTTTAAATCATAGCCTTTTGCGATGAAATCATCCCATTAGCGAGAGACGGAATGAAGTCGTCGCTAAACTGAAATCAGTCATTTTAAGTGTGTTTTAATTGCTAATGTGGCACTTGGTAGTAATACTACTTGTTTAGCACACTAATCCATTGTGTATTTCTTAATTCGTAGGATGGTGATGGTGATGGTGATGGTGATTCTGTAGTGGATATCCACTCTCCCGGTGCTCAGCGCTTATCATCTGATGATATGCAGTAGGCAATGCTTAGGCACCTATTTTGGAGTAGGCGATACGCAGTTAAATATAGTTAGAATGTATTCTTTTGTGTAGGACATTTTATATAGTTAGAATGTATTCTTTTGTGTAGGACATTGTACATAGTTGTTTAGAATGTATTATTTTGTGTACAAAATTTTAGACATTTGGGATGTAATTATTGATATTGTTTAATTAAATATATTTAGTTTCTTGGTTTAATGTGGTATGGTATTTGCTATTGAAAAATATGAATGGTAGCTCAAATCAGGTGCACAGGTATTGGAAAATATGAATATCAGGTGCACAGGTATTGGAAAATATGAATGGTAGCTCAAACTAGGTGCTAAAATTTTTTTTTTTAAAAAAAAGGTCCTATCCCAGCGTTTTTGAAAGCGCTGGGATAGGTCCTTTTAAATTATGCTCGTTCATGGCCTACACCAAGGTTTTCGTGAACGCTGGAATAGGTATACCCTATGCTAGCGTTTTCAAAGGCGCTGGGATAGGTCTTTTAAATGTTACTGATTCAATACCTATACCAGCGCTTTTGAAAACGCTGGCATAAGGTATACCTATTCCAGCGTTTAAAAAGCGCTGGGATAAGTCTTTTAAATTAACTTAATTCATGACCTATACCAGCGCTTTGTAAACACTGGAATAGGTACTACCTATGCCAGCGCTTTCAAAAGCGCTGGTATAGGTCTTTTAAATTAACTTCATTCATGACCTATCCCAGCGCTTTTTAAACACTGGAATAGGTATACCCTATGCCAGCGTTTTCAAAAGCGCTGGTATAGGTATTGAATCAGTAACATTTAAAAGACCTATCCCAGCGCTTTTGAAAAACGCTGGTATAGGTCCGGCAACCCTATACCGACTATCACTGCGCGGCGGTTTGAAGCGCTGGGAAAAAAAACGCCGGAATAGGAATTTTGACCCTATCCCAGCATTTTTTGGGGCTATCCCAGCGCTTTTGAAAACGCTGGGAGAGCCCCGTTTTTTTGTAGTGCTTGAATCAAGCCCACCGGCAAGCCTCACTTGGAGTCCAATTCATGATTGTCCTGAGTCTCCAGACTTGACTAAAAAAAATTGGCAGATTCTCTTGACTTTGAAAATAGTTACCGCACCAACAATTATTACAGAGAAGTTTATCCACGGTTTCAAGCACAAATCGACCAAAATTCAAAGGATAAACAAGTCAAACGCATTCCTAATCCTTACTACAAAAGGAAAAGAAATTTTAGCAATTTTGAGAGAGGATGGTCATCCAGGTTCACAAGACAAAGATGTAATTTGGGTTCCCCACAATATAACAGAAGATACGTAGAATCACCTAGAGGATACTTGTGGCAAAACCCAAGAAGAGCATATTGGAAGGGACACAAATGACTATAAGCGTTGTTATATGTAATAATTTTATTATTTCATTTTAAATAGTGTGCTTATATATAAGTGTGTTTTATTGTACTTTTTAATTTTTCAGTATGGTGTGTTTATATTTAACAAAGACAATATAAATATTTTTATTAGGAGTGGCAAAATTGGACACGACCTGCAAATTCCACATGACACGAAATTAGCAAGTTATAGGTTAAGGTTTAATGAATTTGTGTCATATTCGGGTTGACATAGCTGACTCATTTAATAAACGGGTTGGGTTAGTGTTGAACACATAGTACCCGTTAGACCATCTGAATCGTTTAATTAAATAACATTTTACCAATATACCCTTCAAACTCTACGTATATAACTTATTAGTTGTTGCGGTTTTTTTTTTTTTTGACATATAGTGATTGATTATTTGCGATATTGGGATATGTTTTAGTTTTGAATGATTATTTGTGATGCACTTACTCGTTATTTCTGAATTTTATATTAAAAATATTCATTTGTTTGTCTATACTATTATTTAAGGGGCTGCATCTGTTTGGACTGGATTTTTTTTGTTCCAAAATACCCCTACAGCCTATGTTTAAGTAGGGGTAAAACTTGGTAAAAATACTTCTTTAACTTCCACGTAAAACACTATCTATAAAATAGGACCTGACTCCAAGTACAGTTACGTTAATTTTCAAACTCAAATTGCTTTTTCTTCAGTTCTCCAATTCTCTCAATTCTGTGTTTTCAAACCCCTTTCACCCACCTCTTTGCTTCAGATTTTAGTACAAACAACAAAATCAGGTTCTATTTCCCTCGGGGCCACAATCCAACAGGTTCGTTTCCGATTTTTTTTTTCTTTTTTGTCTTTCTAGTTCGTTTAGGTCCGTTTCCGATTTTTTTTTTTTTTCTTTTTTGTCTTTCAGGTTCGTTTTGCTCCTCCAACAGGTTCGTTTCCGATTTTTTTTTTCTTTTTTGTCTTTCTGGTTCGTTTTGCTCCTCTCTTTTTTATCTTTCAACCCTGATTTGCTTCTCTCTTTTTTCTGTTGCCTTCAAAGCCAATTTCTTTTGTGTCTTCAAAGCCAACGAGAAGAGGATCGTCAGGTTCCATCTCCAACAGGTTCGTTTTTAACTCCATGTCCAATTTTTTTTTTTTTTTTTTTTTTTTGTTTTGCCTTTCAGGTTCGTTTTGCTCCTACTCCATGTCCCATTTTTTTTTTTTTTTTCTGTTTTGTCTTTCAGGTTCGTTTTCCTTCTCTCTGTTTTTGTCTTTCAAGTCTGATTTGCTTCTCTCTTTTTTCTGTTTGCCTTCAAAGCCTTTTTGTTTTGTTTGTCTTCAAAGCCAACGAGAAGAGCTTTGTCAGGTTCCATCTCCAACAGGTTTGTTCTTCACTCCATGTCCGATTTTTTTTTTTTTTTTCTGTTTTGTCTTTCAGGTTCGTTTTGCTCTTCCCTTTTTTATCTTTCAAGTCTGATTTGCTTCTCTCTTTTTAGTATTGAACCCAAGATTATCATCTCTAGGAGGAATAGTAGCATTGTGAAAGGTTGAGTTTTTTTTTTTTTTTTTTTTTTTTTTGTTCCTGGGTCTGGGCTTTGATAATGGGAAGAATTGAGGGTTTCCTTGAGTGCTTAACAGTGACATTGAGGTGATGAGAGAAGTGGCAGTGTGTGAAGTTGGGGCGGCCAGAGAAGTCAAAGAAAGTGAGGGCTTTGAGGTGGGTATGGGTGTGGAAGGAACTAAGACTAAGGGCTCCACCACCTGGTTTCGCCATTGTAGCCATGGGTGTTGGCGGAGAGTGGAGAAGGTCCGGTCTCCGTCTCAGCAGGTAGAAGAAGAAGTTCCTTTCCTGCCTCGAAGTTACCGCTATGCGTTTTTATTTAGCACCGAAAAGTGGGTTTCGGTCATCCTGGGTTTTGTTGTTTAGACTTCAACAATGGAGATTCTGTTTTGGGGCACCAAGTCACCATCAGTGGAAATTAAGAAAGTGGTTTTCTCTAGGAGGAATAGTAGCATTGTGAAAGGTTGAGTTTTTTTTTTTTTTTAATAGTACAAATGTGCAATAGCCATAGCTATTTTATTGAATCTAAATCCAGAATAAGGCATCTCGCGTATGTTGTTAAATGAGAAGATTTAATTCTAGACCTAGTAAATGCAAGAAAGAAAGTAATCAATATATATATATATATAATAGCAGAAGCTGAGAGAAAGTTGGTTCCTGCGATTAAAGAGAGGCTGACAAATAGGAAAAAAAGCCCCTTTAAATGCTGCCACGTGCTGAGTTAAAAAGAAAAAGAGCCGCACGTCCCAACGTTTGGCTTCCAAAAGTCAGCCACGCGTGCAATCAATTATATTGTTTGGCACTGCTGCAACACCGTTTAAAGAGCGTCTGGGTATAAAAGGAATTCTAACCAATTGAAAAATGTCAGAGGCTCTTCTATTTTTTTGGTAAGGGTTAATTTAGAGCATTTATTATACTTTGGGATTGTTACATTTTTCAATCACAAAAAAAAAAAAAAAAAAAAAAAAAAAACTTAGGGGTGTGATAAGTGTTCTGCATATTGGATGAAATAATTTATACATCACACTCCTAGGTTTTTTTTTTTGGTGATTGAAAAATGTAGCAATCCCAAAATATAATAAATGCTCTTAATTAACCCTTACTAAAAAAATAGAAGAGCCTCTGAGCACATGCTAATTTTTTGTTATCTATTTCATTTTTTTAAACCCATGTCTAACTTCCCCTAAGTTGGTTATTTTATTTTATTTTTCACTCTTTTTTCCGCTATCTCTTTTTTTTTTTTTTGTCCTCTCTCTCTCTCTCTCTTGAATTCACGTTTCCTCACTCATACTCCCTTCACCTTTTTTTTTCAAATCAATTCATCTTTATTTATTATTTTTTATACTTTCTCAAAAAAAATTATTATTTTTTATAACAAAAAATAATAATAAAAGCCTACTCCGGCCTTTTTAAAAAAAAAAAAAAAAAACAATTGTGGATAACTACACGTTTAAAAAACTCTTCAATAAAAAAAAAATACTCAAGTAAAATACTGATGTTCAAAATGCTAAAATTTTGAATAAAACTATCACTCTCCCAGAATCATAGGGGCAAAATTTGGTAAAAATGTTTCTTTAACTTCCACGTAAAACACTATCTACAAAATAGGACTATATTCCCAGTACACTCACCTTGGTTTTCAAACTCAAACTGTTTCTTCTTCAATTCTTCAGTTCTCTAAAATCTGTGTTAATCTTTTTTTTATCATTATCATCATTTTTTCTAATTGTTCTGCTCCTCAACGGTATGTGTGTGGCAATATACTTTGGTCTTTTCTATTTTGGTTTTCTAATTCATGAAAACTTTTTATATTCTAGAAACAAATCAAATATTTGTGTAAAATAGTCTTTCTATTTAACCTCACCTTTAATTTCTTTCACATATTTCTTCAAGGAACATGTACTAAGGTATATTTCTTCAAGTAACATGCACTGGGGTGTGGAGATTACGTTTGAACTTTGGACTTGAAGTGTAATCAACGGCAAAAATGTAAGTACCTGACTTTGTTATCATTGAATTTTTTTTTGTTGTTGTCACACGTGTATATATATATATATATATATATATATACTAGCCTCTGAGCACGCGCTAACGCGCGTGCTCAGAGGCTCTTCTATTTTTTTGGTAAGGGTTAATTTAGAGCATTTATTATACTTTGGGATTGTTACATTTTTCAATCACAAAAAAAAAAAAAAAAAAAAAACTTAGGGGTGTGATAAGTGTTCTGCGTATTGGATGAAATAATTTATTCATCACACTCTTAGGTTTTTTTTTTTGGTGATTGAAAAATGTAGCAATCCCAAAGTATAATAAATGCTCTTAATTAACCCTTACTAAAAAACTAGAAGAGCCTCTGAGCATGCGCGTTTCTTCATGCACTGAGGTGTGGAGATTACGTTTGAACTTTGGACTTGAAGTGTAGTCAACGGCAAAAATGTAAGTACCTGACTTTGTGTTTTTTCATAATTTTTTTTTTCATTTTGATAAAATCTAAAAAACAAGTCAACACGACTGACCCGTTTAATAAATGGGTCGTGTTAGGGTTAAGAAATTTTGACTCGTTTAATAAACATGTCGAGTTAACGTTGACCTATATAGTCAAATACTCATGAGTTGACATAATACGAACCCGACATGTGAACATGAATTGCCACCCCTAATTTTTATTGCACTTAATTTGCTTATATAATAAAGGGTTTGGTGTGTTTATTAATTTCGTTTTGTTATTACATTAAATACCTTTTTTAATATATTTCTTGGGTGCTATATTTTACTCTGCAATGGCAATTAAAACCTCATTTGATTCTAATCGTATTGAAAATCTTAAAGGCATTAATTTCCGATCATGGAAGCGTCATATAAAATATTTATTGATGCATGGGAGGACTTAATATATATTGTCAACAACAAAGCTTGTACCAATAGTTAAAAATGACAATGAGAGAATTAAAGCCAAAGATAATTAGGAAGTAGATGACTCGCTAAAACTTCTATGTTACACCATATGAAATACAATATAATACCTTTATTTGAAGAAGATGAAACTGCAAAGGAACTGATGGAAGCATTAGAAGCTAAATATGGATCAGGATCAGACACTCATGCACAATTATTATTGGATAAATTTAATAGTACACGAATGAATGAAGATGATTACATAGGTGACCATATTAATACCATGGAACTTTTAGCAAAAAAACTGGCCGACGCAGGTAATTCAGTATCGGACAAAATGCAAATAACAACCATTTTAAATAGTCTTCCACCATGGAGATGGAGTTGTCAAAGAAAACGCGCAGTGATAAGAACACCGACAGTCGAAAAACCGTTGAATCTCCTAATCCCTTCTCAATGTCTAAGGCTGTGAAAATTTTGATTTTGTATTTTCTGTTACATGTTTGTCTTCCATTTTCATTTTGTATTATCTGTTACATGTTTGTCTTCCATTGTTGGGTTTGACGGGTTGATCGGTTTTGATTTTTTCATATGGGTTTGATCGATTTAATCTAAGATTTTTTCATGTACTTCCAAAACGGTTTTGGGTTTCACTGTATTGCTGGGTTTCAAATTGCTGGGTTTGCTCGGAAGAACATGAAGAACACGAACATGTTCTTTCAAAAAAAAAATAATGAAAAGAAAAAGGACAGTACACTCAGTACACGGACTGAAGAATTATTGAAACGGTGCGTTGAGGAAAAAACAGGTACGCGTTTTGGGCATTTCATCTCAGCGTTTCTTCATTCTACTATAGCATGGGTCCTAGTTTTTTTTAAACGCAAACGCTAAACGCAACGTTTCTTTAGTTTCAGAAATTCATCTCACACACCCTCCTCACCTCTCCCACACCCTCCATTAATCTCACACACCCACCCCCACTACTTCATAATCGTTAATCAAAGCTCAGACTAAAAAATTGCCCCAAATCCTACTCCCCAACCACTATATTTACTCGCCCCAAATCCTACTCCCCAACCACCATATTTACTTGCCTTCCACAAGCTTTATCTCAAATCAACTATAATTGCCTTCACCCCGCCTCTGGCTGGCATTACATATCAAGCTAGAGCTCGCAGACACTTCATCCTCCTCAGTCATGCAAACATTTTCATCATCCTCCTCCAACTCATTTCCTGCACCTAAGGTATAGGTCTAAATTAGTTACTTCCCTGCAATTAATTTTTAATTGTGATATTTACGGCTTAAGTGTGTATGTCCTCTTCGATGGCAGATGGTGATGATCCTAAGTTATGTCCTGCGGCACTAGAAAGGCAGCTCATTCTTATTTTGTCTCTAGAAGAAGCTAAAGAGAACATTCCAAACAGGCAAATGAAGAACAACCGTTGGCCATTTATCTCAGAGCAGTTTAACTATCAAACCGGAAAACGATATCACGACAGGCAAATAAGCCAAAAATTTAAATGGCTTAAACAGAGATACAATGTGTTTTCCCTACTAATTGGTACAGCCGGAATCAGATGGGACCGTGATACCAACACTGTTACAGGTACCGAGAGAGCGTGGTCAGAAGCAAAGTCGGTGAGTGTTATCTGTTCATTCTTTAAATTCTTCATGTAAACAATGTCTCTAATCCCATATACACCACATCTTGTATGTTTCTAGTCGAATCGTAAATGCAAAAAATTTCGTCATAAAGACACCGACAGTCAAAAAACCGTCGAATCTCCTGATCCCTTCTCAATGTCTAAGGCTGTGGAAATTTTGAACCCTATGTTTGGCGGCTGTTAGTGAAAGCACCCTGTACAAGTTCCTTCATATATTAGAAAAGCCCGAAGTGAGGCAAGCATTCATCACGTTGCAAGCGGAAAGGCGACCAGGCTTTATCGAGCATTTTACTAGTTTACACTAGTTTATTGTGGATGATACTGGAAGATGACATTGTAAAAAGGTGTTTGCTTTGTATTATTTTACTTCTTTTAAAGTGTTCTGTTGCTTTACATTTCCAATTCATGGTGGCACTATTGTAGGTGCCACCCAAAAAAGGAAGCAGCCCAAAAGGGAAGCAGCTAGCTCACTCAAACACATCTACGAAGAAGAGGAGGAAAGCCATTGATCCTATCATGAAGATGGAGTTGTCAAAGAAAATGCGTATTGATGCGTATTGATAAGGACACCGATAGTTGAAAAACCGTTGAATCTCCTGATCCCTTCTCAATGTCTAAGGCCATGGAAATTTTGATTTTGTATTTTCTGTTACATGTATGTCTTCCATTTTCATTTTGTATTTTCTGTTACATGTTTATCTTCCATTGCTGGGTTTGATGGATTGATCGGTTTTGATTTTTTCATATAGGTTTGATTGGTTTAATCTAAAATTTTTTCATGTTCCTCCAAAACGAATACTTCCAAAACGGTTTTGCTTTCACTGTTTTGCTGGGTTTCAAATTGCTAGGTTTGCTGGGAAGAACATGAAGAACACGAACATGTTCTTCCAAAAAAAATAATGAAAAGAAAACGAACAGTACACGCAATACACGGACTTAAGAATTATTGAAACGGTGAGTTGGGGAAAAAACAGGTACGGGTTTAGGCGTTTCATCTCAGCGTCTCTTCGTTCTACTATAGCGTGGGTCCCATTTCTTTTAAACACAAACGCTAAACGCAACGTTTCTTTAGTTTTAAGAATTAATCTCACACACCCTCCTCACCTCTCCCACTGTTAGGATATGTGCCCTTAAATCCTATTGTATGATGCTATGTATGATATTATGTATGACAGTATGTGAGAAATGATGTATGACTTAATATTGTGTGTAATAAAGTTGTTTTATTCTTATCTAAAGTAATGGTAACATGAATATTCGGACATTATCAAATAGTCCATGAGATGCATAGTATGTGATTTATGTGAAAAGTCACAGAAGATATAGATCACAAGTTCTTTGTAAACTCAGAATTTTGGTTCGTAGTCGGTGATGAAATTGGGCATTTCATCTGCGAAGACTATAACATATTAACTACGATGATTTGTCTTGATCATGGAAATGGTGATTTCTAGTTAATATGTTGATATGTTTTAAGAGTTAAGACATGAACTCTTAATCCAGAGAGAATAATAAATCTCACGACTGTCAATTGAATAATAAATCTCACGACTTGTATTCACATGAACTCTTAATCCTGAGAGAATAATGGACCTGATCATGAAATGTAGGTTGCTTTGATATATCAGGAGTGAGATCTAAAGTAACAGTCAAAACCTCAGTATGTTGGGCAGCCACATTTAGTGTTGATGGAACATATATTCTCAAGATGGAATTCATAGTCTCTTAACGGAGATATAAAATATTCCCTTGAGATTAGTTTAATGGGTACAGTTATTCAGAGAGTTAGGCCTAACCACTTTAGTAAGACTAAAGTATATATTTATGAAATTGGATTTCATAAATATATGGTGAATAACTCAAAAAAGGATTAAACCGAGTACTCAAGGATTAAGATGTAGCAATTTACAAAGTGGCAGTCTATATTCATGACTTTGTATTACTACGAATATTTTATGAAGGGGTTGCATGTATAATAAAGTCTGGGGATATAATTTATTAATGAGGCCTAGAGTGCAATTATATTTATATAGTGGTATTAAATATAATTAATAGTAACTTTGGACTTGTCAAGAGTTGACAGAAAAGCCCAAGGCCCATTGGAGCTAGTGTCTTATTTGTTCCCTTTTGGTCCCACTCCAAGCCACACATTAAAGCCCAATTGGGAAGGCCCAAAAGGCTAGCCCAATTAGATAATCAGTTATGTGGAGAGAAACATACAGAATTTTATATACAATAAAATGGTTTGTATGTTTTATCATAATTATGGTAATGAAATAAGGAAGAGAGACACTCTTTCATATTCTCTCTAGAAACAAAGAACTAATTGAGAGACCACACATCTTGGGCATCAAGTGGAATTGGAGTGAAGATTGAAAGTCTTCCCGAGTACTTCTTCATTCGGTTTTGAATTTCACCGCATCAGGGTACACTCTCTTGTTCTTATATTCTGAAACTTACATAGTGCATGTTATCGATTGCGAATGAAGTAGATCCGTTTATTTTCCGCTGCGTATGTTTTGTATTCGATGCAAACATGTATATTACCCAACACCCACACCCTCCATTAACCTCACACACCCACCCTCACTACTTCATAAACGTTAATCAAAACTCAAACTGAAAAATTGCCCTAAATCCTACTCCCCAACCATCATATTTGCTCGCCCTCCACATGCTTTATCTCAAATCAACTATAATTGCCTTCACCTCGCCTCTGGCTGACATTACATATGAAGCTGGAGCTTGCAGACGCTTCGTCCTCCTCAGTCAGTCAAACTTTTTAATCATTCTCCTCCAACTCATTTCTTGCACCTAAGGTAAAGGTCTAAACTGGTTACTTGCTTCCCTGCAATTAATTTTTAATTGTAATATTTAGGGCTTAAGTGTATATATCCTTTTAGATGGCAGATGGTGATAATCCTAAGTTATGGCCTGCGGCACTAGAAAGGCAGCTCATTCTTATTTTGTCTCTAGAAGAAGATAAAGCGAACATTCCAAATGGGCAAATGAAGAACAACCGTTGGCCATTTGTCGCAGAGCAGTTTAACTATCAAACCGGAAAACGATATCACGACAGGCAAATAAGCCAAAAATTTAAACGACTTAAACAGAGATACAATGCGTTTTTCCTACTAATTGGTACAATCAGAATCAGATGGGATCGTAATACCAACACCGTTACAAATACCGAGAGGACGTGGTCAGAAGCAGAGCCGGTGAGTGTTATCCGTTCATTCTTCAAATTCTTCATGTAAACAATGTCTCTAATCCCATGTACACCACATCTTGTATGTTTCTAGTCGAACTGTAAATGCAAGGAATTTCGTCACAAGGGGCTGGACCACTTCGACTTGCTAGGACAAGGCAGCAACTCAAAAGGGAAGCAACCAGCTTACACCGACACATCTACGGGGAAAAAGAGGAAAGCCATTGACGCTATCTTGGAAATGGAGTTGTCAAAGAAAACACGCAGTGATAAGGACACCGGCAGTCGAGAAACCGTTGAATCTCTTGATCCCTTCTTAATGTCTAAAGCCATGGAAATTTTGAACCCTATGTTTGACGGCTCTCTTAGTGAAAGCACCCTGTACAAGTTCCTCCATATATTAGAAAAGCCCGAAGTGAGGCAAGCTTTCATCACGTTGCAAGCGAAAAGGCGACCAAGCTTTACCAAGCATTTTACTAGTTTATTGTGGATGATACTGAGAGATGACATTGTAAAAAGGTGTTTGCTTTGTCTTATTTTACTTCTTTTAATGTGTTCTATTGCTTTACATTTCCAATTCATTGTGGCACTGTTGTAAGTGCCACCCAAAAAGGAAGCAGCTCAAAAGGGAAGCAGCCAGCTCACTCCGACACATCGACGGGGAAGAAGAGGAAAGCCATTGATGCTATCATTGAGATGGAGTTGTCAAAGAAAATGCGCATTAATAAAGACACCGACAGTCGAAAAACCATTGAATCTCCTGATCCCTTCTCAATGTCTAAGGCCGTGGAAATTTTGATTATGTATTTTCTGTTACATGTTTGTTTTCCATTTCTATTTTGTATTTTCTGTTACATGTTTGTCTTCCATTGCTGGGTTTGATGAGTTGATCGGTTTTGATTTTTTCATATGGGTTTGATCGGTTTAATTTAAGATTTTTTCATGTTCTTCCAAAATGGATACTTCGAAAACGGTTTTGGTTTCACTGTTTTGCTGGGTTTCAGATTGCTGGGAAGAACATGAAGAACACGAACATGTTCTTCCAAAAAAAATAATGAAAAGAAAACAAACAGTACACGCAGTACACGGACTGAAGAATTATTGAAACGGTGCATTGAGGAAAAAACAGGTACGCATTTTGGGCATTTCATCTCAACGTTTATTTGTTCTACTGTAGCGTGGGTCCCATCTTTTTTAAACTCAAACGCTAAATGCAACCTTTTTTTTTAGTTTCAAAAATTAATCTCACACACCCTCCTCACCTCTCTCACACCCTCCATTAATCTCACACACCCACCCCCACTACTTCATAAACGTTAATCAAAGTTCAGACTGAAAAATTGCCCCAAATCCTACTCCCCAACCACCATATTTACTCGCACTCCACTTGCGTTATCTCAAATCAACTATAATTGCCTTCACACCACCTTTGGCTGGCATTACATATGAAGCTGGAGCTCGCAGACACTTCGTCCTCTTCAGTCATTCAAATATTTTCATCATCCTCCTCCAACTCATTTCCTACACCTAAGGTAAAGGTATAAACTGGTTACTTGCTTCCCTACAATTAATTTTTAATTGTGATATTTAAGGCTTAAGTGTGTATGTCTTCTTAGATGGCAAATGGTGATGATCCTAAGTTATGGCTTGCGGCACTAGAAAGGCAGCTCATTCTTATTTTGTCTCTAGAAAAAGCTAAAGGGAACATTCCTAATGGGCAAATGAAGAACAACCGCTGGCAATTTGTCGCAGAGCAGTTTAACTATCAAACCGAAAAACGATATCACAACTGGCAAATAAGTTAAAAATTTAAACGGCTTAAACAGAAATACAGTGTGTTTTCACTACTAATTGGTACAACCGGAATC
This sequence comes from Lithocarpus polystachyus, assembly GCA_033629205.1. Classification (NCBI taxonomy): domain Eukaryota; kingdom Viridiplantae; phylum Streptophyta; class Magnoliopsida; order Fagales; family Fagaceae; genus Lithocarpus; species Lithocarpus polystachyus. The sequence goes on from CM066171.1 coordinate 65,054,140, forward strand.
AGATGGAACCGTGATACCAACACCGTCACAGGTACCGCGAGGGCATGATCAGAAGCAGAGTCAGTGAGTGTTATCTGTTCATTCTTTAAATTCTTCATGTAAACAATGTCTCTAATCCAATATATACCACATCTTATATGTTTCTAGTCGAACCGTAAATGCAACGAATTTCGTCACAAGGGGCTGGATCACTTCGATTTGCTAGGACAGCTCTTTAAAACGGGCACCACATCCTCTGTGCAACCTGATAGTCCAGATGATGTGGTCGAGGTTCTCCACCCAGATATGAGGCAAGGCAGCAACCCAAAAGAGAAGCAGTCGGCTCACTCTGAAACATCTATGGGAAAGAAGAGAAAGCCATTAACGCTATCGTAGAGATGGAATTGTCAAAGAAAACGCACAGTGATAAGGACATTGACAGTCGAGAAACCTTCGAATCTCCATATCCGTTCTCAATGTCTAAGGCCGTGGAACTTTTGAACCCTATGTTTGGCGACTCTCTTAGTGAAAGCACCCTGTTCAAGTTTCTTCATATATTAGAAAAGCCCGAAGTGAGGCAAGTTTTCACCACGTTGCAACGGGAAAGGCGATCAGGCTTTATCAAGCATTTTACTAGTTTACACTAGTTTATTATGGATGATATTGGGAGATGACATTGTAAAAAGGTGTTTGCTTTGTCTTATTTTACTTCTTTTAATGTGTTCTGTTGCTTTAAATTTCCAATTCATGGTGACAATGTTGTAGGTGTCACCCAAAAGGGAAGCAGCCTAAAAGGGAAGCAGCCAGCTCACTCCGACACATCCACGGGAAAGAAGAGGAAAGCCATTGACGCTATCATGGAGATGGAGTTGTCAAAGAAAATGCACAGTGATAAGGACACTGACAGTCGAAAAACCGTTGAATCTCCTGATCCCTTCTCAATGTCTAAGGCCATGAAAATTTTGATTTTGTATTTTCTATTACATGTTTGTCTTCCATTTTTATTTTGTATTTTCTGTTAAATGTTTGTCTTCTATTGCTGGGTTTGATGGGTTGATCGGTTTTGATTTTTTCATAAGGGTTTGATTGGTCTAATCTAAGATTTTTTCATGTTCTTCCAAAACGGTTTTGGTTTCACTGTTTTGCTGGGAAGAACATGAAGAACACGAACATGTTCTTCCAAAAAAAAAATAATGAACAGAAAAGGAACAGTACAAGGACTGAAGAATTATTAAAACGGTGCGTTGAGGAAAAATAGGTACGCATTTTTACGTTTCATCTCAGCGTTTCTTCGTTTTACTGTAGCGTGGGTCCCATTTTTTTTAAACGCAAATGTTATACGCAACGTTTCTTTAGTTTCAAGAATTAATCTCACACACCCTCCTCACCTCTCCCACACCCTCCATTAATCTCACACACCCACTCCCACTACTGCATAAACGTTAATCAAAGCTCAGACTGAAAAATTGCCCCAAATCCTACTCCCCAACCACCATATTTACTCGCCTTTCACATGTTTTATCTCAATTCAACTATAATCGTCTTCACCCTGCCTCTGGCTAGCATTACATATGAAGCTAGAGCTCGCAGACACTTCGTCCTCCTTAGTCATTCAAACATTTTCATCCTCCAGGCTACAGTAGAATGAAGAAACGCTGAGATGAAACGCCCAAAACGCATACTTGTTTTTTCCTCAACACACCGTTTCAATAATTCTTCAGTCCGTATACTGCGTGTACTGTTCCTTTTCTTTTCATTATTTTTTTTGGAAGAACATGTTCGTGTTCTTCATGTTCTTCCCAGCAAAACAGTGAAACCAAAAACCATTTTGGAAGTATCCGTTTTAGAAGAACATGAAAATATCTTAGATTAAACCGATCAAACTCATATGAAAAAATCAAAACTGATCAACCCATCAAATCCAGCAATGGAAGACAAACATGTAACAGAAAATACAAAATCAAAATTTCCACAGCCTTAGACATTGAGAAGAGATCAAGAGATTCAACGATTTTTCGACTGTCGGTGTCGTTATCACTGCGCTTTTTCTTTGACAACTCCATCTCCATGATAGCGTTAATGGCTTTGCTCTTCTTCCCCGTAGATGTGTCAAAATGAACTAGCTGCTTCCCTTTTGGGCTGCTTCCCTTTTAGGTGGCACTTACAACAATGCCACCATGAATTAAAAATGTAGAAAACACAGAACACATTAAAAGAAGTAAAATAAGACAAAGCAAACACCTTTTTACAATGTCATCTCCTAGTATTATCCACAATAAACTAGGGTAAACTAGTAAAATGCTCGATAAAGCCTGATCGCCTTTCCGCTTGCAATGTGATGAAAGCTTGCCTCACTTCGGGCTTTTCTAATATATGAAGGAACTTGTACAGGGTGCTTTCACTAAGAGAGCCGCCAAACATAGGGTTCAAAATTTCAACAGCCTTAGACATTGAGAAGGGATCAGGAGATTCGACGGTTTCTCAACTGTCGATGTCCTTATCACTGCGCGTTTTCTTTGACAACTCCAACTCCATCTCCATCTCAAAGTGAGCTGACTGCTACCCTTTTGGGTCACTACCTTGCCTCATATCTGGGTGCGGAACCTCAACCACATCATCTGGACTATAGGGTTGCGCAGAGGATGTGGTGCCCGTTTTAAAGAGCTATCCCAACAAGTAGAAGTGGTCCAGCCCCTTGTGACGAAATTCCTTGCATTTACGGTTCGACTAGAAATATACAAGATGTGGTTCACATATGATTAGAGACACTGTTTACGTGAAAAATTTAAAGAATGAACGAATAACACTCAATGACTCTGCTTCTGACCACGCCCTCTCCATACCTATGACGGTGTTGGTATCACAGTCCCATTTGATTCCGGTTATACCAATTAGTAGGAAAAACGCATTGTATCTCTATTTAAGCCATTTAAATTTTTGGCTTATTTGCCAGTCATGATATCATTTTTCGGTTTGATAGTGAACCTGCTCTGCGACAAATGGCCAACGGTTGTTCTTCATTTGCCTATTAAGAATGTTCCCTTTAGCTTCTTCTAGAGACAATAAGAATGGGCTGCTTTTCAAGTGCCGCAGGCCATAACTTAGGATCATCATCATCTGCCATTTAAGAGAATATACACACTTAAGCCTTAAATATCACAACTAAAAATTAATTGCAGGGAAGCAAGTAACCAATTTAGACCTTTACCTTAGGTGCAAGAAATAAGTTGGAGAAATAAGTTGGAGGAGAATGATGAAAATGTTTGAATGACTGAGGAGGACGAAGTCTCTGCGAGCTCCAGCTTCATATGTAATGCCAGCCAGAGGCGGGGTGAAGGCAATTATAGTTGATTTGAGACAAAGCATGTGGAGGGCGAGTAAATATGGTGGTTGGAGAGTAGAATTTGGGGCAATTTTTCAGTCTGAGCTTTGATTAACGTTTATGAAGTAGGGGGATGGGTGTGTGAGATTAATGAAGAGTGTGGGAGAAGTGAGGAGGGTGTGGGAGACTAATTCCTGAAGCTAAAGAAACGTTGCATTTAGCGTTTGCGTTTAAAAGAAACTGAGACCCACGCTACAGTAGAACGAAGAAATGCTAAGATGAAACGCCCAAAACGCGTACTTGTTTTTTCCTCAATGCACCGTTTCAATAATTCTTCAGTTCATGTACTGCGTGTATTGTTCCTTTTCTTATCATTTTTTTTTTTTTGGAAGAACATGTTCGTGTTCTTCATGTTCTTCCCAACAAACCCAGCAATCTGAAACCCAGCAAAACAGCGAAACCAAAACCGTTTTGGAAGTATCCGTTTTGGAAGAACATGAAAAAATCTTAGATTAAAGTGATCAAACCCATATGAAAAAATCAAAACCGATCAACCCATCAAACCCAGCAATGAAAGACAAACATGTAACAAAAAATACAAAATGAAAATGGAAGACAAGCATGTAACAGAAAACACAAAATCAAATTTCCACGGCCTTAGACATTGAGAAGAGATCAAGAGATTCAATGGTTTTTCAACTGTCGATGTCCTTATCACTGCGCGTTTTCTTTAACAACTCAATCTCCATGATAGCGTCAATGGCTTTCCTCTTCTTCCCTGTAGATATGTCGAAGTGAGTTAACTGCTTCCCTTTTAGGCTGCTTCCCTTTCGGGTGGCACCTACAACAATGCCACCATAAATTGAAAATGTAAAACAGAACACATTAAAAGAAGTAAAATAAGACAAAGCAAACACCTTTTTACAACGTCATCTCCCAGTATCATCCACAATAAACTATGATAAACTAGTAAAATGCTTGATAAAGCCTGGTCGCCTTTCCGCTTGCAACGTGATGAAAGCTTGCCTCACTTCGAGCTTTTCTAATATATGAAGGAACTTGTACAGGGTACTTTCACTAAGAGAACCGCCAAACATAGGGTTCAAAATTTCCACGGCCTTAGACATTGAGAAGGGATAAAGAGATTCGACGGTTTCTCGACTGTCGATGTCCTTATTACTGCGCATTAGTCAAAACAAGAGGATCCTTAGTTTTTTTTCACAATTCAAGAGGGTTAAGATAAGAGGATCCTTTACCTCCTATGCTATTTCTCTTGATGATGAAGGTGTACTAGAATGCTTAGGCGAATGGAGGGGGCTGGTATTATCAGGGGATTCAAGGTGCATGGAGTGGGAGGTGATCAGTTATGTATATCCCATTTGTTATTTGCAGATAATGCTATTCTTTTTTTGTTATACCATTGTTGAGCATATTCTTCATATTAGGATGTTGCTGACTTGCTTCACAGCGGTTACAGGGCTAAGGATAAATGTTAGTAAAAGTGAGATAGTTCCGGTTGGTGATGTGGATAATGTAAACGTTCTAGCTGACATTTTGGGCTGCAAGGGTGGAATTTTGCCTGTCTTACTTGGTATGGCATTGGGAGCTTCCTATAAGCCGTCCTCTATTTGGAATCCAATTTTGGAGAAATTGGAAAGACAATTGGCAGGATGGAAGAAAAGGTATCTATCTATGGGGGGTCGCCTAACCTTGCTTAAGAGTACGCTTTTGAGCATTCCCACTTATTATTTGTCTTTGTTTACTATTCCTACTAGAGTGGCTAATAGGATTTGAGCAGTAGTTACAAGGGATATTCTGTGAGGTTTAGGAGATGAGCATAAAATTCATTTGGTAGGATGGGAGAAGGTGCGTTCTCCTATGGCTGGTGGTGGGTTGGGGATTAGGAAAATCACCACCTTTAATAAAGCCCTTCCGGGCAAGTGGTTGTGGCAGTATGGGGTTAAGGAGACACGCATATGGAGGCGGGTGATAGCTTAGAAATTTGTGGAGGAATGTGCGTGGGTGTGTTGGGGGGGGGGGGTTTGGTACTCGAAGTTGCGAAGGGGTTCGCATGGGTGTGACTTATGGAGAGAGATACGGAAGGGGTTGGGGAGTTTTAGCAAGTTCATTTATTTTGAGATTAGGTTGGGAAGTAGGGTCCAGTTTTGGCATGATTGTTGGTGTGGGGATCAACTATTGAAAATATCCTTCCCGATTTTATTTAAAATTGCTACTCATAGGGAGGCATTTGATTTTATTTGAGATTGCTACTCACAGGGAGGCATATGTGGCTAATATGTTGGAGAGTCACATGGCAAAGGAAGGGTGGAATTGGGATGTTTGGCTCCAATGTGGTTATTGGGAAATGGAGTTGGTGGGGGCCTTTTCTCATGCCTTGTGAGTCACAAAATCCTCCAAATGAGGACAGGCATAGGATGAGGTAGAGGTTGAAGTTGAAAGGGAATTTTGACACACAATCCTTTTATGTTGGTTTGAGGGGGTCTAGCTCCACTACTTTTCCTTGGAACAGCATTTGAGGTACGAAGGCCCCACGTAAAGTGTCTTTGTTTGTTTGGATGGCTGTATGGAGGAAAACTTTAACAGGTGACTATTTGAGGAGAAGGGGCATTCCAATTGTGGATTGGTGCTGCCTATGCCAGTGTAGTGAAGAGTGTTGATCATCTCCTGTTGCACTATTAGAAAGTTCTTGGTTATGGACTTCTGCATTTAGATCGTGCAGTGTTGCTTGGGTTTTACCCAAGAAGGTTTTTGACTTATTGGCAGGATGGAGAAACTGTCTGGGGAAGCACTTCAAATATTTGGAATTTGGTAATTGATGTCACGGAAGCTACATTGTGTGATGTGGATTATTTGGAGAAAGCATAATAGTCGTACTTTCGAAGATATGGAGCTTAATGGGGATCAGCTTAGAAGCTTTATTTGCAAGGACCTTGTTTGATTGGTCTCGTGTGGGGATTTACTTCTAGGGAATCCATTTCGCTGTTTTTAGATTCCCTTTCTTCTTGTACATATATATATACATATATATATATATATAAATAATGAACATTCATTTTTTTAATGAAAAATAATGAAGTAGTCTTCTCTAAATAGTAAATATAAGTTTTCTTACTTATAAAAAAAAAAGTAGTATTTTATTGTACTAAAGCAAGAGGAAGTTGATTAAGAATATTATTCAGTGTTTTTAGTGCTGAGGCACAGTTGGCCTTATCATTTATTTTCTCCCTTAGTCTTCTCTCATTTCTTGTGGATTCACATTTTTTTTTATAGGTAATAAAACTTCTATTCAAAAATGTTGAACATCACGTTCACAATGGTGAACATCCTGATCAAGAAAAGATACAAGTTCAATAACTTAATCTAATAGAGCGTAAGAATTCAGAAATGGAAATACAATTCGTAAAACCCCAAACACACGCCCACATATACTATTCATATAGCTCTAGGAAACCATAATATTCTCTCTTCCTTTTTACAACCCCAAATTAAGCCCTTTCATTTACCGATCAAAATTCAAAAGCCTAAAACCCCACATACTTCTACCAGATAGCCATCAAACAAGTCATCAAACTACCTTCAACAATTCTAAAGCCTAGACCCACAAATTCTCCTAACGCTAAACCCACCACAAGCACACAGAATTTGTCCTACGTCAATTACAAGAAAGGGAATTTGTGCCTGTTGTGGGTTTAGGGTTAACATGAATCAAATAAAAAAATAAAACTGGAAGCACAAAAAAACATAAGAAAAATACTAATCTCAATTCAAAAGTCATCACAGATTTTGTTGTGGATGCTAAGTTTAAAGAAATAGAGCTTAGATGTGCACGTTCTACGCTAGAGATTAAGTCTTTTTTCTTGCAAACTCTCCTTGATTGGAGTGTGGCTTTATCCCATTTTTCTTCTTTTTCCCTTCCTATTTTACTTGATCGTTGTAATTTTGGTTTTTGATTTGTGCCCCCATAGTACATCCCCAATGTACTCGGGTTGGCTTTTTTTTTTTTTTTGAATAAAATTTTTACATTACCTATCAAAAAAAAAAGTTTAAAGAAATAGCATTATTAATTTATCAAAAAAAAAGAAAAAAAGAAATAGCATTAGTAAATATTTTTCTCTTGATTTGAAAATTTAGCAAATTCCAATATTAAGCAACAGCTTTATCTAGTTAGACGGCTCATATGACCATTCGGCTTTCACAAGAAACATGAAACATTATTTGAGTTATAAAGAAAAAACATAAGAAAAACTAGAAGAAAAAAATATATATGAATACATTAAGGAGAATTTAAAACTTACTATTCCACAATATCCCACACAGCCATGTATTTCACATTCATAGAGGTGATCATTTCCTGTTTGTGGGACCAATTAGGCTCAACTACTGCAATCTTCAACTCCTCAATGCCCCGAAATCCAGGTATGTGGAGTAAATCAGCAAAGTTAGAACCTACTATTAGCTTAATAAAACAGCATGCTAAAACAGATAGAAACTTTAAACCACATGCTATTCAAGAAAATGAAAGTTCATACATATTTATTCTTCTAGACCAAAAAGAAGCAAATGTTGTCTTACAATAAGGTATAACATATCTTTGCAAGAAAATATCAATATACAAATAATTTGAATAACAATAAACACCTCATCAATACTTATAATGAAGACAAACTATTAGTATTTACTAACCATAAAATTACATTCTAATAAAGTAACTTTTTGTTATTGCAATATGCCCAATTTATCCACCTCCATTTTTTTAATAATGTCACTGTTAAAATATATCACGTTGGCTGTTGCCCAATTTTGTGTCTTCACATTGAAAAGGAAGTGACTGTTTGAACAAAAACTGTAGGGAGGATGAATAATAGCAAAAAACACAGGACTTTACATTAGTTTCTTTCACCTAACAAATTATTTGATAATTTACCCAATAAATGTCAGTGTCACTCAAAATTTAGAAAACAGAACGGTTGACTAATTACGATATGAAGTGCTAATCGAACTAAATGGATGTGAATTTTAAGAGCACTGACCTGGAGTGCTACATTCATTATTTGTTTGAACTGCATCTTTTGTAACTACACGGAGCTTTATAATGACAGTCTCAACCTGAATGCAGCCCATATAAGAAAAAAACAGAATTTCAAAACCAAACATCTATGAATATGACCAAATATCCTAACAGGAGCATTAGAACTCACTCTTCGAGTCCACTGACAAGTAATATCAATAACATCATCGAATCCGCATTCAAAGTTAAAGGTTCCTTCATTTCCATGTGGATTTGAACCACTAATTTTGATGCAACTGTGTGACAAAGTTAACTGGGGACCCGTGCAATAAATATTCCGATATAAAACATAATCCGTATAAAGAACGACCTCCATATCTGTGTCATCCTGTGAATTGCAAAAAATGATAAATAGTCACAACTCAAGAGGCCTTCTGACCACTACAAATAGAGATATTAGTAAAATGTACCAAATTTTAACAATGGTGCCAAGAATTACCTAGAAATGTAAATGGCTATCTATATATTTATTACATTATTGAAATATCTTCTTTAGTTTACATATGAAGTAAATCATATCGGAACCATTATTATGACTCTTGCTCCCCCCCCCACCCCCCTCCTCCACCCCACCCTCTCCCTCAACCATCACCTGCTTTCTTTCCTTTCTTGCCACCCTCACATTTTCCTTCTCCCTCCCCCTTATGCTTTCCTCCACAGTTTGGGTGTTTCCCATATCCTTATCCCCCTCTTCCACCACTGCCTTTGCCCTCCCCTTCCCCACCACCTCAGGGGTCTAACCAAGTTTTGCCTAAACAGCCTACTCTTGTACCTGCACCTTTAACCATACCAAGTTTACCCTCCATAGAAACCTCTCCAATCATCCCTCCTAAAACTCTATCCTCTGCCCTTGGAGGCTGCATGAGGTCGTTTCATATTGATGCAAAACATTTTTCATTTTCTTTTGATGGGGGGCGGTCTGATTCATATGGTTTACATGAGACACGTCGGAATGTCAAGAGCTCTATTTGGGTTGGTTGTAGGGGCTTGGAGTGGATTCTTACTTGTCTTGAGGATATACGAGATTGGGTGCCTGGCCTTGTTTTACTTTGTAAGAGATTCAGGGAAAATGGAAAGTTGTTAAGAGTTTTGTGGGAGATCTAACAAAGCTCGTCTGTTTGTTGTTATTACAGTCTATTTTGGAGGGTCTAGGAAAGGTTGTATTATGATACCAGCAAGCTCTAATAGAGCTGGCTGGTCCTTGTTTCAGAAAGAGCTTAGGAATTTTTGCTTTGGTGCTAAACCGGCATCTCTGGCCAAAGTTCCTTTAAATAATGGTGGTGATGGTGGTAAGCTTGCTGGTGGTGGCCGGAGTGGAAAGAGTATATGTCTGTTTTTGGTAATCAGCAGAAGTTAGGAATTTTGAAAAAAAAAATGGAGCTAAAAGGGGGCAGAACGTGATTCATGGAGTTTCTTTTGAAAATGGTTCAGCTATAAATGGCAATGGTTCAGCTTTTTATGGCAGACCCACGCGGGCTTTCAAGTTTAAGTTGACTCCTGCTTGCCTGGCTTTGAGGGTGTGCAAGCCTGAGGGAGGGAGGCATGTTGTGTCTTGTCTGGGTGCTAATGAGATCAAGTGGCCCATAGATTTAAGTGTTGGGCCAGTAGTCACTAAACAAACAGGTGGGCTGGATGAAGCCCAACCCGTGATGCAAGTGCCTTCACTTAAGAAGGGCAGTTTGGTCAAGCCCAGTTGTTTTCAAGTTCAGTATGATGCTCAGTCAACGTGGGTCTTAGGCGAGAGCTTGAGAGGTAACTTGAGTGGAGATTCCGAGTCGTCAGAGGGCGCAGCGGTGCCGGGTCTGGAACTCACTGTCTCTGCCCTCAACGTTGACCCAGTCCATGGTGTCTCAATGGTCTCACCGTCAGCTAGTTTGAAGGGAACTAATCCCGCTGCAGCGGTAAGTGCGACAGCGGCCCACCCCGTGGCAGCTTCTAAAGTCAACGATAAAGGGCTTTTACCCCAAACTTTTGAGCTGGAGTATGATGGGTGCACGCCGATGCAACACTCCGGTGCACCGGGGGCTGAAACAGACTTGGAGAGTGGACATAGCCTCTCCATGTTGGTTGCCGACTCCGGCAAGGTGGGTCCTTCAGAGAAGTTGGATAAGTGGGGAAACAAAATCGTTTTTCCCCTTTGTCTGAGCTAGGTAACGAGATGGGAACTGAGTTTGGGGAAGGGGGAATTCGAGATGAGGTTTTTAGTGAATACCACGAAGTGGTGGTACAGCCGAGGTCAGTGGCTTCTGTTAGTTTTAGTCATAAAGATTCTAGGCTTCTTTTCCTGCCGTGGGACATCAGTGAAGCTGATACCTGTGGTGGTGGTAGTGGGGTGAAAGATAACTGTCTTTTGGAGTGTAATCCGTTGACTCGGTGAAACCCCATTACATTTGGTGAGGTTGGGCGTCCCAGCTGATGAAAGATTTTTGTAATTTGGTGGGTTTTCCTATTGTGAAACATGAAGCTCATTGTTTGGCTCTGTTTCGCCTTCTTGAACAGGAATGTCTCAAGGTGATCGATGTTGGGGTGCCTAAGCAACCTACAAACTCAGGGTCGTGGGGTCTTAGGGAGCTTAAGGGGCTTATTTCTAATGTTAATTCAATGGTGTCTCCTCTAGGAGTAGGAGCAGAGCTCCTTCGAAGGCTGTGGGGGTTGTTGGCAGTTTTAAATGAATTTACACCTTCTTTCTTGGAATGTAAGGGGGCTTAACAATCCCCGGAAGAGACAGGTTTGTCAGAATCTTCTAAAAGAGTGGAAATGCGACATTGTTTGTTGTCAAGAAACGAAAGTAGCATCTGTAGACACTGCTTTTGTTCGAAGTTTATGGGGAAGTCCTTTCATTGATTGGGATGCTTTGGATGCTGTCCAGACATCGGGAGGGGTCTTGCTGGTTTGGGACAAGAGGGTTTTTGAAAAGTTGGATATTATTGTTGGACAGTTTTCTGTCAGTTTCTTATTGAGAGGGGTGGTGGATGACTTTGTTTGGGCCTGTACAGGTGTATATGGCCCCAATAATGACGGACAACGGCCTTTTTTGTGGGAGGAGTTATTACGGGTGTGCACCAGGTGGCCCATGGCATGGTGTTTAGTAGGGGATTTTAATATTATTAGGTACCCAAGTGAAAGACTTGGCTGTGAGCCGTTCAGCCCTGCTATGTTTGCTTTCTCAGACTTCATAGAGAGTAATTCTTTAGTTGATCTACCGTTAAAAGGGGCTTCCTTTACTTGGTTTAAAGATTCTAGTGTCCCCTCTATGTCAAGAATTGACAGGGCTTTGGTTTCTCTAGATTAGGAAGAACATTTTGGGAATATATCCCAACGGGTGCTTCCTCGTGTTATTTCAGATCACTGTCCGCTTTTGTTGGAAGCTGGTGTTGTTCGACAAGGCCGAAGTGCCTTTAAATTTGAAAACATGTGGCTGCAAGCTGAGGGTTTTGTTGATAGAGTTCAGCAATGGTGGATTGGTTACAGTTTTACAGGCTCTCCAAGTTTTATTTTGGCACAAAAGTTGAAGGCTTTGAAAGCAAATTTAAAAAAGTGGAACAGGGAGGTGTTTGGTGACCTGGCTTTTAGGAAGAAGAATTTGTTGACTGAACTTATGGGTCTAGATGCTAGAAAGAAGTCGGTGGGTCTGTCGAATGAGGATCAAATTCGTTGCATTCGTATCAAAGGAGACATTGATCATTTGGTATCTCTTGAGGAAATTTCTTGGAGACAAAAGTCTCGTGCTCTGTTTGTGAAGGAAGGAGATAATAGTACTCGTTTCTTTCATAGATTAGCAAATTCCCACAGAAATGCTAATTTGATTAAGAGGCTAGAGGTGGAGGGAGTTTTTTATGAGGATGAGGTTGATGTGCGCTCTCAGTTAGTTCTCTTCTACCAGGGGCTGTATGAGGAAACTGAGGTGAGGCGTCCTATGATGGATGGGCTAGATTTTGCATGCATTGAAGAGGAAGATAGGTTGTCCTTAGAGAAGGAGTTCTCGAAGGAGGAAGTCTTCCAGGTATTAAGGGAGATGGAGGGTGATAAAGCCCCTGGTCCTGATGGTTTCACCATGGCTTTTCTTTTACAAATGTTGGAGTGTTGTGGAAAAGGATGTCATGGATTTCTTTGATTACTTTCATCAGCACGGTATCTCTTGAGGAAATTTCTTGGAGACAAAAGTCTCGTGCTTTGTTTGTGAAGGAGAGAGATAATAGTACTCGTTTCTTTCATAGATTAGCAAATTCCCACAGAAATGCTAATTTGATTAAGAGGCTAGAGGTGGAGGAAGTTTTCTATGAGGATGAGGTTGATGTGCGCTCTCAGTTAGTTCTCTTCTACTAGGGGCTGTATGAGGAAACTGAGGTGAGGCGTCCTATGATGGATGGGCTAGATTTTGCATGCATTGAAGAGGAAGATAGGTTGTCCTTAGAGAAGGAGTTCTTGAAGGAGGAAGTTTTCCAGGTATTAAGGGAGATGGAGGGTGATAAAGCCCCTGGTCCTGATGGTTTCACCATGGCTTTTCTTTTACAAATGTTGGAGTGTTGTGGAAAAGGATGTCATGGATTTCTTTGATTACTTTCATCAGCACTCTATGTTTGAACGGTCTTTGAATGCTTCATTTCTCACTTTAATTCCCAAGAAGTGTAATGCTGTTAACATTAAGGATTTTCGCCCCATCAGTTTGGTGGGTAGTATGTACAAGTTGCTATCTAAGGTGTTGGCTAATAGGTTGAGGGCAGTTTTGGCTAATCTTATCTTTGAGACTCAAATTCGTTTATTGGGGGGTAGGCAAATTCTGGATTCAATGCTTATTGCTAATGAATGTCTGGATAGCAGGTTGAAGAGCAGATTACCGGGTGTTGTTTGCAAGCTTCCTGAGCTCTGTGTGTGTTCAGCAGTCAAGGATGCTTGGATCTCTGAGGTGTTGTGGATTCCAGGAGGGGGTACTGTTAGAGTATGGGATTTAAGGTTTCATAGAGCTTTTGAAAATTAGGAGCTACCTGCATCTTATTCTCTTTTCCAGCTTATCCAATCTCATATTCCTCGAGGTGTTAGGAGTGATACTCTTGGCTGGCGGCTAAAAGGTGATGGCAAGTTTGACACCCGGTCTTATTACCATGTGATTCAGGGTGCATCGAATTCTTTGTTTCCTTGGAAGGGTGTTTGGAAACCTAAGATTCCTAGGCGAGTGGCGTTCTTTTTGTGGACAGCTGCTCATGGTCTGATCCTCACTTTGGATAATCTAATGCTTAGGGGGCGCCCTTTGGCTACTTGGTGCTGTATGTGTTGTTGTGATGGGGAGTCAATAGACCACCTTCTTCTTCATTGTCCTGTTACTCATTCCCTTTAGACTTTTATGCTTCAGGCTTTTGGTATTCATTGGGTTATGCCAAATTCAGTGGCGGGTTTGTTATCTTGTTGGCATCAGTGGCTTGGGAAACATAATTTGAACATTTGAAACTTGGTTCCAGGGTGCTTAATATGGATTGTGTGGCTGGAACGAAATCGTCATTCCTTTGAGGATATTGAGAAGACGTTGGATGAGTTAAAGGTTTTATACCAGCGTAGTCTTTTGGAGTGGTCTCGTTGTTGGGGTTTTACTTATTGTTCTTCTCTCTCTGAGTTTATGCTTTCCCTTAGCTTAGTTTCCTGATTACTCTTTTTGGTGCGTTGTTTGTTCTATTTTTTCTTGTAGTTCATCATCATGAACAACTTGTACTTTTCCTTATTTTCTCTTTAATAATATTTTTCTGTTTACCTATCAAAAAAAAAGAGAATAAGTACTAATCCTATTTGCAAACACCATACACCCTACAAATTATGGTTTATTTTAAAAGAATTCTCACACAGTCAGATAGAAGCTAGTGTCTTCAGTCCCGGCAAAACTATATGCTATCTCCAATTGGATGTAAAGCATTATCCCAAGCCAGTGTGAATGCAACCAAGGATGAACAAAACATATGAGGTGACAACAGAACTGAGTAACTTACAAAGCCATTTATTATAATCTATAAATGCAATAAGCATAACTTGATGGGCGTGAGGAACAAATAGTGGTCAATTTTTCCCTTAATGATAAGCTGTAAATCACCATGTGTAATCATTGCAAGAAAAATGTGGACGAAAATACCATAAGTTTGAAGTGGCTCTCCAAAGCATTACATTATCCCTCCAAAGTAGGTGGGAATAATGGCACAATAATGTTTTACATAGCCAATCAACAAATAATGCCCCAATAGATATGGAGAATTTAGGTGAAGGACTCCATAATCAAGAAATCCTGGACAGTTTAGCCTTTCAGATCTAAACAACATCATTTTTGAAACCCCAAAGGTCAGTAAATTCTGCTCAATCTCTACTTAAATAATCCTAATATTTTCAAATTTATAAAAAGAAAAGATAACTACCATTCCCATATCGCCAAAGGACTGATCTGTTGCATAACCATTCAATGAAACTGAAATTATAAAACATAGTAAGAAGATGGAGGTGGTCCACATAAATGTAAAACACACAATGCAGTTAATAAGTATCATAATCCTGAGAAATATCTCCATCTTCTACAGTTTCAGAGGTAGGACTTGAGGGAGAATTCCCGCTCATGCTCTCATCAGCATCTGATATCACATCAACTGGCTCATTCTGCACAAATTCCAGATAATGTGAACATGATTTTGAATATTCATTTATAATTAATAAACATATGAAAGTAAAAGTACTTTGGATGGAGCCTCCAAAAGTGCAGAATCTATCTGCCCTTTTTCTGGAGTAGGAGCTTCAAGGATTGAATCTTTTCTCTCCAGTTCAGAAATGAAACATCTGGATCCATTACTATCTGGTTTTAAATCAGGTTGTTCATGTCTAATAGAATCGGAATCCTGGGTAGCATCCAACCCAGAGAACTCCCTTTTGTAAGCAAAGCTCTCTCCCTCTATGCCCAGAGGTTTAAATGAATTAGCATCATCCCTACCATGTTTACAGTCAATTGCATCAATATCTACACAATGTATACTACCGACTTCCTTCGTTCCATGATTGGCTCCCTCAGTAACTGCAAACAGATATAAATGCATTAAGAATACATAGAAATGGATTATAATATTAAAGTTGAATCAGTTTAGATCCAACTTAATTAAAATAACAAGTTAAATAAGTCTTAAAAAAAATATAATAAGAAAAAAAATTCGGAGGCAAGAAAAACCAATTCAAACATAAGAACAGGTTTAACATAAACTCCTGGCAACCAGCACGACCAGCAAAGTCTATAATTTATGGCTCATAACCACATGCTAATAATTTACCAAATTATGCAGGTAGAAAGACAGCTAAAGATTTTCTAATTCTTTACCATACTAATACAAAATTCTTGACCAGAAACCTTTCTTTCCTTTTGTCAAGAAAGAATTTCAAAAAACAGTTTGGCTCAGCTACAAGCCTTGACACATACAATTGACAGGGATATCCACATGTCATTACCTAGTGCTTCTTCGGGTATCTTGGGTCATACTTTTTCTATTGTTCCATTCCTTTTTCTTCTCTTTTTTTTTTTTTTTTTTTCCTTGTGCAATTGGATGAGGGCAATTTAGAAGAAAATCCATTTAACATGAAAGTCTGTAAACTGAAACAAACTTCTTAAACAAGCATTCAGTGTCACCTTTAAAAAAAAAAAAAAGGAAGAAGAAGAAGAAGAAGATGCTACACACAAATTTCGGCCAATTTATAATTGGTACAGAAGCTCAATCTATGCTGTCTACAGTAACTTTAAACAGAACGTTTTAATATTATATATTTCACAAGATTAATGATTAATTGAACTCAAAAAGTGAGCTTGGTTAATACAATTCCCCCCCCCCCTCCCAAAAAAAAAAAAAAAAACAAACACACACAAGTGTGAAAACCATCAACACAATTATACAAGGTAGTTCCTCGAGCATCTTGCTAAAACTTCCCTCTAATGTACTATAGTGCATGTAACATAAGAAATTACTTCGCCATGCAATTTATTTAAATATAAATTACTAAAGGGTCCCAGAATATATCCTCCTTCAGTCAAGACAAACTCAAGAAATGAGAGGTTCAGAATGTACAGGAAAGTGTATAGACCTCTGCTTGAAAAGTGAAAACACACTTCATTCAACTCAACATTCCTTAACCCCAACTAATCAGAAAGGATTTCATGAAATTCAATATATTTTTTTCTAAATAACATAATAACTTAACAGACCCAACCAAAATTTTCAGCAATTACCAAACAAAGAAAAGGTCAACGACTGCATACATTAAGCCTAGTCTGGATCATTGAATTACAGTTTACTGGGTTTTCTTTGAGAAATTTCTCTGACTTACAGGTATAATCTTTTGCTTCTCTTAAAATTTAATTTTTATTTATTTGTTTCTAGAGAAGGCTTAGCAAAAAAAGGAAATTTTAGCTTCGGATTTTGAGCAGTGAAGCAGAATGAAATAGACTGATTGCAAAACAAATTTCAAAGTATTTGAAGTGATTCATTGCAATTAATAGTGATTCCAGTGAATATGTAGTTGGAAAGGAAGATTAAAATCTATAAACATCTTAAATAAGGATTAACGTTGGGAAATCAAAAACCAAAAAAAAAAAAGTAATTTTTGCTCCAACCTCACTAAAAAATTTCTCTAGCTTACTTCAAAGTTTGGAGTTAATGGCGGAGGGTTTATTCTTCATCCTCAAAATATTAGAGCACAATCACAGACGGCACAACCAAGCTCCGCTGATCTCATCTTGGATTCTTTCTGGGTAAAAAATTAGACCTCTCTTTTCTCTTTTTCCCAAATCTTTTCTTTCCCCATCTCCATCTCCATCTTCATCTTCATCACTCACTCACTCTTTCTCTAAACAAGACAAAGCTGGTCAACCACCCACCACCGTCCACCCACCACACCTAAGCCAAAAAATACCACCTTTCTCAAACCCCAAAACCCAAATCAAACTAAACCCACAACTCAGAACTCCAAAAACCAAACAAAATCATCAAGTCCCCAAACCCAAGAATGAAGCCTTTTGTTTGTGGTAGTTGATTGGCTGAACCCATAGTGTTCGGCCATGGTGGTCTAGGCTAGGTGGGATTCGGGTTTAGAGAACTAGAAAGAGCAGGGGTTTAATTTATGTGGGTTTTTGCCTTTGTGATGGTTATGTGATGTTCGGCCATGGCCATGGCCATTGGAGCTCTAGCCATGGAGGTTTGGCTTTGTGATGGTGAAGAGAGAAGAGAGGTGAGAGGTGAAAGATCAGAGAGAACTTTTTACCTTTTTGAGGAGATGAGAATGCACGTGAAATCAGAAAGTATGAAAGTAAAAATAATAAAAATAAAATAAAATATTATTTAAATCAAATGAAGCGATTAGGGGTGTGCACAAACAGACCGGCACCGACCCAACCGACCGGTGCCGACAATACCGCACCGCCGATGGAGCCGACCGATGGAGTTGAGGCCGGTGAACGGAGGGGAACCCTAGTTCCGACACCGGTGCGGTACAGAAGTCGGAAGCAAGTCTGAAACCGATTCAAAAAACCGAACCGACCGATAAATCTATGTATATATATATATATATATATTTCAGAACGACGTCGTCATTGAGTTTTTTTTTTTTTAACATGAAAACGGCGTCGTTTGGTGCACAACCCTAACCCTAACTCTCAGGTATAAATTTGTTATTTTCTCCGTCTTCTTCCTTAACTCTCTCAGACTCTCAGTCTCTCTTTCGCCTCTAGGCTTTGCTGGTTGATGGCTCTCCTTGAGTCATTGTTTGACACATCCCTCTCTCACCGCCTCACCAGTCACTGGCTGACCGCTTCACTGCCACCACCCACTCCATCGGTAACCCCATGTCTCCACTCTCCATCTCTCACCTTGCTGATTTAAAGATTCTCTCTCTCACTTTGAGTCCAATTGTCCAAGTTCATCTGTGAACTATGATCTAACATTTTTTTATTCTTGCCATTTTTCAGCAATTTGATTCTTGCCATTTTATTCTTGCCATTTTCCTTTTACTCATGCATTCGTTTATTTATTTATTTATTTTATATAGTTATTAAATTAAATCTGGGGTTTTCTTATTGTATTGGCTTTTTCATTGGTGAACCTGATTGCCTAATTAAGTAATGAGTATTGAGTAACTGAGTATAATTTGTATAAGTATGAGTTGGAATATGTTTTTGTGTATGGCAGGTTGTTGTGAAAAATTATTTGTGATGTTTTTAGTTTTTACTTTTGTGTTTGTGTTGTCTGAAACAAAAAAAAAAATGTTTCAAACCGACCAAACCGATTAAACCGACCGCAAAAACCGCACCGTTATATGTTGAAAAACCGACCTTAAGTGGTATGCATCGGTTTTAATTATGAGAAAACCGATCTCTGTCGGTTCGGTAATAAATTTGGCAAAAAGCCGAGTCTACCGAACCGCGCACATCCCTAGAAGCGATAAGAGAGAACCTTTTTCCTTTTCAAGAAGATGAGAATGCACGTGAAATCAGAAAGTATGAAGTAAAAATAATAATAAAAAAATAAAAAAATATTATTTAAATCAAATGAAGTGTTTCGATATTCTGAAATTTTGCAAAACTAGTTGCGTAAAATATAAAAAATAAAATTTTATGCTAAAATTGACAGCAAATTTTACGAAGGCTGCAAATGCTCTTACAATCTGCTTTGCTTTTTATTTTTTCTTCTTTCTTTGCTTCTTCGTTCAGTCTGCCAGTGGTTTATTTATTCAAATAAGATTTCCTTTACAGATTTGAGATTACAATTTGCTTTAAGTCCTACACGTAGTGGGCTGCACTTCAAGTTATATTCTAAAAGCAAAGTTATACTCGCCAACCTACACTTCAATTTAGATTACAGTTTGCTACAAGTTCTGAAGTCCAAGTGTGATTTTTCTTTCCTTTGTTATTAGTCATTAAATTAATTAATCTCTTTTTGGTTAAGATTAAATTAATTAATCTATTATATGATATATAAATATAATACACTATTATTAAAACTAGTACTATATACTTTGTCTAATTTTTTTGTTTGTTTATATAATACACAGGTGACTCTTTTTCTCTCTCACTCTCTATGTCTGAACGTCTCTCTATGTGGCGTCTCAAGTCTCTCGTTCTCTCTACTGCTAGTGCTGCAGCTACGTCTTTTTTTTTTATCTTTTATCAAAGTTTTAACTTTTAAACTTATTAAACCAAAAAAAAAAAAACTTTTAAACTTTTGTTTCCAAACCTTGGCTTGGTTTCAGCACCTTTGAATGACATTTCTTTCCTTTTTTTTATGTCACTTTGCTTCTTTTGTTTGCTTGTGTCAGCCAGATAAGATGGGTAAGTCAGGTCTATGTCTGAACGTCTCTCTATGTGGCGTCTCAAGTCTCTCGTTCTCTCTACTGCTAGTGCTGCTGCTACGTCTTTTTTTTTATCTTTTATCAAAGTTTTAACTTTTAAACTTATTACACCAAAAATAAAAAAACTTTTAAACTTTTGTTTCCAAACCTTGGCTTGGTTTCAGCACCTTTGAATGACATTTCTTTCCTTTTTTTTATGTCACTTTGCTTCTTTTGTTTGCTTGTGTCAGCCAGATAAGATGGGTAAGTCAGGTCTATGTCTGAACGTCTCTCTATGTGGCGTCTCAAGTCTCTCGTTCTCTCTACTGCTAGTGCTGCTGCTACGTCTTTATTTTTAGGATAAATTTTATTAACTATTCTTGAAGTTTGGGCAAATACCAAGGAGGTCCAAAAAATTTTAAAACTGACTACTTTAGTCCCTAAAGACAACTTTGTCCCTAACCTCCATTAGCCCGCCGTTAGCTTCTCTCTTCTTAGTAACTCTATCTTCCTTCGTCCTGAATGTCCCTGGTGGCAGTCCATCAAATAGGAAAGTCATTGAATTTTGGTGGAAACAAAGTTCTTTGAAGGAATGAGGAGTCCCATGAGCAACTGATCATCTAGGAATCCAAGTCACCCTTATGTATTGTATTGTGTGGGTAATACCTCTGGTGCATAAAAATAAATGCAGACTTTGAAATTGTTAAGGAACCAAAAGCTAGTATAGCAAGTTAAGTGGGTGGCTAGCACCGTAGGACTAGGACTTTGAAATCGTCGTTCTTCTCTCTTTAATTCACTTTGTCCTTCTCTTTCTCTCTAACCTTAGATCTCTTCTCTTTTCAATTCACTCATCCCTCTATATCTCTAACCATAGATCTGCCACAACCACCTCAGCAATTGAACCCAAATCCAAAAAAACCAGCAACTCCACCACCATTTCTCTACCCACAACCACCCCCACTACAAATATACCCATATTAGAACTCATCACCACCACCGGCCAC
The DNA here is from genome assembly GCA_033629205.1 of Lithocarpus polystachyus. Taxonomy (NCBI): domain Eukaryota; kingdom Viridiplantae; phylum Streptophyta; class Magnoliopsida; order Fagales; family Fagaceae; genus Lithocarpus; species Lithocarpus polystachyus. The sequence goes on from CM066171.1 coordinate 65,074,859, forward strand.
AAAACCCAGCCAAATCCACTGTAACAAAACTCAAATCCTTCAACAAAACCCAAATCCAAAAAACTTACAGAAAACCCACCACTCCATAAGAACCCACAACCACCACTGCAAAGCCAACCCATATCGAAACCCACCACCGGACACAAACCCAAAAACCCATAACAAACCCACCATATATCTGAACCCACCACCACCGAAAAATCCCCAACAAACCAAAACCCAGCACCGGCAACCCACAACCACGCACAACCACGGCCCACAACCACTAAACCCACAAACCACTGCTGCGAAAAGAAGAAAAAGACAATGAAAGGGTGAGCAAAGAGAGGAGAGTGGGTTGGGTTGGAGAGAGAGATGAAAGGGAGAAGAGAGGTCTGACTTCTAAGGGAGAAAGAATGGAATTAGAGAGTTACAGCGAGAGAGATAGGCTTGAGAAAGAAAAATGAGTAACGGAGGCTAACGGAGTTAGGATTATATTGTCTTTAGGACTAAAGTGATCAAATTTGAAATGTTGTGGACCCCCTTGGTATTTTCCCAAATTTCAGGAGTAGTTTGTGAAATTTACCCTTTTTTTTTACCTTTTATCAAAGTTTTAACTTTTAAACTTATTAAACCAAAAAAAAAGACTTTTAAACTTTTGTTTCCAAACCTTGGCTTGGTTTCAGCACCTTTGAAAGACATTTCTTTCCTTTTTTTTTTATGTCACTTTGCTTCTTTTGTTTGCTTGTGTCAGCCAGATAAGATGGGTAAGTCAGGTCATTGGTGTAAGTAATTACTAAGTGTGAAAAGTTTTTTTAATACAGTTTTTACTTTTTAACTCATCTTTTTGTGGTCCAGAGTGTATGCCCATATATGTAATATTTTATTCTTTAATGCATATTTGTGGAAGTGATGTTTTTGAGTGCCTTTAAGGGGGTGTTTGGTGAAGTAGTTTGAAAATTGTTGTTTATTGTTTTTTGAAATACGTGTGGGTGAAAAAGTGTATTGGAATACGTAAAATGCTGTTTAAAAACTGAAAATTGTTGTTTAAAAACACAAACCAAACACCCCCTAAGTTGTTTCAATTTCAAGAATTATTTGACTGAACCACTGTGAATTATTTGACTTAGGTTTTATCGGACAAAAATTCACATGGTGCAATGGGCGGGAGGGTGAGCAACGCACTAAGGTTAGGCTTGATAGAATGGTTGCGAATGAGGAGTGGATGAGCTTATTCCCTGAGGCGAGAGTGAGACATGTAGCGATGTCCATTTCAGATCATTGCTTGTTAGTGCTATCTCTTACACGCAATCAGACCAAAAAACATGGGAGGAAACGTTTCTTCTTCGAAGCAATGTGGACAAGGGATGAAAGGTGTAGAGAAATTGTAGAAGGGGCATGGGATCCAGGTCGGTTAGATGTAGAGGATGGCATAATGGGTAGACTTAAAAGATGCCAGGAACAACTTCAGAAATGGAATTGGACAGAGTTCGGTAATGTCAATAAGATGCTGAAACAAAAAAAGGAGAAACTCCAACAGCTGGAGTTATGGGACAGCTTACATGGGAGAACAGAGGAGATTAAGCGGGTGAGAAGGGAGATCAATGAGATTCAGGTTAGAGAAGAAATGATGTGGAACCAAAGGTCGAGAGCTCTTTGGTTGAAATGGGGGGATAAAAATACAAAGTTTTTCCACACTATTGCAAGCCAAAGACGAAGGAAAAACTGGATTTTGGGGCTGCAAAATCCGGCTAGGGAATGGAAAGAGGGTAAAGAGGAGATCGAACAAACCATTGTGGAATATTTTGAGACCATGTACAAGTCCAACTAGCCAACCAACTTTGAGGCTAGTTTGAGCTCTATAACTCCCTGGGTTTCTTCGGAAATGAATGAAGAACTTCTGGCAGACTTCAAGGCTGAGGAAGTGTGGCAGGCCCTAAAGCAAATGCACCCAACAAAAGCCCCCGGTCCGGATGGGATGTCACCAATCTTCTTTAAACACTATTGGAATATTGTTGGGCCAGAGGTGGTCAAGTGTGTTCTCTCCTCCCTTAATTCGGGTAGGATGCCACGTAAATTGAATGAAACCTATATTTGCCTTATCCCAAAGGTGAATTCCCCCCAAAAGATCACTGACTTCAGGCCAATAAGTTTATGTAATGTGGTGTATAAACTAATTTCAAAGATCCTAGCCAATAGGCTGAAACGAGTGTTGGATGTAGTAATTGATGAGTCGTAAAGCGCTTTTGTACCTGACAGACTTATTACAGATAACGTGCTTGTTTCTTTTGAGACCATGCATTGCATAGATCAAAGGAAGAAAGGGAAGGAAGCGCTTATGGCCATAAAGCTAGACATGAGCAAGGCGTACGATAGAGTCGAATGGGTGTTTCTGGAAGCGATGATGAGAAAGATGGGTTTTCAAGAAAGGTGGATTTCCCTAATAATGATGTGTGTAACTACGGTTTCATACTCTGTTTTAATTAATGGGGAACCAAAAGGGAAAATTATCCCTTCAAGGGGTTTACAACAAGGCGATCCAATCTCCCCTTACTTGTTCCTATTATGTGCGGAAGGGCTATCGGCTATGTTCAAAAAGGAGGAAAGGGGGGGGGGGGCATTTAAAAGGGATTGCAGTAAGTAGAAGAGCTCCAAGCATAACACATATGTTGTTTGCCGACGATAGCATTGTTTTTTGTAGAGCCACGAGGGATGAATGTGATAGGGTTCTAAAAGTGCTTGAAGATTATGAAGGAGACTCGGGGCAAAAGCTCAATAAGGAAAAAACATCTCTCTACTTCAGCAAGAACACTAGCAGGGAGATAAAGGAGTATGTGCAAGAGAAGTTTGCAGCTAGAGTAGTCCAGCACCATGAGAAGTACTTGGGGCTGCCACCGCTGGTGGGGAGAGGGAAAAGAAAGGCTTTCAACCGAATCAAGGACCAAGTAGGAAGGAAAATAGCTAGCTGGAAGGGTAAGCTCCTCTCTCATGCAGGTAGGGAAATTCTCATCAAGGCGGTGGCTCAAGCAATACCAACGTATACGATGAGTTGCTTCAAACTCCCGGATATGTTATGCAAAGTGCTGAACTCTCTTATGGGGAAATTCTGGTGGGGACAAAAAGATAAGGAAAGGAAAATGGCTTGGGTTTCATGGGAGAAGTTGTGCACCCCAAAGGTGGAAGGAGGTATGGGATTCCGAGACTTAAAAACTTTCAATATGGCGCTACTTGCTAAACAATGGTGGAGAATGCAGGAAAATCCTAACTCTCTAGTTCATAGAGTACTCAAAGCGAAATATTTCCCAAATAGCGAGGCTAGTGATGCGGAGTTGGGAAGAAGGCCATCCTATGCTTGGAGAAGTATATGGAACGCAAGAAAGGTGGCTGATAGGGGGTCTAGGTGGTGCATAGGAAATGGGGAAGGTGTAAGGATTTGGAAGGATAGATGGATTCTGTCTTCGGAATCTTTCAAAGTGACAAGCCCGGTTGGGTTCCATTCGGGTTTGGAGAGGGTGTTGAGCTTGATGGATGTTGAGAGGAGGGGGTGGGATGTGGGGAAAGTAAAAAACACGTTCCTTCCCCATGAGGCTGAACTGATTTTGAGTATACCTATTAGCGCCAGGCTGCCAGAAGACTCTCTCATATGGGCTTGGACTCCGAATGGTAAATTCACAAGTAAAAGTGCATACAATGTGGCCCGAAAAGTGTTGAATGAGGAGGGAGGGAGAGGGGAGGAAGTGGGCACCTCGGATAGCACGGGAATGAGGGGAATATGGAAGATGGTATGGCGTTTGAATTGTCCGAACAAGATTAAACACCTTCTTTGGAGAACATGTAAAAATATACTACCCACAAAATTTTGGTTGAAACAACGTGGTGTTGGCATGGAAGGAGGGTGTGATTTGTGTGGCTTGAGGAAACGTCGGGGCACGCCTTGTGGAGCTGCAAAGTGGCTGCGAATGTGTGGAGTGGGACCAGGTTAAAGCTCCCTTTCTTTCAAGACCCCCCAAGAGACTTCATTGACATTGTATGGGAAATCAAAAAAAGGGATTCGGGGGTCAATTGGGAGTTGTTTGCAATTACAGTGTGGGGACTATGGAATAATAGAAACCAAGTACGACATGGGGGACAATGTAAGAGTCACGAGATGATTGTGAAAGAAGCTAAAGAGTTTTTAATGGAATATCAAGGAGCAAACCAGCCCACTGAGAACACTACTACACCTGATGTGGTAGCATGGAAGCCACCAAAACCGGGTTGGTACAAAGTCAACACCGATGGAGCAACGTTTGAAGATACAAAGAGTTGTGGTGTCGGGGTAGTCATCAGGAATGAAAGAGGCGAAATAATGGGGGCCCTGAGCAAGAACTTTGCGTTGCCATTGGGTGGGCTGGAAGCTGAGGCAAAGGCAGTTGAGGTGGGTGTGTTACTGGTGTGGGATCTCGGACTTAAAGACATCATTATTGAAAGCGATGCTCTGCTGGTGACAAACTCCCTGGGGTGGCAGTGTGTGAGGCTGAACTCTATCAGGAAAGTGGTTGAAGGAATCTTGGTGGACTTAAGAAAATTCAATGCATGGGATGTCAATCATACTCGAAGAAGTGGTAACAATGCAGCCCATATTTTGGCTAGACAAGCCAAATGTCTGAATATGTGTAACATCTGGGTAGAGGATACTCCACCCAGTATTGTAGATCAAGTTCAAAGAGATGTAGCTCAATATAACTTTATTCCTAATTAATGAAAGTTCTGGTCTGAGCCGATTATCAAAAAAAAAAAAAAAATTTCAAGAAAATCTATTGTCCACGTGTATGGTTATAAACCTCACACTTAGCAATGTTAATTAACATAGTAACCACATATCTCTTTCTCTCTCTTCTAATTTTGTTAAAGTAACTCTTTTTTTCTCTACTCCCGAAGTAGTAAGTACGTGATTCTTCTTCTAATATTCTTATTTTTTTAATTTATAGATATTTTATAATATAACATATAATACAATAAACTAATAGTTTGATAAAAGTATATAATATATCATATAAATAAATAAATAAAATAATGAAAGATTTTACCAATCTTTAACCAATTAGTAAATTTTTATCTTAATTATAATTAAAATCTAGGCCTATTGACAAATTAAAGTACTTAATTATTGAATTTTTTTTTTTTCGTGTTTGTATATTGTTATCATATTATAATAATTTTTTTTATTTATTTATAAAATTAGTAAAGTTTAAGAAAAAAAATATTGTAAAGTTAATTGTTGTTTAAGCATTTAATAATTATGTAGACACTTAGCGTATAATATTATATAATATGAATAAGTGTGATTGTATGTGTCGATAATTAATATGGAGTTAATGAATTGAGAATTGAAATTAGTCATTTAGTTTAAAATATTTTTATAAAAACAAAGACAAATAGATAATAACAACTGCATATAGATAAAAATGTTAGGCAAACTTAACAAAACAAAATGGTCATAAGCTCATAGCTACCCACATTGGCTATAGACATTCATAATGAGTTGTCACATAACAATTCAAAATTTGAAAACTTTAAAAAGAAATTGTAAAACTTCATGTTTTATTATTAATTTTTTGCCGACAATTTGATATATTTAAATTCTCTTTTTCTTAAAATTTTTTTAATTTAAATTTCTTAATGACCCTCCTAAACAAAATTCCTAAAACCACCACTGGAAATGAGTTATATATATTTTTTTATTTGGCCCCCCAAGCATAAATTTCTGGCTCCGCCATTGCTTATTTTGTCAAAGAATCTTGTTATTAGGTGCACTTCCTTGTGGGTTCTGGTGTTGATCATCATTTAATCCTCCTTTGTCAGACCAAACTCAATATATTCTACTTCCTCTTATCCACTTTTCATAAAATATGTCAGAATTTCATTAGTCTAATTTTTTTTTCTCGAATTGTTTTCTGTAGATTGAGAAAGCAAAGTTCTCATGTACATCTTGGTTTCCAGTTGCAGCAAAATCCTTAATTCATAGAATTTTAGAGCCCAATCCTGAAACTGTAAGTACTAGCTCTATGACAAGACGTTGATTTTTGTATGTAACATTTGTGCATGCTCTTGGTTGCATATGATAAATAGGGTTTGCGACAAATACACACGCTCATGCAATTTTTGGTATGTGGTTCAGAATTAAGTTAGGAAATGATATAAAAATAGCATGCAAAGTGTTAATGCACGTGTCGTTACCCCACTCTGTATAACTTGTTGGGGCAACAGAAAACTAGAAATGCCTTAAAATATTTGTTGTTCAATTAAAATACTTTGGAATGTCAACTTTGGATTATTATTACTTTAAACTTGTATAAGAGTGGTTACCATTGCCTTTTTATCTTGCTTACAATCAAGAACTTTTCATTTATTTTTACATTGTATTATTTCTATTACTGATTTTTTTGGGATATTAGATATTGATAATACCAAGGGTTTTGCATCCTCACCAGATCACAACGAGGTAGGCAAGGGAAGATTAGAAGCTTATCCTCAAAAACAAGTAGTTAAGAAAGTTGATTGATACGATCAAGGTTAGTTTTTGCTAGAATGCTAGACTCGTAATTTATGTGTATACCTAAGTTACTCATTGAAATTTATTTATTTATTTTTTTTCTAAACTTTACAATGAAAATCATCTATCTTTATAAGTAGTATTTTGTTTACTCTTGCTGCCCTCTAACTTGAACATGCCATTTTTGTTATATGTGGCTTCCATGTTAGCAGCTAAATTGTGATTCTTTTTGTTTTATGTTTCTTACTTGGGAAGAATTTGTAATGAATAGGCATTGTATTTTATTTTCTATGTCAAACTATAGTTGCAGAAATGGCCAAAAAGGGCAAAGACACTCATAATAAAATAACAAAATATGAGATGGAAAGAGCACAAAGAATCAAGCAAAACCAAGAGAAAATGAATGCTTTGGGATTGAAGCATCTGTCAACTTTTCTACCTAAATCTGCAAATGTGGGAAGAAAAAGAGTAAGTGTTCAGGTAGATGACGACGAGTATGTACCAGTTATTGGTGAAGATGATGATGATGATGATAAGTCATCTAGTTTTTTAAATAATGAGGTACTATATATAAGATTTGGTGCATGCGATACTTCGCCCTTTGTAATATTGTGATGAAATAACTTGTTTTTGTAAAATTGTGCTTGGAATGATAAATGAAAATCATCGATTGAAGATATTTTAAATGATGAAATAACTATGACATAATTTGTTTATATCTTAACTTGTAATGAATTTAGATATCTATATATACTTTTGTATGATACAAATGGCTAGTTATAGGCATGAGGAATCTACTCCAGCAGTCTAGCATACCGGCCCATCATTAAGCACACATCTTGGTGGAGATTCTCTTGCCCAAAATTTTACTAATGTAGAGGCACAACTTGTGGGCACACCGTCTACCACAGGTGGTGAGATATTTAAGTTCCGTTACTTGATTTCGTAATTACACTATTCATTTGTTCATTTAATTTATATTATGTCTTGATAGCATCAACTAGTAGACGTGCTCGTGACATGACGCGTGGATTAGGAGTACGAGAACTTGTTAAGAAACATGGGAAGCTACCGATCCACATTGCCCCGGAGTTTTGTGATCCAGTTGGTGAACATGTAGGGAAGCTTGCGAGCCAAATTGGTGTACAAATGCATACGAACTTGTCCATTACGAAAGCTTATAGTTGGAAGAATGTTGAAAGCAGTAAAAAAGAGGCGATCATTCAAAATGTGGCGGTACTTTAAATGTTTATAGTTGTCCATGAGCTTGATTTTGTTGTTTTTATTGCATTGCTTTATACTTTATGCTGTATTTTATAGTGTATTGTTGATGTTGTCACTGTACATATTGAATTCAAGGGATAATTTTTTCGTTATACATACCTCACTTTGCAAGATCAATTTGATCTACAAGGAGAATCTGTACTTGTGAACAAATCTTTAAATACAAAGTGTGATAGATTATTGACTAGCCACAATAGCAGGTTGTTTGCCCAATATAAAAAACATGTAAAGGATAACGGAAGCACATATGCAAGAAACCACCCACCAAAAAATGCCACACGGGAAAAATGGATTGAACTAATTGATGGAAAGTGGAGTGACAAAGATTGGCTTGTAATTAATACTTTGAAAATTTTAATTACTGGTGAAGTATGTTCCCACTCAAATAATACCTACCTATATATACATTGGATTAATGTTTTACATAGATCTTATTATGGTGTCATGATTACTAGATTATTCGATCTATCAAATTCATTGTATTATACTTATTTGGAAGGTGAAATAAATTTATATTGTAAATTATATATATAACAGAAGTCAAAACTCTAATATTTTCTTGGTCTCTATTCTTTATAGGAAGTCTCAAAAAGAAATGCTGCAAACAGAAATGGAAAAGGAACAGTTAGCAAACACATTCATAGATGTGGAAACAAGTCGCTTGCAGTTAGGGTGGATGAGGAGGTGTGTTGTTTCAATTTTTCAAAAGCTTATTATATTACTTTGTTGTAATTGATTATCTTGCCTTCTAACATTGGAAAGCAAACTAATCAGAGACAGAAAAATGGAGGTCATATTCCTAACTTGGCACAACTGTACTATGATACCCGCTTCAATTCAAAGACAAAGCAGTGGGTACACCCTGATTGCGAACATACATACGTATGTATATCAGTACATGCCTTGAGTTTGTAAAACTAGAATATATGTATTTCTATTATATATATGTTTGCAAAACTAGAACATATGTATTTATGATGGTTTCTATTATTTGAAATGACAACAAGAGCTCTTGAGAGTACAAGATGAGCATTGTAGCACTCCTGATGCACAGCCTTTGACAAAAGAGGAGATATCTAAGATGGTTTTTAAGCCGAGATCTGGCTATCTAAAGGGACTTGGCATGAGGCCTTCCTCATCTCTTAGGACTCTTGCATCATCTTCCTCAACTCAGTATATTCAACAACTTGAGGGTCAAATAGATGAGCTTCAGGATGCAAAAATTAGGATGGAAGAGAAGATGGATTACATCATACAATATTTGAGAAGCAAGGGTGAGAGTGCTATTTGTGGCAGTGGGGAGAGCTCATCTACTAACTAGAGCATACATTGGTTAGTATTTTATTTTCTTGCCTAAGTGCATTAGTATTGGGGCTTGTATATGGTAGATGTTATATTTTAGCATAAAAACACAAAAACAAGCATCACCCGGTCTCTCAATTGTAAAAATTTTTACAATTGTGTTTTTTATTTAATGGTGGTGGTGGGTTTTTTTTTTATGGTGGTGGTTGGGTTTTTTATTTAACGGTGGTGGCTAGATTTTTTGTCTAATGTTGGTGGTGGGCTGGGTTTTTTGTTTATTGTGATGGTTGGGTTTTTAGTTTATGGTAGTGGTTGGGTTTTTGTGTTAATAGTGGTGGCTGTTTTTTTTGTTTAATGGTGGTGGTAGGTTTTTTGTTTATGGTGGTGGATGAGTTTTTAGTTTAATGTTGGTGGTGAGTTTTTTGTTATTGTGATGGTTAGGTTTTTTGTATATGGTAATGGCTGAGTTTTTGTGTTAATAGTGGTGGCTGTAGTTTTTGTATAATGGTATTGATGGGTTTTTTGTTTATGATGGTGACTGGGTTTTTGGTTTAATGGCGGTGGCTGGGTTTTGTGTAAATGGTGGTGGTTGGATTTTTTGTTCATTGTGGTGGTTGGGATTTTGTGTTTATGATGGTGGCTGGGTTTTTGTTTTGGATTTCACTCTACTTGTTTGTTTTAAGTTGAGATATTTCTGCATTCTTTATGATTTCTCCACGGTTTGTAATGTGGGTTTGGTTTTTATTTGATGAGAATGTTGTGAGTCTTCTTTTTTTGATAGTTTGGCTTCATATGATGTTGTATTATGATTATTTTGTTTAGTTTGTTATTGGGTTTTCTATGGACATATTTTGCGTTGTCTTACTAATAAATTTTTTTTTTTTTGGTTGTTGTACATCTTATCAGGGATATAGGTTTGTAGTCTAGATTGTTATTGATGTATTTTCCTTTATACTTGTGCAGATATGGGATTGGTGGCAAAAAGATTGTCTTTGTGGTACTACTTGAATTCAAATAATTTTCTATAAAGTTTGGAAGACATCATTTGTATATAAAAGGTTGTAATTATTTTGTGGACATCTTTGTTGCATTTTTAGATTGTATGGATGTGGTTAAAAATGAATAGATGATTTGTTTATGGATGTGGTTGGAAATGAATAGGTTAATGTAATGGCAAGTAAATGTAAAGAATATTAATAAAAATATAAAATTGGAGACAATAATTTTCATCACTATATCTAACTATCAGCAGAAATTGGTAATGAAATAATTCGTCACCTAATCTATTGAAATAAATAAATAAAAAACAATTGGTGATGAAAAACTTCTTCACCTAATCTATTGATATTGGAAAAAAATATATTTGGTGACGAAATATTTCGTCACTAAAAGTAAGGTTTAGTGATGAAAACATTAGGTGACAAAAAACTTTCGTCACCTATCATTTTTTATTGGTGACGAAAAAATTTTGTCACCTATCTTTTTTCTTTTGGTGATGAAACATTTTTGTCACCAATACATAAGGTGACGGAGCTTAGGTGACCAATATTCTTTCGTCACCATATGTATTCGTGACAAAATAAAGACATATAGTGACGAAATATATTTGTCACCATAGACCACTTTTGTTGTAGTGGTGCTTCATATTTGTGTTTGAGTAGATATACATATCCATATCGAGAATAGTCGTCAAATAAGGTGATAAAGTATTTCATTCCTTTGTGTGTTTTGGTTCTCAAAGGTCCACAATATCTGAGTGGATTAGTTCTAATAACTCTGAAGATTGCCAATGTTTAGCGAAAGGTTTTGTTGTCATATTTCCTTTGATGCATGATTCACAGACATCAAAATTTTCATTGTTTAAATTAGGTAATATACCAATTTTACTCATTCTTTCTATTTTATTTTTATTTATATGTCATAATCAAAGATATCATAAATAAGAAGAATTTGACACAATAGAGTAACTGCAAATTGAATCTTTATTATAAATATTATTGTTAAGTACATACATATCATCAATTCTTAATCCTTTTAGTTTTACTTTACCTTTACAAATAGTCACACAAACAGACTTTAACTTAATTTGATAACCTTTTTTATCTAATACAAAAACATAAATAAGATTCCTAAGAATATCTGGTACATAGAATACATTACTTAAATTTACAACAATACCATTAATGGATAATTTACAGTTTATTTCACCCAATACATCACTATAAGTATTATTTCTCATATATACTTTATATTCTCCTATCTTCGATCCACCAATTTTCTCATGATGGTTCAATTATCATTACATCAGAAATGGTCATTATAATTTGCGTTGTTCAATTGTTTTTGTAATTATTATTATTAGGACAAAATTTTCCTAATATGACCAAATCTTTCACAATGATAACAAGCATTTTTTGGTCTTTCCATTATTTCTTTGCTTATTTGGCCGTAGTCTTCGAAAATTTCTTTTCTTATATGGAAATGATGTATTTTTCCATTTTCGCTTAGGGGGACTTAATTTAGAAATTGTTTGAGTTATCAATAAATTGTGATTTTGATTTTCAGTATTTCTTCTTTGCATTCTTTCTTATTCAAGTACTACCAAAGCAGGTAATAATATCATATTGACTTCTTTACCACTATGTGTTAGTGTGGTAACTATATGATTCTAAGATGGTGGAAGACTATTTAAAATGGTTGTTACTTGCATTTTGTCCGATACAGAATTATCTGCATCAGCTAGTTTTTTTGCTAAAAGTTCCATGGTATTAATATGATCACCTATGTAATCATCTTCATTCATTCGTGTACTATTAAATTTATCTAATAATAATTGTACATGAGTGTCAGATCTTGGTCCATATTTAGCTTCTAATGCTTCCATCAATTCCTTAGCAGTTTCATCATCTTCAAATAAAGGTATTATATTGTCTTTCATATGGTGTAACATAGAAGTTTTAGCAAGTGAGTCATCCACTTCCCAATTATCTTTGGCTTTAATTCCCTCATTGTCATTTTTAACTATTGGTACAAGCTTTATTGTTGACAATATATATTAAGTCCTCTCATGCATCAATAAATATTTTATATGACGCTTCCATGATCGGAAATTAATGCCATTAAGATTTTCAATACGATTAGAATCAAATGAGGTTTTAATTGCCATTGCAGAGTAAATATAGCACCCAAGAAATATATTAAAAAAGGTGTTTAATGTAATAACAAAATAGAATTAATAAACACACCAAACTCTTTATTATATAAGCAAATTAATTAAGTGCAAAAAAAATTAAGGGTGGCAATTCATATTCACGTGTCGGGTTCATGTCATGTCAACTCATGAGTATTCGACTATATAGGTCAACACTAACCCAACATGTTTATTAAACGGGTCAAGATTCTTCAACTCTAACACGACTCATTTATTAAACAGGTCAGTCGTGTTGACCTGTTTATCACATTTTATCAAAATGAAAAAAAAAAAATTTATGAAAAAACAAACAAATTAATATTTTTAATATAAAATTCAGAACTAACAAGTAAGTGCATCACAAATAATCATTTAAAACTAAAGTATATCCCAATATCGCAAATAATCAATCACAATATGTCCAAAAAAAAAAAAAAACCACAACAACTAATAAGTTTATATAGGTAGAGTTTGAAGGGTATATTGGTAAAATGTCATTTAATTAAACGAGTCAGATGGTCTAACAGGTACTATGTGTTCAACACTAACCCAACCCGTTTATTAAATGGGTCAACCATGTCAACCTGAATATGACACAAACTCATTAAACCTTAACCTATATGCTCCTAATTTCGTGTTGTGTGGAGTTTACAGGTCGTGTCCAATTTTGCCACCCCTAATAAAAATACTTATGTTGTCTTCGTTAAATATAAACACACCATACTGAAAAATTAAAAAATACAATAAAACACACTTATATATAAGCACACTATTTAAAATGAAATAATAAAATTGTTACATATAACAATGCTTATAGTCATTTGTGTCCCTCCCAATATGCTCTTCTTGGGCTTTGCCACAAATATCCTCTAGATGATTCTACGTATCTTCTCTTATATTGTGGGGAACTCAAATTACATCTTTGTCTTGTGAACCTGGATGACTATCCTCTCTCAAAATTGCTAAAATTTCTTTTCCTTTAGTAGTAAGGATTAGGAATGCCTTTGACTTGTTTATCCTTTGAATTTTGGTCGATTTGTGCTTGAAACTGTGGACAAACTTCTCTGTAATAATTGTTGGTGCGGTAACTATTTTCAAAGTCAAGAGAATTTGCCAATTTTTTTAGTCAAGTCTGGAGACTCAGGACAATCATGAATTGGACTCCAAGTGAGGCTTGCTGGTGGGCTTGATTCAAGGTTTGAATAACTCCAAGTTTTTATTGCTTTACGTAGTGGACTAGGAAGTGGAGTTTAAGGCCTAGTTGTTTTCTTGGCAGTTTGTCTAACACGTGGGCCTACCTTGGATTGAATAAAAGGCTGATTAGGATTAGAATATGCTAAAGTTTCAGATTGCTTTGGAGTCAATGTTGCAAACTCAGCAAAGACAAAATCACTCAATGATTTGCTCAGATTGCTTATAGCGATGTTCTTCTAACTTTTCTTCTTCTCCACTTCTCTAGTCCTCTAGCACATATTCTTTGGCATCAACTTCTCCAAATATTGCAGTTTTCTCAACCAAATCTGAAATTTCAAATGGGTCACTTGCAGATTGGGTTACTACAATGTTGAAATAAAGTCGATCTAGATTTTCTGGGACAATCCAAAAATGGGTATTTTCTTGTTCTTCAATTTCCAAATCGTTGATCTCAGATTGCTGTGGATTTAGTGTTTCTTCTTGTATCTTTTCTTGTTCAGTATAAGAATCCCAATATTTTTCTTGAAGAACAAAATTTTCATGTACTTGATGAATATCACCGGTGAATGGTAAACCGTCAATTCTCACCCAAAACGGTGGTTCATCAGGATAGGTAATGTTTTGATGATAATTATGGTAAGACACTAATGTTACTAAGCCTAATACCTATATACGAATTGTTTGAAAAATTAATTTCAACAATTTGATAGAATGATTATAAGTTGTGGGCGAGGGTGGTGGTGGTGTGCTTTTTCTCTTTGAAACCATTGGCTCTGATACCATTGTTTATCCCTTCTTGTGTATGGTAATGTTGTTAGATTGGAAATCAGGATTTTTTTTTGAAAATAACTATAGAAGTCAAAAAATTTTATTAGTTAGCAACGTTCTCAAACTATTTAAGAAACCAACAATTCAAGTATATGAGGCTCGATTTCACTGTAGCAAATCGAGTTTAAGAGACTCGATTTCTGTCTGCAGGCATAGCTGATGTGGAGGAAAAGATCCACGTGGAAATCGAGTCTTTAAGACTCGATTTCCTGTTCATCATCTTCCTTTTTTTTTTTTTCATCTACCGTTCCACACCCTTCTTCCCAGCCCCCAAAAAACCCAAGACAATGCTTCTTTCTTCAGAAAAAACATATATCCATTTTTTAAAATCCCAAACTCAAATCACGATCTCAATCGAAGCAAAAATCCAAACCCCTCATTTAAATCCATTTCTCAAAATCCCAAACCCAAATCATGATCTCAATCGGAGCAAAAACTGTTGTAGGTTTGTGTTTTTCTCAATCGGACTATGGCCAGCTCCGCCATTACTCTTGGATCCAAAAATCTTGGCATAAATATCCTCTGCAATCTGCATCACGCGAGTTGAACCACAACTATGTCGGATTGTGGTGGTGCTGGCAATTGTAAAAATGGTGGTGATGGACACACGAGGAAGAAGAAGCTTGGGGTGGCAGGATTTGACCGGATTTGAGAGCTTCCTCACCGTAGATATCCCTGACGCTTTTGGGGGTCGCTGAGAACATCGTAAGTTTCACGTGGATTTGAGACTTTGTAGGGAACTCGAGTCTTTGAGAACATCGCTGAGAACTCTGTAGGGAACTCGAGTCTTTGAGTTCCACGTGGATTTCCTTAATCCATGTTAGCCAGCACCTCATAGAAATCGAGTCTATTAAACTCGATTTGCTACAGTGAAATCGAGTCTCACATACTTGAATTGTTAGTTTCCTAAATAGTTTGAAAATGTTACTAACTAATAAAATTGTTTGAGTTTTATAGTTATTTTGAAAAAAAATCCTGGAAATCATCAACACAGACAGAGAGAAAATTATGTAACGTAACAATGAATGAGGAGTCTCAATATTTATAGACCCCTCGTATCTCTTGAGAAGAGATATGTCTATTTACCAAGAGTTGTATCTTATTTAAAAAACACATTACTTCTGTAAATAACTAACTTTAACGCTTAATTGATTCTTTGCTGCTGGTTAGTGAAGCAACATCATCTACCGAGTGGGTGTTTCAATATAGGTGAGAGTGCATTATATTATAATCTGATCATCTACTACTATTATATACTAACAGAAACAAGAAAAACCTTTTGACCTGATGAAGTTTCCATTCAAGTTTGGAAGTGCTTGGGTGATGTGGGTGTAAAATGGTTGATGGATATTTTCAATAAAATCTTAAGTGATAATAAAATGCATATACAAGTGTTGGATAAGCACTTAATTTCTATATACAACAATTTTCTAAAAAAATTATCCATATCCAACATAAATGGAAAAGCTTTTTATATTTTGTTTTTCCTTTCTCCATATATTAAATCCCTTGGATCTGGTTGATTTCACAATGGCTTATGTAAGAATAGTTTAGACCCCTTAAACCCAATCAGATTAACCTAGATATTTAGCCAAGTGATTAATTTAGGTAAATTAAGCAATTCTAGGTTAACACAAATATATCATATCATGCAAAGTGCGAAAAATAAAGAACACACGATATGATAACCCAGGAAACCAAACCGGTAAAAACCTAGAGAGGATTTAACCTAACTATCCTCAAGGTAAACCGAATTCACTATGAAAGAATTGAAGTTTACACAATAACGACTTAGACCACTAACATCCTATTGCTACCTCGAGTAGGAAACTTACTACCACGACCACGTGACAGCTCCGAGTCCACGGACTACTTCTTTCCTTGAATTCTCAGCAAAGCACAAGCACACCTGCTTGTATATCTTGAAGTTCTTGATTCTGCAACTGAACGATCACCAAGCTCTTGACATCAATCTTGAGTTTGGAAACCCTAAGTGTATGTGAAGGTAAACACCTCTAGATCTCACAATAAGATTCACAAATACAGCATTCAGAACTCTAAAAACGTGACTATGGTTTTCCCTTTTATACTTAGGGCACAACATAAAACCCTACACGTCAAACGGGCTTGGGCTAAGTTGGAAATTTTGCAAAAAAAAAAAAAAACAATTTGCACGACTTTCGATCGATCGAGTCTAATTCTCAATCGATCGAGCCAGACAGATTTGCACAGTGACTTCTGCAATAACTCGATTCCAACTTTACATAAAAACTTAATACTTTGAGCAAGTTTAAACAAGACTAAAAACATTTTGATCATGGTTTGCTAACATTACATAATGAAGTTCTAATACATTAGTTCCTAATTTCTAAGAACCTAACAGCTTAAAAGGCATAATAGTCAACTAATGGGATTTTTGCCAGGGCTGCCTTCCTCGATCCTCATTTCAAGATAGGTTGAATAGCAATTAATGTTGCATGCAGGTGATCGGAGTGAATAATGTTAAACTATACTATTAATTTAAATTAAAACAATCTGTGTTTTTGGATATTACAAATCAGCACACACATTTTTTTTTTGAATAAAATTAATTAACTTTGATAATCTCTACCAAAATTCTCTAACTTGAATTTTTATTAATTTGTTTTTTAATTAAATTTGCATAATATATAATTTTGTACTTAACTTTCTTGTGTGTTACACGTAATAATGACTAATTATTAATAGTAGAAGAAAGTTTATGCCATCAAATAAATCATTGTCAATATTTCCAGCCTCAAAAGAAGTTTGGATTATTTACCATTTAGTTGTGGAGGTGTGCTGAAGGAGAAAATTAAAACAAATAAATGCTTGACTGTGACTGTGATTGCATAATGGTGCTTCTTAAATTTTTTTTAAAAATTATTATACAATTTAAATTTATAAAGTCCCCTTACAATGATGACTTTTCACCATATCAAGACGAAACACTAAGGAATCAAAAAATCAAAGGGAAACATTTACATATAACCAAATTCACATGCAAGGGATCCGGAGTGGAGGGCTAATTAAGTTCTCATTCAAATTTATCCTACTAATATGCAGATCATTTTCCATACCCTTAGCCGGCCTTAAGCTTTAAATCTCTTGGGCCGTATAAACAAGAGATATAACATTTATTAATCAAGATCATCTAAAAAGTTCTTATATATGGATGCTTTTTTTAGTTTTTTATTGCATAGGATCGGTTGGGGCTTATTGATTTAATCATCTTTATATATATATATATATATACACACACACACACACACACACACACACACACACACACACACACACACATAGTAGTATTATACTTGTGCGATGCACGACTTAATTAAAAGTTATATATGTTGAGTGTATATTAATAATTTGTGAGTTCCACGATAAAAACAAATTAATTTTACAAATTGAGGGGATGGAAACTGATGGGGGTCATCTGGAAGGTGCCGTCAACCTCATGAGGCTGACGGCGTGGTAATGGACGACGACGCCTTCGCTCCCGTCACCCAAGGCCTACACCCCAGCACGTCCCAACGGAGTGGTCTAGGCATACCGACGAGGTGGGTAAGTGACGGGGGAAAGCTGAAGGCACCAACACGAGTCTTGTCATGCACGCTCCCATAAGAAGAAGAATCTTGTTGGGTATGCTACTACTTGAACAGATATCTTGCGCAGTACGATTACTCCCAAAGGGATGTCTTGCCTAACACACTTAATCGCCCAAGAAGTATCTTGCGCTCCACGCTATCCAAGGGCAATTCCGGTAAGGTGGTATCTTCCCCAGCACGCCTTAGCCAAGGTCCCCTACTGCTATAAATACCTCCGAGTCCTCCAAAATTGAGGTACGCGTAATTTTACCCGACTCTGACACTCTAGAGTTGTGAGTAATACTAACTTAGCCATCGGAGGGTCATTGGCCGGTACCACGCCGGTACTTCCCTTTGAGGTTCTCTTTACCTGTGCAGGTTCACTAGGAACGCGCAAAGGCCCTGCAGCTTACTGAGTTGATTCTCGGCATCATCAGTTGGCGCCGTCTGTGGGAAAGTAAGTAGACTGTGTTCCGTGCTTTCCGGACAAAAAGTTGCATGGTACTCACACATTCGAGGGCAACCACCATGAACGATCAAGGTAATGAACAGCGCACCATGGCACTCGAGAGGCAGGTCCAAACTCTGGCAGCAACGGTGGAACGCCTCACGAGATGTAACAACGACCTGGAAGAATAGCTACAACGGAGGAACGCAACGCTTGGCAACCAATGAGAGAATTAGGAGGAAAACAGTGCCGAGGAAAGGAACCACGGAGGCCTTGAGGGAAGCAATGCCTTGAGCCGACCCGAGGGACAAGAGACGAACCATCCGTAGGCCAATGGCCATGTCCCGTCCAACGTGGTTGCGGAAATACGGATAATGAGGGAGAGCATGCATCTCATGATGAACGCCCTCAAAGGACAGGTATCCAATGACCTCGGAGACCTCGTCCAAAGCACGGATTCCCCCTTCACCACATCCGTCATCTTGTTCCCCACACCGCCAAAGTTCCGCATGCCCCAGATAGAAAGCTACAATGGTTCCAAGAATCCACTGGACCACTTGGAGTCCTTCAAGACATTGACGCACTTGCACGGCGTACCAGACGAAATTATGTGCCGGGCCTTCCCGGTGATGCTAAAAGGCTCCGCAAGGACTTGGTTCGGCAGGCTGACACCTGGCTTCATCGGTACCTTCAGAGAGCTGAGTGCCCAGTTCGCTACGCATTTCATCGGGGGACACAGGTACAAAAAATCCATCGCGTGCTTGATGAATATTAGGCAGTGGGAGGATGAGACGCTCAGATCCTACATAGCCCGCTTCAACAAAGAGGCACTTTCGATCGATGAAGCAGACGATAAGATACAGGTCGCCGCATTCACCAACGGGCTAAGGAAGGGTAAATTCTTGTTCTCTCTATACAAAAATGACTCGAAGACTATGTCGGATGTATTTTACAGGGCAACAAAGTACATGAATGTGGAAGATGCGTTACTGGCCCGGGAAAAGAAGCTTCCCAAGAAAAGGGAGAAACAAGAGGACGCACGACAAGACAAGGGGCGAAAGGTGCCCCGAATAGGAGAAGGCCGAGACAATAGACGCCTGAAACCCCTTGCCGGGAAGTTTACAAGCTTCATCCCGTTGACGGCACCGATCGATCTAGTCCTGATGCAGATCAAGGGCGACGGGTCCTTGACGTTTCCGGGAAAGCTGAAGGGGAACCCAGACAGACGTCCCAAAGACAAATATTGCCGCTTCCATCGAGACCACGGCTATGACACCGCCGACTGTTACGATTTAAAGCAGTAGATTGAAGCCTTGATTAGGCAAGGGAAGTTACAGAGGTTCGTCAGCCGAGAAAGAACAGAAGCACCTCGACAGGAACAAGTTCCCCGCCGGGACAA
Source organism: Lithocarpus polystachyus (assembly GCA_033629205.1). NCBI lineage: Eukaryota > Viridiplantae > Streptophyta > Magnoliopsida > Fagales > Fagaceae > Lithocarpus > Lithocarpus polystachyus. Next base: position 65,094,626 of record CM066171.1, read on the forward strand.
CGAGCTTCCCAGACCCCCTATAGGGGACATAAGGATGATCGTTGGGAGTGCGGCAACCGTCGGCTCAAAAAAGAAGGCCCTAAAAACCTACCTTAGAACGGTTCAGAATGTCCAGAATGCGAGCACTACCCAGAAGAAGCCGCGAGTCAACAACCCTACTATAGAGTTCACAGAAGAAGATGCCCAACATCTTCATCATTCGCATGACGACGCCCTTGTCGTCAACATCCGGATAGGAGACTACAACATATACCGGGTCTTAATCGACAACGGAAGCTCTGCAGATATCCTCTACTACTCGGCGTTCCAGTAAATGTGGATCGACAAAGAGCACTTGGTCCCCACCAAAGCCTCGCTCACCGGATTCGGAGGAACAAGAGTATACCTCCTCGGCTCGATTACCTTGCCCGTCACTATCGGAGAATACCCCCGACAGGTCACCAGGAACGTCACCTTCCTCGTCGTCAACTGCTCTTCCGCCTACAACGCCATCATAGGGCGGCCTACCCTTAACACCTGGAAGGCGGCAACCTCGACCTATGCGATGAAGGTCAAATTCCCCAACGAGTATGGAGTGGGGGAACTGTGGGGAGACCAGGTAGCCGCGCGAGAATGCTACGTCGCGATGGTAGAGATGGACAACCAATTACAAGCAATGAATATAGAACAGCGAGTGGGGGCAGAACCTGTAGAGGAGCTTGAAGAAATAATCCTCGACGAATCCAGGCCTGACAGAACCACCAGGATCGGCATTCTCGCCAGCACTGCGGCTCGCCAAGCGCTCATGGCTCTCCTCAGGAAGAACCAAGATATGGTTGCCTGGAGTCACGAAGACATGCTAGGGATCGAACCTTCAGTCATGGTACATAAGCTGAATGTATCACCCACCTTCCGACCAGTCCGACAGAAGAAGCGGGTATTTGCCCCGGAGCGAGATCGAGCGGTAGCGGAAGAAGTCGGCAAACTACGAGAGGCAGGTTTCATCCGAGAAATATACTATCCCGATTGGCTGGCCAACGTCGTGATGGTCAAAAAGGCTAGCGGGAAGTGGCGCATGTGTGTTGACTTCACAGACCTAAACAAGGCATGCCCCAAGGATAGCTACCCCCTCCCACGAGTTGATGCGCTAGTAGATTCTACGGCTCGGCACCAGTTGCTGAGCTTCATGGATGCCTTTTCGGGGTACAACCAGATTTGGATGGATGTGACAGATCAGGAGAAGACCTCATTTGTTACCAGCCAGGGTCTTTTCTGTTACAGGGTGATGCCGTTCCGACTGAAGAATGCGGGCGCCACGTTTCAGAGACTCATGAACAAGATGTTCACCGACCAGATAAGAAGGAATGTTCAGGTATATGTCGATGACATGTTAGTAAAAAACAGAAGGAGGGAAGACCACCTAAAGGACCTCGAAGAAACATTCGACACCCTTCGTTCCTACAACATGAAGCTCAACCCGACAAAGTGCGCGTTTGGAGTGGCGGCGGAAAAATTTCTAGGCTTTATGGTGTCTCAAAGGGGCATCGAGGCCAACCCAGATAAGATCCGAGCCATAATGGAGATGGCCTCCCCGAAAAACAGGAAGGAGGTACAAAGCTTGAATGGAAAAGTGGCCGCCCTGAACCGGTTCGTGTCAAGGGCGACGGACAAGTGCCTGCCCTTCTTTCGTACGCTGAAGAGAGCCTTCGAGTGGACGGACGAATGCCAAAAAGCGTTCGAAGAACTGAAGGCGTATCTCTCTTCACCTCCGTTGCTCAGTCCTGCGTAGCCGAGTGAGGCGCTTTTCTTATACCTGGCTGTCTCCCCAGCAGCAGTCAACGCGGCCTTGACTAGAGAGGAAGACAAGGTCCAGAAGCCTGTGTATTACGCCAGCCGAGCGTTCCGCAAAGCAGAAGGAAGATACCCGCCTATGGAGAAACTCACATTTGCCTTGATCACTGCGGCCCGCAAGCTTAAGCTGTACTTCCAAGCTCATACCATAGTTGTCTTAACCGACAAACCCTTACGACGGGCAATGCACAACCCCGAAGCGGTCGGTCGCCTGGCCTTATGAGCGATCGAATTGACTGAGTTCGACATCAGGTACAGCCTGCGCACCGCCATCAAGGGGCAGGCTGTTGCTGATTTCATTGCCGAATTCACCAGCGGAGAAGACCAGGGGGCAGACGAGCACCCTTCATGGACCTTACATTCGGACGGATCGTCAACCAGGCAGGCCGAGGGGGTAGGTGTCGTACTTCGCTCCCCTGAGGGAGATCAGACCGAATGCATGATTTGCCTGGATTTCCCCACCACCAATAATGAGGCGGAGTACGAAGCGTTGATAGCTGGGATCGACCTCGCCAAAGCAGCAGGGGCCACAAAAGTAGTAGTATACTGCGACTCCCAAGTCGTCGTCAACCAAGTAAGCGGAGACTACGGGTGTAGAGGCGACAGAATGAGGAGGTATCTCGATCAAGCGAAGAGAAGAGTGGATGAGCTGAAGGCAGAAGTGATCCAAATACCTAGAGAAGACGATGAGCAAGTCGACCACCTTGCCAAAGCCGCTTCTTCAGAACGCATGACCACCCCTGACAATGTGCTTTCTTTTGTGCAAGTGTCGCCACTAATAGACTTTGTCAGTGTGCAGGAAATAGGCTCCGAGGGTAATTGGACCACGCCACTAGTCTCCTACCTAAAGGATGGCACCTTGCCAGACGAGAAAGAAGCCGCCAGAAGGCTGAAGGTTCGAGCCTTAAGGTTCGTATTAATGAAGGACGTCCTATATAAAAAGGGTTTCTCTCGCCCGTACCTGAAGTGTTTGGGCCCCGAGGAAGCAGACTATGTCATGAGGGAAGTCCACGAGGGAGTCTGCGAAAACCACTTAGGATCACGGTCACTAGTGCACAAGCTGATTCGGGTGGGGTATTACTGGCCCACTATGCAAAAAGACGCCCAAGCCTACGTCAAAGCCTGCGACAAATGCCAAAGGTTCAGTAACATTGTCAGACACCCGCCCGAAGAGCTGACACCCATGACAGCCCCATAGCTGTTTGCTCAATGGGGACTCGACATTATGGGACCATTCCCGCCAAGGGCGTAAGCTAAATTCTACTCCTTTTCTCTGGGGTTCGGAAGAATAGAATCTTTTGCCCTTCGACTCCGATATTATCTTATATTATAGAACGGCAATATCCCCTGCTGCTGCCGTTGAAGGAATAAGGGCTACTATTGATGAAAATGCTATATAAGAAGTTCTTGTCTCTTTCCCGCAAACTGATTGACCAAGTTTGAAAGAAGGACCTGTTGGTGGTTTAGTTTTAGTAAGGTCATTAGGAGATTAGGACTAAGGGCATTCTCTTCGCTTGGTTGTACAAAGAGCATGCCCGAGAGGGGGCTACTACGCTCACCGCGCACTTGCATCACCACCTGAGCTTCGCTATCGCTTGGCCTAGCTTCTATGCCTGCCACGAACTTGAATCATCACGTGGCTGCTAAAGCAAGCTAAGCTTCACACGGCCCTGAGGAAGCCAAAAGACCTTCTCCTCTCACGGCCGAAGGCTCCGAAACACGTTGGTCCTCCGCCCACCCCTAAGCCAACGGCTAAGTAGAAGTAACGAGCCGATCCTTACTTAAGATTATCAAGACTAGGCTCGAGGGGGCAAAGGGGATATGGCTTGAGGAACTACCCAGCGTACTATGGGCATATAGGACGACGGCAAGGACCCCAACAGGAGAAACGCCATTCCGGCTAACCTACGGAAGTGAAGCAATCATCCCGGCTGAAGTAGGACTCACAACCTACAGGGTGAACGCCCACGATGAAGGCAGGAATGATGAGGCATTACGCCTACGGCTGTACCTAATCGACGAAATTAGAGCAGTAGCAAAACAAAGGCTCGCGCGGTACCAAGGTCGCATGGCTAAGCACTACAACTCCCGAGTCAAGAACAGGGACTTCCGGGTCGGAGACCTTGTTCTAAGAAGGGTCATGGACGCCACCAGAGACCCTGCCCAAGGAAAGCTCGGCCCCAACTGGGAAGGACCCTACCGAGTCACGTCATGGCGTCGAAGAGGCACCTACCACTTGGAAACGCTGGAAGGACAGACACTACCCCATCCATGGAACGCTGAGCACCTACGAAAGTACTACCAATAAGAAAAGAACGGCAGCCCCTACTTGTAGTTTGCTTAAATATATTTTGGGAACCCAAAGGGCATGTTTTCCCTTTCTTAAAATTTATGCAAGGTTCAGAAGTTTATTTAGTCTCTTCTATACTTTGTTAAGTGTTGGACCTTAAAACATGTGAGGTACCAAAGTCGACGGCTTAGAAGCCAACATCCTAAAGAACCTACAAGGCATAAAAGCGTCAAGCATAAAAGTTGACGGCTTAGAAGCCAACGCCTTACAAAGAATCTACAAGGCATAAAAGTGTCAAGCATAAAAGCTGACGGCTTAGAAGCGTAACACCCGTCTCACTTAAAATTTAATTTATCTGCTTTTAGAGTGGATTTGATGAATTACTTAATTTATTTTGGAGGAGATATTATTTTATATTATGATTTCAACAACAACAACAACAACAACAACAACAACAACAACAATAATAATAATAATAATAAGGGGTAACGTGAATAGTTATTTTGTGGTTTATTTAAATTTAACTTTTGGTCTCCTTATCAGTTAAGGAAAAGGATAAGAGATTAAAACCTAGTTGGATTAGGAGTTTAAGTGTTATTGGAATTCTTTAGAGTCCTAGCCTATGTAAATAACCTTATTATGAATTTAATTTCCAGCCTATGTAGGGAACAGTTTTAATGTGTAAAACTGAAAGTTAGGGTTTCCTACGTGAAAGGCAGAGAGTGAAACAAAAAAAAAAAAAAAAAAAAAAATATCAGTGATTAGCGTATAAAGAGTAAGAATAGAGTTTAGGGTTTCTCAAATTAAAAGGGGTGAAGACCGTGCACTTCAAGGGGGCAGCCAGCACACTTTATATTGATATTGAAGTAAACTTTGATTTATGCAAGCCTATCTATTTTCGTTGGACTCTAGCAGCCAGCAAACGTTACTTTGATTTTTGAGGTAATCATCAATCTAGGCAGCCTTATTTTTTTCGCTGGACATTCCTTGATTAAGGGGAGACTTTTGTCTCTTGATGGTTCAATTTTTAGAGTTATTATAATAGTTGCATAGGAGTGGAATTTCATGGAAGTTAATTGGTCATGCATTGTTATTCGATTTTTTTTGGATCAGATCCTCATGTACGTGTAATACATCTCAAACCTTTATATATTAAACAATTGTAGTTCCTTGGGTGGTTTTCATCAGATGGTTACGTGTTCTTATATATATATATATATATATATAGGTATATTAGATGTTAGTTTAGGGAATGCTTTACAATTATTTAATCTAGAATAGGTTTGGGGGTATATTAGAAAGATATGTTAATTTTTTTACTTTGCCAAATCTTCATAGTGGCTGAGGAATTGTTTTATTAAGAGGACTTTGTGGTTATTCAAAATCTGCCCTCATTGAGTTATTTAATTATTATTTAGGTTCTAGTTGACGTCGTTTCGAGCGATTGAAGTGAAGCTTGGGTTAGCAACTAAAGGTAAGTAGACTTCAGCACATGACGTCTCTCAAGACGTATATATTTATATACATATATATATATATATATATTTGTGGTAAAAATATATTTATATATATATACATATACATAATTGCAAAAGTGAAGTTTCAAAAACTTATACCATTGTTAGTGCTTTATACATACTCAAATTCTATTATTTATTGTATATTATTATGAAACTGTATATGTCAAGAATGTTTCAAATGGTCAACTAGACAGTCTGCAACCTTTGCCAACACAGGGTTAAGTGTTGGTCTTCGGCCGATGTAGTGTTAGTGTGGTGTGGTGCAGTGTTACTGTTGCTTTTTGGAGCTAGTGTTGCCTCTATGAGGTTAGTGTTATTGTTTCCCATGGGAATCACCCACCGAGTGTTTAGCAGCTTTTGTCTGTGTTTGACTAATATTAACCATATCGAACTACTGTTTTATTACTACAGATCTTTGTAAGTGGAAAATTGTTTATTTATTTTTATAATAAATTGTTCATACCTATTTGGTGCATATTGGCATATTAAAGTGGTTATTATTTTATTTAGTAATTACAGTGTTATTGTGAAATGTCTTATTTTAACAATTTTATAGAATATATTATATTACTGTTTAAACTATTTGTAAATGTTTCGTGAAGACTATATATTGTCAATGATACTAATGTGTTGTTTTGAAAGACATCCTCATCTGATGTAGTCTCTTATTGAGCCTCTAGCTCACCTCATTTTCCCACCCTTTCAGATTTGAGCTATGGAGTGTCTTTTGATGGTAGATCAATGGAGCCTTAGATTGACGACTTCTTTTGGAGTTTTGTTAGTTGGTGAATTTTTTTAGTATATTTTTCTTAAGGACAATGAGTTTGACATTTGTGGAACTATTTTGAGATTGTATTTGGAGACTTTATTGTGAAGGATTTTGTGTTTTTATAGATTTCATAGGAGAGTTGATGTTGGATAGAAGTTTATTTGTGGAAAATTAATTACGCTCTGTTCCATTATATTATTGTTGTTTATTTCTAAAACAGGTTATGCATCTAAATCCTTGATTTGGGATTACAAAGAATCTACAAGGCATAAAAGCGTCAAGCATAAAAGCTGACGGCTTAGAAGCCAACGCCTTACAAAGAATCTACAAGGCATACAAGCGTCAAGCATAAAAGCTGAAGGCTTAGAAGTCAACATCCTAAAATCTACAAGGCATAAAAGCGTCAAGCATAAAAGTTGACTGCTTAGAAGCCAACATCCTAAAATCTACAAGGCATAAAAGCCCGTCAAGCGTAAAAGCCAACGACATAGAGGCTGACGGCTCTATCCTAAAAGGATCACATAAGAACCGGTCAAGTTAAAAGACGACGGCTCAAAAGCTGACGGTTTCGCCCTAAAGGGATCGCGTAGAAACCAGACGGCCTCAAAGTGATGACACTATCCTAAAGGTTAAAAAGCCAATAATCCTACAAGGATAAGCGTGAAAGCCGGTCAAGCCTATAAGGTGACGGTTCATAAGGTGACGGCTCGAAAAGCCAATAGTTCTACCCTAATTCGATAAAAAGGCGCGAGCCCGTTAAACACAAAAACTGACGGCCACGCCCTAAAGTATCCTTAAAACTCGCCAAGGCATGGTCCGAGGTTGACGACCCCATTGGAAGGACATGACTTAGTACAAAAAGCATCAAAAGTCCAAAATTGGACCACCATGAAGCAACAAAAGAAAACCATACACAAGGCTTAGAACAAAAATAACACATTACAAGCGATAAAGATAAATTGTCATATCACGAGAATATTGTTCTTACAAAAGCCCTCAAAATGACGGGGCACCATTTACCAAAAAAAAAAAAAAAAAGAGAAAGGAAAATTTTACAAAGATCAAACGGCAGGAGCATCCGGTATGACCTCGTCGCCTTTGGAGGGGTCTTAAACTGTAGGAAAGCCTTCGAAGCCGGAAGGATCGGACGACGGGACCTTTTGAGCGCCGGATGGATCAAGAGTAGGCTGGGCAAGGACGATACCGTCATCCTTCGGATACATCCCAGACTCGCTGAGACTGTCATCGTCCACCATGACGGTGTCGCCCACAGGTGTCGACGGCACCGAATCATCCATGGCACCTTCGACAAGTCAAGGTGGGGGAAGAGGGACTTCACCTGCTTAAGGCAGTCCTCGAACCCGTCACCATAGTACTCGGCGCAGGTGTCAATGAATGTCTAGGATGTCTTAAACTCAGCGACGGCGTTAGCTTTCGCCGTCTCCACCTGGCCCAAGAGAGACGACTACTCCTTCTCTGCCGTCACCTTCGCCTCCGTCTCCTTCTCCAGCTGACGGGTTGCTTCCCCAAGTTTTTCTTTTAGCTCTTTTATTTCCCCGTTCAAGGTTCGATAAGCATCCTTGTACTGGTCCAACCAGTCAGATAGATTTGTGATGCGCTTCTTCTGACGGGCCAGTAGCTCCTCGTTCTTCGCCCCCTTGACTTGCATGGCCCTCATGCGAACCATTGCCTGTGAAATAAAACTTCTGTCAGCATAGTAACACAAAAGTAGACGGAGTGAGTAATAAAGAATATACGTACCCTGGCGAGATCGAAGAGGCCTGAGTCCCCCAACTCCTGCACAGATTGATTGACGCAAGAATCGGCTTCCTTCCTCCCAAGTATGGAGTCCAACCGCTCTAGGGCATACCCCTTGTGGGTAAGGATGCAGCGCCCGTCCTCTAGGATGACGGGACCTTGGGCCGACATCAACCCTTTGCCGGCCCCGTGCTTAAGAGACGGGGGCTTTGTGGAGTGGTCCCCAGGGGCGACCATCAGTTTCTTTGCCGGGCGGTCCTCGGTCCTGTCACCTTTCCTCTTGGGCACGCCCTTGTCGACGGCCTTTGGGAGGGACGTGGACGCCCCCTCCTTACCCTTTCCCTCCTCTTTTTTTCGGGCAGTGGCGGCCCTGACTTGAGCCTTCAGCTTGGCTGACTCCATCTCTGCAAGACAAAGATCAAATGTAAAAAGGCCAAGTAAAGGTGACGGGAATGAATGGGTCAACCAAACTTACGTTGACGGGATAAATTGTTTAAACGGCGTGCTTCCTCTGTTGGCACGGGTCCCCCACAGTAGGCGTGGAGGGCGTCAAGTGTGATGAGGTCGCGGCACTTCCTCTCCTCCAAAGGAATCTCCGTCACCTTGAGGATGAAGGCTTCCTGCTCCTCTGAGATCACCGGACGGGCGAGAGCTGAAAAAGAGAAGTAAAACAGACGGGTAAGAACCTTGGGATAAATAAAAACCTATGAGCAAGGCTGACGGCGACGACCTGACTCCCTGACGAAGGCCCAAGTGTTGTTAAAACCGTGAGGAATCGACCCCCACTCTTCCTCATGGCACACCCAATTCGTCCCTTCCATGAAGAAATATCTACCCTTCCAATTTCTATTGGAGTCAGGCATGTCCTACACCAACCTCAGCTCTTTCTTCCTCGCGGAGAAGTGGTAGATCCCCTGGGACGAGGCGATGTGGTATGGACGGTAACACCAGAAGAACTCGTCAAGGGTTAACTGACGGTGCCCCCCACTTAGACTACCCCACAATATCTCAGAACCTATGAACACTCTCCAGGCGTTGGGGGCAATCTAGCTGACGGACAGCCCGAGGTAGTTTGCCAGCTGACGGTGGAGCGCCATCAGGGGTAACCTTAACCCTGCCGCGAACATGGCATCGTATATGCCAACGTCTGCAGTCTTCCCGGAGTAGCACCTCTCTCTCTCCAAGGGAAGACAAATTGGGATATCGTCTGGAATCTGATAACGCGCCCGTAGGGAGTTGAACACCTTGTCTGTCATTGTTGGCAAAAAGTGGTTAACCGTCCACTCCTTGGGAAGGATGAATGGACGGTTGTCCCCGGAACCTCCGAACGTACTCTCCAAGGTGCCTCGCCCCCATTGGAAGTCTCGTCACCCTCACTCTCTGCCCTGTCGCCACTGACTTCGCCGGCCACCCTGCCTCCTCTATGGACTTCCATCCCCCCGTCAGAAGGTTGGGCTAACGACCCACTCTCCGATGACCAGGAAGAGCCGTCCCCAGGCTCACGACCTGACTGGAAAACCTCGTCGTAGCCCGCTCCGTCGCGGATTGACGACTATTCAGTCGACGTTTCCCTAGACATCTTACTACCTATAAGCGACGGGGGTGGTCTAAGAACCCAAGTGACGACCTTTCCAGTAAAACTCCCAAAAGTTCAGTGTGCAATTAAATGAAAGAGAAATAGAAAAAATAACTCACCAAGTTGTAGAAAAAGCTTCGGTGGAGTTGACGGTATCGACTAGCAGACGAGGACGAGGACGCGATTGTAATCTCTTTGAGTTGACGGTTTCTCTCTGATCAGCAGAATCGGAATAAAAAAGAAAAATGAGGGAAAGCGGAGCATATATATATATATATATATATATTTATAGGTGGTTTGGGGTGCAGAAGACGAAGCGACCTTCCCGTCCAGCTGCCGGCCAGTCGGCCAAGGACACGTGTTCCGACACTAGGGCTGCTCGAGGGGACTAGCCATTAATGCTTTGTCTGCCACACGATGTACTCCCCAATCCGTCAACTAAGACTGACGGGACTGAGGAGTAGGGGGCAACTGATGGGGGTCATTTGGAAGGTGCCGTCAACCTCATGAGGCTGACGGCGTGGTAATGGATGATGACGCCTTCGCTCCCGTCACCCAAGGCCTACACCCCAGCGCGTCTCAACGGAGTGGTCTACGCATACCGACGAGGTGGGTAAGTGACGGGGGAAAGCTGAAGGCACCAACATGAGTCTTGTCATGCACGCTCCCATGAGAGGAAGAATCTTGTTGGGTACGCTACTACTTGAACAGATATCTTGCGCAGTACGATTACTCCCAAAGGGATGTCTTGCCCAACACACTTAATCGCCCAAAAAGTATCTTGCGCTCTACGCTACCCAGGGGCAATTCTGGTAAGGTGGTATCTTCCCCAGCACGCCTTAGCCAAGGTCCCCTACTGCTATAAATACCTCCGAGTCCTCCAAAATTGAGGTACGCGTAATTCTACCCGACTTTGGCACTCTAGAGTTGTGAGTAATACTAACTTAGCCATCGGAGGGTCGTTGGCCGGTACCATGCCGGTACTTCCCTTTGAGGTTCTCTTTACCTGTGCAGGTTCACTCGGAACGCGTGAAGGCCCTGTAGCTTACTGAGTTGATTCTCAGCATCATCAGAAACAATATACCACCATTAGAATGTCATAAACATGTAATTCATATATGATATACAAAATAATAGATCTTCCAAAAGGAGAATAATAGATTCGTAAAAAATAATATATCAATTCTTGTGGAAGATACACCACTATGAAAGCATGTCTAACAATTTGTAATCATTAATTCTCAAACCATAAGCTATAAAATATATCAAATTTAAGGAAATTAGCTTAAACAAAAGCAACAAATACATACTTGTAAGGTTGCTGGTGTCGTAGGTAGGAGAAGGAAAGACTAAATAAAAAAACCGTACAATTGGTAGGAGAATGAAAAAAATACACTAGATAACCGTGTGTGTGTATATATACATACTCCACCTAAAAGAAGTGCACGTATAAATAAAATACCCTTAAAAAAGAGAGTTCATGAGGTGTATGTAATATCAAAAAGGATATAGTCGTTCTCAAGAATTAGAAAAGATATAGATTAACAATAACAACACGTTAATTTAGTTTTTGTTATTCAAATTGATTACGTCTCTCTTAGGTATAGTAGTTGTATGTCACCAACTAACTAAATTTAATTTTTTTAAAAGAAATTTAATAAATTTTCTAAAATTTTGTGCAGCCACTAAGCACAACCACGACTTCTAAGCCCAACACCAAATAATCGTGTGTGTTTATACATACTCCACTTAAAAGGAGTTCACATAAAAATAAAATACCCTAAAAAAGAGAGAGCCCATAAGGTGTATGTAGTATCAAAAAGGATATAGACATTCTCAGGAATTAGAAAAGATATAAATAAACAATAAATTACGTGTTAATTTAGTTTTTGTTATTCAAATTGATTATGTCTCTCTTAGGCATAGGCGGCGCTACATTAAGGCCTGGGGGTTCAAATGAACCCCCTGACCTGGCCTAAACAAAATTTTTATATAGGGATAATTACACTTTACTCACCTGTGGTTGACCTCTAATTTGATTTGCCTACCCGTGGTTTAAATTTTGACACTTTACCCACTTGTGATTTCCTCCGTTATTGATCCGTAACCCATTTCTTCTTCAGCCGTTACTCTAACACATAATATGTCAAAAACAAAAGCCCAAACAGATCAAAACACTCCTCACATGAAGAACATACATAAACATGAAGAACATGCACCCAGAAAATTAATACAAATCAAATCAAGCAATACCATCCAACTTGCTCACCCTCGTTCCTTTCCTTCTCTCTGTAAAGATTCTTATATTGCGTAGAATAATTGGTGCCCCCATTTCCACCAACATAGTCCTCAGGACTGAAATTTAACAACCCATATTCGCAATTGATTATTTACCAAAAAAATTAAAGGAAAAAAAAAAAAAAAACCCAATTGAAAAAGCAGAGAGAACATACTTAATTTCAAGATGTAAAGGCTCGGGAGCCCCCTCGGGGAGAGCATCAACGAGAAACTTGTCGTTGATGACAAGGCACTTGACCAGCACTTTCTTCGAATCCTTTTCTGGGTTTATGTACACGAAGGCGTACTCGTCTTCTTGCTCGTTCCATTCCTCGATACCCACCTCATCTGCGCACACACAAACCCCAAATGACGGGTCGTTTTGCATTTTCTTTAATCATTCAGACCTATAATTTAGAAGAACAAAATCGCGAGAGAGAGAGAGGGTGTGTACCGGTGGAGGTAGAGGAGAGGGCGTTGTCGTAGAAGGCAAGAGGACCGGTGGCTATGAGAACATGGCCGGAGGCGAGGAAGGTGGCGTGTGCGGCAAATTTTTGTCGTAGAATTGGCCAGTATTGGAAACGGCTCGGCCTATCAATCTGTGTCTCTCTTTTTGTTGCTATTTATTTGCTGTGGTTGTTTTGTTTTGGATGTTTGTGATGTGGGGTTGTGCTGAATTGGCACAAAGATGGGAGATTTGGGACTGAGTTGAATTGGGTATTGGTTGAAATGGTGATTGGAGGATACCCTTCTGAGCTTTTGTGGTTTTGTGATGTGTGTGTGCTGCATTATGTTGCTGTGATTGTTTACTTTGGGTTTAATTTCTTGATTGGAATATACCCTTTTGAGCATTTGTGCGTTTTCTGTGTGTGTGTGTGTGTGTGTGTGTGTGTTATTGTGCTTAGGATTTGTGATTTTGGGGTTTGGGTTAAATTGGATTTTGTTAAACTGCTTTGTTTGTGGAAAGTGCTCATTGATGTCTGTTCCAAGTTCCAGCCTATACAACTTTCTCAACTTTCTCAACTTTGTTAAACTAATTTTCTGGGTGCATGTTCTTCATGTTTATGTATGTTCTTCATGTGAGGAGTGTTTTGATCTGTTTGGGCTTTTGTTTTTGACATATTATGTGTTAGAGTAACGGCTGAAGAAGAGGTGGGTTACGGATCAATAACGGAGGAAATCACAAGTGGGTAAAGTGTCAAAATTTAAACCACGGGTAGGTAAATCAAATTAGAGGTCAACCACAGGTGGGTAAAGTGTAATTATCCCTTTTATATATAAAATTTTTAAAAATTTTTCATTTTAACCCCTAAAAATAAAAATTTGAACCCCTTAACCCTAAATTTTGTTTGAACCCAATTGAAATAAGCTTGAATATGATTACAATATTTTTACAATAATATAAGGCAAGTTGTAATTGCTTTTTATCTGGACCCACAACTGACAATAGTTTTTTATCTACCTTTAACAATTGGTCACCTAGATTTTGTTCTAAATTTTTTTTGAAAGTACTGTGTCAGTTCCAAAATTTTTGCTCATTCATTAAAAAAACATATGAATATTCTTTTTAGGATTTTGGCTTACTTGGCAGTTGACAATGAAATGAAATTGTTTTTCCTTACACTTTTCTTTTTTACTAACAAAAAAATTATATCACTGTTACAACCAATAAATCTATATCTATATCTGTAATTTTTCCTCATTCTCTCCATCTCGCTTTCTCCCTTCTATTTTTTTCTTAGTTTTTCTTTCTATCTCCAATTCCAAGAAAGTGACTATGTCTATGTGCATGGTTAAGAAGTCATCCACTTCGAAAGTAAAAACTTATATAAGTTATTATTTTTTTTTTCTTAGGGCACGTTTGGTACATTGTAATGATTATTACATGAGAATAGGAGTAAGTATTACAATAAATATATTAAGTTGGAATGTAATAAGTATTATTAGTCATTAGTTTGGTGACCATTTAGGAATAGAATTCTGAATATGCATCCACAATTTAGTAGAGTATAAAAAGAAGGTGTAATTAAAAATCATTTTTAAGTCAAATTTTTTAAAATACACTTTTTTTAGGGTATTCAAAATAGAGCTAATAATTAATAAGAAGGAAAATTTAATTTCTTTCTTTTTGAAGATGTGGCAACTAGTGGCTTTTTAAGAATTTTTTTTTTCAAAAGTTATTATATAAGGTGAAGGACTAAATATTCAGTACTTTTGATAAGGAATAGTTATTTTTTATTTTGAAAAATAGCTATTCATAAGGAAAAACTATTCATTGTAATAAAAACATAATTAAACAACCGAATAGTTATGCTATAGGAATATCTATTACATTACAATGTTTATTACAGTCTACCAAAGGTGTTCTTAGTTTCACATTTACTCCTAGTCCTACTCCTAATTAAGTGTGTTACTAATCTTCTCATTCTTTATCATATATTTTTATCCAATTGATATTACACATAAATATAATAAGTTATTATTAATTTGACAAAAATTAATGATTAACAATTTAATTATATTAGTTTATGCATTCAATAGTTGTTGTCTTACTTTGTTCAAAAATAGTTGTTGTCTTACCTATTTTATAACTGTTTTAGACTATTGTATAATATAGTTGTATTGTATACTAACTTGTATTTAGAATATTATTTTAGATTATTGTATATTGTATGAAAGTTGTATCTATAGAAAAAAAAGATTAATCATTTAATTTTTTATTCGCTCCTTGTGACAAATGACAAATTCCTAACTCTGCCATTGCTGATCTCCCTAGAAAAACAATCTTGAAGCCACTGCTCTTAGGTATAGTAGTTGTATGCCACCAACTAACTAAATTGATTTTTTTTAAAAGAAATTTAATAAATTTTCTACAATCTGATGTAGCCACCACTTAGTGCAACCACGACTTTTAAGCCCAACTTATATATATATATATATATATATATATATATATATTCAAAGATTCAAGATGTACGTACAAAATGCAAAAGCAACAATGGATTCCTTCAATATCCCCTAAAGTCATTAATTAATTTAACACTAGCAACCAGGAGTTCTGACTGCAAACTGCTGAATGAAGTAGTTAGTTCATTTGCATAAAATACAAAAAACAATCACATATACAAAAAACAATCTTGAAGCCACTGCTCTTAGGTATAGTAGTTGTATGCCACCAACTAACTAAATTTAATTTTTTTTAAAAGAAATTTAATAAATTTTCTACAATTTGGTGTAGCCACCACTTGGCGCATGCAATCACGACTTTTAAGCTCAACTTATATTTTTTTATATATATTCAAAGATACAAGATGTACGTACAAAATGCAAAAGCAACAATGATTCCTTCAATATCCCCTAAAGTCATTAATTAATTTAACACGGGTAATCAGGAGTTCTGATTGCAAACTGTTGAATGAAGTAGTCAATTCAATTGCATAAAATACAAAAAAACAATCACATCAGCCACAAGGCAGAGACAAGTTCCATAGTCACTTCTTCCATTTTAACTAAACTTAATAACATAAAAACATTTTAATATGATCAGTTCTCAGCTTTATTCATCATCAGTTTGCTCCATTTTTCACCAGCTTCAGTTAGACAAGGGAAGCCTGCAGGAGATTCAATGAAAAATCACTGTATCATATCCTAAAGTAGACGTTTGTATTTGTTAGAAATACTGAATAATTATATTGTATTTCTCCAATCTAAGAATATACATGAGTGTGCCTTTATATAGGAGGCATATGAGTGCAGTACAAGATGTGTGCTGTACAAGTAATCTAGTGTGCTGTACAAGTAAACTAGTTGGGCCTAAAGCCCACAACTCTATACACGTTAACAGCCTCCCTCAAACTCAAGGTGGATGTGAGACTAACTTGAGATTGTCAATTAAATCACGAAGGCGTCCTTTAGGATGTGACTTGGTGAAGATATCTGCAAGTTGATCTTTGGAGGAGACGGAGAAGAGCTGGAGAGCACCATGGACAAGATGAAAACGGATAAAATGACAATCAATCTCGATGTGTTTAGTCCGTTCATGGAAGACATCATTGTGAGCAATATGAATGGCACTCTGGTTGTCACAATAAAGAGGAGTAGCAGAGGATGTGGACACACCTAAGTCCTTAAAAAGCCATCGTAGCCAAAGGAGCTCAGATGTGGTATCAGCAAGAGCACGATATTCTGCTTTAGTATTGGAGCAGGCTACATGAGTTTTTTTCTTGCTTCGCCAAGAAATCAGAGAAGAACCAAGAAGAAAGCAATAACCAGTGGTGGACCTGCGATCAGTGGGATCTCCTGCCCAATCAGCATCAGAAAATGTACGGAGAATAAGAGGAGACTGAGCAGAGCAAAAGGACTTGGTTATCAACTGGTTGCCATTTGCATAGCAAAAGGACTTGGTTATCAAAAGTCCATGGACCTCCCTTCAACACCTGAACCAGCTCAAGCTCTGAGTCAAATTTAAACTAAAACAGGTTAGACCCGACTTCAATGATTTGCAGCCCATCCTCAAGCCCCCATGCTCTTCTCAGTGTAGATTGGGCCGCCTTTCGGTTAAAATGCTTGCAGTAAGGAGCTTTCCAATCAGACTTAGAGTGCAACTTTCAATTTATTCCTTGCTTCCTTCGTCCGATATAGTGATGACTTCTTCCTCCTTTGTGGTCAGCTTCATATTCCCTAAATAGTTGATAACATCTTCCGCCATCATGACTGAAACAAGAGACAAAAAACATTCCCCGAGGTAGACTAAGGGAGGGAGTTATCTCGTAGTCACACGAGAGAAAGAGCTCCTAGTTACAAGAGAGCGCATAGAGTCTAAATAACATTACACGTATTTTCACACACTTTTTCACCCATACGTATTTCTTAAAAAATTGAAAATTACTATTTAAACACATGTACCAAACAGGCCAACTCTGAGCATATGATAAACATTATAGTTTATATCAGCACATGCGTACCAAAATAGCAATTAATACAACAAGACTCAAGGTCATTCCTTCGCGGTGGTTTCACCTAAATACTTTGTAGAAATAGAAATAAAACACTATAATATTAATTAAAGTAACAAATTGAGATGTGACATAATATCCAACCACTAGAGTGGTTGCTCTAGTGGTTATGGGCTCACTCTTAAAGGTTTGAAAGGTAAAGGTCTCAGGTTCGAATCCTGCACTAGAAAACGCTTGAGAAATAACTTCATGCTCTTAGCTCATGCTCACTAGTGTTCTCAATGGTCCATTACTTTGGCTCATTCGAATCCTTTGCTTTCGTAGGTCTGGGTCTAGTAAATAAAGTGTTATTATGATCACGCTCAAGTGGAAGATGCCAACTGATCAGATCACTCTACTTACTCTTTTTTTTTTACTTAGCAAAAAAATGAAAAATAAAGACATGATATCCAACTCTTCTAATAATTAATAAAACTGATTATAGTAGCAAGATATGATTTTGATATAGTCTGATAATCTGGTAATTAATGGCATTAGTTACAACTTACAAGTAAAAAATAGCAATACCTAGGGGCTAGGTGTTGGCTTTAGAGTTTAGATACATAAACTTCCATATTTGAACCTTTTGTCGAGGAATACTGATTGTCATTTGTTCACTTCCTCAAAAAATTATTTGTGGCAGATTGTTAAATTGTGTTGTGCCCTAAACCTAAATCCACTAATAAAAGTTCAAACTTCCCTAAAAAATAAGAGAATATGTATTTATGACAATTATTTTTATAATGGTTGTAACTTTCTAGTCAGACTAGAGCACAATAGGCAACTACTTTAACAAAATCTAAAATTTTAAAATATATAAAATTGCTTTTTATGTTGCTGTTAAAATTATTTGAAGATAAAAAAAATAAGAATATTCTAGTATCTACTTTATATCTCTCTCCAATTTTGGTTGTTGTTAATGTTTTTTTTTTTTTTTTTTGGTCTCATCCAAATTCCTAACCCTTTAAGCCATAATTTTATGGGAAATTATATACCTTCAATAAAAGTTGCTATGGTCTATGGATCACATGTATGCCCAGTTTTTCTACTTGTGCTGTCAAAATGCTTGAAAATTAAAGACTCTCTAGTTTAGTCTATGAAAATTGAATAAGGCTCCTTCATCCATATGACCTTGTCTGAGAGGAATAAGAACTTACATGGAAAAGGAAGGAAATAAAAAAGAACGAGATAAATTGAAAGATAAAAGAACAAATCATTTTCATGCAAAATTCAATCAGTTGTCACGTGTACAAAGTAGAGAGAGTACATCATATGGGACTCAGGGACGGAGCGATTGTTGGACCTGGGGGGCAGTGGCCCCCCAGATTTTTTTTTAAAAATTTTACTATATATTATGTGTCTGTTTGCATTCCACGTTTACGTGGCGCGTTTTTGCGTTTTTTTTTTTTTTTATTCAGTGTGTTGTGCACTGTTCACTGGTTAGGCCAGTGAACAATGCAAAACACTGTAACAACAGTAAAAAAAGTTTGTTTGTTTGTTTTTTTTTTTTTTTTTTTTTTTAGTTTTCAGCAAAATAAGCGGTATAATAAGCGGTATCCAAACGCATACATAATCTATTATTTTTAACAATTTATTTTAATAAAATTGCTAGTTCCCCCCTTCAACAATATTATTGGTATTTTTTAAAAGCTATAAATATTATCCCCACAACAAAAATTAAGCCTAAACAACAGACCAAAACAAATAAACACAAGCAAAAAAAAAAAAAAAAAAAAAACCTCAAAGCGGATTCTAACTAGAAGGGAATTTCTAAGCCAATTTAAGGAAGACACACATATAATAAAAGGGAAAAAACAGGGATTTCTAAGCCACTACCAAAAAATAAAAAGAAAAAAGAAAAGAAAACCTAAAACCTAACTTACGGCAGAAAAGTGAAGACCTCAAAACTGAGGACTTGGGCAGCGGCACTGCAGCAGAAGCAAAGGCAGAACAGTGCACCATGCCTGACACCACCGGCCACCACTAGTCCACTGCAGCAATCAGCACCGCCCAAAGGCCCCAAACCTGGTAACATTTTATCCCTCTCTCATATCTGAATCTCTAATGCTTGGTTAGTTGGTTGATTAACTTAGATTTAATCATATGTGTTGACAGTGTTGTGAAGAAAATTGAAAGAGAAGCAGAGCTGAGAGACTCCACCACATCCGAAAATAGAAGAAGAGACAAGAAAAAAAGTGTCAAAGAGAGAGAGAGGTAGACTCTGACTTGACTCCATCTTTGATTTTCTCTTTCAATCTTTAATAAGGCCAAAGTTATATATATATATATATATATATATATATATATATATATATATATATTATAATAAATGGTGGTTAGGTGGTGTCTTGTCTCTATTCCAGCTATTAACAACTGTGAACCATGTAAAACAACACAATGCCCATGTGATGTGCGGACAATTCTGTACACTTTAGTGTAGATTTGTAATTTTGTTTTGCAGTGTTGTTGTCTATTAGTGTCTTTTGAAAAATTTGAAAGATTTTTTTTTTTTCCGGTAAATAATTAAAGAGATTATTTACCATTTTAAAATTTTCACTACCATATTTGATTTTTTTCAAAAAAAAAAAAATTCAAATGATTTAGAAGTTAATAATAGTGGTGCAACATTACCAACTACTAATGTTGAGAAAAATTTAATGTCTTATTTTCAATTTTTTTTTTTGTTTATACTTTTGCCCCCCCTAACTTCTAGTCCTAGCTCCGTCCCTGATTTATTGGGACTCCTTTTTGTTTTGCATGGGAACCGACCAATTGTCACCAACAACGATACGAGAGTGTTGCGGATTTGAACCAAATCTACTCATTATTCAAGTCTTTAGGGGCAAATACGTAATTAAATCCCCATTATGAAAAGACGTTAATACCCTTCCCAAACCATTTGTCTATCTCATCAAATCAAGAGTGAGTATTGTATGACACAGTCTCATGATCCATCTCATACAAGAATTTTTCTCAAACCAATCCGCCAAGCTCACCACTCACATGTTAGCATTTACATCACTTGTGTAATTCAAAACATTCATATCTGATAATTTATTTTACAATATGTTTCAATAAAATATTTATTTGTTATTTATATTTTATTATCTTCTCTAACAGTTAGTGTGCTACATTGATGTGTGAGTTAATATAAAAATATAGGATAACAATTAAATAATATAAATCATGTGATATAGAAAGATACATTATACACTGTTACTATAACACACTTCTATTTTTATACCATTATAATGCAAAGACTGATGTCATAAACTTGCATTTAGGTCAATTTTCATAATTTTTTTTTCACTTTTTGTATTTTAGCTTCATTGATGGAATTGCTCTAACTACGTGAAACAGACGTCTGAGTGTGAAGCAAAATTAAAAACTTATAGGAAAAAAAGGACGACATAAATAAAAAGAGAGAAGATTTGTTCACATTGTCACATTACGATTCATAGATGGCACTTGCGTTGGTTGGATTAGAACAACAATTAATAAAAAATAAAAAAATCTGGCAAGGAGTGATACCAACCCAAGGACACAATAAATTCTTTATAACACCACAAAGAATGAAAAGACATCAAAGCCCTTCTCAAACCATTTTCACCCCTAGGTTTTAGAGATGCATAGAGAAGGAAGAAATCAAAACACAAAGTAAAATAGAGGAGGGAATGTGCAGAATAACCATGTGAGGGAGGATAATATAGTAAGTTAACAATAAAAATTTTTGATTAAGTAAAGTAGCATCTCGAGTTTAAGAAACTCGAGATCCAAATTAAAACTCGAGTCTCAAAGACTCGCTTTGCAAGCCTTTGGACTGATGAGGTGGACAGAAAATGCCACGTAGATCTCGAGTCTAAGAGACTCGATTTCTAAAAAGCAAAACCAAAGAACAACTTGAGAAACTGAAGAACTTGAGAACGGAAACTGAACTGGATCATCGTTGTTCTTCGTCGTCAGATCGCGATCGCAATGGGATCCCGATCCAGATCGCGATCCAGATCCCGATCCCGATCGCGAACTGGATCTGGATCGCGATCCGGATTGCGAACTGGATCCCAATCTAGATCGCGATCGGGATCTTCTTCTTTTCTTCTTCTTTTCTTTTTCTTCCCCGTGGACCTGTCTGTGTATTTGCTCTGGAAATTTGCAATTGAACTCGAGTTCTTAAAACTCGAGATGCTAGTTTTAAAATTTTTTTTGAAACTGGCCAACTTACTAATACGTTGGATATTTAATGTTACATGGAAAGGGGGTTCTAAAATAGAGACACGACCCCCCTACCCTAGCCTGAGAAAACAAATCCAAAACACGATAACTCATCACTACCCCCAGCTGCCCTAATTGAGAAAATAAATTGGATAACTCACTAGCCCCAACTGAGAAAATTGGGGAAAAAAGGAGAGGTTTGGGTCGGCAGAGGAGACCAAGTTTGAGAGAGAGACTGAGATTGAGGCCTTTGAGAGAGAGACCGAGGTTGAAGCCGAGTTTGAGATTGAGACCGATTTGATTGAGGCCGAGTTTGAGAGAGAGACCGATTTGGAGGCAACAGGTATTCAATCATTGTTCTTATCAGCTTCTAACTAAATATTTGTTTTGTTTTCATAGTTGAAAGATCAGGCTTCAGTGTTGTATGATTGTGTTTTATCATTAATTGTTGTTGTTGTGGGGTTTAATGTTTTATGGATTTGGTTAAGTTTTAAATTGTTTATTCGCTGATGGGTGTTGAAAATTAGGGATGGATAGTTTAGTCTATAGTTTCTCTGTAGGCATTGATCTGTGAGCCTTTAAATTCTGGATATAAATTCGAAATTCATAAGGAATTTTTAAATTTTGATTCTTTGAGATTGTGTATTTGAAATTTTAGTGTAAACTGAGCTATGAGTTTGAAATTTTAGTGTAAATTGAGCTCTTGGTTTTTTCACCACCACACACGTATCCCACTTTCTCTGTCTACCCTTCTTTTTCTTTTTCTAGTTCATTCAGATCACTTGTGGTAGCCTCCAGAACATAACATATCCCCACTTCTCCCTCCCTCATTTTTTCTCTTTCTCTTACGCACTCACACAAATTTCTCTCCCTCTATCTTACACAAACAAATTCTCTCTCATACACACATAGATCATCGGCAGAGAAGTGGAGATTGGCGTTCTACACAGATCGGCGTTCTACATGTTTGTTTGTTTTTTTTTTTTTTTTTTTTTGTTCTGGTTTGATTAGTTTTATTTTTTGTTCAGATTTCATTAGGTTAATGAGAAAGATTGTTTTTGTGTTTCAAATTTTTTGTTTGGGTTTTGTGTTTTTGTTTTGATTGTGGTATATTATCGTTGAGATAGAGAAGCACGAGAGAGTGAAGAACAAAAGAGAACAGGAATGAGAGAGAGAATTATTTTTTTATTCAACCGGGTATTATTTTAAATGAGAATATTGATTAGAGTTGCTACAGCAATTGCTACAGTGTTCTCTACTTGTAGAGAAGCACTGTAGCAACTCTAATCTAAAAAATGGATATGAAGAAGCTGTTGGATTGAGTTTTTGAGGTGAACAGCGGCTTTTCTCTCCAAAAAATAGATATAGACCATCTGCTGGAGATGCTCTAATTGTATAAAACTATATTTTACCCATTCAATTGTTTATTTATATATTATTTATTAATAACAGCTTCATGGTTGTGTTGTTGTATAAGGTGTTGTATGTATGATTGTGTTTTATCATTAATTGTTGTTGTTGTTGTTGTTGTGGGGTTTAATGTTCTATGGATTTGGTTAAGTTTTAAATTGTTTATTCTCTAATGGGTATTGAAAATTAGGGACGGTTAGTTTAGCCTATAGTTTCTGTGTAGGCATTGATCTGTGAGCTTTTAAATTCCGAATATAAATTTGAAATTCATAAGGAATTTTTAAATTCTGATTCTTTGAGATTGTGTATTTGAAATTTTAGTAGAAACTGAGCTATGAGTTTGAATATTTTAGGATTCATAAGTTAGATATTGGGATTGGTATTGATGGTGAGATCGGTTTGTATACTAGAAAGGAGATTAATTGAATCACAATTGTCTTTGAATATAACCTTGAATAATAAGTCTTGGCATGGTTTCTACTAATGGTATAAAACTATATTTTACCCATTCAATTGTTTATTTATATATATATATATATATTATTTATTAATAAAAGCTTCAATACTTTTTTTGTCTCAGCTCGAAAAAAGCGGCTTTGTCTACTTCATCCTCCTTCTCATCGATGGAAAACACGTTTGAAATTTGTCTTTGTGGTAAAGAAGAAGACTATTTTGGTTGTTATGATGACATTAAGTTTTATGTCATCAAGGTTCCATACGCTGGCTCTTCTTCTTCGACAGTGAGAAAGAGAAAGGAAGAGGAAAAGGTGGAGCATCTCATACCTGTATCGATACAAAAGGCACAGACATGCAATCACTTTGCTGTGCTAGATGGCAAACTTTATTTTGTTGCCAACGATCTTTCCCCAGATGCTCCGGTCAGAACTTTTGAAAATCCGTTATGTCGTGAGGTGTGGACCTTGGACCTTGCGCACGCTGAGGAGGGATGGAGTCGTGCACCTCGGTTGAAAACTGGGAGATGCAACCCGCATACCATCGTTCTAGGTGGTAAATTGTATGTTTTAGGCGGTTTTGACCTAAAAAAGAATACGTCCAATCGTTTTCCCTGGATTGAGGTTTTTGACCCAATAAAAAGAAAATGGGAACCCTTGCCAAATCCTGGATTTCGCATTAGGTCGGATTGTGTGTTTACTGCATCTTTAGAGGATGAGGATAATCAAAAGATTCTTGTTGCTAAAATGTCACCTAGTGGTGATATTGCTCGAATCTATGGTTATGATGTTGCAGCATGTTGTTGGACAAAACTTCTGGCTGATTGTAAGATGGGTTTTCATTTGAGGGTTGCAAGACCAGTAAGATCAATTGATAACATGCAGTACTTTGATTTTGGAAGTTTTGTAACTGCTGGTAGCACCCTATATTGGGCTTCTAATCGGATGGAGGATGAATATATTTGCCGTATTAATGCATTTGATTTAGTCAATCAAAAACATTATGAAGAAAGCTTGCACACTGAAAGTATTTTTGGGAGGCAAGAACGATTGAACTCTGTACGTCCAGATCTTCTCAATCTGCCTGATGGTAATTTTTGCCTTATCTTGCAGTCACAGAGGACAAAGAAGATGAAGAAGAGTAGGAGATATCTTTATTCTCATTATATATATTGTGTAGTGCTTAAGGTGGACAAGGAAGAGGAAGAGGAAGAGGAAGAAGAAGAAGAAGAAGAAGAAGAAGAAGAGGAAGATGATGTTTACAAACATGGGTTGAGAGTTTCCATTCTGTCAGTCCATAAGTATTCCGTGGATGACTGGATACCCCTTCTTGAAAGTGTGTTAGTGTAAGTTTCTTGCCTGCTATATGTCTAATGAGGTTTATTATTTTATTTTACCCTTTGATCTAGCCCAATAATTGCATTAGGAAGAGTTTATCTCATTTGCAGCTAATAGTAACATTACATTTTGTTGCTTATTTGTATGGTCCATCTTGTAGGGATCAAGGGAAGAAACTAAGTTCGTCAAATGAGTGGCCTTCTTTAAGGGCCTGCAGCCTGTTGGAAAATTAAAAAAAAAAAAAAGAGGTATCCTCTGTTTGTTCTAATGCAATGCACTTACTATATTGAGTGGGCTTCTGTAAATTTGGGTTGTGGTAATGGGGGCTGGTGGGCTGTGGAGGTGGCTGTGGGTTGTGGGTTTGCTGGTTGTTCTTCAAAATCTTCATATGAGAGAGGGAGAGACAGATAAAGTGAGTTGTGGAAGAAATAGTAAAAAATTAATAAAGAAATAATATTTGAATGAAAAGCTAAAGAAATAATAAATTAAAAGTGGGTTATATTGATTTTAATGGGATTTTCTTTGTTGGGATTTGTTGCTTGCAAAAATTTGAGACACACAGATTTGTTTCCTGTAGTTGGGTTTATTTCATTTTTAATTGAAAGTGGGTCTTGATTTCGAGCTTTTATATTGTAACAAATTGTGACATTATTTATCTTCATTATTGTGAGTGGTTTCTTTAACTGGGTTGATTTATCTTTTGTTTTAATGAATTACAAACAAATATTTGTTCATTATGTTGTAAGATTGGAGAAATTAAATGGCAAAACAGAAAGCTCAATTTTTTTGTTTCTCTAATAATGTTTTTGTTCCAGTGCCCAACCAAACTTGTAGCGGGACTGACAGTGGTAATGCTTGCTCGAGCTGGCTGCTCTCTTGCAGGGAATTTTGTTGTATTAGATGTGCCACCTACTTATGTATTATGTAATCTTTTAAGTTCTGATGCTGCTGGTTTGTATTCCTCAAGGCTCACTGCCACAACTTAGCCTTTCTTGGCTTCCTAGTTTAATGCATATTCCTCTTTGACCAAAAAGAAAAAGAAAAGAAAAGACAGTGGTAATGCATGGAGACCATATGAGGATAATTCTGCTGCATCATTTAATCATATGATGGTGTATGATATAGTCCTTAACCTATTAATTTGACATTTAACTTCAATGGCTATTTGTATATGCTAAGATAGAGACAAATATGCAACAGAATGTGAAGTAATAGTTGTTGTATTTAGTATGATTCTCGAGTAGATATGAAATGATGCACATTTTGGTGCCATTTCTAAATTTTGTAACCAGTGCATGCTCTCTTTCTAAAATGATGATTGTTTCTAGCAGTTTCATCATCAAGGAAGAAAATCAAAATGCAATTATGGTTTTCTTTCAACAACGCAGTATTGCTCTCTGAGGTGTTTCATAGCGATATAGTTTAAAGATATGGGAAGCAGAAAAATTGCTTTGGTGTCGGACAGAAGGGTCTGTTTTTTTAGCCCGAAAGCATGGAAACGAGGAAATCATTTTGATAATCTTCCCTGCCATTCCATTTTCTTTCTTTATTCCTGACTAGCTGGAGAAATACAATTTAATTAGAGCAGATCTAAGATACTTTACATAAGTTTTGTCCTACCTAAAAATATAATGGTAAATTCAAGTTCACCTAAGCTGCCAGCACGTATTCTATTCCTTTTCCCCTTGTTCCCATCATTTTGCTTTTTATTACTGGGTCATATTAACAAATGTTCTTAGGGCAATTGTTAATAAACTATAATAGAAAAGTTTTATCACCATTTTCATGAAAAATATAAAAAACTGTTAATAACATTTATTATTTTATCATTCTCGGCATTAAATATTTTTAAAAATAATTTATAAACTAATGCCCTTAGAGCATTCGTTTATTTTATCATTCTTCCCCTATAATATTTCTTAAAATTATTTCTAAACCAATGTCCAGAGTATTGGTTAGAAAAAAGAATTGATTTGGAAAATGACAAAATGAAAGTGTCATTGACATTAGTTAAAGCATCAAGTTTTTCAAGAATGTGTACAGCATGAAACAATTTAGAATAGGGAGGAGCCCATTAACAATCACATTTTCCATCTACTAATTGGTAAAGGACAAGGTTCTATCACCTAGTTGATGCCAACTGGCCCGCAAGAACAAGAAACTATAGATACAAAGATGATACTATTTGTGTTCTTGCATGTTCATGCCCATGAGTTAGTCTCCACATAAGGATATGTGGGACTATAAATCTCAACAGTCAACACCCAAAACAGGCAGAGATAGTAGGATTAGCAAAGACCATTGAAAGAATAACTTAATCCAATGATAGTATTGTTTTTATCTTTCAATGTAAACTTGGCAACATAGCCAACTTATCAACCTGATCCTTCATAAATGCTAACTCTTGAATTGTGAAGTTGTACAACCATGTTCCCATAAATAGGTCAATAATAGAACATGATGAATTTTAAGCTAATTTATCTTTACATTTGAGTGGAACTACAAATAAGATGATCCAGTTTTTCATGCTTGTGCTTGAGCTTTGCTAATAGTTATTATATAGGATGTATGCTCAAATGGTGCAATGATCTTTCAAGACTTGCCTAGCAAGATCTAGTGCTCCACTTTTTTTGTAAATCAGATGCAGATTGTAAGCTGCTTCTCTGCGGAGGTCACAATACCCTGGTTTATATCCTGGTTTTTGATTTCCAACAATGTCTGGATTCTCACAAGGAAGCTTTGGAATGGGGTAATCTTTCATCCGAATTGCAAGCACCTTTTCATAATATGATGCTGCAAGAGTTACGAGGCCAACATGATGATATGCTCGGGCTATGTTATATAATGCTTCCTGCATCAAGTTTTTAACAGCACAGTTATAACATACTATTGTATGAGTGTGTGTGTGTGTGGGTGTGGGTTAATATTCCTGAAGGCAAGAGTGTGTTTTTACCAAAAGCATGCATATAAACTAGAAACAAAACAAAAGCACAAAGTGATAACCAAATTGAACCTGACTGTTTTCACAAAGCCGTAAATTGTTGTAGAGGAAAGCCAAGCCTTGTGCAAGACACTGATGCTTGTTTTGAAGTCTGAATCCAAGTGCTAAATTAATCAAGGCAGTTCCTGTAGAAAAAAAAAACAGGTCATGCTTCATGTACAGGTAGACTAAAAGCATAAAAAGTCATTTATATGTAGCACTCAAGAAATTAAATAGAAATAAAGGGTCTCACCGACACACAGGTTAATCAAGGGATTCTCTGGCAACCGTTTATATGCTTCAAGGTATTTTGTTGCGGCATGTTGATGATTGCTGGCCATGGTAAATTGATGTGCATAAATGATAATGGGTGGTACACAATCTATGAGTTTGCTCAGCATACCACGAAGAAACTTAAAATGCCTGGAATCTCGATTGTCCACTCTACAATACATTAAGAAAGTCCATCAAAGATGACATGGATTTGAAGAATTTATGAAGAATAAATAAAACCACCATGGTCCTAACCAAAATTTCTATTCCTAATTAAAAAAATTTATTTCCAGTCCTTCCAATTACAAACACCCCCCCAACACCACCACCACCCCCCCCCCCCCCCCCCCCCCCCCCCCCCAAAAAAAAAAAACCCACAAAAAGATCGAAAGGCTAGGCAATGAGAATGTCTACAAGGTTTAGCAGTGAAGGATCATGGTTATAGCTTTTTAGTTACATCTGACCTACTTTAGCATACTGACAATATCACATGCATTAACGAATCAAACAAATGTACATACTAACAAGAAATCAACACCAAACCACCAAATAATTTATACATGTCAAATAGTAATAGTATTCACAAACCCATAACCTAAAAGAACAAGGTATCCAAAAACCAAGTAATGAGACGCCATAATAACAATTAGTAAGAGTTAACTAAAGTAGTCACGTCATGCTGTAAACAAAATATGCTTGCTAAGAAAATGAGTTTAGAGCAAGAATTTGTGTTTTATGAGCTTATGTGGTTGAATACTATCCTAAATGAACTGGAAATGGAGGTTCAGTCACTTTCGAATTGGCATTGTGATTCTAAGGTAGCATTTGCTACAACTTACAATCCGACTCTGCATATAAAGTATAACAAATAGAATGAGTATCATTAAGGCCCGAAGCCTGAGACCATTCAGACGATGTTCTAATATATGATGGCTTTAATTTCACCGAAGTTTTTTATTCTTCAAAACTAACAAAAAAGTGTTTCGAAACCAAACTAATGATCCATAATCCATTGTACCCCAATGCCAAGCTATTAAATTTTACAATGCATGTGCAATATTAGAATGCAATAACAAATGATCCATAATCTCACCACTTCTACTACACATGCAACATCAGTCTACCATAGCCATTGCTCTCTTTACTTTATTTGGAGTATCTTGGGTTATGCCAAAGATAGTAGCTTAGAAGCTAAAGCTGTTGGGAAGGGAGAGTTCATTGTCACAGATGTAGCTCTAAAGAGTGGAGTGAGAAAATTATGGATTCCAAATTGGTGTTACATGTGTAAATGCGGTGGGGAATCAATAGATAATCCTTTATTGCATTATCCTATTGCATTCCAACTTTGGTCTATGGTATTCACATTGTTTAGTCTCTATTGGGTAATGCCGAAATGTGTGGTTGACCTTCTAGCATGTTGGCAAGGGAAGTTTGGTTGTTATCGCAACAATATTCCCTGGATGGTTGTCACTACTTGTTTGATGTGGCGCATTTGGTGGGAGCAGAACAACTGGTGTTTTGAGGATTCTGAAAGGACAGTAATCGATCTATAACCCTCATTAATTTTAGCTTTGACTTATGTTGTGATAGCTTTCCTAGCTGTAACTATTAGTTAGTTTATTTCTTGGTAGTTAAAGATTATAAATAGGCTTGTTATGTAAGAGTAGAATTAGGTTTTTAGATGTAAC
Source organism: Lithocarpus polystachyus (assembly GCA_033629205.1). NCBI lineage: Eukaryota > Viridiplantae > Streptophyta > Magnoliopsida > Fagales > Fagaceae > Lithocarpus > Lithocarpus polystachyus. The sequence goes on from CM066171.1 coordinate 65,123,993, forward strand.
TTAGCTTAGTTTCAGACCTGGACAGAAACTTCGTTTCTCCAGTTTTTCAATGTAATTCCAGCTTTGATTCTTAATTCTAAGGCAATTCTAGTTCAAGTTCTCAGTTTTTTGATCTTGATTTCCATCATTTCCATCCTAGATTTCCTTGTGTTTCTTTTTTTCTCTCTCCATTCAAGATCCTAGAATTCAGATCTAGGTTCCTTGTACCAATCAAATCTGTGTTGCTGCTGCAAAATATCACAGATTTAATCACTTGTGCTGCTGCTGCTATTTACAATTTTTCAAACATTGTGAAGCTTCTAATGGCCCAAAGGAGTGGAAGAAGAGGAGGAATAAGGGAGAATCAAATAAATGTTGGGGAAGGAGTTGAAGCCAATCCTCTGGTGGGGAGGAATGGTGGATGAAATCAAAATATAGAGAAAGGAGATGAGATTGCTGAATTAAGGAGACAAGCTACGTCACTTGCGGAGGTGCTGCAGTGTATGCAGCCACCTCATGAGGCTACTAACTCTCATTCTCATTTTGAGAATCCTTTTGGAGTTCCTCCAAGGGGTAGGCCTTATGTGGAAAGAAACGAGCCAAGGCTTGACTACAACTTCAAGATTGAAACATGGTTCTCGGAGGATGTGTGGATAGTAGAGCTATTAAGAAGATCACAATCAAGTATCGTTTTCCAATTCCTAGATTGGATGACATGCTAGATTGCTTGGTAGGTTCGAAGGTGTTTTCTAGGATTGATTTGCAAAGTGGGTATCATCAAATTAGAATTCGCCCAGGAGATGAATGGAAGATGGCCTTCAAGACACATTGTGGATTATTTGAATGGCTTGTTATGCCATTTGGTTTGACAAATGCACCTAGCACTTCCAGGAGGGTGATGACACATATATTGCAACCGTTACAGCTTAAGCTCGACATCTTGAGGAGAGAAAGGTTTTATGGTAACATGAAATGTAGCTTTGGGATGGGGCATGTTGTGTCTTCCAAAGGAGTGTTCATGGATGAAAACAAGAATAAGGCAATTGTTGATTGGCCTACACCTTCTAGTGCGCATGATGCCAGGAGTTTCCGTGGCCCTGCTACCTTCTATAGAAGGTTTATTAGCAAGTTCACCATTGCAGCACCTCTCACCAATAAAGTTTCCAACTTCTGAAGAGGAAGTTAACCGAAGCTCCTATCCTTGCCTTGCCCAATTCTAATAAAATTTCTTACTTACCTACCAAAAAAAAGGTCATAGCTCCGTATTAATTTAGCAGTGAAATTAGATTCAAAATTTTGAGGTCAGATATAGATCCTCACCAAAGTAATGAGGGTTGACTAAATGTATTCTTCTTCATCATTCTATCATGTATCTAAATAATCATACCGTCACTTTGGCATAACCCCTCTCATTCCAAAAACAACAAAATAGTAGGTCATCACTCCATATAAATTTGGCAGTGAAGTAACAAATGATCTACAATATCACCATTTTTTAGTACACATACAACACCAATCCACAATACGTTGAAACTTTTCTTTTTTCCCTGTCAAAGCCCAACAAAATATCCTTTCTCTAGGTCAATAAAATTCATATAAAGATCTTATACTCATTTCCTCTATATTTCCCTAGTCAGTATCTAAGAAAATAGTTTCCATAACTGAATGTAATAGCATGTAATAAAATTGATTATCTGATGTGTTATTTCATGCTACTCTATATACAAACACTCCCAAAGTTTCATGACATGACTCCATAAAATAACACACAAGAAAATAACATAATAATATAGGGTACCTAAATGGAAAACGAAGCTATTTCCTATGAGGAAAAATTATTATAGACGAATATTGCACATATATAAAGGTGAAGTACCTTGAAATTACTTTGTAATAGCAATTCCAGGCAGCAAGGCTGTAAGGATGCTGCTGAACAATGTATCTTACACAGTCAAATCCATGCTTAGGATCTGTGGTGTTGTAAGCTATCTCTGTAAAACATCAACAAAGGTGCTGCACCTTAGCCGGAGTAAAAACAATTACAAATCTTACTTCTTCAAAGAACAAATGAATCGAAGTATCCTTCAATGAAGCAATCCTTCTAAATGGGATTATATATTTTGGACTAATAACGAAATTATCAATTTAAAGGAGAAGAGGGCCAGAGGGGAGACCAAGAAAGAAATAAGAATGTGGGGAGTTCAAAAAAAGTACAAGTTCTTTGGAGTTGAGGACTTACGAGCTCCAAGAGATCTAAGCTCTTCCTCCTTCTCCACAGACAGCATGCTATGAGCTAATCTTAGAGTGAGATTAATAATCTCCAATGCCTCCCAATACCTTTGCAAAGAAGCCAGCGATTTACACAACTATAAACAACGCAATGAAGAAGTCAGAGCAGCAATAAGGTACACAAAAGAACAGGGGATGAAACATGACTAACATCTATTATAAGGCGATGATGCTCTTCGTCTTTAAGAAGATTAGGAAGGGGAGGTTCTCGGTGTACTTCCTGCTGAATGCATCACATATAAGATTCTATCACTCAAGATATTGAGTCCTCGAGCAAGTCACAACATAACTAAATACAATTCACAATTTACCGGAGGGTCATCATCTGAGTCATCACTTTGCCAATCAGCACCAGAAGCCAGTGCCTCAGCTTTCTTCTTCTCCCTTATTGTTGCCTTCTTCTGAAGTAACCGCTTTGCTCTGGCAGCTTTTGACCTAATTCAGAGCATTGAACAAAAAGTAGTTGAAAGCAGGGCAGAGTAGATTAATAAAGGAGAAAATGGTCTACATATATGGCATGTACAAGCATGAACACATAATTAAAAAATACGAATTAAAAAAGCCAAAACAGCTCAAACTATAGTAGATTAAACAAAAACATGAAAGCTATGTAAAATAAATATATTTCGTAGACAATAGTATTCAATGGTTCAGGAAAAGAACTCAACAGTAAAATATTGTGAGTCCATTGGAAAAGATATAGCACCAATCAGACTAACTGGATTTGGGGGAAAACTCAACCTCAAGTATTATGGGTCTTTGTAAGCCAAAAAAAATCATGCATGATTGGTTTAAAAAATTATGTCTATGTAAACTTCAGCCAAACATACTAAAAGCTACATTCCAGCATGCACGGGTCACCTGTTCTAGTGCCACATGAATGTAACTTTCACTAGAGTCCCAGAAAAGGGCTTTTCTTTAACTAGATAACACAGGCAAAGCTTATATTCCATTTCTCACAAAATAAAGCCCACCAACAGGCTCCTCAAAACTACAAAAACAATTTGAAACATTTAGGGCCCGTTTGGTTTGTAATTTGTCATCACTCAGTTTTCATTATTCAATTTTTATCACTCAATTTTCATCACTCATCACTTATCACTTAAAATACCCCAATTTCTCAAACCCACTATTTGGCACTCAGTTTTCAACTTCAATAGCAGACCCATCACTCATCACTTGCAGCTGGGTTTCACCCCAAAAAAAAAAAAAGTCACTGAAGGTTAAGGTTTGTTAAACATTGCAGCTGGGTTTCACCCCCCGCCCCCCCCCCCCCCCCCCCCCCAAAAAAAAAAAAGAAAAAAAGAGCCCGTTTGTCAAACATTGCGGCTAGAGAGTTGGGTTTAATTACAAAAATGCCATCAAAACTCTGTTTCCATAACTTGAAAACACCTAAAATGTGTTTTTAGTTTCCATAACTCATTACTCAAAAATCAAATAATTGAATGATGGAAACAATGGTTGAAAACCAAGCCAAACAAAAAAATTTTTGTGGGTCCCACGTGTTTTGATAACTCAATTATGAGGTTTGGATCATACCACTCAAAACTCCCCTAAACCAAACAAGCCCTTATATTCTTACCCAACCAAATGCCAGATAAGCACTCAGAATTCCATTCAAAATTTTTAAGTAATAAGAATTCTATAATAAAATGCAAAAAGCTGCTACACTTGTACACGGATGTAGACAACAGTAGAAGTCCTTTCCAAATTCAATAAAACTACATGGCAATACTTTATATTCTCCCCGAAAATCTAAATACTTTCTTGCCTAGTGCCAAAGTAACGAGACACTCTTCTTAGTGGGAAGATTTTAGCAATGGAAAATCTTAGAAAAAGGAGGATTATAGTGGCTGATTGGTGTTGGAAGAGTAAAGCTAAAAGGGAGGCAACATATCATCTTCTTATTCGTTTAGTATAGCAAAGATCTTTAGAAATTCATGTTCTGCTTGTTCAATATTATTGGGAATATGCCCAGAATGGTGATCGACTGGTTGGCTTGCTGAAAGGGACAGTTAGGAAGACACCATGACGCAGGACAAACCAGGACAAACCAAAATGATGAAACAATAAAATAGAAAATAGGAAATAAAGGATAAATAACCTAGGACATAAGAACTAGGCTTGCTTGGAGTCAGTACCAGACAAGGGAGAACATCTAGGAGTCAACACTTGGGGTTAGTTGGAGTCAGCAGACTCAGCACCAAACCATTGGAAAAATTCCAATAGAAATTTCATTATCCAATCAAACTTTTATATACTTCTCCATAGGAGAACAATGTTGTTAGAGGTCATACCAGAAAAACTGGGCTCTACTTATTAGCTTCATCTTTGAAACCAAACTTAAAAAAAATAAAAATGTAATGATATTTTATTAATAGAAAAATTCACTTCACATTGATGATGATGAACACAACCTAACCTAAAAGAATTACAAATAAATTATGCATAAGAGTTAAACTGATTCTGTGAAATCTAAAAGGAAATTTCTACTTGGAAGACCCCACACATGACACCAACCCAAAAGATTTCGATTCAACAATGATTTAAACTGAAACTTTGATGTTTATTTATCAAAAATACGACTATTCTGTTCTCTCCACAATAGCCACATCAAACATAACGGAACAAAGTTCTAACCATCTGATAAGTGCTTTCCAAGCCTGAAACAATTCCTAGATCCAAACAAGAGATCAACTAACCTCCTTGGTAACACCTATTGAATCCCAAAAGCTCCAAATACTACAATCCACAAAGCATATGCAACCTCACAATGGACCAAATACTCCACTGTCTCCCCATTACATTGGCACATGCAACACCAACCAACTAAAGAGAAACCTTGCTTGGAAGAGAATTTGGTGTGTTAAGGCCACAAAGATATTCTTATTAACTGAGCATGCATATAAATCAAGGTGTATCTCTTTTAGAGAATGATTCCCACACCCAATATCATGCTAAAACCTTACCAGGTGCCATCCCCGCCTCAAAACACACAAATTGAAGAACATGGTTCCATCCCTCCCCATACTTTGTAGCAATAGCTCGTCTCAATAAATGTGTGATCCTATTCCCAATTGCCAAAACCTAACTTTCTTGTTATTTGATAAACCTACTTGTGCAAAGAATTAGTTCATCCCACTTAAACAATTAGTGAAAATCCTTGTGTCTTGATGACCAACAAAATTAGGTGCCTCAAATATTACTATGGCTCACTAGAATAAAGTAAAGAAAATAACTGTAACAAGAACCTGAGCTTGCTGACTTAGAGAGCTGATTAAACCATCACTAGGCATGGGCCTGGACTTCACAAATTACGAGCTTTATATTGTTTAAATACCAAAAGAGAGACTACCATATGACCTTCGTGTGTTGGATCACATGTTGATTGAGCCTGGTGCTGCAGGTGCCGATTGGAGCTGCAGTGGCAATTGGCGACACATGGTGACTAGTCTACTGGATTCATTGATGTGAGCAGGGACGAGGGACGAGATAGTCAACTGGAGTTGTTGAAAGTTGATGATTTTGTGGATGGGGTTGTGGGTGTTGTTTGGTTGATGGGCAATGTTTGGATTGTGTGGCCTTTCAAATCAGGTCACGTTGTGCTGGGAGGTGGCTTTGGGGACTTGGCTGGGATCTATTGATGGTTTGGCTTTTGTCAGCGACGGTCTTGTCATTTTTTGGTAGTTAGGGCTTTGTCAGCGATTCCATATCCCATTGCTAGGATATGGAATTTGATGCATGACAAAGCTGAAATGATGCAACAATAAAAAAAGAACAAGAAATAAAGGATAGAGAACCTACGAGTTAGCACCAACAAAGAGAGGAAAACTCTGCCTAGAGATGTGCGGAAAACTGAAAAAACCGGCCGAAACCGACTAAACTGAGTCCAATTTTTCGGTTCAGTTTTGGCTTGAATTTCTTGAAACCGAAATATTTCGGTTTCAGTGTACCACACATAATACTAACCCAACCGAAACCAAACTAAAATATATTAAATACTAATATATACAAGTTATGTCAAGGTAGTTCCTGGTAGCATAGTGGCAAGGACACGTTTTCACGTTTTTAATTCAGGTTCGATCCATAGTAAATGCAGTTTTATTTTTTCTCTCCTTACTATAACAAAACTACATCATTTTGGGTTTGTATATAACCCTAAGTTTTATCTCTTCTCCCTCACTTCAAGCTGCAACTGTTCTCCCCACAACCTTCTTTCTTCTCCATTTCTTTTAGTCTCTTAGAAACAAAGTTCAAGAATCCCAAAAACGTTTAACCGAAAAAAAAAAAGGAAATACAATCTTCTTGATTTTGAGTATATGTTTCTTGTGTTTGCTAAGTGCTTGGAGTTTGGGTGCTGAGAAAATGTAGGAAAGCAAAGGGAAATAGGTTTTTTCTTATTTTGGTATGTTCTCTAAATATATACATGATTTTGAGCATATTTTTTTGTGTTTGCTTGGTGTTTGGGTGCTGAGAAAATGTGGGAAAGCAAAGGGAAATAAGTTTTTTTTTCTTTGATCTGTTTGGTTTCTAAGAAAACACGGCATGATGTTTGCTTAATCTTAGTTTGTGTTTTATGTTTTTTTCTTGTGTTGCTTTGTATTTTGTGTTGAAAACAAAGTCCATGTTGGTCTTGCTTTTCTTGTTAGTCGTTGTACTGATTTTGTCTTCCAATAATGTCTCTGTTTGATGGAAAAAAAATCGTCTTTTTTTTTTTTTTTTCTTGCTTTTGTTTCACACATACCAAACACCGAAACCCGACCGAATGGAACCGAAACCGAATGCATTCGGTCAGTTCGGCGTTCCTTCCTTACAAGTCGGTTTCGGTGCTCAATATGTTAAAACCGAAATTCTTGGTTGGTTACAAAAACTGTCTTCAACACCGACTGACCCGAACCGATTACACCCCTACCTCTACGTCATGCCGAAATGATGCAACACTAAAAAAGAACAGGAAAAAAAGGATAGAGAACCCATGAGTTAGCACCAACCAAGAGTGAAAACCTCTATGAGACAGCATCTAATGTTGGTTGGAGTCATCACCAAATCATTGAAAATAATCCATGAAAATTGTGTAGATTGTGTTTGGGTAAATCTCCTCTCAAGGTATGAAAATTGGGAGAGGGAAGAGAAGAGACTATAAGGAATTCTCTCTTAAGGGATGAGTAGCTCTCTCTTAAAAGTGGGTGTTTCTAATTTGTAAAACCCTCAATCCCTAGGTTAAAATTAGTGGAAAATAGATGTATATATATTAGAGGAAGAAGAGGCACAACTTCCAACAAAATGAGCTATCAGCATAACTTGTGGGTAACTTGTGGGCAGTGTTGGTAAAAGCAAGGGGCGCACTTAAGTGAAAAGGCCTCTTGGAGCCTAGGCGCAAAGCGCAAAGCTCAAAGTGTAAGTGCGCGCCTGATTGAAGTGAAGCACACATTTTTAAAAAATAATTTTAAAATTTTAAAAATTATTATTAATGAGAAATGCAACAATCAAATGATCAAATTATGATATAAATTGAAATAAAATTTTTATATAATTCATATAACATTTAGATATGCCCTACTTTTGCAATTTTAACACAAATAGCAAGTCAAGTCATTTTATTTTTTTAGATACGCTAGATATGAGTACTTCCGTGTAACATCCTTTCTTAAATCTCCTATATCCATAATGCCCTATGACTAATTAGTAATATTAGTTAATAATTTAATCACTTCATGACTATAACTCTATAAGAATTAGTCCGCTATGTTCAACATTAACCACTAAAGAAACTAAACAATTACCACATATATTATATCATACGTTTTTTTTTTTTTTTTTTTTTTTTTTTTTTTTTTTTTTATGAATGAGCTAAGAATATGAGGACATTGCAATATGGTAATTGGTACCAAGGAGCTAGGTGGGTTACTGTTTCAAGGAGAAAAAATAAAAATAGAGAAGAACTGGGAGGTTGTGGTTAGGGTTTTAGGGGCTTTGAGCTTTGAGCTTAATCACGCTTTTAACAAAATTGCTCGTGGGTTGGCCTACTCGCGAGTTACTTGTGAGTTACCACAATTGTAACTGACTTTTGAAATTCCTCACGTGCTCCTCACATGTCAATTTGCGGGTGTTGCAGTCCTGACCTACTTGTGAGTCAATCCTGAGTTCCACTGAATGTGCAATTCTTCACCAACTCTAGACTAAACCCATATACATTAAATTCCACAAAAATACAAGAAAATAGATGCATGGATTACAATCAAATTGACACACAATAAAGCCAACTAAAAGATCGTAAATAAAAAAAAAAAAAAAAAACTTAACATAATCAAACTATGTAATATACTTCTCCATAGGAAAACAAAATTATGCTAATATAGAGTACTAAAAGTAAACCCTAATACTAACTGACTTAGAAAACCCTAATTCTAATTGAATGGGGAAATCCTAATAATTGAGTTATACAAATAACCTTGACCAATAAAAAATACAGTTGACTTACAAAACTAAAATTAAACTAAATATTTCTTTGCACTTCCCATATAACTCCAATTGGCGTTATATGAAGGCTCAGCATTTGTATGACAGTATTTGGGATGTAATTTTAAGATTGAGTGGTATCTACCAATTCTTTCCTCCTCAATTTGTTGGTGTTCATTTAACTCCTAAACTCTAAGATCTAGAACGAGTTTTTTTTATTCTATATCAGGTACGTACTACAATGTTCTATACTTCTATTAAATATTACTTATACAAAATAGTCTTAGGAGTCTGAAGCGTAATTTGTTCAGTAAACTTTTAAAAGGCTATCAATCTGAGGCTGGACCGCACTTAGCCTGACACTCATCCAAAAGGCAACAATTAAAGCTGGTATAATGGCACTCCTACATTAAAGGCTATTCAAGCACAACAAATGGTACCTGAGATTCATAGATGATAAATAATTTGTAAGATGATCAAATAGTCAAAGGGTTAAGTTATGATGCATGCTTAGCGGTCAACTTAGCAAATTTCAAACAGTGCACCTGAAATCACAAGACATACTATAGCAAAAGCAGCTAGAGAATACGTAAAATCTGCAATATCAGACAATATTTATTCCTAAACTGACTACAAGCCATTTGTGTGTGTACTGGATTTTTTTTTTTGGGATAAAAGTTCGAAGAATTTTATTCATAGGAGAAGAATTCATCAGCACATTGAGTATGTCCAAAAGTTATCCCACGTAAGACTAAGTGGTGTGATTCCCCCTTGGATGGTTTTGGATTGATCAAATTGGAGGGGAGAGATTCAAGGATGGGTGCCTATTATGCCAAATATGTATATAGTATATTATATAATATTGATAAATAACAAATCAGAAACAACCAAATGCCATAGTCCTAGTACTACAAATGCCCGCAAACACTTATGTAGACAAGACTGAACAAGATGAAATTCATAACTCACAGATCTGATGAAGGAGCTACTGGTCTAAATCCACGAAATACATTCTCAGTTTCACGATCGTTCAGTACTTTAACCCTTTCAAACAGAACTCTTCTTGAGAGCCTCTTTTTTACTTTAACCTAAAAAATCACCAATTATGAGCAACTGACAACAATAGTAAAGCCAATTATGAGCATCTGACAGTAAAAATCAATAATGAGCCTTTCCAAATAACAGGCAATTACAATTAATGAGTTTGGATAACTCTCCCCATGTCAAATTTCAGAAATCCAGCAAACACCTCATATATTAAGCCCAAAAATCACATAAATGAAAATATATTGCATGTTTTACCTGGAAAGATTGCTTGTAAAAACATGCTAATAACACAAGATGCTTTTCATTTCTAAATGACTGGGATAAATCATTTTTAAGATGCACAATACACACACACACACACACAAAATAAAATTTCATTAAAAACAAAAGAATACATGAAAAAAATACAAAAGTGCATATGAACACTAGATGATTCTCAATAAGTGAATACATGAAGCCTCTGCCCAACTCAATCTGCAATGAATTGGGTCTCCTACTGTTGTGTGATTTTAAGTCCATTAAAATGTGATTCAAAGAAGTTAAAATTGCCAAGAGTTGGATCCCTTCCTCTCAGTCCTCAGTCAAGCCTTTCCTCATACTATTTATATTCAAAGTAGGATTTATGATGCCGGCAAGTACTTCCGATATTATCCAGCATGGTCTGAAAGCCCTTTTTATCGAAAAAGTCTTATATTTGAATATTATGAAAAACCTCAAGGTTAGGGACCCCGCCTCATGAAGCAGAGGTTGCTAGTTCGAAATTTCCCTTTCTCCCCTTGAGGACAAAGTCTCATATCTGTATATTGTGAACCCTAACTTGTTTAAGTTTCTGTTTCTGTTTCCCTTCCAGAATCTATATGCAAATTCAAGCATGCATGTCAAGGTTTGAGATTGACACGCATTGTTGGTGAACATCTTGGCAGTCTAATCTTTTAGGAGAATCATTTCTCCAACATGGCAACAGTGATTTGGGTAACTCTTTATTTTTTTACACCAATAATATACGTCTTGGTGGGTCTGTATGTGTGTGTGTGTGAGAGAGAGAGAGAGAGAGCACGTGTGTGTGCTTTGAATGGTTTCTCATAATCACCTTAGGATGAAGAGTTTCAACATATAATGACTCACGGACCAGAGGGAAGATAGCATCCACAAAGTCCTCAACCATCGCTTTAGCTCTATATATGGTACAAAGCTTCAGTTTTACCTTTTCATTTAGCCACCAGGGTTTAGATTTTTCAGGAGGTAGTTCAATAGAGTCTGCACATATAAGCCAAAAGACATTACAAGGAAAGAAGAACGTGTTGTCGTAAAAAATATTATAATAGAACATTTCAAAATTAAATACCAAAATTTTTTGGCGGAGCAAGTAATGAAATTGCGTCTTCTTCTTTAGCTTCTTCTAGAAGCAGGGAAGCCAGAGTTAATCGTGCATCAATATTGTCCTCAAGCATTTGTAGAGCTGAGTTGGATTGGAAAATTAGTTAGTTAAAAACATATTATAATTTTTTATAAAGAAATATTTCTAAATAATACAATGACACATAACATCTCACAGAAGATAGAACAATTCTATATTATCAGTAAGATCATGTTAGATTCCGCTAATCAACACATAAACTCCACCATCAAGAAAGAAAAACATTTTCTCACTGCTCTTGCAACTTTATCACATTAATCCAAGCTTTCTAATGAAGCAAACAGCAGACCTTATGTAGGCATTTTCCCGGTACCAATGATCAGTGTACTGTAGCAATTAATTTTACATAGTATTACAGCATCAACAGTCATCTTCCTGCAGCTTAGGTTGTTAAGTGTCTTTTTTTGGTACCTATGGTCAATCACAACTTTTGTAATGAGAGAGAAATGTTCCTACAGCTTGTTAGAATTCTAGTACACAAAATAAAGTATGCTAGCCAACATTTCAAGTTCAAAGAACACAGTTGTAATTTTTTAAGTTACTTTTTGTAAAGTTCAACATCATGAAAATAAAGTAATATTCATCTTCAATAAAACTATTACTACTTATATAAAATAAAAATAAAAAGTTCAAAGAACACAGTTTACTTGACTCAATCCCAATGAAGAGATTATAGTTCAAATAAAATTTATTAGAAATTAGTTTTCAGACATGATATAGAAACAAAATTAACACAACTTTTCTCCAAGAAACTCTTTTTTTGGTTTCCCTTACCACCTCCTAGGCTTCCACTACATGAAGTGGAAATGAACACCAGACTTTAGTTCAATGTACAGAAACGTCCGGTATTAAAATAATAGGCATAATGTATGAAGCAAATTAAAATGACTCTCTTGTTCCTTTCCTCACTTTTAGTCAAGTGAACAGAATTTACTACTTATAATTATTACACACAAATCTTCTTTATTTTAAAGCAAATTAACATGAGTCTTCTTTGTTTTTTCTTCCCTTTTTTACACCGCCTATAAGTCACTATCTTTGTCCCTCTCATATATTCTATCTCATGATGGCATAACCATAGCATGATTAGAGAAACTATATCCTCTTTGGATATTGGGCCATACCAGGTTCGGTGGCGAGATTGTTATTTTTCTGGCATCAATGGCTTGGGAATCATACTTTGGATATTTGGAATTTGATTCTAGGTTGTTTGATGTGAATTGTTTGGTTGGAACGAAATCGTCATTCCTTTGAGTAAACTGAGAAGACATTGGAAGAGTTGAAAGTTCTATGCAAGCGCAGTCTTTTTGATTGGTCTCATTGTTGGGGTTTTACTGATTGATCCTCTCTCTTTGAGTTTATATTTTCTCTTAGATTAGCTTCCTGATTTCCTTCTTTTTTTGTTGTTTGATTTTTCCTTATCCTGATGTTCATCATCATGAACAACTTGTTTTATTTTCTTTACTATTTTCATTAACAATATTTCTCTATTTATCTATTAAAAAAAAAAAAAATCCTCTTTGGAAGTCTAAGGTTAAAGCAAAGCCTAAGAATAACAATAGAAGTCCATGGTAGTAGATTAGGTTTTTATATTTTATGTTTTATGAGGTCATTCTGGAATCAAGGGTATTTTAGTAACTCTAATTGTTGGGTATGAGGTATAGTTATGAGCCTTGGGCTTTCTTTTATTAATAACTAAGTCTTATTTAGTTTATGGGTAGTGTTCACACATTTTTTATTTAAAAAAAAAAAAGAGTCTATTTATGATTATTTTCTCTCTTTTCAACCATAACCCAAGTATTTTGGGCCTGTTTGGTAGTAGTGTTTAAGTATAGGTGTTCAAAATGATGTAAAAACTGTGGTTTAAAAAGTGTTGTAGAAAAACATGTTTAAATTATTCATAATGCAAAAAAAATGTGTTTGATATTATATTTCAAATAACATATTTTAAAATATGAAAAAACATAATTGCGTGTTTAGAATGTGTGTTATTTTAAAAAAGTGATGATTGTATAGTGAAAGAATACTATTTTACCAAAGGAGAGAGAAAAAGAAAGAAGAAAAGAAGAGAGAAGGACAAAAAGGTGGGCCCATGGGAGAAAAAAAAAGAGTTTGGCCTTGTCAATGGGTACCACGATTTTCAACTTATTTACAAAACGACCATTCAACAACGTTACTTGAAAAGTAAAATTGGTTTGGATGGGTTTTTAAAATACATGTTTTAAACACCCTAATTTGAAAATTGTAACTCAAACACCCATTACAAAACATCGCTACCAAACACTTTTTTTTTTGAGCTACCAAACAGGCCCTTTCTCTCTTGAACCCTAATCCTTTTTCTAATAAGGTTCTAAACCTACTTATCAAAAAAAAAAAAAAAAAAAAAAGGTTCTAAACTCAAAAATCGTACTAAACCTTACCCAACCACAACCACACATAGACAAGTTCTCTAATTTGTCCTATGTCATCTAAGCTCTTTTTTTGTTCTTAAAGACTTGGAACAATGCTCATCCTACCTTACTTTTCTCTTAATACTTTTTTTTATTCAAAATTTGATTGAAACACCCAAACACATGCTCATATAATCCAATCCTGCAGCTCGTTATCAGGTCAAATACCCATCAAGCTATCATAATCATCACTTTGGTGACAAATCCATTTCCTTCATAAGTTCAATTGGAAAGTTTTACATAAGTTCATCACCTTACCTTTGTACGAGAAGAAAATTGCTTGCACTCTTTCTTTCAAGAATAAGTAACACCGAGCAATTTTCAGATATAAAAAACCCTACTCAAAAAGAAATACAACATAAATATATCAGCAGCTGATAACAAGTCAATGTGCAAAATAGATCAATAATTTAAACATACAAAGGAAACTGACTAAAGAAACTACCAAGACAACCAATACCGATGTAAGAATAGTTACAGCCTTCTCATTAATCTTCTGTAATGTATATGAACTTATTCAAAATAGACCCAGAGGGTAAGCAACTGCTATCCCGAATTATTTACGATTTGCCGAAACAAGGAGGCAAGTGTGGCTGATCTTATGAAGTTCATCAATGGAGTCCTTCATTGGGATTTACATTTTTTTGGGCTGTGTATGACTGGGAATTGGAAGCTTTGTTGAGCTTCATGGATACCATTTATGACATCCCTATAAGGAGGATTGGGGAGCATAAGAGGTGCTGGTTACTTGATAGGACTAGAGGGTTTATGATTTGTGCGTATTATCATCTTCTAGCTGCCCATAGTGATCAATTATACCCTTGGAAGAGCATTTGGAAATAAAAGGTTCATTCTAGAGTGGCTTTCTTTTTATGGACTTTGGCTTGGGGAAAAGTCTGAGAATTGACAATTTAAGGAAAAGAAAAGTATGCGTTTTGGATTGGTGTTTTATGTGCAAGGGTAATAGTGAAATTGTTGACCATCTCTTCCTTAATTGTCCGATTGCTATGGATTTGTGGGCTATGAGTTCTGGGTTTATTTAGAGAATGCTGGTTTATGCCAAAGTCTGTTGTTGAGCTTCTTGCTTGCTGGCAAGGTCGGCCTGGTCATCATTGTAATGGATAAATATGGATTGTTGTTCCTTATTGTTTGATGTGGTGTATTTGAAAGGAAAGAATAGTAGGTGCTTTGAAGATAGTGAGTGTTCTCTGCCTGATCTCAAGTTATTATTTTTTAGAACCTTATTGGACTGGCTATTAGTGTGGAAGAACCAGTCCTTTTCTTCAATTTTGGATTTACTTGATTTATGTAATTTGTATTTGACCTATACACCCTTGTATACTCCCTGTGTACTTGGTGTCTCTTTTTTGATATCAATAAATCTATATTACTATAAAATATATATGTGTATATATATATATGTGTGTGTGTGTGTATATATATATATATATATATATACAAAAGACTGAAAGACATTGAAAGACCAATGAAAGGTGATTGCTTATAAGTCAATATCAAAACAGAACTCGTGAATTTAGAGTATAAGCTCTTTTATCAGTTTATGCAATTGCAATGCAATGCTTTCAAGGCACATCAAGCAAAGCTTGTTAGCAAACTCCCATACGGGATAGCAGAATTCCCTAATTATGACCAATAAAAAGACAGAAAATAGACACCAGACAAAGAGCCTAGAACCTTTTCACGTAAAACCACTTTGTATTAAATCCTTTTCCCCTTAAGAAATTAACCAATCAACACAATATGTCAAGAGTAGTTGCATACAAAAAATGCACTATTTCAATGGGGCACATGGCATGAGAAAGCCCTTGCCTCAAAAGTTTTCCCCTCCTATGTTTGTCAAAGCCTCATGTGACAGCCACTCACTAAACCTCCCTCCCTCCACCAAATATAGCCAAAAGAAAAAGGTGATGAAATTTCCCTTTAGCCTTTTGTTTATATGTGAGACACCAGCCAAAACATTGTATCTTATGCCTTTAAACCTTAAAGAACAAAACAAGCAAGAGCCAGCTCAGCTCCCTAATCCCATTAAGCATGAAAGAACTTAAAGTACGGGACCGGCAGAAGTAGCTCACCACCTACTATTCCTCAGCAAGATTCATACAACCATCAAAGGAACCTCACTGGATAATATACCAAATAAAGTAACCACATCCTGTCCCCTAAGACAATTATCTAAAGAGAAGTCATCACCAGCCCATTCTAATGCTTTTCCACAGCCAACAACATGCTAACTACAAATAGTTTTTTTTCTGATAAGTAATAAAGATACATTGATAATAAAAAGAGGGGGACACCCCAGTACACAGGGAGTATACAAGAGGGAACACATCAAGAACGAACATTGCAGAAATCAAGTAAATCTAAAATAGTACGAAAAGGTTGGATTCTCCACGCAGAGACCCAATCCAAAAGAGTTTTGAAAAATAGCAACTTGAGATCAGGAATGGAACGCTCAATGTCTTCAAAGCATCTACTATTTCTCTCCGTCCAAATACACCACATCAAACAATGAGGAACAATCATCCATATATCTCCATTACGATGGCGACCAAATCGACCTTGCCAACAAGCAAAAAGCCCAACAATAGACATTGGCATAATCCAATAAACTCCAAATAGACTAAACACCATATTCCACAACTCCAGAGCGGCCGGGCAATGAAGGAAAAGGTGGTTAATAGATTCACTGTTACACTTGCACATAAAGCACCAATCCAAAATGCAAACCTTTCGTTTCCTTAGGTTGTCAATAGTCAGACATTTCCCCAAGATAGCAGTCCAAACAAAGAAAGCCACTCTAGAGTCCAATACACTTTAGGCCTTGGAGACTAATCAGACCATTCAGATCCATAATAACCTTCACATAAGCAGATAGCAAGAGTGTAGGAAGAGAAATCACTGTGGCTCCTAATGATAGCACGTGGCACTTTCCATGTTAATAGATTTTCTCCCATGGTGCAAATGGACTTGATAAAAGCCAATGAAATAAAGTACTGAAAAATATTGATTTATTCCTCCCAAATGACAGCTCCTTCCCTCAAATGTTTTTTGATTTCTTTAACTCTACAAGTTACACATCAGATATGATGGTACTGACTTCCAAGCTCTATGCTGGAAGGAGTATGGTTTCCTTCTTCAACCTTGAGGGATCATATGGCACTGACTCCAAATATGACCAATGAAGTAGCTAATCATCAGGATTCTCATCATTCCTTTTACACATAAAACGCTAGTCAACCATCAGAATCCCCGTATAATTGGATTGTCTATGGTGAGAATCTTATAGAACTTTGTTCCTTTATTTATTTTTAATTTTTAATTTTTTAATGCAAGTATTTATTACCTATCGAAAAAAGGGTCATCTGCTCTACAAGGAAAAAGGCAAAGATGATGAATAGCTTTGATCAAGCCCCTCATGCAAAATGTCAAGAATCATGTGACTAACAACTCACGAAAAGCTAAATGCCTGTTTGTGTAGCAGCAAATAAAAATAAAAGAGAACTTCCATGGACTTCTCCTGTGCGGTTTTTTTGTTTTTGTTTTTGTTTTTAGGGTTATTTGCTTATGTACAGCTTTTTAAAACTCACTTTTGCTAGGTCAAACTTTCAGCAAATCAGTAAAAAGCTTTTCCAAACGCACACTTCATATTAGCAATTCTTCATACATGCAATTCAAAGAGACGACAACCCAATACATTTCAGTAATATAGCTCAGTCAAATGAACAACTCCATCTGCTTTTATTTGTGGACATTATCAGCAGCAGACAACCTAAGATGCAGCAATAAAAATGCATGTGTCTTATATCAAGTATTGCTTTACTTACGTTGTCACCTTTAGCACTTCCTTCCAACATCAGATAGTACTTCAATGCAGAGTCATAATGCTCAAGACTCATTAATGAGTCTGCAGCTTCGACAATCAAATGAGCATGATCATTTACATTTTCCCGCTGCAAAATACTGAAGAGAACCTATAAATGCAAAAGATCTTCAGTGAAAAACATTATTATCTTTTAATCCCTTTTAAGATGTCCTTAGAGTATGCTGTGTAAGAGTATAAGTGATCACCTACGAACTAAGACCAAAAAAAGTAAAAAAAGAAAGAAAAATACACATGCAACCAACCTCAGCCTTCTCCATATTTTTAAGGTTAACATGACAGATTCCTTCTTTTATTGTCAAATTCAAGGGCAGCTCTTTTCCTGAATAGTAGACCAGCTTTACATGCTCAATAAGTTGGAAAGCTTTGTCATAAGAATTACTTTCCATGAATATGGAAGCTAGCAGATCAATCACACTTGTATCAGCTTCACTTGGATGACCTTTAACATAATCCTCAAGAATGCGGATAGAATGTTCAAGCTGACCACCTTTCTGGTACAACTGAATGAAAAGCAAGACAAAAACTAATATCAACAGAACAGAAAACTTATGTCAGACTAATTAATGCCCCAAAAAAGGCATGAGATATGAGCAAAACTACCAAATCACAGTCAACTTCAGAAAAAAAATGCTCGAAAAAACTCACTACTGCAAGGAAAAGCAGAAAAACATATTCAACTTTGTGAAACTCCAGAACCAAGGGCAATATATGCTTACAAATTTAATCAGTTCAATTATGAAAACATGAAATCCAAAATCTCACTGATGCTAAATTTAGAAGGGAACATGTAAGCAACTGTTTCACTGATTATGTCAGTAAAGAAAACACAGAAGATGCACTTTTCCTATCTTGATTATGCAACATATTAGCCATGAATTTTTTCCTTGGGTTTGAAATTCTGTTAAGTTTGAGAAAAATCAATTTAATACTTCCAACTGACTTCTCTTCATCTTCAAACGCCCTACTCAATGAAGCTGCCCTTGTCACCTTGAAAATTGTAATAATAATATCCAAAACTACCAACATAGAAAGATACCACCCTTCTGTGTCACCAAGCCTCCCAGAGAAGGCCTCCTTCTCACTCAATCTAGAAAAATGTAATATATTGTCACACTGAGCCAATACCTAAATTGTTTAACATGTGTGTGTGTGTGTGCATATATTGATAAGTAAAAATAGAATGACTTCCTACGATAGACATTCAATCCAATAGTGTTTAAAAAAGAAAAGTTTTAAATCGGCTATAATCCTTTTAGAATCTTCAAAACACCAATTTTTTCTCTCTCACCAAATGCACCATATCAAACAATGAGGGACAACCATCTAGATAACACCATTACGATGGTGACCAAATTTTCCTTGCCAACATGCGAGCGGCTCAACCAGTCTTTGGCATTGCCCAATATGTACCAATCATAGTGAACACCATAGACCACAACTCAAAAACAATAGAACAATGTAATACAAGATGATCTACCAACTCTCCATTTCTTTTGCACATATAACACCAATCCAAAATCAACACCTTCCTCTACTGTAAATTATCAATAGTCAAAGTAGTTCCCAAAGCTGTAGTTCAAACAAAAAACGCAACTCTAGAAGGAGCCTTTCGCTTCCAAATACTTATCGAAGGAAGGATTGAATACATACACCCAACAAAGCCTAATAATAATTGCTCACTTCAAAGCCCCTACTCTTAGCAAGTGTCCAACACATCTTATCTTCACCAATACCCCTCAACGAGAATCCATATATAGCACCCAAGAAAATAGACAAACCTTCCAATTCCCAATCTTGAATTGCTCACAAGAACTCCAAGTCCCAATAAAGAACACCATTAGGGAATTGCATGAGATCAGCCACATAAGCCTCTACTCTATGTTGCACGGACACGGACACTGACACGGACACGACACGGACACGGACACAGGGATACGGCAATTTTTGAAAAATAAGGACACGACACGGCAGGGACACGGCGGTTAAATAATTAATTAAATTTTATATTTAGGCATATTTTTTATATTAGTAACATATTTTCATAAAGGAGCAAATGACTCCGCTGATTTTTCACTTTAAGTATTCATTTTAGTAAAATCACCTACAATATTTAACTTTAATAAAAAAATAAAACTATAGTAGGACTTACAAACAAAAATCACTAAACTCATAATAAAATCAGCTTGCCAACTAGGATTTGTTGTTAGAATGTTGTGAAAAATGTTGTGGACGTAGCATTTCTCTATAATTTATAAGACAAAATAAAAAGCTAAACAAATAACACTTAAACAGTAAGGGGGTGTTTGGTGAAGTAGTTTGAAAATTGTTGTTTATTGTTTTTTAAAATACGTGTGGGTGAAAAAGTGTGTGAAAATACGTGAAATGTTGTTTAAAAACTGAAAATTGTTGTTTAAAAAACCTTACCAAACACCCCCTAAGACTGTGAGAATGGAATTAAAAAAAAAAAAAAAAAAAAAAAAAAAAAAAAACGCTTTAACTTAAGTGAGTAACAGTACACCCCATTCACCAAAAGGTCCAAAAGACCAGAACTAAAATCCGAAAGAAAAAAAAACAGAGGACCAAAGGACCGAAAGAAAAAAAAACACAGAGGAGATCAGACCTCAGGGCCTGTTGTCCACGCCGAGAGAGAGAGAGATCGGAAGGGACAGCCGGACAGGGCACGGCGTCGACGTCTATGGAGCTCGCCGATCAGCCCGATCTAGCTCCGGCGAGGGACAGAGGGCAGCGGCAGCGACCTGATCTAGCTCCTGTGGGTCTAATCTGTGATTTTCTCTCTTTTTTTCTTTTTTTTTTTCACTGCTGGCGTGTCAGAGACGTGTCGGCGCCGTGTCGGAGAAGCGAAAAAAAAAAAAAAAAAAAAAAGAGACACTCGCCGGACACCGGAATCCGGCGAGTCGTACCCGTTCCGGTGTCCGACACGTGTCCGACACCGACACGACGCCAAAAATGGCGTGTCCGTGCAACCTAGCCTCTACTACTAATTTGAATAATTTTGGAAAACACATGCTCAAAGGATTATCCCCACACTAGACATCATGCCAGAATTTCACTAGTCCCATCTCCGATCTCAAACTGAATGTAGCTGAGAAAAAGTAGACCAGCCACTACTAAGTTATAATGCTTCTCCATAACGCTTCCCTCTCAGACCTAAATCTCCACAACCATTTTCCCAAATGCACTTCATTAAAATGTCTCAAATTTTGAGTTGCTAGACCCCTAGACTGGACAAAAGAGCAAACCTTAGACCAATTCACCAAGTGACATTTTGAATAATCTCCCAAAGCACTACAAAGAAAATTTTGTTAAAGTTTTTTTTTGATAAGTAAGAATAATATATATACGAAGGGCTGCTCTATGCAAGAAAAGCATAGGGCAAACCCAGAGAATACAAGAAAAGAGAACAAAGCGAGGGGAAAGGAGCCAGAAAACAAAAAGAAATTACAAAAGAGAAAGGGAACAAATAAAAGAAAGGAGAGAATCACTAGACGTGAGTCCCCAAGCCCGAGAATTGGGAATATTCAACAGAAGATAAGTAGGTAAAGTTGTTCTACACAATTCGCTATATTCAACAGAATTGGGATAAAAGGAAAGAAGATAAGTAGGTAAGTTGGATAAAGTACTTTTTATGAGAGCAAGTCTACCCCCTTTGAAGAGATACAATCTTTTCCATCCTGCTAACCTCTTTTCCACCTTTTCAATGATGGGATTCCAAATTTTACACCCAATGGAAGGCCAAAATATTTCATAGGAAGTGAGCCCTACTTGCAACCCAAAGCATCTACTAGCAACTCAAAAATTTGGAACCACTCCCACAGGACATGAAAAAAGCTTATGTACAAAAAGACGATGAGTCCAAAACCATCACAATAAAATCACAATATGTAAAGCCTCACACGCAAGAGCAATCAAATAAAGAACTAGAAAAAGGTTACTAACAACTAACTCCTCATACACTCCACATCCTCAAATGTATGCTGGTTACGTTCCCTCCAAATAGTCCACATCAAACATAATGAAACCATATTCCAAAAAGCCAATGAATGCTTACCCACCCAATTCCTCCAACCAAACATGACATTCATCTCCTTCCCCAGTAGGACTCAATGGATCCCAAAGCACCTAAAAATAGAGCCCATGGATTATGAGCAACTGTACAATGAATCAAAAGGTGGTCCACCATCTCCCAACTACATCGGCACATGTAACACCATCGTATTAAAGTATAGCCTCTCTTAATGAGCAATTGTACAATGAATCATAAGGTGGTCCACCATCTCCCCATTACATTGGCACATAACACCATTGTACTAAAGTATAGCCTCTCTTAATGAGGTTGTCTGAACCAAGAATCTCCACCATCTCCCCATTACATCAGCTCATGTAATACCATCGTACTAAAGTACAGCCTCTCTTAATGAGGTTATCACAACTAAGAATCTTCCCTCATGCTACCATCCACACAAAAAAGAGACCCTCCATGGTTCTCTCAAACCCCAAAAGCCTTTCTAAGGCAGCAGTGGAGCCCTTTAAAGCATTATAAAATGAATGAATATCAAAAGCTAGTTAGGAATTTGTATGAGTGGTCTAGGATTTGGGGTTTTACCCAATGTTTTTCCATTTTTGATCTCCTACCGTATGTTATTTCCTCTTCTTGATTTGTTTGTAATGGTTTCTTACACATTTTGTTCACTATCATGAACAAGATGTACTTTTTTCAATTAAGTTTTTATTACCTATCAAACAAATCATTGAAAGACCAAACATATCTAACATCCCAACTCTTCATCACTCCAGTTGTTAGCCTTACCAAGAATCTCCACAATCTCCCCACTACATCGGCTCATGTAATAGCATCGTACTAAAGTATAGCATCTCTTAATGAGGTTATCACAACTAAGAATCTTCCCTCATGCTGCCATCCACACAAAAAAAGAGACCCTCCATGGTTCTCTCAAACCCCAAAAGCCTTTCTAAGGCAACAGTGGAGCCATTTAAAGCATCATAAAATGAATGAATATCAAAAGCTAGTTAGGAATTTGTATGAGTGGTCTAGGACTTGGGGTTTTACCCAATGTTTTTCCATTTTTGATTTCCTACAGTATGTTATTTTCTCTTCTTGATTTGTTTGTAATGGTTTCTTACACATTTTGTTCACCATCGTGAACAAGATGTACTTTTTTCAATAAAGTTTTAATTACCTATAAAAAAAATCATTAAAAGACCAAACATATCTAACATCCCAACTCTTCATCAGTCCAGTTGTTAGCCTTCCCAGCAAAGACTCCACGAAGCCACTTGATTAGGGGAATTATCATTTAATACATGGTAAACCACGTCTAAGGATTGTTCACCACACAACTAGTCATGCCAAAAACGAATCTGGTCACCTAAACCTACATCAAACTGAATATAAAGCAAGAATGTATCCCATCCCATCCTAATGCTCCTCCACACACCACACCCATGAGTGCCACGAATAAGTTTCACGGTCCAACCAACCCACTTCTCTCCAAACTTCACAATTATTATACGCCTCCATAATTATGTTTCCTCTACTCCAAATCACCACAGCCACTTCTATACCAATGCTTGATTAAGAGTTGTAAGCTTCCTAAGTCCTAACCCCCCATTAGCAATAGGAGTGCAAACCTTATCCCAACCCACCAAGTGATGCTTAAATTCATCCCCTAAACCACCCCACTGGAAATTCCTCTATAGCTTGTTTGCCAAACTCATGGGGAGGGTAAATAAGGATAAGTAACACATGGTCAAAAATGTTCACTTTAGTAAAGTCAACAAACTCCCTTTTGATAAATGAAACCTCTTCCAACCTGCTAACCGAAACTCATAATTCTCCAAAAGGGTGCAAATTGATTAAGACTTAGAAGCCCCTAGTGGCATCCTAAGATAAGTCATTTGAAGGTATCATACCTTGCAACTCAATATATAAACAAGAGCAGTCATGTTGTCTACCACTCCTACTGGAACCATCTCACTTGGCCACTCTTACTAAACTTTAGACCAATCACCGCCTTAAACAAATCATCAACAATCGGATGTAAATAATATTTTCGGTATTAGCATCACATAACAATATTGTATCATCTACAAATAACAAGTGAGAGACATAATCCATCATCATCCCCATTACCTACCCTAAATATGGCCAGCATCCTCCATCCTACTTAGCACCTCCATAACTAGTAAGAAAAGTAACGGGGATAAAGAATCTCCTTGTCACAATCCCCTCGAACTACACACACACAAAAAAAAAAAAAAAAAAAAAAAGGAAAAACATTCACCAATACCAAAGATTGGACTATGGAAATGCAGGTACGGATCCACCCTTTCCATCTACCCCTAAATCCCATCCTAACCAACACATACAAGGGTGTCTCCTAATTAGAATGGTCATAGACTTTTCCAAAATTCAACTTGCCAATGATTCTTGAAATATGACCTTTAATCCTACAATCCACACATACATTAACAATAATCATCAAGTCCATAATTTCATTACCTCCCACAAATGCATTTTAAGACTCAAAATCAAGCTTGTCCAACTCTCGTTTCAACCAATTTGCCAACCACTTAACAAGGAACTTACATAAACTCCCAACTAAACTGATAGGCTGAAAATCTCCAATATCGGAAGCATTATTTTTGTTGGGATTAATGCAAAAACGGATGTTTTGAGAGATTTCTCTAATTTTCCATGCTCATAGAAACCCCTCTGGACCTGGCGTTTTATCCCTCTTGTAGACCCTTACTACTTGCAAAGTTCCTCCTTGAACCTTGTTTTGAGCAAACTACTCTTGGCCACCTCAATCCTTTGAAAATCCAGTCCATCAACCATAGGTCTCCATTCTTCTGTTTCTTGATACAAGGTCTTGTCAAAATTCAGCACCCAATCCCTCACCTTCGAGTCCTTCTCAAAAACAAAGCCATTTACCTCTATGACCCCTAAATGATAATACCTTCTATGAAAGTTCGTTGTCTGATGACGAATCTTGTTTATTATCCCTTTCCTTAAGCCAAAGGACCATTGATTTTTGTCACTAAGAAATCTATTCCATAGAAATGAGTCCCTCCAACGTACTCCTTTTTTTATTAGTAACCCCCTGGACGCCTTTTGTTTCATCTAACCTCGATACCTCACCCATCAAGTTCTTTTTACTGACACCTAAATTCTCAAATTCCCTCTTGTTCCAATTCAGATGTCCTGCATTAATACTTTCAGCTTCTTGGAAAACAAAAACTAGGGAGTTTCACTGAAGCAATACGTACTCCACCATGACTATACTTTATCCGCAAACCTTTTCATCTTTAGCCACATATTCTTAAATAAAAAACGGCTCATCTCCCGAAATGCCCCCAACCTCCACCAAAATTGGACTATGATCAGATGGTGGACGCGGAAAAATCTGTATTGTAACATATGAGAAATGTTCCTCCCAGTCTGACAATATTAGGACCCTATCAATCCTAGACATGACTGGCAAATCTGTACCACTACCGCGTAAACAAGCCCCCTTCAAACGACAAGTCAACAAACCCAACTTCTCAATAAAGTCAGCGAACCCCATCATTGGGGAGTAAATCTGTTACAACCCAATCTCTCACTAGGGAATCAAACAACATTAAAATTCCCCAACAAGCACCAGGGTACATCCCACCTCACTCCAATTAAATCATCCCAATGTGAATGTCAAACGCTGTCATCAACTGGGCCATAAAGCCCAGATCAAGCCCAATCCTACATTCCTACCCGTACTCCACCCCCTTCCACCTTACACAATTTCAAGAAGCTACTTATAAAATAATTACTCTTCTCAAATACCTATTCATCCCACATTAGTAACACCCATCCTGTTGCATTAGTAGCATCAAGAGCCACCTAATCAACAAAAGGGCTACTCCATAAATTTCTTGCCAGCTGGATATCCACGCTATCCACTTCAAATACATTAACAAATTTTTCATCATTAATTATTTTTGTGGATTATTCAAACCCCTTGCATTCCACGTCATCATTCTTAACTATTATTAAAAAAAATAGACCACCCAAACGCTTATCGCCTCCGTGATTCTTAACAATTGGGATAGTCTCCCGTCTTAAATTAAAGAGGAAATCAAATTCCATAATTCTCTAACCCCTTTAATGCTTAGTAGAGCGCAACGTCCATTTTATTCTTCTCTGCTGCTTCTAATTTTTGCAATAGGTTAGCACATTCAGATTTGAACCCATCAAGATAGACCTATGAGCTGAACCCTAGCATCTAAATATCCACCCACTAGGACGCCCCATCCTCCTCTTCTGGAATCACATACTCCTCACTAACCAACCACTCACTACCAAGTTGCCTACAATCCTCCACGGCACCAAACCCGTTGTAAAAACATCCACAAAATCCAAGCCAACCACCTCATCCAATACATAAACACTTAGGGGTAAAAAGAAAATTACAAAAAAAAAATGTAAATAGATATGAAAAATAGCATTGGGAATATCCAAAAATAGTATTTAAAGAAAAAAAGAGCCATTAATATCTATCAAAAAGCAAAAATAAAAATAAAAAGCAAGACCACTGCAATTTATGGCATACAAGTGCATATTCAAATCAAATTCAAGAGGCCTTTTAAACACAAGGAAAAAGTTAAAACCTTTGCCCCTGTTTTTAATGCTTCTATGTTCTCAGGACTAAGTTGATATATTTGATCAAATGACTCTGCAGCTTTCTGATAATCTCCAAGCTCAACATGGAGTGATGCACGATGAAGTTTTAGAGTAACATCTTTAGGATCTGCCATTATTGCTTTAGAAAGGCAATAACTGGCTTGACCAATGTTTCCTTGTTCACTGCATTTGACAGAATGTCTCTAATTAATAATCAATCCATTCCTTTCATAAAAGTAATGAGGTGAATAAACAGACAAAAAAAAAAAAAAATTGAACACGTCAAAAACTATGCTATCACTTGAAAAAAGAACAGAGTATCCTCACTACATTATTTGCTAAAAAGAAATTTCTTACTGGGTAACTTACCATGTCCTAGAGTTACAACTCCTTAACTTAATGACAAACCAAGAAAAAAAAACCGCTTCGTTGAAGGAGGTTTTTTTGGATAAGATTTTTTAACTCCGCCTACATTTGTGCTAAGTATCATATATTTAGTTCGCAGCCAATCCCAAGCTTAATAAAAGAGAGGGGCCATGGTAAGTTGATGGCTAGCATAAATTAAGTCACTTTGTTATGAATATAATTGCTATAAATAAAAGCTGAAACATTGCATTGGACCTCGAATGTAGTGAAAAGTTGGCAAGAGTTAGCTACGGTAAAAAAAGAAAAAAAAAAAAAAGAAAAAGAAAAAACATATTGGACTAAGACTTGTTAAATAAGATAATATTAATGGATGTGGGATAATGATGCAGTTCATTTTTAAAGCTAGCTGTTTACTAGTGCTTATGTTGTATGATATGTAGTTCCTTTTACTTGTAAATGAAAGTTTGTTAGTTGATAAGATTGTTAGTGATAAGTGCAACAACCTATCGGTTAGTTAGAGAAGATTGTTAGGCTTTGGCCAATCACATGGTAGCCACATGGGAGATTCTTGTAACTTACTCAGCAACTTGCCTATGTAACTATAAATAAGCACAGCTGCCCTCATTATAACTAGTTGAATTTGAATCCAAAAGAAATCTCTACCTATGAGTAGGGGTGGAAAATGGGCGGGTTGGGTCATAAATGGGTTGGGTGTGTAATTACCCATTTATCCATTTATGACCCGTTTATACATAAATTAATTATCCATTACCCATCCAACCCATTTAATTAGTAACCCCACCCACTTAACCCAATATGACCCAAATAAATAAATAACTTGTTAAAAACTTTTAAAACAAAAATTAAAATTTTCAAAAATCACTTTTCCTATTCTTTCTTTTCATTTTTCTCTCACAAAATTATTTCTCAGCAACCAAACAAAACCACACAGGAAAAAAAAAAAAAAAAAAAAAAAAATTTTTTCTTCATTGTGCTGTTCGTCTCCTTCAACCTCACTCTTCCACTCTCCCCAAAACTCTCTGAAGCTCACCAAGTTCCTCTTCCTACCTATCGAAATCAACAACTCCATCCCCATCCTCCACCTTCGCCATAATCGCGTTCCTTATCACCGACAAATCGATCCAAAGCCGTGACCTCGAAGTCCCTTTTCCAGAACCTTCTTGCTGAAATCCGGTGACGAGTACGCCCGCTGGAACTCCAAAAGCTTCGGCTAGAGCCTCTTCACGAAATTGATCTCCGTCGGAGGCAATCGAATCGCCGAGTTGAAGAAATTCTCTAGCTCTCCGTTGAACGATGTTGCTAAGTTCTTGAACAAGTTGGCTGGGTGGCGCATGAGTTGGATATCTGCGTCCGCCGAGTCACGAACCTCTCGCCAACCGCTAGATATGAAGGAGAATGTGCTCGAATTCGACGAAGAAGAAGACACTTTGTTGTCCATGGCTGACTCTGAAAAAGAACTCTCTCTCTCTCTCTTTGAGAAAATGTTTAGAAATATAAAGGTTAAAGTGTTTGGGAAAGTGTTTGGTTACTAAGAAAATTTGAGGGAAAGTGGGACTGATATCATACTATTTATTTAAGTTTTAGATTTTAGAAGGGTTTAGTGGGCATTAATGAGTTTGTTTAATTTTAAATTTTAGATGGGTTTAGTGGGTATTGGTGAATTTATCCATTTAGATCCATCTAATTAAATAACCAAATGGGTCTTTATTCATTTAATCCAAATACTCAAATGAGTTGGGGTAAAACTTATCCAAATAAGGTGAGTAATGGGCAGGTTCATGGATATGGATAAAAATTGTCACCCCTACCTATGAGGTATTATTCCAAAAGTGTTTCTCTTGAAGAGTTAGTTCATTATTTCTTTTCACTAAGCAACTTGGCTTTCTAAAGTAGCTTTCCTTTTCACCATTTTCCTCCATTGGATAATGCCTTGAGGAAGCCCATTTTAGCATTGCTATGGATACCATTCCATTTCAGCTAGAATGGCTAGAAAATTTCGTACCAGCCTCTGAATCAGAACGAACCACCCCCTTGTTTCACCTTGGACTAAATTCCAGTTCCCGGTTCATTCCGGTCTGTTACGGCCATTCTGGCCTATTTCGGTGAATTTCGGCTAGTAGAACATTTTTGGCTGGTATTGAACTATTGATAAATGCATAAATTTTTTTTTTTTACTATTTTCAAGTTGGTTGATCTCAATGTTTCGTCCCTCCCTCTTGGGCCTCCTCCTTCATTTCTTCTCTTTTTATCTTTTTTGGTTGTTCGCCCAATTGTCTTCCAGTTTTTTCATTGTGCTTTATTATTTTGAGTTTTTGACTCTTGTATTTCATTTTTTTTGTTTTGTGAGCCACTCCACGTGACTAGCTTGGGAACTTGGGAAATAAAATTTTCAGCCTTTTGTATCTTCTTAGCCCCTCCACGTTATAATACTCTTTAGTCTTTCTTTCTTTCTTTCTTTCTTTTTTTTTTTTTTTTTTATAAGTAATAAAGATGCATATTTAAAAAACTACCTCATGCATAACGGCATAAAGCATATCAAATATTACAGAAAGAGAAAAGAAAAAAACAAAGAGAATACTAATTACAAAAGAGAGAACTAAGAAAAATAAGGATAGAATCACTAGAGGTGAGTCTCCAAGCCCTAGACCAATTGAAAAGGGAGCCATTGAAAGAAGCAAACAGCTGGTCATTAGTGCTTTCCATGTCCTCAAATGTTCGCCAATTTTGCTCCCTCCAAATACACCACATTAAGCTAAATGGAACCAAATTCCAAATGCTAGACGAATGCTTTCCAAACCAATTCCACCAACCAAAAAGAGTATCTGCAATTGATCTTGGCAAGACCCATGAAATCCTAAAAGACCTAAAAACTAAACTCCACAACCAATAAGCCTTTCCACAATGAAGTAGCAAATGATCTACCGTCTCCCTATTACAATGACACATAATGCACCAATCAAGAAAATCAAACCCTCTACCCCGCAGATTGTCACCTATAAGAATTTTGTCCCAAACGGCGGTCCAAACAAAGAAAGAAACACACCAATGATCCTTAACCTTCCAAATGCCTTTCCAAGGAAAGATAATGGGCAAGAGACCTCGTAGTTTATTATAATACGAGCGGATATCAAAATCCCCATTCTTCGTCAACTTCCATCTCATACTGTCTCCATTCTCAGTTAGAGGTAAATTAGAACCCAAAGTAAGAAGAAATTCATCCACAACACTCATCTCCCAATCATTTGGTCTCCAAATGAAACGAACATCCCAACTTCTCCGTTCCTCTATCCCCAACCGTTCAAGACAAGAGGCTGCTTTATTGGAAGCAATCCCAAACACAGCCAGAAAGGTCAGTTGGAGTGGTGAATCCCCACACCACTGATCTGTCCAAAACTTCACTTTATCCCCCACCTCTACCGCAAACTGAATATTTTTGCTAAAAACCTCCCAACCCATTCGGATACTTCTCCACAATATTGGGATGTTCCTTGGTGTTACATAGGGAATTTCAAAATCATTCGCTTCCCAAGTGAAAGGTTGGGTGGATCGCATCTTACTCTGGCCATGGAGAATTTTTCTGAATTTATTGAGGAGCTTAACTTGATAGACTTACTGTTGGAGGGAGGGAGTGAGTTATACTTGGTCTAGTGGTTCAGATTAGCCTTCGATGTCTAGGATAGATAGAGCTTTGGTATCTCATGATTGTGAGGACCACTACCTCGATGTAATCCAGCGGGTTTTACCTTGCCCTATTTTAGACCACTTTTCTATTCTAGTGGAGGCAGGGGGGATAACGAAGGGGAGTCCTTTTAGGTTTGAGAATATGTGGTTAAAGACGGATGGATTCATAGATAGGGTTCATTTTAGGTGGAATCAATATTCTTTCTTAGGTACTCCTAGTTATGTGCTTGCCAAGAAGTTGAAGGCTCTAAAAGGAGACATTATTCAGCGGAACTATAGCGAGTTTGGAAATGTGGGTCGTCTAAAGAAAGAATTATTGGAGACCTTGAAATTATTAGATGCTAAGGATGGAGAGTTTGGCCATTCTGAAGCTAGGTTGCACCGACACGCCATTTTTGGCGTCATGTCTGTGTCCGACACGTATCGGACACCGGAACCGGTACGATTCGCCAGATTCTAGTGTTCAAGCAGTGTCTCTTTTTTTTTTTTTTTTTGCTTCTCCGACAAGGCTCCGACGCTCCGACACGCCAACAGTGAAAAAAAAAAAAAAAGAAAAAAAAAAGAAGAAGAAGAAAATCACAGACCGAAACCCATCTCAACTTCTCACTTCTCAACCCACCCACCCTCCCTCTGACCTCTGCCCGCTGCCGCTACCGCTGCCCTCTGTCCCTCGCCAAAGCTAGATCGGGCCGATCATCGAGCTCCATAGCCGTGCCCTGTCCTTCCGATCTCTCTCTCTCTCTCTCTCGGCGTGGACAACTGGTCATTGGTCGACCTCTTTAACGCTTCTCTCTGTGTTTTTTTTTTTTTTTTAAGATATAAGATATTTAGCCACTTCGTTTGGGTGAATGGGTTACTTAAATACTCATTATAGTTGTTGTTGTGTTGTTCTTCTTCTTCTTGTTTTTTTTTTTTTTTTTTAATTCCACTCTCACTGTCACTGTGTTCACTATCACTGTGTGAGAGTAAGATATAATATAATGTTGTTATTGTCATTATGTGCCATATATAATGTTGTTATTGTCATAACTCATAAATTATACCTTATATGTTTTTTTTGTTTCTTTACTCAGCCTTTTGTCTTGCCATATAGTTTTATTTATTTACTTATTAAATTTAAATATTGTAGGTGATTTTACTAAAATGAATACTTGTTGTTCTATGATAATCTTTAAAGTTTAAAGCTTGGTTTTCTTTTATTTTTTAGTTTGATGTTGAATGTAGCTTATTTAAACTTTTGGTTTGTACTCTAAACATTTTATGCAAATTATTATACTACTTTAGGTGTTAGCTTACTTATTTGTAGTTCTTAAATAATTTAAATTCTAGACATAAACGTATTTTATGTCTCAAAATATTAAAAAATATGCTTAAATATAAAATTTAATTAATTAGTTAATTGCCGTGTCCACGCCATGTCGTATCCTAGTTTTTCAAAAATTGCCGAATCGCCGTGTCCATGTCCGTGTCCGTGTCCGTGCATCCTAGTTCTGAAGTGGAGATAAGTGACAGGGTTGTGGTGAGATCTCAAATAGAGAACCTTCTTTCTTTGGAAGAAATCTCATGATGGCAAAAATTGAGGATACTTTGCATTAAGGAAGGAGACAACAATACTAAATTCTTCCACAAGGTAGCTAATTCTCGAAGAAGGTATAATTATCTCAGTATGTTGGAGGTGGATGGGGTTATTTATGAGGAATACTCAGAGGTGGCGGACCAAGTAGTATAGTTTTATAAAAAATTGTATAAGGAGACAAAGGAGTGGAGGCCTTTTGTGGAAGGCTTGGAGTTTGATCAGATTAAGGGGTTGGAGAGGGAATGGCTTGAACGGAGGTTTGAAAAGGAGGAAATTTTTCGAGTTGTCAAAGAGATAGAAGGAGATAAAGCTCCATGTCCTGATGGTTTCTCTATGGCCTTCTACCACCATTGTTGAAGAGTTGTGGAAAGTGATGCTTTAGCTGTGTTTGAAGAGTTTTATCAACTTAGTAAGTTTGAAAAATCTCTTAGCGCAACATTCATAGCTTTAATCCCCAAGAAGTATGGTGCCTCCAATATCCGAGATTTCAGACCTATTAGCTTGGTGGAAAGTGTGTATAAGATCTTGGCTAAGGTTTTGGCAAATCGTTTGAAAGAGGTTTTGGATCAACTGATATCTGAGTCTCAGAATAGTTTTGTGGCTGGTACTTGATTCAATTCTTATTGTTAATGAGTGTGTTGATAGTCAGGTGAAGAGTAAGATTCTGGGGTTTATTTGTAAGCTAGCTATTGAGAAAGCCTATGATCATGTGAATTGGAAGGCTCTTCTAGATTTGCTAAAGAGAATGGGATTTGGGGTGAAGTGGTGTAGGTGGATCAATACTTGTATATCTACAATTTAGTTCTCTATCTTGGTTAATGGGTCTTTAGTTGACTTTTTTGGAAGCTCGAGGGGACTGAGACAAGGGAACCTGCTATCTCCTATGTTGTTTTTGGTTATGATGGAGGCTTTCAGTAGGATGATGAAAAGAGTTGAAGGTGCTGGTTTACTTCATGGTTTTAGGGCTGATGGTAGGCAGGGTGGAGGGGAATGTGTATTGCATCTTTTGTTTGCGGATGATATGATTCTGTTTTGTAATGCAGATGTGGAGCAGATTTACATGTTTGGATGCTACTACTTTGATTCCAGGCTATGACAGAATTAAAGGTTAATGTTTTGAAGAGTGAGATGGTTCCTGTTGGGGAGGTTCATAATGTCCATATGTTGGCGGAGATTTTGGGTTGTAGGACTGGGTCGTTGCCTATGTCCTAACTTGGTATGCCATTGAGGGCTTCCCACAAGTCCCCTACTATTTGGAATCCTATCTTGGAAAAAATAGTGTAAGTTGGCTGGGTGAAAGAAGCTATATTTGTCAAAAGGTGGACGACTGACGTTGCTTAAGAGTACGTTGTCTAACCTTAAGGTGACAAGGCCTTGAATCGCCCAAGGTTAGAGGTAAAAAAAAGGCACTAACCAAAGTGAAGCAAGGCACTAGCTTAATGTGTGCATTTTTTTTTTTTTTTTTGAGAAGGAAATCAAACAGCTCAATGTGTGGGGATTTTTTAATTTATAATTATGTGTAATTAGAAACTGTTAGTGACTTATTAATCTATAAGTAATAAAATAAAAAAATTACAATGTTTTATGTTATAGGGGCCTGGCAGTAAATTTATACAAACTATATTTCTTATTCCCCATTTTTTTTTTCAACCAAACAAAAGAGTTTTCCACCCTTCTAACAAAACACAAATACAGAGAACTAAGAACTCTTATATCCCTCCACTTTTCCAATCCCCTCCCCATTTTCCATACCCCCATTTTTTTATCCCCCCAATGAAATGAAGCCTTAGTCTATGTAGCATTGTCCTACAGTTTTTTTTTTTTACTTTACTTTTCATCAACTTTGACTTTGTTGACTAGTGGTGGCCACTACTAACTTAAACTAGCCCTAGTCTACACTGATTTTTCTTTGTCTAATTGGGAGGATAGAAATGTGAGACGATAGAATATATTTGTTTTTTCCACCATATATGTGTTTGGTGGAAGGATGGAGAGTCAATTACCATCATGCACTCATTAAAAAAAGTAGAAGGATGGAAAAGTAGGTATAATCTCTCCATTTTGGAGAGGAAAAAGAGTTGTGGGCCAAAGCAAAAAACTCCCCCAACCCCATTTTACTCCCATCCTCTCTCCTTTACCAAATAGAGGAAAATGACATTTTCTCCTCTTTTCCTTCCTCCCTAAACCTTTAACCAAACACACTATTAAAGAAAAAACCTAAAATGCATGTTAATTCACAAAAATGCCATATAACAAAAATGTTTTGACCCATTTCACCAGGTGCCAAAGGCAAGTGCCACGTTAAAGGCCCATTGCCTTGAGGCCTTTGAGGTACCTTAGCAAGGCCTTGCCTCTAAGGGGCCACTTAGGCAAGCGCCGCACTCACCGTTAACTACACTGCCTCAGTGTTATTGTTTTATATGTAACAAAAAACCCCGTGGTACCATTTTATGTGAAAATGCAATTCTACATATGGACACATCTTATCAAATGAGCAACTCACTATTTATTTCCATCGATGTTTAATGGTTTACATATAAAACAATATCACAAGAGGGTTAAATGTTACATTCAAAACTTCCAGAGTTTCCATATTTTATAGGGAAACCACCTGAGCATTTTGTGTACTTTTCCTAAAGTTATTTTAATACAAGAACATCTATCATCATAAAGAAAAGCTGTTGCATTCTCATCATCAACAAAGATCAGGTAATGAATAATGAATGGACAAATATGAGGAAACTTACATAGACTTTGTAAAAAGCAGCCTCCAAAGAGATGAATCTTTTGGTGTTAAATGCGCAGCGATCATGTAAAAATTTGAGGCTTTCTTATCCTCACCAAGTCGATTATGGACAAGTCCAAGTGTATGATACGGATCAGGTAAATTTGGTGCTAGCCTAATAACTTCATGCAACGTTGATATGGCCTGCAACAATATATTTTAGAAGTTTTAGCCGTCAAAAGCTATTGAAGAAAAAAGGTTGAGATAGAACAACCTTAGATGAAGAACCTTTAATAAAGTTTTGAAGCCGTTCCAGATTGGCCATGGGAACAGAATATTCCGGTGCCGGTGTGTGCCGGTGCACCGTTCTGGGGTTACGCGCCGGATGCATACACACACACACGTATAAACACTAGCTTTTATATATATAAAGATAGTAAGTATAGTTATACTTAAATACAATAGCTTCTCAAAATATAAATAAAATACTCAGTTTTAGACTTTTAGTTTGTTTGACCATTATTTGTATAATAATAATAAAATAGCTATCTTTGTTGGGCTATATTTTAATTTGGGTTGATTGAGATGGACTAAATGCTAAGTTTAAGCCCAAACCCAAAACAAAATATTTACTATTCTTTTTATTTCCTCCGTATTTCTTTTTTTTTTTTTTTTTTTTTTTTTGATAGGTGAGAAAAATTATATTCAAGAAAACTGCTAGATGCAAAATAGCATTAGCAAATCAAAAGTACAAAAAAGATAGGAAAGCAAAAACATAAAAAAAAAAAAAAAAAAAAAAAACATAAATTACAAAGAAAGAGAGCTAAGGAAAAGAAGAAGAGAGTCACTAAATGTGAGTCCCCAAGCCCTAGCCTAATCAAAAAGGGAACCAGAAAAGAGAGCAAGCATTTGATCCTCGGATCTATCCAAATCCTCAAACGTCCGCCGATTGCGTTCCTTCCAAATACACCACATCAGACACAACGGAACTAAGTTCCAAATGTAAGAAGAATGCTTCCCTAACCAATTCCACAAACTAAAAAGAAAATCTGAAATTGTACATGAGGGAACCCATGAAATCCCAAAAATCTTAAAGACAAAGCACCACAGCCGATAAGCCTTTCCACAATGTAACAACAAATGATCCGTTGTCTCGCCACAGCCACGACACATAATGCGCCTGTCGACGAAGTCAAAACCCCTACGCCGCATGTTATCTCCTGTGAGGATCCTATCCGATGCAGCTGTCCAAACAAAGAAAGAGACACGACGGGGTGCCTTAACCTTCCAAATGCCTTTCCAAGGAAAAACAGCAGAAGAAGAACCATATAACTTATGATAATATGAACGGATAGTAAAGTCCCAGTTTTTTGTTAACTTCCATTTCAAACGATCACCATCAGTTTCTGAAGGTAAATTGGATGCCAAGAGACTTAGGAACTCGTCCACCACTTCAACCTCCCAATCATTAGGACCACGATTGAAGCGAACATCCCAAAATCTCCTATCCCTAACCCCTTGACAAATCAAAAAAGACTCTACGGAAGCCTCTTTATTTGCAGCAAAATTATACAAAACTGGAAAAGCCAATTTGAGAGGAAGATCTCCACACCACCTGTCTTTCTAAAATTTCACTCTATTCCCCCACTCCAACCTTATGTTGGACATTTTTGTTAAATACTTCCCAACCCATCCGAATACTTCTCCACAAACCACAGCCATGGCCACCCCTACCCAACTTAGAGGTCCACCCTCCCCAATCATCCCCAAATTTCAAAGCTACCACCCTTCTCCAAAGCCTATTCTCTACGACCCCAAAACGCCAAAGCCACTTTCCTAGTAATGCTTTATTGAAAGTGGTCAATTTCCTAACACCCAAGCCTCCTTTAGCCATAGGCATACACACCTTATCCCAACCCAATAAATGTGTCTTAGGGTCTCCCCAAAGGAAGTCCCTTTGCAGCTTCTCAATTTTGTTTGCCACATGTGTAGGAACGGTGAATAGAGATAAAAAATAAGTGGGGAGGCTAGATAGCGTGCTTTTAAGCAATGTCAGCCTACCACCTTTCGATAAATACAATTTCTTCCACCCTGCTAGCTTCCGTTCAATTTTTTCCAAAATAGGGTTCCAAATAGAGGGGGACTTATGGGACGCCCCCAACGGCATACCAAGATAAGTCATTGGCAAGGCCCCAACCCTACAACCCAAATTCCTCTCCCCTCACCTGCCAACTATCACTTCAACATCTCATCCAAGTCAAAAAATTTTATTTTATTTACATTTCCTCCTCTCTCCAACCTCCCACAGCGCATTCACTCTTCTTCCTTTTAGTCTTCACTTTTTCTTCCTCTTGTTTTTTTGTTTTTTCGTTCTGCAGTCTGCACCTTTACTTGCACCCACCTTCTTTATCACCTTCAGATCAGTTCTTCTAAGTTCTCACGCCTGTGTTTTCTTATTGCAGATCCAGGTTCATACTTCATAGTTTCCTTTTGTCAATTTTTTTTTTCTTTTATATTTTTTCTTCCGCCTCCTTTCTTCCCCAAGATTTCACTCTCACTGTCTGAAAATTTTCCTGTATTCATATTTTGGCCCGGAACGCTCATTTCTCCTGGAATACCGAAATTTTGCCCATAACGCCAGATCAGGCCAGCACTAGCCTGAACTTAGGATGGTGCAGAACAAGGGGGTCACTTGCACCGGACTACCCACCAGAACGAAAAATTCTGGCCATTCCAGCCAGAACGGAACGGAATTCAAAACATTGACCTCTACTAAATTGAAAGCAACTAAAGCTGCCATGCCAAAGAGCCCACTCCTAAAATAGAATTTTCCATTTAGACTTTAGGAAACTCTAATAGGTGATCACTGCGATAAATTTTTTTTTTTTTTTATAAGTAACGTAAGAATAATATTAATAATAGAAAAAGTAACAAACCGAGTACATTGGGGATGTACTACGGGGATACAAATTAGGAAACACAAGTACAACGGTCAAGGAAAATAGGAAAGGAAGAACAAGAAAAATGAGAAAAGACCACACTCCATTCAAAGAGAGTGTGCAAGAAAGAAGACTTAATCTCTAACAAAGAACGTTCACAACCCTCAAAGCTTCTAACATTCCTTTCACGCCAAATGCACCAAAAAAAGCAATGAGGACTAAATTCCACACATCAATGTGACGATGTCGTGCAAGCTTTCCTTGCCAAGCCTCAAACAACTCAAGAACCGAATGAGGCATAACCCATTGAATACCAAACAAGCAAAAAACCAAGGACCACAACTCCCAAGCTATGGAGCAATGAGGAAGAAGATGATCCACCGATTCCCCACAACTCTTACACATATAGCACCAGTTAAGTACTATCACACGCCTTTTACGAAGGTTGTTTGTTGTTAAGATCTTATCTAAGGAAGCAGACCAAGAAAAGAAAGCCACCCTTGGAGGAACCTTCGAGCCACCCTCAGAATTATACTCCAACTCCAAGGGAGCTTCTGTGGCCAAAGGCATCACAACTAGAGGCTTGCCACACATCTCCCAAGTCATCGACCTCTCATCAAATTCCCACAACTCCTCCTCTGACCCAGTAACAACAAACAAAGAATTTGCTAGCCCATCACAACCCTCTGCCTAGCTACCCACCTAACCTTCAAAGATAACCGAATCGTTATCTATTACAGTCTCTACCTCCAAGGTTAAGCAATCTGACACACACTCAGGAGATCGATAAATGGACAAAGGAAGCACCAATTGTCGACCATCCCGCAATTGTAGCATCCACTCTTTGGAATTACCCCATGATCTATCCAACTCACTGACCAAACCCCTAATAGTGGGACAAGGGTGAAGACCACCCCCCCTAGATTCCTAGAATCGGTAGACCTTACCATCGGACCCAAAAATTAATCATCCTCATCCTTCATCGCCGTCAAAGATGACAAAAACATCCCCAGATTTTTCATCGGGTCCCCAAACAACGGCACAATTGCCTCCACCGGCTCCAATGGAGCACAAATCGATGCTAAGGATGACAAACTCAGCTCACCAGCAGCTTGGGCCACTTCTGCTGACAAGATCGGCGAGGTGGGTGACTGGGTAGGCCTGCTCGGACACGGCTGAATGCAATACCCACTCCCACCTTGGACTTCCGGTGCCAGTAAGGAGAATTTTGAGCCCAAGTTGACCAACGAACCCAACGAAACATTAGAAGCGTGCAGCGACGGAGCGGAACCTAAGACACTTGGCTGGGATGGAGCCTTTTGGGGACACGCCTCTGATCTATTAACAAAGTTTAGATGCTGGGTTTTGGGTTTAGCGTTTGACTCCACCTCACCAACTTTAGAAGAAATCACATCCCACTTACCTTCCTTCCCACGCACAACACGCAAACAAATATCTAGCGTCAGCGTATCTTTGAAACCACTACTCACAAAACCACAACTGACACACGCAACATCATCCCCTAATTGAGCCATCACCTTCTCAAAAGAGACCATATCGTTGGAAATTTGAATTTCCGGGATTTTCTCCTTCCCTTTATTTCCTACTCCACCATCTTTCTTCCATGGATTCTCCACCGCCACCGTAATTGCCTTGGAGACACCATTGTTGCAACTGAGGGTGCCTTGTTGAATAGGGAATAACATCTTTCTCAAATGGATTCCAAAGCCTCTCCAACCACTCCCCAGCTTCCCCTCTGGAATCACTATGGATCCTTTGCGTTTGCCTCTAAAAAGTTCAGAAAGCATCAAGAAAGAACCATGTGTGTTGGACCCCAATTGCATAATGAAGACTTTATCACCCTCCCTCACTGTTCTTGCAAACTGACCTGGAGAATGCTTAGAAAACAATTCCTCAACGTGAATCAAAATTCTCAAAGCACTCTCCTTCCCCATACAAACAGAGCGTAAAGAATTTCGGCCTCTCTCATAAATACGTAACAAGTAGAAAGATCCCCCCTCCTCAACAACAAACTCAAAAGTCTTAGATTCGATGAAAACAAACGTAAAGCCCCCCATATCACACAGAAACTCACTTGATACTTTAAATTGGTTGAAAGCAACCAGACAAAAAAATCTTTAAAATAAGAACACTACACTGCAATAAAATAATATTATAACCAAGAACACAATGCAAAGGTTCACAATAAAAAGCTTTCAAAATGATGGCAAATCACTCAACTAACCCCACCAAGATCTTCAAGATATACATATACATATATACATACATATGTGTGTGTGTGAAAAAGAAAAATATGACAGCACTACCCAGTACACAGGAAATGTAGAAGTAGTGCAGTAGAGTTAAAGAAAATTATGGCAATGAATGAAGTCTAAAATATTAATAAAAGAATGGCTTCTTAAAGCCTCCAGCCAATCATATAATGTATTCAGGAAAGCTATCTCCCCCACCATCACAAGGATTGAAAAGGGGAGAGGGCTAATAACAGTCTTTTCTTCTTTTTTCAGAGGTGGGGGGGAAGGTTGATTTGAGGAGCGTTGAGCCACAAATACATTCAAAATGTGACACTAAATTTTGGCGTATGGGGAAAATCAAAGTCAGATGTAGAGAGCACAATAGAGACAAAAAATAACATTGTAATCATGTCCACAAAATAACTATGCAAACACTGGTCCCAGCATCATATTAAGGTGGTAAAAATCTGTAAGAATGCTAAGCAGAAGAAATGGATAGTGAATGAGAAAGAATCTAAAAGCTTACATATTAACTAAAACATATGGCTATCGTTAGCCTGCAGGGACCATATCTTAGTATGCTGGAGGAACCCATCATAGAACCCACTATCGATTTCAGTGAGTGACCAAAAATTAATGCTTAAAAATAAAATTTATCAAGCATCTTACCTCTTCATAATGACCATGTGCATAATGAAGGGTAGCATCACCAAGCATCCGTGTAATTTCAGGGCTGAGTTTATTCTTTGATCCTTTCCGCCTACCTCTTTTCTTAGGCTGCATGAGGCACACATAAAAAATTAGACAAGTAACATGAATAAAATCACCATTTGCCATTTATTTGTGAAGGGAGCAGGGCGAACATAAAAAATTAGACTAGTAACACACATAAAATCACCATTAGCAATTTTTTTTTATAAGCAATTCATTAAAAAGAATAGCACAACATAAGGGCACAACTCTAGTGTAAGCTTTCATAAGTCCCATGAACTAAATTATGTTCTAGTGTGACTAAATCTTTTTTGATAAGTAAAGAAGATGATTATATTGAGGTCCTACCAAGAGTCGAACCCAAGTGGCTGGATTCAAAGTCCAGAGTGCTAAATCAAACCAAAGCTAATGCTTTGAACCAGCATTTTATTGTAGTTTGAGATGAAGGTATATTTCTAGTCCTAATTCTTTCAAAATTATTAGCTTTTGATGATAACAAGCAATAATAGAGTTAAAGTTATTAAGTTAAAAAGAAAAGTTCAAGAAGACAGCAATTTATAAGAAGCTCTCCTTGACATCAAAAAATAACATGAGGCACCATTTGCATGTCTAATAATGTGAATTTTGTGACCAGTTATCATTATGAGATTGGTGAAGTAGGAATAACAGTGGTTAAAAAAAAAAAAAAAACCCACCTTCCTTGATTTCCTTCTAACACCAAAATTCATGGCTTCCATTATTTCATCCATGCTTGCTCCATATGTATCTTCTTGCCTGGCCTTCTTCATTGATCCTTCACTATTTAGAAGAGCTTGATATAATAAATGTAAATAACACAAATTCTTACCTCATAGTCACATGAAAAAACTAAAGAAATGGAGTTTCTACCAATGACTATCGGCAAGTAACTTCCGCTTTTTCTCAGCAAGAGCTTCATACTCAAGTTGCTCAAACTGCTCATAAGGTTGGACACCAGAATCAACATTATCTTCCACAAAATCAAAAGGGTTTATCCCATCTTTAAATCTGAACATATACTCCCCTTCACCTTCATTCTCGTCTTCGTTGCCGTCATCATCATCCTCATCATCTTCTTCTTCTTGTTCTCCTTCTTGTTCCTCTTCTTCTTCTTCTTCTTCTTCTTCTTCTTCTTCTTCTTCCTTCTCAACATCTACTTTCTTGTTGTCTTTAGTGCTAACGGCAAGCAAACCCTCTTCAAGTTCACTAATTCCATTTTCCACTTCCTCCATTTAAATGTAATATTAAATTCGTCTACTGAAAACAGTTAAGAAAATCCAAACAAGATTAGCAATCTATACCAACCACATTAAGATTCATCAAAAATGGTCAATGTGAAATGGCAACATAAGAAAGTCCCGTTCATCTTATGCACAATCTGACTTTTGAAGCATCTAGAATGCTCTAGGTATAGAGGCATACAACTCATGCCTATGTGCCTTGTGAAAATTGGCCGGAACAAATGTATTATGTGTTACAGTCTAGATGCTCTCAACATCAACGGGAGGAGGTTTTATAAAAATCAAATAACATTGGTCCTCGTTTTTGCTCACCGGCTCATTGATTTTCATTTGCCAGTTTGTAAACAAAATGAAATTAGTGCCAAGTATCAATGGCAGTAGAAGCAAGAAAAAATGAAACTAAATGAGAATTCTACAAGATGCAGAAACTTCTACTCCCCTTGTCTCTTTTCCTCAAATGTTTACAGAGAAAAATTTATGGGACATTAATCAAGGGCTACCAAGAGAAGATGAAAGCAATCCTATTGAATTCAAACTAGATAATATCCTGCGCGATGCGCGGATACTTTGCAAATTCATTTAAAATAATTTTTATGTTTTTAAAGACCTATTTATTATACTCATTTTGTTGTATAATATTTATGTTTTCCCACAATATTTTAAATGCTTTGAAATTCAATCTTCTTAATTCATTTTTTATTTATTCATTTAGTTTTTGGTCATAGAATTAGTTTCCAAATATTGAGTGGAATTGTTTTACTAATCTAGATTTATGATGTTGTAATAGTCAAGTTTTCAACATTTCTAGGAGACTAACATATTATAATATTTGTAGACTTGGCTTGAGAGTATTTCAATTATGTGCATTTATATAAACCAAGCATATTTCCTACCAAAAACACAAATGGGATTGTGGAACTAAAGATGGTTTTGAGCAAACATAACTGAAAATTATGTATTGTGGAACTAAAGATGGTTTAAAGATGGAAATTTTTAGGTGGTTTTGAAGCTAAAATTATAAACCCGGACACAGGGGATGCTTTGCCACCGGGCAAGCAAGGGGAGC
Source organism: Lithocarpus polystachyus (assembly GCA_033629205.1). NCBI lineage: Eukaryota > Viridiplantae > Streptophyta > Magnoliopsida > Fagales > Fagaceae > Lithocarpus > Lithocarpus polystachyus. The sequence goes on from CM066171.1 coordinate 65,166,835, forward strand.
TCTGGATTAGAGGACCCTCAATTATGAAAGGTAAAGAAACTGACAAATAAAAGCAAATTATAAAAGAATCCTTGACTTTGACACTTGTGTTGTGCTGCATTGTCACCATTCACTGACCACAGTTATGACAGGTAAAGAAATAGACACAACTCTACCTAAAAAAAAAGAAATAGACACAATAAGCTTTTTTTTTTTTTCTAAATAGTCCTGTGACTTTGACCCTTGTGCTGCGTTATCACTTATCATCATTCGCTAATCACAGTTTGCTGCACTACTCTTAGCTGTCCTATCTTTCAAAGTTAATGATTAAGGAAAATACCTTCCAATAAATTACACTACAATATATGAAAGTATTTTCAAATTATTTTCTTTTGCAGTGGGTGTGACTTTTTAACCAAAAAACAAAAATTTTGGTAAATCAAACGCTATTATCCTCTAGACAAACCAAAAATCAATCAGATAAACTACAAATCTGGTCTAAGATATTAACCACAAAATAATCACAAATCAAAACAAATAAAACCACTCAAAACCCTAAAATTTTTACCTCTCTCTATTTTCTGCTCTCCGCCTCTCTCTGTTTCTCATTATCTCTGATTCTCTTTCTCTCCCCTGTTCTGATCTGCATCTGCTCAACAGCGCTCAAGCAACTGGCAAGGCAGCAAGCTTCCTCCGGCCTCTCTCATTCTTGCTGCCTTGCTATTGCTCTGAATCGGTTTCTCGGCAGTCCGCAGAGTCTCATTCTTCAGCCGTTCTGCTTCAGCACTCAGCAGGTATATTTTCCAGTGCCCCTGGTTTTGGGTTATAATTTATAAAGCCTGCTTTTTTTTTTTTTTTTTTGGGTTACAAGTATTATAGATTCTGCTTCATTCTGCAATCAGATTCTGCAATACGTTGGGTTATAAGTATTTTTGGGTTATATAAAGCCTGCTTGTGCTCCTGGCTTTGTGTCAATGGGTCATACTGTCATTGACCATTGTCTAATAGAAATTAGAAAATATATTGCCGCCCGTCTTCGTTTGGCTCAAGAATTACGGCCTGCGTTTTTTCTTTTTTGGGTAATAGATTGCCGCCCAGTTGTTTTGGGCCTTCAAGTTTTTTTTTTTTTTTTTGGTTATAGATTAGAGATAGGATTTGTTTTGTGTTTTTTTGTGGGTGGGTCTTATTAATAAGCTTTGTGTTATAGTTGTGTTTAAATTTTTGTTATGCTTGTACTTAATTTTTTTTTTAAAATTTTAATCTTGTGTTTTTATATATATTTTAGTTAGTGGTAATATATTGAATAAGTTTTTATTTATGCAAGTTGAGATTGCTAAAAACTTGTTATTGTTTGATGCAACTACGACAATACTTTTTATATAAATCATGTTCTATTTCTCATTTGCTTTACACTTAATAGTTATTTTTTATTTTAGTCTTTATAAATATATATTGTTTGATTAGAAATGTCTACTAGAAAATATGCATCTGGATATGAAAAACTTAAAAAAAGAAAAAAAATAATTGAGTCTCAAAAAGGATCAATGGATAAATTTGTTATTAGTAATAAAAACAATTTGATGAAAATGTTCATAATGAGACAACAAGTTCTGCTGAAAAATATTTTAGAATTGATTATTTCTTATATATAGTAAATAAAGCAATTAATTCAATTGAGAATAGATTTGAACAATTTCAAATATATGAAGATTATTTTGGTTTTTTATTTAACTTCACAAAATTGAAGTCACTAGATAATGATAGTTTACAAAAATACTGTCTTAAACTTGAAGATTTTCTCAAACATGATGTTTATTATGATATTGATGGTTTAGATTTATCTTCCGAGTTAAACGTTTTAAAAGAAATTATACAAATAAAAGATTATACTCCAATTGACATACTAAATTATATAAAAAGATTAGATTCATTTCCAAATACATGCATTACTTATAAGATTTTACTAACAATACCTGTTACAGTAGCTTCTGCAGAAAGAAATTTTTCAAAATTAAAATTAATAAAATCATATCTAAGATCGACAATATTCCAAGAAAGATTAAGTGGATTAGTTATATTATCGATTGAAAATGAGATGTTAGAAGAACTTGAATACAAAAATTTAATTAGTCAATTTTCATCTCAAAAAACAAGAAAAATAGATTTTAAAAGAAATATATTATAATAAAAAAATATTAAATAAATATTAATTTAATTAATATATAAGTATAAAAAAGGCCCCATTTTTAATTCTCGCCGTAAGCCCCAAAATGTCTAGGGCCGGCCTTGTAAGCGACACAATCAAAGCCTTTTTCATTCTTTTAGTAGAAGCATTTTCATTAGATGGTACACAGGCGGACTCCATTTCACTCAATAATTTCAGACTGGCAGCAACCATTTTATCAACAAATAAATCCATCAACACAACATACAAATAATACTCTATAAACTATATTTCACAAACAATAATGCTACTCTATATATATTTCACAAACAATAATGCTACTCTGTAAACTATATTTCACAAACAACAAAACTCTGTAAATCAAATCCACAACATAATCCTCAACATACACAAAATCACAAATAAACTAAAATGCTATGCTAAACTAATAATTGAAAGAATAAACTGAATAATTAAGTTAACGAGAGAAGTTACCAATGAAGTCCTTGAACTGATTGGAAATTTGAAGGCAAAGAACATGAACAGAGAACCTGAAATGAAGCCGAAAAAAAAGAAAAAAAAGAAAAAAGAAGAAGAAGCTGAGAGAATGATCAACAATTTACAATCAAAAGCAAAGAAGAAAGGAAAATAATCAAAATAGCAGAGCACAAAGGGTGAGACCGATACCGAGACGGCAAGACCGAGAACAAAGAAGAAGAAAAAACCCAGACTTTAGAGGCTGAGATGGCGAGACCGAGACCAAAGAAAAAAAAAAAAAACAAACTTCAGAGGTCGAGACGGCGAGACCGAGACATCGAGACTGAGACGGCGAGAGGCGTGACCCGTGAGGACGAGAAGCAGATCAGATGAGAGGCCGTGAGCTTGAGTGAGGTGAGAGTGAAGGTGAGACGGGCGAGACAGAAAGGTGAGAGGCGTGAGTGAGAGTGATGAATCAGGTGTTTTAGATTCCAAAACGACGTAGTTAGGCTGGGAAAAAAAACCATTTTGGTCCTAAATTTTGGTGTAACACTCAATTTGATCCTAACATTTTGGTAGTGGTCAATTTAGTCCCTATTATTTTTCACTTGCAATTAATTGGGTCTCTACCATTAATTCACTAATGAAAAATACATACATGGCGAACGTTTTCATTGTTGGCGCACATATGGCTAAAATAATAATATAAAATCAAATAATTAAATATTAAAAAATCCATGTATACATTTTAATAAAAAAAAATTCCACGTCAAACAAAAAATTCTGAAAAAATTAATTGAAAGAAACAAATAAAGAAATTGATTTTTTTTTTAATCCATAATTTCTTTTATTTTCTTTTTCTATTCCTCTTAATCTACTTCAACGCAATAGGTGGCTCCACCAAGACATGGCGCTCCAGATGGTCAGTGCGGTCAGCGACTAGTTAACAGTCAAACATGCCCTCGACCTGGGCTGTAGTCGCAAAATCCTCTTGAATGCCAGGGCAACATAGCTGAAGAAAGAAGGGAGTTCGGGTCGGGTCGTCGGGTTGGACCGGAACAAAACGACGTCGTTGAAGATGCTAAGCATCGCAAAGACTAAGGGAGTAGAAGAGTACGTGACGTGCAGAGAAGGCGACATCCAGAGCATGCCGTTCGGCGATAACTACTTCGACGTGGTGGTATCGGGAGTGTTCATGCACATGGTGGGGAAGGAGTACGAAAAGAGGACGGTGGAGGCGGCGGTGGAGAGAACCAGAGGACAGTGCGGGAACAATTTCTTTTATTTTTCCATTGTGGATTTTAAAAAAAAAATCATGTGCGTCAACAATGCAAAACATTTGCCACGTATGCATTTTCTGTTAGTAAATTAACGACAAGGACCAAATTGAATTCAAAGGAAAAATAACATGGACCAAATTGACCGCTACCAAAATGTATAGACCAAATTGACTGTTACATTAAAATATAGGGACCAAAATGGTGTTTTCGCCAAAAAAAACAAAAGTAGTTTAGGTTTTCAACCCAACCGGGCATTAACCAAGTCGACCTTGCCGATTCTCGGTTTTCAAGTTGAACCGGCTGGTTTTTAAAATTTCCTAATTTTCAAGTAATTTTCGGTTTTTACCCATAACTGAACTAAATTGAAGGCTTGTTCCCGAATGAACCAGTTAGACTGGCCGATTCTATTTTTAAAACCATGAAGAAAACTAATAAAAGAGATTTAAAAATAGAAAAAAAAATTTTGAAATCAAAAACTTGTTTTTGAGAATAAAAAAAAAAAAAATTTCTTGTATTTTTGAAATCAAAAATATGTTTAGTTAATTGAAATTAAAAAGATAGTTTTTTGAAAAAAAAATAGAAAATACTAAAATATGTTATTACAAGGATTTGAACTTTAATGCTACATTATTAAATGAAACTGATTCATTAAATTAAATACGTGTTTTCATTGATTTTTGAGAATTAGACATTGGAAACAGCTTTTGGTATATTTTCAATTTCCTTCACAAATTAAGTTTTGAGAACAGTTTTTGTTTTCTACTTATTTTAAGTTGCCAAACAAGTTTTTTATTAGCAAAAATAGAAAATTGTTTTTGAAAACAGAAAATAAGAGCAAAAACCAGTTACCAAATAGTGAGATTGCATGGTCACCTTTGTCCATTGTGTCGGATAGAGATAGGTTTTAGGGTTTAGGGTTTAGAGTTTAGGGCTTAGTGTTTACGGTTTAGGGCTTGGGGTTTAGGGGTTTGGGGCTTTGGGCTTCGGGGTTTCGGGGTTTAGGGTTAAGGGTTAAAGGGTTAAAGGTTTAAGGGTTCAGGGTTTTAAGGGGTTTATGGCTTAAGGGTTAAGGGTTTTATGGCTTAAGGGTTAAGGGTTTAAGGGTTTAAGGGTTTAAAGGTTTAGGGTTCAGGGGTTTAGGGTCAAGGGTCTAAGGTCAAGGGTCAAGGGTCTAGGGTCTAAGGTTTAAGGTTTTTTTCATAGATTTGGTTATAGAAAATTAAACAAATACCTTAAAAACAATCAACACAATATAAAGTTTTGGGAAAAAAAAAATACTTTGGTGGCTTGTTATTCGCTGACTAAATTGCCTTGAAAATGTGCCGAAAAGTGTCCTTTGGGCATAGTTTCGACAATAACCATTGAATCGTAAGGAATTTTAAGACGCGAGCTGAATGTTTTAGAAAGTAGACATTATGGGCTTGACTTTGAACGCAAATTTTAAAGTTTTTCAACAAAAATCAAAAAAGTTAATGTCGTTTGAATATGGTCCATCTACTTCTACACGAAATTCGGACTCCAATTATGTGTGGATTGAAGGGCGTAAAATATAAAGATGGCTTATCAAGAATACGCAAGAAAAGCACTTCGAATTGTTGATTTATCGCCAGAGATGGCTTCGAACCAATAGTTCATTATCTAATGGATTTTTCCGTTCTAATACTCCATCCGAGAGTTATCAGTATTTATTAAATCTGTTCCTATCTAACGGAACACTATTGGATCAAATGACAAAGACATTGTTGAAAAAAAGATGGCTTTTCCCGGATGAAACGAAAATTGGATTCATGTAACAAGAGAAAGGTTTACCATTCCTTAGTCGGAAAGATATGTGGCTATGAAATAGGGATTAAGTGGAACAGAATTGACTGGGTGGTAGAGTCGTGGAAACACCTCTTTCTTCCATATTTTGGACCTTAGTTCCGTGGAACAATATACTTACTACTGCTGAAACACGGAAGAATTGAAATCTTAGATCAAAACATTATGTATGGATGATATGAACTGCCTAAACAAGAATTCTTGAACAGCGAACAACCAGAGCTAGTACTCACTACATCAAAAAATTTCCATTAATGAAAGATGTAAATCCATTGGAAAATAAAAAATACGCATGTCGGATGAAATGGTTGTTGCTATCTGTTACAATAACGAATCATTGGTTTAATAGACCTTTCTCTTAGTTTCTTAGGTCGACGGATCTTCTTAATTGAAAGATCGCCTATATGGATAATACACATTCCAGTTGACCGCGAGCCTAATTCTAATTTCTAATTGTTTTGTTCCGAAGCAAGATATCCACGGGGCGGTTTGTCCTATTCAGATATTCACGACCAAGAAGTACTGGATTCTCTTTCGGATAGGCCTTGAAAGGAGAAGGAAGTCTGGAATGCCAACAGGCGCCTCTTATTGAATTGCTCATAGTGAGTTGCTCTAAAAGTGACAACAAAAATCGAGCACGAGGCTCAGTGATAGAACCTAGGACCTTTAGCAAAAGGCCTACATGATGTGAATTGACGCTCACCCCAGTCAGAAGGGCGTTCACAGAAGGCAAAGATCATCTCGTCCTTGGACACAGTCCGCAAACGCTCACAATCAGGGTAGTCAGGGTGCGCTACCCTCGGAACATGAAGCACATCGGAAACTAACTCCGGTGTGACCACAATGTGCATACCTCGAACGCGAGTATGAAAGAGAGGTACTGAAAATCAAATCCATGTATGTTGGAGTAAAACTCCTAAATAAGCACGGATGGACATGTGACTAGGACGTCACACAGTGACTCCCAACCCCTACTGTAAATGACAGTGGGTAGGTCAGTGTCAGAGAAGTCCGACAAGGTAACTCGGCATTCCGAATGAACACCTCGTTTAAAGAAGTTCTCCGAGAAGTCTTTACAGGCATCCTCATCACGGAACCAAACATAGGAGGGGTAGGATCAGTAGAGGTGGATGCCCCGGAATGAAGAGGGTTCTAGGACGAAACGAATTTACGTTTAGGTGCCATAGACACTATTAACGTAAATGAAAAGAGAGGGAGTAAAGGAGACAATCAAAAAAGCTCCAACACAATTCAAAAAAGTAACAAGTAGAAAAAAATACGTATGCATGGGAAATGCATGAACATGTGACATGCAAGAGAAATTGCGTAATGAGCTCAGCTCAATCCAATCCTACCAGCACACAAACTGTTCAACATGTATAACACACAACTAAATGCATGAAAATACAGTTATAATGCATATGGAATGCAATGCATAAAATTTTTAAGATCAAATCTTCAAAACCCATCCCAAAAATTTCACAAAAACCTTAAAATTTTGAAAAACCCCAAAATTTTCAAAAATCCCAAACCCTAGGTTTCAAAACATGAAATGCATGTAGATGAAGGAGATTAGAGGCTTACCAAGTGAAGAAAATCCTCAAAAACACTTGAAAATCACTTGGGTAGAGGTTTGGAATGAGAGAGAGTGAAAATGGAGGTGAAAAGGTAGAAGTATTGAGAGAGAGATTGAGAGAAATGAGTTTTGGATCGCACAAAACCTATATATAGGATCTCAATAATTCTCGACAGATAGAGGTGTCGAGGTAAGTGTTGAGATTTTGGTCGTCGATAGATGCAGGTATCAAGCATGTGTCGAGGAACACACCTTCAAAGCAAGAATAAAAGCTCTATTGATCCACTAGGTATCAATGAGCTATCGAGGTTCCAGAAACTTTCTCGATCGATCCACCAGGTGTCGAGAAGCTGTCGAGATTGCGATAAGAAATAGCTGAGAAGCTCGATAGATAGCTAGGTATCGAGAAGGTGTCGAGGAGCTATCGAGCTAGCTTTTAAAAGCAGTTTTTCGAGAAGAGAAAAACACAGACATAAATGCAATCAAATATGCAACTCAACTAATGATCCAATCAACATTTTGAATTCTCAGAAACTTTCTCGATCGATCCACCAGGTGTCGAGAAGCTGTTGAGATTGCGATAAGAAATAGCTGAGAAGCTCGATAGATAGCTAGGTATCGAGAAGGTGTCGAGGAGCTATCGAGCTAGCTTTTAAAAGCAGTTTTTCGAGAAGAGAAAAACACAGACATAAATGCAATCAAATATGCAACTCAACTAATGATCCAATCAACATTTTGAATTCTCAAAATCATTTCTCAATGAACAATTTAAGCACATGGATCCCAAAAACACACACACACACTAAACAAGTCTAACCAATTTTATATTTCAAAAATATGTAAAGACAGTTTAGTGAGCATACATTAGTACATGTAAAAATTGTGATGGCCAAATCACATTGTACTTGTACATATATCAAGAGTAGCAAAGAATATTGCATGTTATGTATAAAAAACATTGCAAGATTGTAAATGTGTATGCATGTTGTAATGATTTGAGATATGATAAAATCATTTTAACTCACACATAATCATGATTGTTTAATGGGGATTATCACCTTTGAGGTACATCTTATGACTCCCACATCTCCTAGAAAACACGCTTACAATCATATTTAAAAGCATTTTTGATCTTTTTGCTTTTTAATTTTTCGTTGCACATTTTTCTTTTAAGCAAACCATGTATGGGCATATATAAGAAAGAAAAGAAATACCCAATGATGTTAAGCTTTTGACATTACACTATTACTATGCCAAAGCATACAGATGTCATTGACATTGCACTTTTGCTATGCTGAAGCATACAGATGTCATTTCATAATTGGTGGGTAACAGTAGTGAGATGGTTATTTATGCATTTCTCTTAGGATTTTCTAATCCTACCCGTAAAAAAGAGTGATATGAGTGTTAAGTATAAAAGATTACTTAACCTTACTCATCACAAACACGAGTCACAAAGCTCACTTGCTTAGTTGTGCATAGATATGCTCATATAAGCTATAAAAGATACAAAGTTTAGAAAATTTTGTTTCAATGGGCATCCAAGGTACACAAGTACCAATGTACACATAACACACTGTTTTTATATTTTTCAATTTTTCAAATTTTTTTTTATTATTTCGAAGACAAAAAAAAAAAAAAAAAAAAAAGCAAAACTGAAAAAAATAAACAAACAAAAACATGTTAAGCAAAGCAACAAAAACTAGATGCAAAAGCATGAGGAGGATGAAAATGAGGAGAAGACATCATTCGTGTCGTTGCTGTACCACACACCAAACTTAGCAGTGGTTTTGACATACTTTATAATTCTTTTTAAAGCAGTCATATGAGACTCTTTGGGATTAGCCTAATATCTAGCATACGCTCCAACATTGTAACTAATGTCAGGTCTACTAGCAGTAAAGTAAAGAAGACTATCTATCATGCTTCTATATAGAGAAGAGTCTACACTTTTACCTAACAAGTAACAGTGAGTTTGACATTCGGGCTCATAGGGGTTCTGACGGGACTAGCAGAATCTAAACCAAACTTTTTCACAAGATTCTTAGCATATTTAGATTGAGATAAGAATATACCTGAATCTTGTTGACGGATTTGCAATCCAAGAAAGTGAGTCAGCTCTCCAATCATGCTCATCTCAAACTCGGCTTGCATAAGTTTTGAGAAGTCATAAGCAAGTTCATCCTTGGTTGACCCAAAGATGATGTCATCAACATAGACTTGAGCAACTATCAGTTCGCCACTTTCCCTTTTTATGAAGAGAGTTTGATCGGCTTTTCCTCGTGTGAATCCATGTGACACCAAGTATTGTGTGAGCTGATCATACCAAGCTCTAGGTGCTTGCTTCAACCTATAAAGTGTTTTCTTGAGGTACAATACATGATCCGGAAAGTGTGGATCAATGAAACCTTTTGGTTGAGCTACATAGACATCTTCTTTAAGTAGCCCGTTCAAGAAAGCAGTCTTTACATCCATTTGATAAAGCTTAAATTTTAGATGACATGTTAAAGTAAGAAGAGTTCTGATGGACTCCATATGGGCAACTAGGGCAAATGTTTCATCATAATCTACTCCTTCAATTTGTGAGCATCCTTGAGCCACAAACTGAGCCTTGTTACGGATCACATTGCCCTTCTCATCTGTCTTATTGCAAAATATCCACTTTGTACCTATGATGTGCTCACCCTCTGGTCTAGGTACTAAAGTCCAAACATCATTCCTTTGAAATTGAAGTAATTCATCATGCATTGCTTTGACCCAACTTTCATCCTGAAGAGCTTCCTCAACTTTAGTGGATTCAACTTGTGACAAATAACAAGAATAAGATACAAAGTTAGCAACACATTTATCAACTGTACGTTTTCTTAATGTAAGTTCATTCATGTTTTCCACGATAACTTCTGGAGGATGGTTTAGCTTAACCCTAGATGAAGGTCCTTTCTCTTCATTGGATTTAGAATCTGGTGAAGTGAATGGATTTGCCGGATCTTCCACAACACTAGGAGTACTTGGAGATGTAGGTTCTTATTCAATAATTTCTTGAACTTCCTTAGACTCAAGAGGAAGAATTTCTTTAGGGAGTTCCTCAATGCCTTTCTCAGAATTGGGATTTGAAGACTCATCAATAACAACATTCACTGTCTCCATTACTTCATGGTTCTTTTGTTGTATACACGATAAGCCTTGCTTGTAGAGGAGTAACCCAGAAATATTCCTTCATCGCTTCGAGAATCAAATTTTTTCACATTCTCTTTATCCTTGAGAATGAAACAAGTACTTCCAAAGATTTTGAAATAATTCACATTCGGCTTTCTTCCTTTCTATAACTCATATGGAGTCTTCTTAGTACCGGATCTGAAATACACCCTATGAACCGTATGACATGTAGTGTTAACAGCTTATCCTCACAAGTTTCTAGCCATATTTTTACTGTGTAACATGGCTCTGGCCAACTCCTGAATGACCCTGTTTTTTCTTTCTACCACACCATTCTGCTGAGGGTAATAGGAGCAGCGAATTCTTAAGATATTCTAGATTTTTTACAAAAGGACTCCATGTATGAGTACTCGAATTCTTTTCAATGGTTACTTCAAATTCGATCAATTTTTAATCCCTTTTCATTCTGTAGTCTTGTACATAAAACTTCAATGTGCTTAGAAGCATCAGACTTGGATTGTAGAAGAATGACCCAAGTGTACCTAGTATAGTCGTCTACCACAACCATGATATATCTCTTACTACCAAGAGACTCGATTCTAGTTGGGCCCATAAGATCCAAATGTAGGAGCTCCAATGGTCTAGATGTGGCTGATGTCTGAGTGCCCGGATGCTTAGCTTTTGTCTATTTTCCAAGTTGACATGGTCCATACACCACATTGCTTATTCTACTAAGCTTTGGCATCCTTAGAATTGATTCATGCTTAGATACAATGGAAAGATGTTTGTTACTAGCATGTTCCATTCGTTAATGCCACAGATCTTCATTTGGCAAGCGAATATTGTTACATACAATATCAGCATCAGGGACAAGACTCATCCATGACAAGACACTTTCCCTTGGAAAATAACACCATGAAGTCATGATCACATATCTGACTTATACTCAATAAGTTCACCATCAAACCTTCTACATATAGAACATTTGCAATGTCTGGCAATCCAGGTAAAGAGATAATTCCCTTCCCTTTAATTTGTGATTTGCTTCCATCACCAAAAGTTACATTGCCACCTTTCTTAGGCTCAAAAACCTTGAAGAGAGATCGGTCTCCAGTCATGTGTCTTGAGCAACCGCTGTCAAGGTACCACAGGCATGTGTCCATAATTTTAAATGCGGACTTCATCATAAAACATACTTCGTGCTTAAATGACAGATCAGTGGGAATAGTGCTTTCTCTCATCTGCCTTTTCCGAGTTAAGCCTTTAGCTTTTGTTCTTCTCAGATGAACTCCTTTGCATATTTTTATTTTGAGACAGTCTAGTTTCCTCTTAGTCCAACTAAGATCTTTTCCAATCGTCATCATAAGAGAGTTCAAATAACTTTTAGACTTGCATTTTCTGAAACACTTAATCAAATAGAAATTAGAAAAATAAGATGTATTTGAATACAAAGATCTCTTCAAGTCGATTGCAGCCATGACAACAGGGGTCAATGGATCAACACAACAAAGATTAATCTAATCAGAGTGTGCCTGCTCTGATACCACTCAATAGGTCAAAAATGTATTGACCTCTTGTGATAAATTAACCCATTAATTTAGCCAAGCGAATTAATTAAGTTAATTAATATGCAATGAGCGTGGTAGCACAAACAAATCACCAATAGACTAAGTATGCAGCAAAAATTAAATTTGACACGGGTGATTTGTTTACGAATGGGAAAAAATCACTGAGGTAAAACCCCACCGGGTGATTTTAAGGTCACCGCTCTCGAAATTCCACTATTATCACAACAAGCAGTTACAAGTAAAGGAATCCTAGTACCTTATATAAACCTACAGTTGAATCCTTACCTTAATACCCAATTGGACTTGTTCTGTAGTGACAATTTCTCCTTTTGATGCACGGCTCCCAAGTACGTGACTAACCAATTGCGCAGATCCTAGTACTCTACTTCAACCACCAACTATAGAAGTTTGTTAGCTGCAAAATTCTTCAGTTCATCACATGATGAAGATCCAAAAGATGCTTGGTCACAAAACTCTATGGTACACATACACAACAACTTCTTCACAAGAGATGAACTAGGGCAAAACTTTGTCTCTGGTCACAGTTTACTTGAATAGACTTTGCTTAATGCTTATGGCAGGATGATTTAACTTAACTCTAGAGGACGAACCTTTGACCAATGATGTAGAGGTACCTTTCTATTCTGATGAACTGTGAAACTCTCTCTGTTCTTGTTAAGCTTCATGAACTGGTGTAGATGGTTCTGAACTTGATGGTATAGAAGCTGTATCATTCAACAACATCAACTCTTCCTCAATATGCTTTCCCACATAATTATCAGGTAGTGAATCATCAACTTTCATAATCTTTTCTTAAACCGGAGATGCATTTTCTAAATGACCTTCTGAATTTAATTCATCATTGATCACAACATTGGAAGATTCCATGACTGTTTTAGTTCTCAGATTGTACACTCTGTATGCTCTACTGGTGGAAGAATATCCTAGAAAATAACCCTTGTCACTCTTAGCATCAAACTTCTCCAAGTTCTCTCTATCACGTAGAATGCAATAGTAACTACCAAATATCCTGAAATATTTGACAACAGGCTTTTTTCCTCTCCAGAGTTCAAACGGAGTTTGCTTGGAGTCAGGTCTGAAATACACCCGATTGAGTGTATGACATATAGTATTAACTACTTTTCCCCAGAAGGATTTTAGCATCTTCTTGTTATGGAGCATGACACGAGCCATCTCTTGTACAACCTTATTCTTCCGTTCCACTATTCCATTCTATTGTGGTGTTTTGGGTGAAGAGAATTCTTGATGTGTGCCTTGATTATTGTAAAAAGTAGCCAGTTTTATGTTCTCAAACTCTCTTCCATGGTCACTTTTAATTCTGGCTATCACAGTTCCTTTTTCAATTTGCAATTTTTTGCACAAATGTATTATTTTTTCAGGAGCCTCAGCTTTATCTTTCAAAAGTACAACCCATGTATATCTGGTAAAATCATCCATAACAACTAGAATATACTTTTTTCCACCTAAACTCTGAACTCTGGTAGGACCCATGAGATCAATGTGTAACAACTCCAGAGGTCTTGTAGTTTGAACATTAGTTATAGACGGATGTTTGGACTTCACTTGTTTACCCATCTGACACGGTCCACAGATGTATTTTTCTATCTTCTCAAACTTGGGCAAGCCAATAACAGCATCACACTTGGAAATCTTCTCTAATTGCTTGAGACTATCATGTCCTAACCTTTGATGCCATAAGTTAACTTGATTGATTTTTGTACTGAAACATTTGTTGCTTATACTTGGAGTGATACCATAACAGTTGTCAGGTGTCTTCACACCAATACACATACATTCACCTTCTCCATCAAGTATCTCATATTCATGCTTAGTGAAGAGAACATTCAGTCCATTGTCACAAATCTGACTTATGCTGAGTAAGTTAGCCTTCAGCCCATCAACATACCAAACATCTTCAAAGACTGGTAATCTTGGAATATCCACAGTGCCAATGCCTCTGATCACAGATTTGCTTCCATCTCCAAACGTGACTGTTCCAATCTTTCCTTCAAAGAATGTCTTGAACAAAGCTTTATTTCCTATTATGTGCTTGGAACAACCACTATCCAAATACCAAAGATAAGAATCACGTGCCTTTAAGACAGTTAAAGCAGTATAGCACAAATAATTATCATCATATGTGATTATACCAAGAAACTCATGGAAAGATTTAACAAAAATGGTAAGAGACAAAAACACCAAGTAGACAATGTGACAAACTGATAAGAAGTTTTTTAAAGAATCCATGACAACAAGGGTCAAGGATCAGCTTTTAGATCAAAGGATCTAAACAAAAAAGCTACCCGCTTTGATACCACTTGTAAGAAATTTAGACCCCTTAAACCTAAATAGATTAACCTAGATATTTAGCCAAGTGATTAACTTAGATAAATTAAGCAGATCTAGGTTAACACAAATATATCATATCATGCAAAGTGCAGAAAATAAAGACCACACGATATGATAACCCAAGAAAACCAAACCGGTAAAAAATCTGGGGAGGATTTAACCTAGCTATCTTCAAGGTAAAATAGAATTCACTATGAAAGAATTGAAGTTTACACAATAGCGACTTAGACCACTAACATCCTATTGCTACCTCGAGTAGGAAACTTACTATCACGACTACGTGACAGCTCCGAGTCCACGGATTACTTCTTTCTTTGAATTCACAGTAAGCACAAGCACTCCTGCTTGTATATCTTTAAGTTCTTGAATTCGTAACTGAATGATCACCAAGCTCTTGACATTAATTTTGAGTTTGGAAACCCTAAGTGTATGTGAAGGCAAACACCTCTAGATCTCACAAAAAGATTCACATACACAGCATTCAGAACTCTTGAAAACGTGGCTAGGGTTTTCCTTTTTATATTTAGGGAAAAACATAAAACCCTACATGTTAAACGGGCTTGGGCTGAGTTGAAAATTTTGCAGAAAAAACTATCTGCACAACTTTCGATCGGTCGAGTCTAATTCTTGATCGATCGAGCCTGGCAGATTTGCACAGTAACATCTGAAGTAACTCGATTCCAACTTTACATAAAAAGCACATATTTTGAGCAAGTCTAAACAAGACTAAAACTGTTTTGATTATGGTTTGCCAATCTTACAAAATGAAATTCTAATACATTAGTTCCTAATTCCTTAGAACCTAACAAACTCCCCCTTTGGCAATCCGTGACAAAACACAAACTTAACAAAATGCTCAAAATTTACAAAATAAATAGCCTATTACAAAACAAAAGCCCAACTAAACAAATTCAACTTAACTACTATCTATCAGTTGCAAGTGTAAACAGCAGCACGACTGAATCAACTTGTATATTCCTGTAACACTTAACAAAAATATAAACGCATGTGTGAAAAATACAAGTAACATAGAAAATAACTTCTTGATTTCACAAAACACAAAATAAAGACATATATCATGAATAACCTCATAAATATAAAATACAAAAAATGTATCTTATATATCTCCCCCTATCATGAGCCAAAAAGATAAATACACAATGAAGCACCTAGATACAAACTAAAAGCTCCACAGTTCCACAGAATCGCAACAATAAACAAAATCTCCCCCAAAGACAAAAACTCCTCTACTACAATGTACAATCTACACTACGTCAATGTGCTCCCCCTTTTTGTGACGAATTGCCAAAGGACACTCACTCATCACCAAAAGGAGGTGGTGGAGGAGACCGTTGAAAACTCTCCAAATCTGTCCGCAACGCTCGAATCTCATCGAGCATATCCACCAGAAGATGGAGGAACAGCAGCAGCAGCAGTTGGATCAACAGATGTCTCTGCCGTAGGAGCACTTGTAGAAGAGGAAGGAGGAGGAGGAGTGACACCGGAAGGCTCAACCCTAGGACACTTAGAGCTAACTCGAAACTGAGCAGCCTTTTGCCTAAGAGAGGTGGCACCTATGGGAGCAATGATATGAATAGGCTCAAAAGTAGGGAAATCACCTAACCCTAAATGAAGAAGAATCCTATGAATAAAAACGGGAAAGAACAAAGTATGAGCAGTAAAACTACTCCTATGCACCTCGTTCAAAGAACAAAGAAAAAGATGAGAAAAACTAATAGGAGCATCAGTGACAAGAGCATAAAGAAACACACATCGCTCAATAGGGATAGTGTGTAGATGAGAGATAGGCCACAAGGAATGACATGCAATCCTAAAGAAAAGACAGTGGATCTCAGAAAGCTCAATAGACGTGATCCGAGGATCAGAACCCCACTAGATAGAAGACCTAGTGATATATGACATAACGTCGTCAAGGGGAGGAAACTCATCATAAGGATAGACAGGATGAGAAACCACGGGTGCCCTAAGAGCATCAGACACCACCGAAGGAGTAATGCGATATTCTACACCTTGTATCCAACTCTTTACTAAAGTGTTATAATCATAGACATAGATAAAGAGGTTCGAGTAGAACTCTCTAATCAGGGTAGCCAGAGGTGGATGATCTATGTCTAACAAAGTTAACCAACCCCGATGCTCAAAGTTACGCCTAACCTCATCATCTAACTCATTTAGAAGAACCCTACGCTCACCCCAAATGTTCCGCTTAAGGTTAAGTGTCTTATAGGTCTCCTGATGTTTCTCACTCAGAAACATATCACTATCGAAGGATGGTGAAGAAGAAGAGGTCCTATGAATTCTAGTTTTCCTAGGCATGATGCTATAGATCAGATAGAGAGATACAAAAAAAAAAAAAAAAAAAAACAAAACAAAACAAAAGAGAAACCAAGGGCAGATAGCAAGATCAGCTCAAAAACAATATAGAAATAACAATTCTATATGATGCATGAACAAAATATTCAAATGATGTATGGTCTAATACAATGAAAACAATTTAATTATGTTCCAAATTCATAAAATTGGCTTGAGCAAGAATTTTATATCAAAAATTCCCAAATTTGAAAAACCCATTTTCACAAAAACCAACAAATTGAGAAATTGATCATTACACAAGTTAGAAAACACAATATAATGATCAAATAAGTCAATCTAACAAGCTAATTTTATCAATTTACATCAAATTGAACAAAAACCCCAATTTCGGCGATTTCAAACCCTAGAATTTTCAATTTCTTACAAATCATCAAATTGATCAAATTAAGCCAAATAGATTAGTTTTAAATGGTGTCCCAACAAAAACCTAATGACTTATTGTGAAGGAAACGGCCTAAATTAATAGAAATTCCAAAAAGAGAGAAGTCCAAAAATTACCCAAAAATGCATGATTTTAATGCATGAAAAAATGAAAACAAATGCAAAAGGAAGGGTAAAATAGTCTTACCGGCCCAAGAGGAGTGAATCCTTGCAAAAAGTTCGGAGGAAAACGACAAAAAATAGCTTTGGAGGCTTGACCGGTTGGTGAGAGAGAAAAAAAGATTTTGAAAAGTTTTGAAAAGATGAAGAACACATGATGAAAAAAGCCTTTTTAAAAACACTCATCCTGATTTTCGATCGATCGAAAATTAGATTCGATTGGTCGAAAATACTTTGATTGATCCAAAACCAATCGAGCACCGATCGAAACAAACAGAAGCTGACCAAAGGATTTAATCGCAATTTCGATCGGTCGAAAAGCAGGTTCGATGAATCAAAATTCTGGAAAAAAAAAATTTTTTGAAAAACAAAGCAAATTTTGTGCAAAAACTCCTCAAAGCGTTAAATTTTATAAATAAAATGCATGAGTATGAGATGAAATGCTTTTCGAAAACACTTGTTTAGATCCCATTTTTCCCAAATTAAGATTTTCACTCAATTCTCCTCAAAATCTCA
The DNA here is from genome assembly GCA_033629205.1 of Lithocarpus polystachyus. Classification (NCBI taxonomy): domain Eukaryota; kingdom Viridiplantae; phylum Streptophyta; class Magnoliopsida; order Fagales; family Fagaceae; genus Lithocarpus; species Lithocarpus polystachyus. The sequence continues at coordinate 65,184,676 of CM066171.1, forward strand.
AACATCAAATATGTTTTGCATCAATTTCAAGAAATTATCAAACTTGATTGGTTAGACCAAAAACTCACACATTAACATGTACAAAGTTTAGCAAAGAGTAACTTGTGTAGTGTGTGCAACTAGCAAAAGTTTGAGAAAAATGTAAGGTGATATGTGAATAGGAATCAATCACAATTTCTAAAAAATTTATCACATAAATTTGAAAGAGACTATCATCTAAAGTGTTACATCATATAACTCTTACATCTACTAGAATAAAAGCTTGCAATCATGTAAGTTTCTTGATTTGCCTCATAATATACACACCAATTTCAATTGGTTAGAAACTTATTAAAGTATTAGACATATACCTTAAGAACAATCCACACAATATCAAGTTTGGGGAAAAAAAAAAAAACTCTGGTGGCTAGTTATTCACGAGACATAGTCGCCTTGAAAATGTGTTGAAAAGTGACCTTTGGTCATAGTTTCGACAACAACCATTAAACCATAAGGAATTTTTTGAGGCGAGCTGAATGTTTTAGAATGTAGACATTTTGGGCTTGAATTTGAACACAAATTTTGAATTTTTTTGACAAAAATCAAGATAGTTATTGTCGTTTGAATATGTTCCATCGAGTTTTACCCGAAATTCAGACTCCAACTATATGCAGATGGAAGGGCGTAAAAATGGATGTCTAGGGTTTTTTTCACGGATTTGGTTCTACAATATTAGATATATACCTTGAGAACAATCCACACAAAATCAAGTTTTGGGAAAAAAATACTTTGGTGGCTAGTTATTCTTGAGACTTAATCGCCTTGAAAATAAGCCGAAAAGTAACCTTTGGGCATAGTTTGGACAATAACCATTGAACCGTAAGGTATTTTTAGATGTGGGCAAAGTGTTTTAGAATGTAGACATTACGAGCTTGAATTTGAACACAAATTTTGGATTTTTTTGATAAAAAATCAAAAGAGATATTGTCGTTTGAACATGATCCATCGAGTTTTACCTGAAATTAGGAGTCCAACTATGTGCCGATAGAAGGGCATAAAAATGGATGTCTGAGGTTTTTTTCACGGATTTGGTTCTAAAATATTAGACATATACCTTGAGAACAATCTTCACAAAATCAAGTTTTGGGAAAAAAGAATACTTGGTGGCTAGTTATTCACGGACTACATTGCCTTGAAAATGTGCCAAAAAGTGTCCTTTATGCATAGTTTTGATAATAACCATTGAACCGCAAGGAATTTTTAGACACGGGCTCATTGTTTTAGAAAGTAAACATTATGGGCTTGACTTTGAACACAAATTTTAAAGTTTTTTGACAAAAAATCAAAAGATTTAATGTCGTTTGAATATGATCCATCGAGTTCTACACGAAATTCGGACTCCAACTTTGTGTGGATTGAAGGACGTAAAAATGGATGTCTAATGATTTTTCCACGGATTAGTTTCTAAAATATTAGACATATACCTTGAGAACAATCCACACGAAATCAAGTTTCGGGAAAAAAAATACTTTGGTGGCTACTTATTCACGAGACTTAATCGCCTTGAAAATGAGCTGAAAAGTGACCTTTCTTCATAGTTTTGACAATAACCATTAAACCGTAAAGAATTTTTAGAGGCAGGCTTAATGTTTTAGAATGTTGGCATTTTGGGCTTGAATTTGAATGCAAATTTTGAATTTTTTCGACAAAATTTGAGAGAGTTATTGTCATTTGAATATGGTCCATCGAGTTTTACCCAAAATTCGGAGTCCAACTTTGTGCGAATACAAGGGTGTAAAAAAGGATGTCTAAGGTTTTTTTCACAGATTTGGTTCTAAAATGTTATACATATACCTCGAGAACAATCCACACAGAATGAATTTTTGGGAAAACAATACTTTGGTGGCTAGTTATTCACGAGACTTAATCGCCTTGAAAATGTGCCGAAAAGTGACCTTTGGTCATAGTTTCAACAATAACCAGTAAACTGTATGGAATTTTTAGAGGAGGGTTGAATGTTTTAGAAAGTAGACAATTTGAGCTTAAATTTAAACACAAATTTTGAATTTTTTTTACAAAAATCAAGTGAGTTATTGTTATTTGAATATGGTCAATAAAGTTTTATACGAAATTTGGACTCTAACTATGTGCGAATAGAAGGGCATAAAAATGGATGTCCAAGGTTTTTTTCACGGATTTGGTTCTAAAATATTAGACAGATACCTTGAGAACAATCCGTACAAAATCAAGTTTCGGGAAAAAAAAAATACTTTGGTGGCTAGTTATTCTTGAGACTTAATCGCCATGAAAATGGGTCGAAAAGTAACCTTTGGGCATAGTTTGGACAATAACCATTGAACCGTAAGGAATTTTTAGACGGGGGCAGAATGTTTTAGAAAGTAGACATTACGAGCTTGAATTTGAACATAAATTTTGGATTTTTTTGATAAAAAATCAAAGGAGATATTGTCGTTTGAACATTTTCCATCGAGTTTTACCCGAAATTCGGAGTCCAACTATGTGCGGATAGAAGAGCGTAAAAATGGATGTCTAAGGTTTTTTTCACAGATTTGGTTCTAAAATATTAGACATATACATTGAGAACAATCTGCACAAAATGAAGTTTTGGGAAAAAAGAATATTTGGTGGCTAGTTATTCACGAACTACATTGCCTTGAAAATGTGCCGAAAAGTGCCCTTTGTGCATAGTTTCGACAATAACCATTGAACCGCAAGGAATTTTTAGACGCAGGCCGAATGTTTTAGAAAGTAGACATTATGGGCTTGACTTTGAACACAAATTTTAAAGTTTTTCGACAAAAATAAAAAGATTTAATGTTGTTTGAATATGGTCCATCAAGTTTTACACGAAATTCGGACTCCAACTTTGTGTGGATTGAAGGGCATAAAAATGGATGTCTAATGATTTTTCCACGGATTAGTTTCTAAAATATTAGACATATACCTTGAGAACAATCCACACAAAATCAAGTTTTGGGAAAAAATTACTTTGGTGGCTACTTATTCACGAGACTTAATCGCCTTGAAAATGGGCTGAAAAGTGACCTTTCTTCATAGTTTCGACAATAACCATTAAACCGTAAGGAATTTTTAGAGGCAGGCTAATGCTTTAGAAAGTTGACATTTTGGGCTTGAATTTGAACACAAATTTTGAATTTTTTTGACCAAAATCAAGAGAGTTATTGTCATTTGAATATGGTCCATCGAGTTTTACCCGAAATTCGGAGTCCAACTTTGTGCGAATATAAGGGCGTAAAAAAGGATGTCTAAAGTTTTTTTCATGGATTTGGTTCTAAAATGTTATACACATACCTTGAGAACAATCCACACAGAATGAAGTTTTGGGAAAACAATACTTTGGTGGCTAGTTATTCACGAGGCTTAATCACCTTGAAAATGTGCTGAAAAGTGACCTTTGGTCATAGTTTCAACAATAACCAGTAAACCGTATGGAAATTTTAGAGGTGGGCTAAATGTTTTAGAAAGTAGACAATTTGGGCTTAAATTTGAACACAAATTTTGAATTTTTTTGACAAAAATCAAGTGAGTTATTGTCATTTGAAGATGGTCAACCGAGTTTTACCCTAAATTCGGACCCTAACTATGTGTGAATGGAATGGCATAAAAATAGGTGTCTAAGGTTTTTTTCACGGATTTGGTTCTAAAATTTTAGACATATACCTTGAGATCAATCCACACACAACCAAGTTTTGGGAAAAAAAATACTTTGGCGGCCAGTTATTCATGAGACTTAATCTCCTTGAAAATGTGCCGAAAAGTGTCCTTTGGGCATAGTTTCGACAATAACCATTGAACCGTAAGGAATTTTTAGACGCGGGCTGAAAGTTTTAGAAAGTAGACATTATGGGCTTGAATTTGAAGACAAATTTTGAATTTTTCAAAAAAAATCAAGGGAGTTATTGTCGTTTGAATATGGTCCATATACCTTGAAAACAATCCACATAATATCAAGTTTTGGGAAAAAAAATACTTTGGTGGCTAGTTATTCACGAGACTTAATCACCTTGAAAATGTGCAGAAAAGTGACCTTTGGTCATAGTTTCGACAACAACCATTAAACCATAAGGAATTTTTTGAGGCGGGCTAAACGTTTTAGAAAGTAGACATTATGGGCCTGAATTTGAACACAAATTTTGAATTATTTCGAAAAAATCAAGAGAGTTATTGACCTTTGAATATGGTCAATCAAGTTTTACCCGAAATTCGGACTCCAACTAAGTGCAAATAAAGGGGCGTAAAAATGGATGTCTAAGGTTTTTTTTGCGGATTTGGTTCTAAAATATTAGACATATACCTTAAGAAAAATCCACACAATATCAAGTTTTGGGGAAAAAAAAAAATCTGGTGGCTAGTTATTCACTAGACATAGTCGCCTTGAAAATGTGCTGAAAAGTGACCTTTGGTCATAGTTTTGATAACAACCATTAAACCATAAGGAATTTTTAGGGGCGGGCTAAATGTTTTAGAATGTAGACATTTTAGGCTTGAATTTGAACAAATTTGGAATTTTTTTGACAAAAATCAAGAGAATTATTGTAGTTTGAATTTGATCCAACGAGTTTTACTCGAAATTCGGACTCCAACTATGTGCGAATAGAAGGGTGTAAAAATGGATGTCTAAGATTTTTTTCACGGATTTGGTTCTAAGATATTAGACATATACCTTAAGAACAATCCCACAAAATCAAGTTCTGGGAAAAAAAATATTGGTGGCAAGTTATTCACGGACTAAATCGCCTTCAAAATTTGCTGAAAAGTGACCTTTAGGCATACTTTTGACAATAACCACTGAACAATAAGGAAGTTTTAGACACAGACCAAATGTTGTAGAAAGCAGACGTTATGGGGTTGAATTTGAAAGCAAATTTTGAATTATTTCGACAAAAATCAAGAGAGTTATTGACCTTTGAATATGGTCCATCGAGTTTTACCCAAAATTCGGGCTCCAACTATGTGCGGATAGAAGGGCGTAAAAATGGATGTCTAAGGTTTTTTTCACGGATTTGGTTCTAAAATATTTGACATATACCTTGAGAACAATCAACACAATATCAAGTTTTGGGAAAAAAATACTTTGGTAGCAAGTTATTCACGTGATTTAGTGGCCTTGAAAATGTGCTGAAAAGTGACATTTGGTCATAGTTTTGACAACAACCATTAAACCATAAGGAATTTTTTGAGGTGGGCTAAATGTTTTAGAATGTAGACATTTTGGGTTGAATTTGAACACAAATTTTGAATTTTTTTGAAAAAATTAAGAGAGTTATTGTCATTTGAATATAGTCCATCGAGTTTTTCCCGAAATTCAGACTCCAACTATGTGCAAATAGAAGGGTGTAAAAATGGATGTCTAAGGTTTTTTTCACGGATTTGGTTCTAAAATATTAGATATATACCTTGAGAACAATCAACACAATATCAAGTTTTGGGAAAAAAAAAAAAACTTTGGTAGCCAGTTATTCACATGATTTAGTGGCCTTGAAAATGTGCTTGATGGTGGATAAGTGGCACTCGTCCTTGTGCTGTCGTCCACAAGAGGAAAACTCGTCCCTTCATAGAACGAGCTACATAACAGCCGTCCATATAATTTGTTTCCTCCTCTTACCTATGTAACAAGTCTAGAGAACTCGCCCAAGGTGTTGATGGCAACATTCGTCCAGGTATGGACGACCCTTAACGGGAGTCCTGTGCATGGGAAAATACATGCTGTGGAAGGATCCTAGAACACCGCAGTAACCTCCAATGATCTCTCAACTTCCTGTGACCGTTACCCCTCGACTTTCACAAATGAGGGGGAAGTTACAGGGTAGTAACCGTTCCTTTGGTCCTATATAAACACTTTCCTCCGACAAAAGAAGTAAGTGAATCTCTCTCTTGACATTCTTGTCTTGGATAGATTTGGAAGTTTCCTTGTTTATTGAAAATAAAACTAACTTCACCATCGGAGGGTCTTAGGCCGGCCAGCCCCGGTCTCCTTTGATTCATTATTTTCCTTGCAGGCATTTCAGATCATCAAAGTCCAAGCATCCAGCCTACTGATTCAACAGAGCATCATCAGTTGGCGCCGTCTGTGGGGAAGGAGTTCGTGAATTTTGGTGTTTGTAGTTTCTTTTCACGCTTTCTCCGACAAAAGGCTGAATGGTTCGGACAAGATCGAGGGCCACTAGCCCTGGCCACCAAGAAAGCAGGGATGCTTCCAGCAATCCCCACCGAGATCGCCATTCAGTTCCTGCCATGCAACCGTCTTCTGTTCAACACATACAGTCCATGGCAGCGGCCATGGCGGAGTTAACCCGTCAAAACCAAGAGTTGACGAGGGAGATCAACGAAAGGAGACAACGCTACGAAGGATACGTTGAAGGACAAGCCCAAAGTCAAGAAGACAGAGGGAATCCTGGTCTAGAAAGCCAATCGCGCGGCGCTACTTCACGAAGGGTGCCACATTTGGAGAAGGAAATGGATCAGATGAAGAAAGTCATGGATGAGATGCGGGAGAATATGAGGAGAGCAAACCCAGTGGAGGACTTGGTCCATCGAATGGACTCCCCTTTCACGGCTGTGATCAATGGCCATCCGTTGCCTCCAAAGTTCAAGATGCCTTCCTTGGACTCATATGATGGAACAAGGGATCCGTTCGACCACATCGCCACGTTTAAGACTACAATGCATCTCCAAGGGGTCCCGGACGAGATCATGTGTAGAGCTTTCCCTACCACCTTTAAAGGGCCAGTGCGGGTATGGTTTGGTAAGATACCGCCGAATACAATAAGTTCCTTTGAGGAGTTGAGCAAGTTATTTGTTAACAACTTCATTGGAGGACAAATGCATAAACGTTCCTCGTCTAGCCTGTTGACCATCGAACAAGGAGAGAATGAAAGTTTGCGATCCTTCATCACTCGTTTCAATAGAGAAGCCTTGACGGTAGACGAAGTAGATGACAAGTTGTTGTTGGCAGCCTTCCACAATGGAGTGAACTCTGATTTATTCATTCACAAGCTTTACAAAAAGGAGCCTCAAACCATGGCCGAGCTCGTTCACTCGGCCCAAAACTTCATGAATGCAGAAGAGGCAATCATAGCCAAGAAAAGGAAGAGAGCTGAGAGAATGGAGAACTCCATGCGCCACCCCGAACAAGGTACTCGTCCAAAGAAGGGACGGATGGAAGATAGGAAAGATCGGGACATGAAGAAGGTAGGCCCCTCAGCAAGAACCCAGCAATACACGCAGTTGAATGCACCGCTGGAACAGGTGCTCATGCAAATTAAGGATGATCCCTCCCTGAAATGGCCTGAGAAGATGAAAGGAGATCCCAATAAGCGCAATAGAAACAAATATTGTCGCTTCCACAGGGATCATGGGCATGACACTGACGAGTGTTTTGACTTGAAACAGCAGATAGAAAACCTCATCAGGCAAGGGAAGTTAAGGAATTTTCTTGGACGAGATCACAAGGACGAAAAACTAAAAGCAAAGGCGGAGGAGTCGCCACGTCCCCCGCTCGGAGAAATAAGAGTAATCATAAGAGGAAACTCAATGGCACAGTCGTCCAAGGCAAAAAAGTCATACTTGAAGGTAGTGCAGAACGTCCAGCTCTCTAGACGGTCCTCCGGAGGTAAGACAACTAACGAGCAGGCCATCACATTCACGAACGAGGATGCTAGCAGGGTCCATCACCCCCATGACGATGCCATCGTCATCACTCTACTCATCGCAGATTACACAACAAGGAGGGTTTTGGTGGATAATGGAAGTTCTGCAGATATTTTGTATTATCCTGCTTTTCAACAAATGAAGCTTGGACGAAGCCAACTTCACCCAGTGAACTCGCCCTTGGTGGGGTTCGGAGGGATGAAGGTGCAGCCCGTGGGAACTATCACCTTGCCTGTGGTAGTAGGCACGCACCCACAACAGGTAACCAACAACGTCAATTTCTTTGTAGTCGACTGCTCATCTTCTTACAATGCCATCATCGGAAGACCAACTTTAAACAGTTGGAAGGCAGTCACGTCCACTTATCACCTGTCGGTTAAGTTCCCTACAGAACACGGAGTAGGACAGGTACAAGGAGACCAGTTAGCAGCAAGAGAGTGCTACTTGGCTATGCTAGCCATGGACGAGCGTTCGCAAGTGGTGAACATTGAGGAGAGACGAGTTGTAGCTGAACCAACTGAAGTACTAGAGAATGTTTCCGTAGACGAGGATAAACCCGAAAGGCAGACAAGGGTTGGAGCAGGAATAGAAAATAAGGTAAAAGAGGACCTCATCTTGTTCTTGAGGAAGAATGCTGATGTATTTGCATGGACGCATGAAGATATGCCGGGGATAGACCCTAGTGTTATCACCCACCGTCTTAATGTACATCCTTCCTCAAAGCCTGTACGACAGAAGAAAAGAGTATTCGCCCCTGACAGAGATAATGCCATCAAAGAAGAGGTCCAAAAGTTAACTACAGCAAACTTCATTCGAGAGGTTTACTATCCGGATTGGTTGGCCAACGTAGTGATGGTCAAGAAGGCTTATGGTAAATGGAGAATGTGTGTGGATTTCACCGATTTAAACAAAGCCTGCCCCAAAGACAGTTACTCGTTACCGCGTATTGATCAATTGGTGGATTCGACTGCGGGTCATAAATTGCTGAGTTTCATGGACGCCTTTTCCGGGTATAATCAGATAAGAATGGAAGAAAGAGATCAAGAGAAAACATCATTCATCACTAGTCAAGGCCTGTTTTGCTATAAGGTGATGCCTTTTGGTCTGAAGAACGCAGGGGCAACATACCAAAGGTTGGTAAACCACATGTTTCGACCCCAGATTGGACGAAATGTGGAAGTCTATGTGGACGACATGCTAGTAAAAAGCTCGGACGAGATGAAACATCTAGACGACTTACAGGAAACCTTCGACATGCTCAGGCGGTACAACATGAAGCTAAACCCCAGCAAGTGTGCCTTCGGAGTTTCGTCAAGAAAATTTCTCGGGTACATGGTGTCGCAAAGAGGGATTGAAGCGAACCCTGACAAGATTAAAGCAATACTGGATATGAAAGCCTCGCACAACACCAAGGACGTCCAATCTCTTGCCGGACGAGTGGCTGCCCTTAACAGGTTTATTTCTAGAGCCACTGACAAGTGTTTGCCATTTTTCAGGATTCTTAGGAAAGCGTTCGAATGGACGGACGAATGTCAAGAAGCTTTCGAAGCCCTGAAGGCATATCTTACCATAACTCCTTTGTTGAGCCCATCGATCCCTGGTGAAGAATTGTACCTGTACTTGGCAGTATCCCCTCATGCAGTGAGCTCGGCTCTAATCAGGGAAGACGCAAGAGTTCAGAAACCAGTTTATTACACTAGCCGAGCACTGAAAGGGGGGGAAGGACGGTATCCTATAATGGAAAAATTGGCTTTTGCGTTGATTACAGCCTCAAGGAAACTAAGGCACTACTTCCAAGCCCATGTCATCAACGTCCAGACGGACCATCCATTAAAAAAGGTGATGAGCAAGGTGGAAGCAGCCGGACGGATCGTCCAATGGGCTGTCGAGCTAAGTGAGTTCGACATTAGATACCAACCAAGGAAGGCGATCAAAGCACAAGTGCTAGCGGACTTCATTGCGGAGTTTACCCCTGGACAAGGAGAGCTGGACGAACTGAGCGAAGTTCGGAAGTGGGATATCAACGTGGACGGCTCGTCCACGTTGCATTCTGGAGGAGTTGGGGTTGTACTTAGATCACTCGAGGGGGATAAATTGGAGTACGCCGTCCGACTGCAATACCAACCCACTAACAATGAGGCTGAATATGAAGCACTCCTTAAAGGGTTAGAGTTAGCCAAAGCTTTGGGGGCAGAATCCATCGTCGTCCGAGGAGACTCCCAGTTGATCATTAACCAAGTAAATGGAGAATGCGAAGCCAAGGAAGAACGAATGATGAAATACCTGGATAAAGTAAGACAACTCATCAAGGGATTCAACGACACCAGATTTGTTCAACTCTCGAGGGAGGAAAATATGGAAGCAAATGCCTTGGCGAAAGCAGCCTCTTCAGGAGAAGCCATGGACAAGATTGACGAAGTTCAATACATGCCAAGCATAGACCTCCCGGAAGTCCAAGAGGTAGGAGAAAAAGAAAACTGGATGACTCCAATAATTGCCTATCTTAAAGATGGAAGGCTTCCACAAGACGAAGGTGAAGCCAGGAAGGTAAGAATCAGAGCTGCCAGATATATTCTTATGGGTGAAGTGCTGTACAAACGGGGTTTCTCCCAGCTCTACTTGAGGTGTTTAGCCCCGGACGAGTCGAACTATGTGTTGAGAGAAATCCACGAAAGAGCGTGCGGTAACCACTCGGGGGCAAGAGCGTTGGTTCATAAGGTTATCCGTGCAGGATATTATTGGCCAACCATTCAAGCAGACGCGAAGGCATATGTCAAGGTATGTGACCAATGTCAGCGTTTCAGTAATATCCCCCGACAACCGGCAGAATATCTAACTCCAATGACGGCCCCATGGCCCTTTGCCCAGTGGGGGTTGGATATCTTAGGTCCTTTTCCACTTGGAACCAGAAAGATGAAATTCTTGGTGGTTGGGATTGATTACTTTACCAAATGGATAGAAGCAGAACCCTTAGCGAAGATAACACAGCAAAATGTCAAGAACTTCGTTTGGAAAAACATCGTGTGTAGATTCGGAGTGCCCAGGGTTCTAGTGTCCGACAATGGGCGGCAATTTGATAACGCCCTCTTCAGAGATTTCTGCAAGCACTTCGGAATCGACAATCATTACTCCTCCCCCGCCCACCCTTAAGCCAACGGTCAGGCAGAAGTTGCAAACCGCTCTTTGTTGAAAATCATCAAAACTCGGCTTGCGGGGGCAAAAGGGCTTTGGCCAGACGAGCTACCCGGTGTTTTATGGGCTTACAAAACCACTGCGAGAACCCCTATAGGAGAAACTCCTTTTAAGCTAGCTTATGGAAGTGAAGCGGTGATACCTGCAGAAGTCCACATGGCAAACCACAAGG